>JARFYF010000074.1:30281064-30291187 GCA_030265395.1 Rhina ancylostomus | reverse complement strand
AATAAATGTCTGACAGATGCTACTGCACAGTTAACTATTTAGCTATACTAGTTATCCTTTAATAATGGCCCCTGCTAACAAACTCAGTTATGGGATACCATGAACTTAGTTTACTTGCCACTAATCCATCTGTCAGGAGAAGTTGGGGTATGCATTCAGGAGGAAATAATAATTATCCCCACAAAACCTCTGTCTCTAAAAGGTTACTTTTATAACCAAGGAGCCTCATTCCTTCAAAAGTGAATTAACATTTGAGGTTTCATTTCGCCCCATACCCACCCACCCACCCCCCAACCTCACCACATCTGTTTCTTTGATTTTTCATACTTGCTTCACATTTCCTGGTTAACACTGTGAGAGATTCAGTTGTTTTAGTTAAATACACAATGTCATAGCGATTGCACATTGCATTCCACTTCCGAAATTTAACTGACTTCAGGAACATGGAATAATACTAACAGAGGCAGAGTCATTAAAGACAGATAACGTACACAAATGAATTAAGCATGAAATCCCATGCTTCCTCATTTGTGAGGAATTTTATTATAATTATAAAAGGATAAACATGTTCCTTCATAATGTTAATGGTATTTTTCTGGTCTGTAGCAAGCGTTATTGTTTAATTCAGATAATAAAGGGACAGATTGAGAGTTAATTTAAAAATGTCTAAATTGCATCATATGTTTAAAAAAAAATGCCATGACATAATCCCATAACATTTCAATCTTTGTTTTTTGAATTCTGAAAATATAAAGAATAATGATGTAGAAAGAAGTTAGTCATTTAATTTGTTATTTACAAGCCTAAGACACAAAGCAATTGAGGCAATTTGGATGAAAACGGATAAGTTCATAAAACTAATTATTCTCTTTAACACTAAATATCTTAATTTATGTATGAGTGAGCATAATTCTGTAATGAGCCAAAGTTCTAAATCTATCTGTCTAGGATGAAAGGCTAATATTTTTCCAATTAATTCAAGTAATTATATTGCTCACTGTTTTTATTAATTTGCATAATTCTGACATTAATGATCGTCTTACAAAATAAGAGCCATGTTATCACAATGGATGTATCGAGTTAAGGCAGAACAAGGATTCTCATTTGTCTGAGAGTGCAGGTATGGAGTCTTCTGTACTTTCTACATTCGTTGGGCTGATTGTTATGCATGAGCTCAAAGCTTTATAAATGCCTCTGTCAATAACATGGAAAACTAGATGTTGCTGCAATATTTTAAATGGCTCAGTGGTTCATGGAAGCCGATAAGCACAGTCCAATATGCAGTTAAAGTTTTCTCCTTGAAAGAATGTCAGAAAATATTAGTGCAGGATAGTGGAGCCTGATGATTAAGTGATTTCTCAAGAGGTTGGACAGGAGTGGGGTCCGCTTCGGAAGTGATAAAAGATTTTAAGCAGAGCTGCTGTGACTAAGCAACAGTAGGTGGGCGAGCCAAAGTGCTATATCTGCCAGAAATTGTACTGTACTAAATCATACGAGGACAAAGGGTAATCAAGGGTTATTGGAATCAGACGGGACAGTGGAGGCGAGATACAGGAGCAGCCACGATCACAATGGCAGAGTAGGTTAGCACAGCAGCACAGCCTAGAGTTGTTTCTGGTGTATGTATATGCCACTTGAAGCATGCCTATTGTTAAATTGCCTAAACAACTTACTTATAGTGGTCATGAAATTGTACAACACATTTTATACCCTTGCCTTCAAATGGAAGTTTTCTTTGACTTTCATCCAATAAGTGGCTTTCCTGAACTGTTGGTGGTTGTTGCAGGCACCAGAAATGCTCCCCGTGTTGGCATTTTCCTTTAACTGTGAGCCACTCTTTGCATTCGTGCTTCCAGAAGAAGATGGCCTTTAATAGCAGGAAAGATCGGTAATGACAAAGCTGCTTGTCATGAATATTTTTAATGATTCAAGATGTTTCAAAAGATAAATGTAAGAAATAAAATGAACAAATAATAGAAACATGAAACCTACGACCTCTCACTCCACAGAATAGGAAACCATGAAAGGTGACAGAAATCGCAAAGGAAGGAAGAGCCAATGAAAGGTTAGTCACCACATTCTAACTATCCCCCTATTGTGCCGTGAACCACATCAGGAAGCCCTCCTCTGGAAGTTGGACTGGTTCAATTCAGAAGAATTATCTTAACCTCTGGGATTATGTCCTACAGGCAACAGCAAACTCAACCTATTTTTAAAAGAAGGAACTTACAAAGCTTTAACTATTTATGCCGGTATTCAGACTGTGTGTCTGATAATAGGTCAAGAAGAGATGTTTTTAGCTGGAACTCTGAATAGATGGTTTCATAGGTCCAAATACATTACAGTGGTTTCCATAGCAGAGGATGGGAAGACTGACTGAGCTTCTACAATTCGGCAATGAACATCACACAACTTTCATACATCTTATGGGTACTGAAGAATCAAAGGGACATGATGGGAACATGAGGGAGAGTGAGTGGAGAGGGAGAGGGAGAACATAAGTTATTATCATGCAGTAGCTGTGCAAAGTCCCTGCCTAATTTGAGTGTACTGTAGCCCAACCCAATACACCACTATCTCTTCATCCAAATCATGAACACTGATTGTAAATAGTTGATGCCTCAGCACTGATTCCAGTGGTACCCCATTAATTTGTGATTGCCAATCTGAAAATGACCCATTTATTCAGACATCCTTTTTTTTAGTTAGCTATTCCACAATCCACACCAATACATTACCCCTATCCCTGGGCACTCTTGTCTTGTTGAATAACCTTTTATATGCTACTTTGTGGAATGCCTTCTAGAAAATGGAAAAGAAAAAGTGGTTGAAGTCATTTGCTCTGTATATTGAATGGGTAGAAATGTTCCTGGGAGCAAATGTTATCATTGAGATCCTGGGGAAAAACACAGAACTAGACAATATGTCCATTCGTAAAAGTGGACTTTGGCAGGTCCAGTTACACATCATGATGATGGGCCAGAGCCACACACCTGCAATCATGAGCATCAACTGGATCAAGTCACAGCATCCAAGTGTCTGTGTGTTTCAAAGAATCGCAACACTAGACAACTACTGAACTTCTGGCCGAATCATTTGCAATGATGGAAGGCGAGAAGCTCAATGGACATTGTAATGCAGTGGAAGGTGCTGCTGTGATGGAAGTGATTGCACAGATCTAGGAAAAGAACATAGTGTTAGCATGGTCCTGTCCATGGAACTGCTCAGTGGATTGAACCATGCACAAGCTAGATGAGCAAGGACTGGGTTGTGATGTGAAGACGATTTAATGAATCTGAAGATTCCACCCACGATATCACATCAGGTCTGGATGTACTGGTGTCCACTCACTACTCTGCAGCCAAGGTGCAAGAGAGGCGAGGAATCATTTGAGTTGCGGAAACTGGGAATCATCAGGAGTGCAAAAGTCACAGGTTATGAGCTCCTGGTTTTGAAAGGGTCAGGAGAAAAAAAAAAGGAAAGGTCCAGTGCCCACAAGAAGCCAGAGTTGTGATGTGAAACTGTGTCCGTGAAGGGAACAGGATTAGACACATTGTCAAATTTGTTAGAAATTATTAGTATATAGATCTGTGATGCTTGGGAATAATGTATGATTGCCATCTCTGTATAATGGGTGCACTGGTATATGTTGTTTTACATGTAATAACTGATATTTAGAAATGCATAGATTATACAATGTTCATGGTAATGTATTGTTAAATTAGCTATTTAATAGATTGTGACATTTGTCATTTTTTCTAATAATTTTATTTACAGCAATGGTAACAGGCCCTTCCGGCCCAAGGAATCCACACCACCCATTTTAAACCCAAGTTAACCTACCCATACATCTTTGAAATGTGGGAGGAAACCGGAACACCTGGCGGAAACCCACACAGACACAGGAGAACGTACAAACTCCTTACAGACAACAACGGGAATCAAACTCCAATCACTGGCACTGTAATAGCATCACACTAACCACTATGCTACCGTACTTGTGAAATCTTTGAAGTTAATTATTCTTTGGCTTTTTCTACATCAAGGTACATGCTGACAAATGGAGCAGTAGGTTGGTACAGTAGTTAGTACTGCTGCCTCACAACTTCAGGGATCTGGGTTCATTCCTAACTCTGTGGAGTTTGCCCATTTTCCTTGGTTTTTACCTGGATGCTCAGGTTTCCTACCACATCTAGATTAATAGGCCACTGTAGATTAATCCAGAGTATAAGTGGCAAAATAATCAAAGGGACATAATGGGAATGTGAGAAAATATGTTGCAGTGGTACACAAGAGGGAGTACAGGTGCTCCAATGTCCCAGAATATGACATCAGTGAATTGGAATGGCTATAAATGACCATGTTACTTCCTCGCACCGCAACCCCAAATAATACCCAAACCATTAGTTTATTTTCTTTTGATGAAATGTGCCAAATGTAACATTTCCTTCTCAAGAGGTGACTGGACTGGCGTGTCTATCAAGAGCTTTTTATTAATGTTTGTATTTGAAGAAAGCAATTTATCTTCAATCACAGCTTCCCTTGTCTTAACCACCTTACAACAATTACTCAATAATGTCAAAGGAAACATTGATTAATTACAAAGTGTATATTACTGAGTGTACAGCATAACATGCCATTATAGAGATGAATGACAGACCCTCCTAAATACAAGTTCAGTCAATGCAAACAATTGGTTGAAATTCTCTGGAATACATTTATACTGGTTCTGAAGCAATGATTCAGAACCTTCCAGTACATTTCAATTTTCCATCAGTCACTCTAAAATTTAGCATGTAAATGATCTTAAATTTATTACACCACATAGTGCTCTTCAATTTGTGGGGATATTTTTCAAAGGATTATATTCATGTAAAATTAGCTGCAGCACTCTGATTCTAGTAACTATTATAATTTTTAGTTTGAATAAGATAGATTAAATTGACTGGAAAAAAAAAATTGGCATCAGCCAACAAGTGTAATGACTGATAGGAATGAGCCAGTACAATGTCAGACTGGCCATCTAACAAGTGAAAGCTAGTTGAATTAAATATGGCACTTGGCCTTTCAACTAAGATCAATATGTGTGTTTTTATGCCTGTGCTACAAGATAGAAAGCAGTCACAATGTTTTGTTGCAGTCAGGATGCAAAATTCATTGAAATACTAATACACTCAGTTAAGACACATTTTCATTTCAGTTTATTTTGAATTATCCCAAAGTAGTAAAGACTGTAACTTCTGAGACTTGAGCAAAGAAACCTGCATCAGTCTGCCAGATCAGACGTGGATCTCAGGAACCTAAAGAAATGAAGAATTCTCAAAAAAAATGGCAAAAATACCATCGCCTGAAGTACAACCAGACTGGGAGAATTATTAAAAAGTTCAGGGGTGGAGAATTCTTAGATCATATTCCCTGAAGTGTGGCAGGCAGGAATATCTAAGCACTGATAATATAAAACACTGACAATAATCAGGAGCCTTGGTGTCATTTTTTTAAAAAATTGTACACAAGAAAATCAGAATCATCCACAAATGAGTACTGACATTCCAGAAAGTCCCAAGAATAAGGTGAGGGAAGGTTGAGGAGGGACTACAGCACTAAATTCACAAGAATGAATCTGGTTAAAGCAGCTAAACTACTGGAGAAGAGAAACTGCAAAGCAGTAAAGAAGAAACCTTGAACTTTGTAGCCCTCAATGTGAATAGGCCACTGGCTGAAATAAAGCAGAGATGGCTCAGGAAGCAGAATTCTGCTAATGAAGCAACTCATGTTATAATGTAGAGATAAGTTCCTATTATAGAACAGAATTCCTTCAGAGTATCAAAGGCAGGCAGCTTACGAACCAGGCATGTCAACAGACTACTCTTACTCAAGAGAAAGTTTATCACTGCATGCTTAAGGGTGTTCAGCATTCTCAAGGGTTTCAGAGTGCACATCTTGCTACACACGTCTGGGTCACGTGCACCCCTCTTTCACATCTTGCAATGCATATTCCTATGAAACTCACCTTCCACATTCAACATTTGAACTACTTCATGATAGAGCCCATGAAAATAAATGTTATATTTATCATTTTTTCTTGCAGGAGTAGCTGTAAGATATCACCGGAGTGCCAGGCCACAAGTCTCCATAGAATAAACAATTGGCCCAGAAGAAAAACCACAGTCATCCTACAGAACAACAGATCTTCCACTTCCAAAAAAGTGGAGATATTGCAAGTCCTGAGCACAATAGCTTTGTAATAACCAAGTAATTACACTAATTATGGAAGCAAAAAAAGAGTACTGAGCAGAACTTGCACTGAAACAGGAACAAAATGTTGGTTAAAAAGTGGCAGCAGAAATCTGGTAAAAAGAGTTTTTTGGCAGATATTAAAATCTATACTCCTTCTGTCACCCTTGTTGTTCTTTGCAGTGACCACCCAGTTGTAGTCGCTGAAAATCAGCGAGAGAGCACAGATGGGGGAAAATGTCAGTGAGTTCATCACAAGGCACGAAGAAGTAAAGACTGCAACTTCTGAGACTTGAGCAAAGAAAGCTGCATCAGTCTGCCAGATCAGACGTGGATCTCAGGAACCTAAAGAAATGAAGAATTTTCAAAAAATGGCAAAAATACCATCACCTGAAGTACAACCAGGCTGGGAGAATTAGTTCCAATAACCTGTCTGATTCTTAACAAGAAAGCATTAGGTCAATCCCAACCAGGATGATGGCCTATCGTCTGCCAACCTGCAGGAACCATACAGAGCAATCGATGCAAGCTGCACTCTTGAGAATTCAGAGCATTTTAGATTACATCACCTACTAAAGTCTACTTCTGTTTGAGGGATTTTAGTACCGCCACTAAACTTGTTCCCCCACCGAATATGGGCTGTCAATGTTTTGTTACCAGGTGAGAGAGCTGCATATCGCAGCAGAGTGTTATTTTTGGGTTAATTTCAGGACTTAACAGATCCACCGCCTTCATCCCAAGAGGGACATGGATCTTCTGAGAAAATATCCACAATCTGTATCCTGGGTTCAGAGTTGAGAAAACTGAAAAATGTTTGGGTGGTTAGAAGCTGAAGAGTTATTATAAAAGAGCACTTGATATTTCTGTTGGCCTTTGTGACTTTTGGAAAACAAGTAAACATACTGTTAGACTGCATGTTATTACTAATTTGTGTTTTCCTGTGATGATTGTGGTGATTTGTGTTCTCCTGCTTCTACTGCTAGAGAGATCAGATGAAGTTAAGTTGAACTTGGAATTCTCTATGTAATGAAGTCTGCATTGATAAACAGTGCAATAAAGGTGCACTTCAATAAAGGTGTGCTGAGCAATCGGCATCCTTTTAATTGTGCCAGTTGATGCATTCATTCCTCTCGCAATGCCTAATCTTCATTTCTCTTGGTGTATTTGCACCTCCTCCTCCACTCCTTTGTTAGGCTGAGCATTGAATTGGATTGCAACGTTCTGCAGAAGTTGCAGACTGCACCTTATAGTTTTCACAATACAAAGTTCTGGTTTTATGTTCATTTCTGTTGAATTGGCAAGTCGTCAAAATGATGCCATGAATCATGGAAAAGCACAAAAGCCTTTGCCGTTACTTTGAAAGTTAGCTGAAATACAAGACTATCCAAGTATTGTGATACATGTTGACAAGTTCAGCCTTCAAGAACCTGCTTGTCGTCAAACTAATCAAACCTTGATGATGTAAAACAGTTTATTTTTGAATGTTGAAGTGATATAGATTACCAGAACACTAAGGACACATTGAGAGCAATCGATAGCACCTGAAGCCCTGGGGAAAACTGCCATCATGTAGAAATTGGTAATACATTAGGTTATTTGCCTCTGTTCTTTATCATTCCTGGTAAATACAGCATTTGAGAGTTACCAAATGCTAATAGAACTGATTAACACCACTTCTCTCCAATTGCACTACAGAATTAGCTAGTGGCATTAATGGTTATAGTCACCTATTTCTACAGCATGTATGAGTGATTCAAACTCAGGAGAGAAACAGGAATCTGGAGGCATCCTTGCATTATTGCAGGATTGAATTATGTAAAATACCTCCAAAGTGAGATTCAGAAAACAGCACCCTGGCCTGCATTCTTTCACATTTACTACCAAACAATTTGTGTATTAGTAATTCAACTTGCACTTTTAATTACCAAACAATCCTCACAATGAAGACAAGACACTGCAGATGCTGGAATCTGGAACAACAAACAATCTGCTGGAGGAACTCAGTGGGTCGACCAGCATCTGCAGACCTCAGTCCTGATGCAGGGTCTCGACACAAAGCATCAACAATTTCTTTCCTCTGACAAATGCTGCTTGACCCAGAGTTTCTCCAGCAGACTGTTTGTTGATCCACTCTATTCCACAGAATTAGCATGACGCACCACTCTTAGATTTACTATGCGTTATTGGTTTGGGATTTCCTGTAATTAAAATAATAAGGCTGCCCATGCATTCCAACACAGAATGAAATTGATGACAATGTTAAACATGGCAATCCCGAAGTGGTTGTTAATAACATTCTATTCCTGCTCCTCCACATGCTGTGCTGCACTGGACTTTCCACATGAAATCTACACACTTATCACTAGAAGGAAGCAAACCTGTGGTACTTAAAGGGAAGATGAAAAAATTACAGTTTATGTGATCAAGAGGAGATTAGTTTTTAAATGCATTGCCAAACAACCTCTATGTCAATGAACTTTACCAGTATGATTGTCATTCTTTGAAAAGATATTGAAATTTGTAGATCACCTCTCTCTCCATCAGTCCCATGTGTGATCCTGTCCTTATTTCAATTCCCATAATGATCTAAACGTAATTTGCATTTCTTGAGTTTGATGTGATGACTTGAGTACAGAAGGCACATTGTTCTATTGCAGAATGAGTCATGACTACATCCCAGGTATCAGCCAAAGGTTGTCAAGATCTTTTGCAAATGATCGCAGACCACTGAAGCTTGAGGAAGGGAAGTGCTTTCTAGTATTTGAATGCTGCCGGATATTAATACAGTGGGCCACAGGTGATGCAAGTGCAGTTGACGGCTGCTGCACCTTTCAGAAGTTCTCAATCCTTGAGAATCCATGTGCATGTGTTTTCTGCTGATTCAGTTGAATTCTACTCTCCTGAAAATTGGAGCCTCCATTATCTCTCCTAAGCAATGCATGTCCTGCACCAACCTGAAAATACCTAGGGGTCATCATCACCAATTGATTTAAGCTAAGGTTCAGTCTAACTTGAGCTGTGATATTACTTCATTCTTCCAAAAGCAACATCCTTCCACAACTGCTTATCCTTCCAATCAATCAATCACCAACAAATCTAAATCAGGCCCTTTTGATTAATGCAGGTGGTGGTAGGAGTAGATTCCTCCTGCCATTAAACACCATGTTAGCTGCAGTTCTGACCTCAACACAGCGCTGATGAGGACTGAAATGATGATCTGCCTATTATGCATTCTTCTGGCATGTACAAGCAACATTTGAGCTATTCTCTATCTGAACATGGCATTTGGTGTAAAATGTATTAAAGATATGCATGCATGCACACCAATGAATGCCCAGACAATGGGCAGCAATGAAGCCCAACTAAGCCAAAATGTCTTAAAATGTGGTAATAACATATTATTAAACAGAGAGATTTGGACAAATTCAAATAACAAGTAATTCTAGAACTCAAAGATTAAGCATGTTGTCATGAGCTGTAATTCTGCTTTTACTAGATGGAGTCCCATCTAAATGATTTTCAGAATAACAGTCATCATCCTCGCGTAGTGAACTCTGCAAACCAAATAAGGAAACAGAGCTAGTAGATCCTTTGTGATCAACCCCATTGGAAATGTACAACAAAAACTAAAACACTCTAGCAAGTTCCAAAGGGACCAATTTTAGAAAGTCAGCGGCAGATGATTATTCACTTTATGTGGCTAAAAGTTAATTAATTTTAATTATAAATTAATTATATATCGATCACTTTGTTTTGGACAACTACCTACTGCCATTTGACATTTCCCTTCTATCTAAGAATCTTTCCAGGTCCTACATTATTCATTCATCTGATATAATTTCTTTCCATCGTGATTAAAACACAATACAAAGGGAGACAAAAGATAAAA
>JARFYF010000074.1:30231214-30244426 GCA_030265395.1 Rhina ancylostomus | reverse complement strand
TCCATAAAATTAATTGCATGGGAATAAATGACTATAAATGACAATAACTTCCTCATTTTCAGAATTCACTACATCCATTTTTAGCACAAAATACATGGTATTTTCCTGATAAAATATAGATGTGAAAGGTTTAAAATCAACATTAAACGTTGCTTTTCATCTATGGACATTGCTTCCAAGCAATGCTAGAAAGTGCCTTTCTTCAGGTAGATTCCAAAAGATTGCAGTTAACGGTTTAGTCCTTCTGTCTTATTTTACATAAGGTAACCAAGAGCATTCTATAATTATAGAAAGTGTTGCTTTATCTCAAAGGCAGCATAACGATAAATGTGAATTAATGGGCCAGATTGTGCTGGTCACAGTCTATCAGCTGAACTTGCTGCCTACACTAATTTACTTTCTCCAGTTATGTGGGGCCAAATGAGCAGACTCTCCACACCCAAGAAACATCTGCGAGGAGATGTGGACTCCACAAGGCAAGGGAGCCCTGTGCAGTAGACTGTTGATGGCCTTTGACTATTTTTCTCAAAGGCTTTTGAACACCTTTTAAATGTCTCAAACAGAGACATCAAAGAACTATTCAAATAGATTTAAATAATTGAAAGCAATTTAAAAATAAACGTAATTAAATACCACAGTGACCAGGGTTCAATCCTGACCTCCAGTGCTGTCTGTGTGGAGTTTGCACGTTCCCCCATGACTGTGTGGGTCCCTTGGTTCCTCTACCCCCGCCCCCCCAATGTGCTAGTTTCCTTCCATACCCCAAAGACATGTTGGTTGGCAGGGCAATTGGCCACTGTGAATTGCTCCTAGCATGTGGGTGGGTTGATGGGGGGATTGATGGGAATGCGGGGAGAATAAAATTGGATTAGCTTAAATCGATAGCACAGACTTGGTGAGCCAAAGGGTCTGTTTCTATGTTCTGATGCAATTTTACGGCATTGCTTGAAGCAGAATTTTAAACTCAAGCTCTTACCAGCACTTGTCTTTTTCCACAGGATCAGTAAACCCACTCTTTGTTCACCAGTCTTTCATTCAGCACCTCAATGATCTATTTTTGAACTCAATAGCGAGTTCAGCAGCAGAGCAGAAAGCCAGATGAACAGAGAATTGTGGCATGCAAGGTGTAAGGTTATAACGTAAACCATATTTAAATCCCACATAAACATCAGTCTGAAATAACAAGATGACATATGTATGAACTGATAAATACTTAGTAAATAGTTATTATGCAAGACAGATGGGTTACAATTCCTTTAATTAATTTTTGAGTGTAAATATTAACAGACAGTCTGAGTAATAGTATCTCTGATTATATACTGCCATACTGACTAGATATGCCTCCTTTTTCTATGTTTTTCATAAATGCACATTATCAAGACAACACAAATGCCATTCATTCATATTAGACATTACAGTGCCTCAAAGTTATTGTGCCAACAAAATAACAGTAATCTGTCTGAGAACATATGGTTAATTGATGTTTATTTTCAAGCAAATTCAGGGGAAAACGATGCTTTTAGGAAAAATTCTTGTTATTCAGAGAAGGTTGCAAAGCAAGTGTCCCTGGGGGGTTCTTAAACACTACCATGTATACAGCTTTATACATGGGAGATGCAAGGAGCTCAAACAACAGTGGAATTATTCAGGGTCCCATCACACACTACCTCTTTGGAACTTACTGTTGTACCAACTGGGAAATTAATCTAAATTAGTCACAATCCCTAAAACAGGTGGCAGTCTGAGAATAACAATCAATGTTACATATACCACGTAAGAAGATAAATAATTCAAAATTAAACCATGAGTTTTATTTAAAGTACTTTTACTCATCCAATGCCACACCATTTGCAACATTGGGTTGAATTTTGTTTGTCCTGGCTCAGCATCCATGGACCCCACCTGCCCAGTTTTACCCAGGCGGAAGCTGGTGAGATGATAGAACTGAACTTCTGCACCATGAAACATCCACAGAGGCAAAATAGGGTCCCAGCAGTGAGATGGCCTCAGACAGCATCCTTGCTCCTAGAATGTTCCCACAGCCTGAACACATTGTATCCAGGAAATACTTAGAATCCATTCCTATCCCTTTTTTTATTATCCAGGTCTCTGTTATTGCCACAACATCATAATTCCATGTGCTTAATTTTTCTTGCAGCTCAGCAATCTTGCTTAATAAGATTCTAGCATTATGCCCTGACACCACAAAGCTATTTCACTATCTATAAGGAGCAGTTCAAGTGTGTGATGGAATACTCTCCACTAGCCTGCATGAATGTAGCTCTAACAACACAATCTAGGGCAGAGCCCATCACATTGGCACCTGATCCACCACCACAAAGGCACAAGGTGAGTACAGTGTAAACAATGTTCAAAGTGTGCTGCAGTTACTGGCCTGATACCAGCAAGGCCAACGGCAGCAGGTGCTTGGGAGCACCAAAACATGCTTGGAAATATATAAGAACATAAGAAATAGGGAAAGGACTAGGTTATTTGTCTCTTCAAACTAGTTCACCATTCAATAAGATTGTGGCTGATCTCCTACTTAACATCATTGTCTTGCTCTGAGCCCAGTTGCCTTGATCCTACTATTTGCAAATCTATCAGTCTCTGTTTTGAACACAGTGACTGAGCCTCCACAGCCCATAGGGTAAAGAATTTCAAAAATTCATGACACTCTGGGTGAAGAAATTTCTCCCCATTTCTGCACTCTTCAGCTAAAGGAGTATCCTCCCTGTTTTTCTCTCTAAGAATTTTGTAAGAATAGAGATCTAGCCTCTCTGTTCACGTAGCCTACAAAATCTTGAAACTACACAATCCATTTTCAAGGAAGTTTCCATTGTAAATATTGGCATATATATTCCAAAAGGCAAAAGCATGGCAAGAATATGATAAGAGTAGCTAAAGTTTTATGGACAATGTGCACAGCAAGAGAGGAGTTTGAATATATTACAGATTTGATCAGCACATGTTTATATTAGTGTAATCAGCAACAATAAAGTATGCAACTTTAAAAGAACCATAATGGGGCAACTAGTAGAGTTGCTGTCTCACAGTGACCAGGGTTCAATCCTGACCTCCAGTGCTGTCTGCGTGGAGTTTGCACGATCCCCCTGTGACTGTGTGGGTTCCTTGGTTCCTCTACCCCCGCCCCCCAATGTGCTAGTTTCCTCCCGCACCCCAAAGATATATTGGTTGGCAGGGTAATTGGCCACTGTAAATTGCTCCTAGCATGTGGGTGGGTTGTTGAATCTGGTGAGAGTGGGATGAGGGAATTGATGGGAATGCGGGGAGAATAAAATTGGATTAGTTTAAATCGATAGCACAGACTCTGTGAGCCAAAGGGTCTGTTTCTATGTTCTGATGCATTTTTACGGCATGGCTTGAAGCAGAATTTTAATATTCTTCAACAACCCAGGCAGTAAAAAGTACAAAGAAATAGTAAAGCTAATTATAATCATTTATTTGAATGATTACTTACTTAATCACCTTTTTCATTTGAAGTAGCACAGAATGCTATCATTGCCTCAAAAGTTCATGTCTAATCTATCATCACCACTATTGCTTTAGGTGTGGCCATTCTGCCGGGGATCCTGCTGCTTCAGAATAAGAATTTGTTTGATATCCTGTCTTATAGCCTTGCAGTCCTCCAGTTAAGAGAATATGGTAGTTTAAATAAATCCTATCTGCTTCACCAGCTATGATTCACTTTTTTTTACTGTATTCCTGGTGATTTGTAGCCAAGTGTAGTATGAAAGGACAGGGGTCAGATGGTAGTGACAACACTACTGACCCCCATGGTCGGATAATAGCATTGCCTATCAGGTCAGAAGCTATACCACTGTCAATCAAGGGTCCAGCTCCGTCCCACCCATTAGAGACCACACCTAAGGACTGGCTTGTAACCCACCTTTGTTCTTGACCCTGATTCATTGGCTTATTTAAATTACCTGAGCGGGCTCCACCAAGCTACAGGCCTATAAAAGATGGTACACATGGGCTCTCTTTCTCTTTTCCGATTGCTGCCAGGTCGAGACCACAGGTGAGAGGGGGCACTTCCACAGGGGTCTTGGAGTGTCCTGAGTAGATTCCCAGTAGCATAGAGCCATTATTTGTCCAGATTCAGGGAATTCAGACAACGTATTTGTTTGTTCTCTGATCGTTTGTACTAGTTTGTTGTGTGTGTGTGTGTGTGTGTGTGTGAGAGAGCATTTCACCCCTGTTGTGACTTCCCCCACATTTCGTGATCACCCTAGTGTGAGTGTGCATTTGTTCCTTCACATTCTGGTCCCATGTCGGTCTTTGTAAATAAAATCCTCCTTTTAAAATACAAAGACTATATGTCCAGATACCTCTATCTTTAAGATCCCAAAAGAACCTTTTTTCATAACACCAAGTCATGTTAATAATAAATATTTCATTGAGGTGAATAATAATTTTTCATCTTTATCTGTTGTATAATTTTATACCATTTGAAAACTACATAATACTAGATCCAGAAGCACATTGATACTTGAAACTTCCTGCTGGGACTCCTACAGCCAGTAAGCTGACCCTATCTTCCAAGAAACAAATTGCTGGAGGGACTCAGCAGGTCAGGCAGCAACTGTAGAGCGAAATGGACAGCTAGCGTTATTTATCAGCATGAACATTATTATTGAGAAGTTAGTCCGTGTCTGATGTAATTGTAAAGCAGGCTAGAAGTTAGAAACCTATTCCCTCCATTGGCACAAAAGGTTGATTGGTCACCTTTGGGGATAAACTTCCATGATCTTATGATTGCTCCTGCCTAAAGCAAGTGGGAGATTCAATAACACAAAGAAATCATGGTCTCTAAATATATTTGCATCCCAAATCCTCCACATGGGCTCACAAAATCCTTCCCCTTCTGTCAATACCAATGATAATGGCTGGTAAGAGCTTCACATTCTCATGGATGAAGGCCACAGGAGATGATGTCACTCCTAGAAGTCAGTCCAGGTTTCAACCAATAGTGCACCAGATTATGATTGAGGGGCATTCTACATTATTTTGCTGTATTTTGTGGACAGTAATGAAGTCTGTACAAGAGAATCTTCCATCAGCTCATGAGGAAATCCCTAATGGCAGTGAGGGCTCAGTAGATGCTGTAATACAAATGGTCTGAAACCAGGGAGACCTTTGTAAGCACTTGATGCCTGTATCAGTAGCCTTCCATCATCCTTGCTGAAGCCTTTAGTGGTAAAGCATCTCAGGAGCTTTTCTACTCGTGTTAACTCATGATGCTTTCTTTATCCACAGCATTTTCCAGATATGAAAAATGAGCACAATTTGGTTATTATCTAAAACCATGTAATTGCCCCAAGAAGATTACAGTCATTTTCTGATATTGCTGTGTTTAAAGAAAAAAGTTCATAAATGCCAGAAGCAATTTAGCGTTTAGCCCAGGATAGTTTTAGCACCAGGTGGAACATTTGGGAAAACTGATACAATAAAAGAGATCAGTTTTGAATTAGGTTTCTAGGATTTATCTCAAGGGATCTGAGAAGTTATAGTAACTTAGAAAATTGAATTTAAAATTCAGTCTCATTTATTGGTATTTTGCAAAATTGACTGGAGATTTCAAAAGCATGACTTTGTCAGTGACACTTGTATCGTGTAGTGTCCTATAAAACTGAAGTAACAATAAAGATTATTTCCTATAATTTACTTCCCTTTTCATTTTTGATTAAGAAGGTTATCTGAAGAATTCAAGAGAAATCTTGAAAACCACAAAAATGATCAAAATGTAATACTGATACAGGCCATCTGTATCACAGCATCTGCTGGAGTATTGTGTTAAGTTCCGGTCACCACATTTTAGGAAGGATTGATTGCACTAGAAAGGGTGCAGAGGAGATTGATCAGAATATTGCCTCAGATGGAATGTTTCAGTTGTGAGAAGAAAATGGATAGGCTGGGTTTGTTTTCCTTGGAGTAGAGGAGACCGAGGGGGGGACCTTACAGAGGCATACCAAATTATAAGCAGTACAGATAAGGTCAAGAGTAAGAAACTTTTCCCCATGGCAAGAGTGTCAAAGACCAGAGGGTAAAGGTTTATGGTGAAGAGTAAAAGATTTAGAGGGGGTATGAGGAAGAATTGCTTGAGAAGGTGGTGGAGGCAGATACTCTCCCAACATTGTAGAAGAAGCGTCTGGACAAGCACTTAGATCACCAAGGCACAGAACGCTACAAACCAAGTGCTGGAAAATGGGATTAGTATGGATAGGTACTTGGCACAGATGTAGTGGACCCAAGGGTCTGTTTCTGTGCTGTATGACTCTGTAACAAAGATCACTGACAGTTTAATGATTTGGCCATAAACTGATCTGTTCAGAATTTGTTTTAAATGTCATGTCAACTATTTGAAATTAATTTTATAATCCAAAGAGATTATTAACAAAGATTTTCCACCAAACAAACAAATCATTGGTGGAGACTTAGAAAATGGCCTGGAAAGTTCTTTCACCCCTGGGTTTTAGCCCAAAAGGCACATATTCAGTTCCAACACCAGTATTCATGCTAAGACCTACTTGTAATCCCCAGCAAAGTCCCAGTTTCAAACACTGCCCCTGACCTTCACAGCAGTGGCTTCCCCTGGACTGCTCTGGGGGACTTCTCATAGGTATCACAGGCCTAAGTGAACATCCACAGGCTCTCAGGCTGGGAAATCTGCCACTGAACTTGTGCTGGGTTAAACCATGTGCAGCACCTCATCCCCATTCACATGAGAGAGACAGACTGGATGTCAGCATAAGGTAGTTATTATTATTGCTAACCTTCATTTCAAAGCTTTTATTAAATTTTTAGGGTTTTTTTCTGTTTCAAATGTACAAAAATTAAAATTAAAAATATTACAAAAAGGTGCAACGTGTTACTGACCACTTGACAGCATCCTTATATCTGACAGTCACAGTCAATAGCACTGACATCTTTGACGGCCTATGAGTCTCTGGGGGCAAGATCTCAACAGCTGGCAAAGTGTCTCAGAGTCCACTGGCCGCCTCTGCTGAGACAACCCTTGTACTATGCCACCCTACTACATCCCAACATGAATTTCTTGTTGGTTACACTGGACTGACAAATCACCCTCATGCCTGCCATCAGCCTCGTGAAACAGGACACTTGATTCTGAGCTCTGTAATGGGAGGAGATTACCAGGCATACAGAGAAATAGATTCAATGACAAGGTCAAAGCTTCCATGATCAACATCCCCATTGACTTTGTGGCATCTCTGGCCCTTTACCTCTCCAGAACTACTGAAATGGAAAAAGCCCAATAGAATTTAAGGGGAATACATCTGACAACAGTCAATAAAAGCTACTTTCACAAAATACTAGTTCTTTTCCCAAGGGTTGAGGCTCATTAATCCACTGAATTAAGCAACTTTTAGAGAGGGATTTGTATGGATTAGTAAAGAAATGAATTCCCAGGATAACTCACAGATGCATAAACCCTTCATCTGAAATGACTGGAAATGATATTCCACTTAGGCTACCAGAAACCAGAATGTAACAAAACTGCCATTAACTAACCAGATAAACTACAGTAGAGTGAAAAAAAGCAGTTGCACTACCAAATCATACAAATGTAAAAACATTGGATTTCTTTGGGCATTTTGGCCACTTCTAAATTATCTAAATACCCTTTGCCTTTTCTGACCTTCAAACTACCTTTAACCAATATTTTGCAAGCAATGATCACTACCAAAAATTCCTAGCAATATATTCCCAACACAAACATTTCTGACTGAGATGTTGTAAGTGGAGGAGGGAAAAGATTGAAAACTCTGAATGGCCTGCTACAGCAAATGTGGATACAGTCTCTTTAGCCACAGACCATCTTGCTTCACCCAGTGAAGAAAATTGAAAAACAACAGAAACAGAAAATCATTTTTATCTTTGGGATTTAACATTGTAAAACCTTACAAGATGGTTCCCAGGAACATTATCAAACACAATGTGGCACAAACTCATATATAATGATTATATGGTAGATGGCAAAAATATTGGACATAAAATGTAGCTTTTGAGGAATGATGAAGGAGGAAAGAGAGCTTGAGAGGTGGGGATATTACCAAAGGAATTCCATAACTTAAAACACCATGGGTCACCTAGAGTGAAGTGATTCAATTTGGGAATATCCAAGAAGTTAACATTCAAGGAATCTAAATATCTTAGAGTTGGAGGATTGGAGATTACAGAGAAAGGGAAGAGATGCCATTGCAAGTGATTCCCTGCCATAACTAGATTTATAAGAATTAAACCAAGTGATTTTGGTCCACCCAGGTGCACAACAGAGTTGTTGGAAAAAGATGGCATAATAACCATGTTAAAGTCTGCGACAATTGTCACCTTTGTCATGATCTTGGGGTGTTATTTGTCACTTGGTCTCATGCTGCTATAGTACCATGGCTGGGGTAGAAATGCTGAGTACAAATCAGCAAAAACAATAAGAAAAATGTATTAAATAATTAAATATTTCTCAAAACAGAAAACTTTAAACTACAATGCAATATATTGATGAAATGCAGTTTTCATTTAATAACAATTAATTCTGCTGGTTTTTAAGCAGAAAATGCAATTAATTGTATGGCATTTCTAAACCACTGGAACCTTGAAGCAATCAGGGTAACCTTGGAATAATATAATTAATGAAGCAAGTGATGCAGATCACTCAGCTTTAAAGTTAAGAACAGAGATCAAATTAATCCAAGAATTGGCCCTCAGTGTATACATATAACGTAAATTGGTGAACATTCAAATATGTCAATTAACAAGCAAGGTGTATGGGTAGCATGTAAACTGCTTTCTTCGTAAGTCAGAAAAGGGTGTTTTTGATACAGCAAAATAAGTTGTATTTTATCCTGATAGATTGTTACAATTGGTTTTGGCCCATTGATAACATAAATGAGCCAAAGGGAGAAGAGTTTCTGCTTGAGACAGAGATCCGATCACAAAAATCATGAGCAAAGTGAATGTTTTGCTCAAGCTCTTATTCAACCTTGTTGTGGAGCAGTGGGCTGGAGTGGGGGAGGGCCTGGGAGGGAGTGCAGGTAAGGAACTAAACAACCTGAGGGACATTCTAAGCACTGGGCAAGGTTAGTACAACAAGATCTCCTCAAATCACATTGCTGTGGAGCAAGCACTACAACAAGAAGCCAGTTGCCTAACTCTGAGAGTGACCAATGACAGGCGTGCCTCAGGACCGTGTGGTATAATTTTCCCAACCCTGCTCTAAAAGAACATTGAACAGGGAATAACATCATTAGATGTGCAATTGATATGGAAAAGGAATCACCTACACAAGTGCAATTCACAACTGGAATTTGGAGCAAACAACGATCATCTCACAACTGGAATTACCTGGCCAAATTTGCAAAATGGTGCAATTTGACAAATTGTAAACACATTCCACTCCATGCCTAAGTCATTCCAACAGATAGCAGTGAAACCTGCATCGCTGTGTTCCTAAAAGTTAGGCTGTTGTTTTAAACTAGTGCAAAATATATTTGAAATGCCACTTGGGCTGGATACAATTTGCACTTCAAATTCCTTGATCTCGTGTGTTGGTTGGGGCAACCTTGGTTGTTTAGAACTAGACATACCATCACAGCCTAGTGGAAACTCCATTTCAAATGTTTAAAATTTAAGGCATATATTTCTGTACTTTGGAGGAGCCAAAACAATGTCAAATCCACACCAGAAAAAAAATCCATAAAATTTAACAACATTGTATTAAGAAATTGACTGATAAGGTAGGCACAGTCCAATAAACCAATCTTTTAAAATTTTCCTCTGTAAAACTAATTTTGTTCTTGTTTCGCCCTCATAGGTTTGCTTGAAATCAACAGCCACTTTGATAGATGTTATGTACTGCGTTGATCTGACAAACTAGAGAGAGAGTTATACAGCACAGAAACAGGCTCCTCAGCCTAACCTGTCCATGCCAATCAGGATGTTCTCCTCAGTTAATCCCATTTGCCTGCATTTGGGCCCATATCCCTCAAAACATTTCCTGTCTAAGAACCTGTCCAAATACCATTTAAACATTGTAATTGTTCCCGCCTCTATCGCTTACCCTGGCAGCTTGTTCCGCACACCCACCACTTTCTGCATGAAAAACTTGTCGCTTGGGTGCCCTTTAAATCTTTCCCCTCACACCTTAAAACTATGCCCTCAAGTTTTAGACCCACCTAGCCTGGGAAAAAGAATGTGACCAACTCTCATATTTATGCCCCTCATGGTTTTATAAATCTCCATAATGTCACCCCTCAGCCTCCTCCACTCCAATAAAACAGTCCACACTATCCAGTCTCTACTAATAACTCAAGCCCTCCAGTTCTGGCAAAATCTGCACCCTCTCTAGCTTAATCACATGCTTCCTAAAGCACGGCAACCAGAACTGCATACAATATTCCAGGTCTTCCCATTTGGTACAAGGTCCCCCTTGTCCTCACATTTCATCCTACCAGCCTACATATCCAACACATCATTCTCCGCCACTTCTGCCATCTCCAATGGGACCCCACCACCAAGCACATTTAAAACAAATGTTCCTGTACTTCCACTCACTGGGTACATAAGAGTATCATTATGACAACACTACATTATGACAATCAACATCAATAAAGATCTTACCTTTTGTTATTTTACTGCACTAATGGGTGTCCTGCACAAACAATAATTCAGATTTGGAATTCAACTCACAGAAAAGAAATTAAATATCAGTTTTAAAAATCTTTCCTCACTTAGAGCATCAGTAGCACAGAGTTTAAATTATTGGACTAACCATTTCCTGGATTAATGTTCCAGGAAAACAAATCCCAGCCTGTCAGCTGGGAAATTTAAATTAAAGTACTTAAATAATGCATGAATATAAAGCTGGCTTTAGTGAAGCTTTGTTCTGGTAAGTCTTTTATTCTTGCATTTTCAGGGAGCTATATCTCCATTCTTCCAACAGTTTTCAAACCTCTGTCGGCTTAAAAGCCAGTATCAGTGAAAATGACAACGAAGCTGTCGAACAGTCAGAGAAACCCACCCAATCTATTAATGACCTGCTGTCTTTATGAAAGCAAAATGCTGCAGAAGTTGGAAATCTGAAATTAAAAAAGAAATTATGAAGACTTAACAGCATAGGCAACATTTGTGGAGGGATAAAGAGTTATTTTTTTCCCAAGTCAGAGACCTTCCATCAACACTGGAATATTTAGAGATGGCGAGATTTTAACTTGCAAAAGCAGGTAAGAATAAAGGTGGTTGTGTGCCCTGGAGTAGTAAAGAGGAGAGATTAAATAACAAAAGGAGCTATTGTGCAAGGTAACAAAAAGGTCTAGAGGTGTAACCACAGAATAATTATAAAAACATTGGTTTAACCACAACTGGAGTACTGTGTGCAGTTCTGGTCACCGCAATACAAGAACAACATGATTGCACTTTAGATGATGCAGAGTAGATTCACCAGGATATTGTCTGGGATGGAATGTTTCAGTTATGAGCAGATACTAAATAGCCGGGTTTGTTTTCCTTGGAGCTGAGGGGAGACCTGATAGAGATGTACAAAATTAGAGGCAATGGATAGGATAAATAGCAAGGAACATTTCTGCGTGGCAGAAGCATCTAAGACTAGAGAGCCTACTTTTAAGGCAAGTGAAAGAGGATTAGATGAGATCAGAGGAAGAATACGTTCACCCGGAGGGTGGCTGCAATCTGGAACGCACTGCTCAAGGTGGTGGTGAAGGCAGGTGCACTTACAACATTTGAGCAGCACCTAGATGAGTGTGTGAATGGCTAGTACAGATGGGTACTTCATGGTTGGAATGGATGTGGTGGTCTGAATAGACGTGGTGGTCCGAAGGGCCTGTTTCTGTGCTGTAAGACAATGAGTTACCTGTAATTACCAAGGAATGCTGAAAATGTGAAATAGAAATACAGTGAATTGCATTTAAATGAAACTGTTGACTCAATGATGAGTCTAGAAAGACTTAAGTGGGTTAATTGACTCAAGCATGCTCAACTCTGGGAGTCTACTACATAAGGCATTGAACTTCTAAGATGGAGTTAAAAGGTTCCATTAGTCATTATTCCTAAGGGCAGAGGATTTGGTGCTCTGGCTAAAATAAATTGCATCACAAAAGAGATTACCTGGTTATTATCATATTCCTGTGAATGGGAGATTCTTGTGCAAAAGTTATTGTAAACTGATATACCTTGTAAACTATGACACCACCATGGTTCTATTCTGCTATCTAGTCTGCAGCATTCAAATAAGATGACCCTGACCTTTACAAGAAATCAAGGTACCACTTCCATATGGCTATCAGAGATGCCAAGAGATAATATCAGTCCAAAAACTGAATCCCACACCAGCCATCAGTTGTGGCAGAGCTTCCATGCTATAGCGAGCTACAAAACAAAGTCAGGCAGCATTGCCCACAACAGCGCATCCCTTCCTGATGAGCTTTATGCATTCTATGCACGTTTTGAACAGAAGGGGATTGGTATGTCAGTACCCACCCTGACAGCCTCCAATGCACCTGAATCCATGGTCACTGTTGAAGACACAAGATTAGTCTTCTGGAGAGTAAATCTGTGGAAAGCATTTGGCCCAGATAGTGTCCTTGGCCGTATCCTCAGATCCTGTACAGATCAGTTGGTGGGGGTATTGCCAGACATCCTTAACCTCTTCCTGCTTCAATATGAGGTTCCCACCTGCTTTAAAAAGATCACAATCATCCAGTACCTAAGAAAACAAGGTAATATGCCTTAATGACTACCGCCCACTGGCTCTAACATCCACCATCACGAAGTGCTTCGAGAGGCTTGTCATAGCACACATTAACTCTAGCCTCCCAGAAATCCTCGACCCACTGCAATTCACCTATCTCCAAAACAGGCCTACAGCCAACGCCATCTCCCTGGCCCTACACTCATCTCTCGAGCATCTGGACAGTAAAGACACCTATGTTAGACTACTGTTTATTGACTACAGCTCTGCCTTCAATACTATAATTCCAAGCAAATTCATCACAAACTCTGAGACCTGGGACTCAACACCTCCATTTGCAACAGGATCCTTGATTTCCTGACCAACAGACCGCAATCAGGAAAGATAGGCAGCAACACCTCCACCACGATTATTCTCAACACTGGTGCCCCACAAGGCTGCGTCCTCAGCCCCCTACTCTACTCCCT
>JARFYF010000074.1:30211293-30223859 GCA_030265395.1 Rhina ancylostomus | reverse complement strand
ATATTGATGAAGGCTGAATTAGGATTCAGCACAACACTTTACATGACTGAATGGATAGCAGACTCCCACCAACTGAGCACCAGTAGACAAAAGGAGTGTCCAAATCTGAATCTACCAATAAATACTTCATAAAATGCTCAAATGTATGAAATTTGCATATTATTTCCAAAATAGTGCCAGCTCTATTATCTGAGCTCACTCATAAAGAATGTGCATTTGTAAGTGCCAGATAGTGCTGCATGTGTGAAATTTCAGCCAACGAGAGGCTGCACATTGCCAGGTAAAATAAAACAGGGAAAGATTATTCAGTGAAAACTGTATAACAATGACCACATGTAAAAGCCAATAATACCGAATCTCCGATCTATTTACACCTACAGGGTTTGATACCCTGATGATTGAAATTATAGAATTCTATTTCACAAGCTGCCTAATGGATTCTCTTAAACAATTCAATGTTTACAATGCAACAGTGTGCAAGATGGAGAAATTCTACTGTATAACACAATTGATTTTTCATCATTATGTTATAGAAAGTTGATTTCATCTAAAAGGGAAATGCAATGATGACTATTTTTGGCACATTTTGCTTCACCATTGAAGGTTCACCCTTTTATAGATGCAATTTCCACACCAGTCAAGCAGGAGATGGCCTCATTCCCCATGAAATGCTTCTTTTAAAAAACTGCAGGTGCAATTATACTCCAGTATCCCTGGAGTAACCATCATTTGGTAATTCGGAGATAACTAGGTTTTTATAGCATTGTGCTGGATTGGGACTACTGTAAAGTAAATCACATACTACAGGGCAGCTCCCACCATGCAGTACCAACCCTCCAAACAGCGCAAAACCCTCGCCACAATCATTTGATAACTCCGAGGCCCGAATCCCAAACCTTCTATCCCACCCCACCCGAACTGCAGTCCTTTCATTGGCTAACACAACACTGCCTCTTGCCATGCTTCCCAAACTCAATTCCAGTTCCAATGCTCAGTCTACAGCCACGAGCCTTCCTTTCCAGTCAAAGCCAGCAGCAGTGTCAGGAGGAATATATTCCATCTTGGAAAAATACAATGCCTTTTCGGAAACACCTTTGGCTCTCTGGCTTTAAGAAATTTTCAGCAATAAGCTCACAAGCTGTGTTTCAATGCTGATGTATAGTTGAGTTTGGACAGAGAGTGAGAGTTATCAGTTACTGCTTCACAGTAACATTTCCTGTAGATCATGAATGTTGCCTTCAGTGCTCCCGTTGTTAGCTGGAGGAAACAGTAGCTCAGTCAGGACTGGATGCTGGGCAAGTAATCCGATGGCACAGAGACGGGAAAGGTTGAGAGAGGTAGAGCGAGTGCAGAGCTGAGTGCCATCATCATATACATGGCAATGGCCTCACCTGGAAATGGCCTGACTCAGACAGGATTTCAGATGCATAACCAATAAACGCAGGTTGCTTTCACACCTACCTCAAATCTACCACTCTTTGGGGTTAAAATTCCTTCCTGTAAAAATGCCTGAAATTATCAAGAGTTGCTTACAGCTGATAAGAGAAAAGGCCCGAGTATATCCAAGACAAACTCCAGAAGTGACAACCGAGGTGTAGGGAAAGATGTCAGTGTTCTGGCCACAGCTGAATTGTGGCATGTGATATTCTGGATATGATGGGATTAGAAAAGTGAGACCAATCCCACTGAGCTGTGCAACAGAGGAGAAGTAATACTGAAAGGCCTGGAATAGAGTGGACGTGGAGAGGATACCTCCATTAGTAGGGAAGTCTAGGGTCCGAGAGCACAGCCTCAGAATAAAAGGGACATCCCTTTAGCACTGAAGTGAGGAGGAATTTCTTCAGCCAGATAATGGTGAATCTGTGGAATTCGTTACCATGGAGGCCAAGTCATTGGGCGTATTTAAACCAGAGATTGATAGGTTCTTGATCGGTAAGGGGGTTAAGGGTTATTGAGAGAAGGTGGTAGAATGGGGTTGAGAAAAAAATCAGCCACAATTGAATGGCAGAGCAGTCTCAATGGGCCAAATGGCCATGTTGTGGTCTATCTTAAGTACAGGAGGAGAATGGGGCATCCAGCCAAATAAAAGTCTACAGTTGTGTCCCTTGTGGAGCCGTTTTCACCTCCTGGTAACTTCATTGCAGGTTGAAATAGAAGGTGGCAAGAATAGAATAGGTACCAGGGTACAAATCCCTTGGAGAACTTTAATTTCTTAAGTAAATGGTTTCAACTGGGTGGGAAGAGTTAACTTTGCTTTTCTGAAAACTCTACAGAAGCTGAAGTTCAAGACATATCCATAACATGAACTGCTTTTCTGGTCTCCACGAGATTACAATACAGTATTAAGGCTATATTGTAATGTGACAATTCTCAGATTTCAATCACACTAATTGGCCTTCTTCTGTGTTTCATTTATTCTAACTGAAGCACTCAAAAATTAAAGAATTTCTTTTTGTGCCAATAGTAACCTTCTTTTTGAATCTAATAAATTTAAGCTTCATTGTAGGAAAATCAATGGTGCAATACAGAATTAATGAGGTCCACTAATATCCTTGCAAGTATAATGCAAAATGAGAATCACACTGCTGGAAGTACATGACTGGGCAGGTTACAGTAATAGTTCAACAATATAAGATATGTATTTTTTTCCCTGAGAACTGCATCTTCAGTTCCTGCTGTTGGCAATGACAGGCATATATATCAAGTGTAGTACTGGCATTTTTGAATATTTACAAGAGCCAAGTAAGTAAAACCACTGATAATGCATCGCATTTATACTACAGCAGCTATATACTGTAATTAATAATCAGGCGTTTTTTTTTACAGCACAGAAATGTTTGACCCTCCAGCAGCTCTGAAAATACCATCCCTAGTTCCATTCTCCATGCATATCAAAATGTTTTTGTATTAAAATATTTCACAAGAGTAAGAAGTTATTAAATTTCATCTCCAGTTGGTAGCACAGTACATAATAGCAACACTACACTCTAACCTGCCCTTGAAAAGTACATTTTGTGCTACCAACCAAGGATGAATTTCAAGGCAATTATGCGTTCTTCCACCACAGCTGCTTTTGCTAAGCAGTCCATATCTGTAAAACAAAACATTTTTGTAAATCTCTCGTCTAAGATCATCTCCTCTCTTGGAGATTATCTTAAATTTATACTCTCTAGTTGTAAATTACAATTTCCTTTGAAATGTGATTTTTCTCACAATTTAAAGCGTCTTAGTCCTTGTAGCAACTAAAAGAATCTCTGTACCCTGCTCATGGATTTAACATTCTTCACAATATAAGACACACAAAACTAGATACTGCGTAGCATGATGGGATAGAATTTCATCCAAAAATTCATCCTGTTTTATGAATGGGTGCTTACTACATCATCACAAGGGTTGCAATTTTGCTGCGGGGTCCTCTGTGAACACAATGCCCTAAAGCACAGTACCTAAGCATGCTCCATGGAACATGTCACCTGTGGCACACAGAAGCAGTCTTTGACTATGAAAGCGATGCCTACTTTGGTGATGCTTAATGTGGACCTGAAATAGTAACATAAAATGCTGGAAATGTTAGTCCTTCCACAGATGCTACCTGACCTGCTGAAGTTCCATCATTTTCTGCTTTTATTTCAGATTTCCAGCAACTGCAGTTATTTGATTTTCAGTAAAAGTGGACCTGAGCAGCTCCCGGACCCTAGATTCTGATGCCTGGGATTGGGAATGAGTTGTAAATAGGCACCCTTTAAATTAAATTCTTACAGTTCTAGTCCTCCTCAGGCTACTAATCACTCAACACCACTCTAACTTGATCACAATCCCAGTGCAAGCCCCTTCCCCCTACAGTACCAATCATGACCCCATCTCCCCTTCTACAACAGACAATTGTGACCCATCCTATCTCCATGCCCTGAGCTGATCTATGAGGCCACAATCCCACCCCAGATGATTGATACCCTCTGCTTCCATCTTCCCCTCACCACAACACAAGCACCTCTCTGCCACAAACTCCTCTTTCTGCATCCAGTTCCTCTGATCTACCTAACACAGCAAGCATAGGAAGGTATATTCAACAGCTCACAACATCTTTGATATGATGATGATATTTTTGAACGGCAGATCCTCAGAAAGAAGAGAGATGGCCCAGAACACAATGCACATTCATTGTGCCTTTCCCAATGTGAAAGGATTCCCAGGCCCATGGTTCTGACTGTGGTTTGGTTCAATGACTAGTATAAGCTGGTCATTATCTTTCTCCCTTTTATAATCCACATCCAGTCTTTAAATAGAACTGAATAGTCAGCGTGCTTCCTTGTTAGAGCTTTCTCAACGAACATTGCACTTTTAAAAATTCATGAATCCAAACTCCTAATTTCCTTTAGTCATCTGGTATAAGTGTACTTTATTACCTGGATTCATGCATTCAAGTATTAGTTTTATTAAGTATAAAATTAAGCTGTCAAATACTGCTTCCTACTCTGCATTTGATTTCATTGCAGAAGCAATAATCTGCTGTAAAATATTTAAATTAAATTGCATGTTCAATAAATTATAGGAGTTTGTTTAAAATTATGCTCTAGGTTGTCTGCATTGATTTTTGTAACATTTTTATCTCTACTACACCCACACAAAAGGCTAGAAGTTCATTGGACAATGCCAAATCAAAATAGGCGTGATGTTGAAAACCATATTAATATCAAATGAGGCAACTTTGCTCAATGTTTTGTGTGCTTTGGTGCCAGTCACTGAGTATTTTTGGGTGAGATTTTTGTTTCTACCAGTTATTTTTCCAACATTATACTCATCCACATGATGTGGACAGATGTGCAACACTCAAAATTGGCCATCAGCAAGATTTTCAACCATGTGTCTCTGAAAAATGAAAAATATCACTGTTCAGTCACAGACTATCTTTTACTGATATTGAGTGATAAGAACCAGTATTATTTATCAAGGCAATTACACCAAACCATAATCAGGCAAATGGACCTGACATGCTCCCAACTTACTCTGCTCACAACTGAACTTTAAGCTTCCCCTTGCAATCTCAAAATCAACTGACTTGCAGTGGCCATTTTTCAACCGCTAAGATTCCTCTTCATGGGTAACATAGACCCAGGCACCAACCAGGACCACATCACAGATAATGTACAAGGGCTCAGCACCTAAAACATTATCCACCCACACTACACAGGAAACTCTCTCTTATTCATACTTGTTAAGTGTCGAACTTGCCAGGATTTTGACCATTGTTGTGGAGAAAGTTGCGATTTAAAGAACGCAGCCACTAATGCTGTAACTTTTATGTTAGTGGTCAAAGTATTCTTGTTGTTAATCAGAATCACCAACTATTTTTCCAGCATCTTTGAGAAAGATACTGAGATGGTGTCAGTATGACAATGAAATTTAGATGTTTCATCTGAACCTGAATACTGAATGCTGGGCAGGAACCATTAGGATTGCAGTAATGAGGGTATGTTCATTGTTACAAAACGAGGTCTATGATTCAGTTGAGAATGAAGCTGCCTGAGCTACTGGATTTCTAGGCAAGTAACCTGTCTAACAATTGGATAGAGTGGGGGGGGGGGCCGCAGTCTAATGCTCTATATTAAGCTGCAGAAGGATAACACCAGAGCTCAACAACAGCCCCTGGCAAAACTCAACCGATTATGACCAAATCTGAAAGTAAAGTTGGCCAACCCAAGTATCTGGAAGACTTTGTGCCAAAGCAGAGTACACAGAATCCAGACAATTATCGTGGAAATATGTTTTTCCATGAGTAAGGGATATATGTGACGTACATAGAGTTTTGCAGCAAGGAAAAAGGCCAATTTGTCCACAGCGATCAAGTTGTCTACCTGAGCTAGTGCCATTTGGACCATTCACCTCTAAATCTTTCCTATCAATGTACTATCTAGATGTCTTCTAAATGTCGTAATTGTACCCGCTTCCACCACTTTCTGTGGCAGCTCACTCCACATACTCACCATTCTCTGTGTAAAAACAATGCCCCTTGGGTCCCTTTCAAATCTTTCCCCTCTTACCTTAAACCTATGCCCTCTAGTTTTAGACTCCCCTACCCTGGGGAGAAGAACGTGACTATTCACCTTAACTACACCCCCTCAAGATTCTATACAACTCTGTAAGATCACCCCTCAGCCTCCTACACTCCAGGGAAAAAAAGTTCCAGTCTATCCAGCCTCTCCTTGTAACCCAAGTCCTCCAGTCCCAGTAACATCCTCGTGAATCTTTTCTGCACCCTTTCCAGCTTAATGGCATCCTTTAGGGTGACCTATAATATTGGTTGTTAAGACTTTAGGAATTGTATCAAATATAGAATAGCATAAGGGATAAAAAGAGGAGGAGATTCTGAACAGTGTTGAGAAATTTATTTCATCGGTATGCATCAGTCCCAATGTGAAAGTTGACATTACTGATCTTGGTTCTGGGAAATGAGCCAGCCAAGCCAAGCAAAAATCAGCAGGCAACACTAGTAAACAGCAATCACAATATTGAAAGGCTTTAATGAAAAGAAAAAAAAAGAAATGGACTACTCCAACATGTCTATAGTCAATTGATGAAGGACAAAATTTATTGGGGTGAGGACAGATCTGGTCCACGTTAATTGGAATCCAAGTTTGGCAAGCAATTCTGTAATTGGACAATGGGAGATTTTTAAGGCAGTGATATTTTACAGTCTGGGTACATTCCCATGAGAGAGAAGGTTGGGGAAGTGAAAGCCAAAACTCCCAGCATGACCAAAGAGATAGGGATTAAAACAAAGCAAGAAAAAAACCCCTATAACGAACACCAGGTTTTTAACACAAGGGAGAATCAAGCTGATTACAGAAACTTCAGAGGAGAAGTAAAAAAAAAGAAATAAAAGGGAACATGGACTGCAAGCAAACATAAAAAGGAACCCATAAATGTTCTGTGGGCATCCGAACCAGAAGAGAATTATAAGAGGGAGATGGGACTGACCACAAACCAAAAGGAAATCTGCTTGTGGAGTTTGAGAGCATGGTTGAGGTGCCATGTGAGTAATTTACATCAGTCTTCAACATGGAAGAAGATACTGCTGGAGTAACAGTATCGGACACAGAAGTTGGGATTCCGGATAGGGGAACATATGATAAAGAGGAAGGACTAGACAGGCTGACTGTGCTTACAGTGGATAAATAATTAGTCTTTAAAAACCCTCAATTCAAGATGTTCTTCAGAGGACAACAAATAAACAATGACTGAATGCTTGCCAGTGTGATCTCTTCAATCACTGGGATGGCCTGTGTTGACAGTCAGGATCGGCATCCAGTGAGAAATGTTTAAAGCAATTAGAAAGGTCACAGAAAATCGATTCTATGGACGTAATTTGTGCTCTAAATTCCTTAATATTTTGTTCCAATCGATTTGGCCAATTTCTGGACACCAGTTCACAGTCTCTTCCATCTGTCAATTAATTGCTTCAAAATACTAAAAGTTTTTATTTTAAGTATGCACTTTTGTTAGATCTTAAGTTAGATGCAAGGGTGTAAATATATTTGAAAGTTCCCTCTCCCCGTGTCTCTTGTTCGGGTCTGAACAGGTGCTCAAAAATAATAGCATAACATTTCAATAAGCTTTAACCATCATCTGGATTTCAAAACTCATTTCACAGAATAACTGGATTCTTTTTTTTGAAAAGTAGGTAGAGAAAATTTAGAAATAATCCAGTTTTCCTGAGTGATTGCCTGCCTTAGACCTTTTAAAGGTCACACAAAGAGAATAAGATGCAGCTCCTACCAATTATGACAAATGTTAAACTTAATAAAAACCCGGTCAAGATTCTAAAATAAGTAATTTAAAACGAGCCTTTGGTCCTTTGCAACACTAAGGTAATAGAAGAGCGACCGTCAGCCTAGTTATTCAAATTGTTCTTTCCATGGGTTCCAGGTCAACTGTTTCTCTATTGACTAGAATTCGACCTCTAATATTTTCAGGAACTTTCGATCTACTAAACTTTAAGTTCACTACCCAGAAATTCTTGTTTTTCTTGAACCCTGGTGCATCTTCTGTTGGAGTGGAGAATATTATTTTCTGGGTTTATTATCATTTGTTCTTTTTATTTAGTCCCCTAATTTCTACTGGAGGATTGTCAGGAGAGGGAGGAATGATACATGTACAGTGGCGGGGGCTGCAATAGGCTTGAGTGTTTTGAACACAGCAAGTTCTGCCCTCATGTCCCTTAAAATTCAGACAGAGACAGGAGACTGTGGATGCTGGAAATTGGGCAAAAAACTGCTGAGGAATTCAACAGGTCAGGCAGCATCTGTGGAGGGAAATGAGCAGTCGATGTTTTAGGTCGAAACCATTCATCCGGTCGACTGTCCCTTAAAATTCAAACTGGCATCCTAATTAACAAGTCACTGCATCAGAATCAGCATCATAAAGTGCCTATGGGCCTTTGGCTGCATAGGAACAGACCTCCATGAAAGGTCCAACACGCCTATTGTTAGGGGTGGCAGTGCGATGAGGTTACTGAGCCCATTCTTAGGCTCCTATAGTCTTTAAATAGCAATTTTCCCAGGCGAAAAGTAGCCCATTTGCTTTTTGTACATCAATTCTATTTTTAAGATGTGGAATAACTTTTAAACTTTCAGGTATTTTCCACTGCAATTAATCTTCAAAAGATTTGTTAATGTGGAAATCCTAAGTCTCTTCATTACCATGATTGAAAATAACACCACTTATAGTTTATTTATGTTCCCTTTTCTTTATGCCATATATATTGCTTCATAGTTATTTATACATACGATCAGAAAGCAGAATAATCAACCATCTTATTGTGCTATGAAATGAGTTTTAGGTTTTTTGAGGTATGAATGCATTGGGCGGGACCTTGTTCAACCCAGGTGGCTGGCTGGGCTCGTCACTGAGGTGCCTGTCCAACCAGACTTATTTTTCCTGATGTGGAGGACTGAAGAAGCAGACCTTTCCCACTTGAGAGGCTTCCCACGAACAGGGTGAGCTCCAAAAAAAAACAGCGTCCTCCTACATGGTACCACAGATGCCCTATTCCCAAACTGCCCTGACACTCTCTAGTGGGGACATTTAAAAACTACTTAAATAGATCACAGTAGTTTTAAAGATAAAATGATTTTAACAAAATTAAAAAGAAATATAAATTAAAATAAAATGAAATATTGTAAAATAACACACACATACCTGTACTCATCTTTTCCTACCAGATTAGCAACCCCATCCCCAGCGTAATCTGTCCCCTCTCTCCAGTACCTCAGTGGCCTTTTGCTGGCTCAATGTTGTCCTGCCATGGAATGAAAGTTCAAATGTGCCTGCTGGGTTTGGCAGAGCTTGTCCAAGATCCATGATGAACTGAGTCATGAATGGCCAACAGCCAATGCTTCCTTAGGAAGTTAGTTTGATTTGGCCCATTTATGTTCTAACCTGCTCATGCATACACACATATTCTTTCCCATTGTTGGCCGGCCATAATAGTTTCACATATTCTGCTTTCCACCCAAGACAAAATGGCCATTTTAAATTCCAAGAGGAAAACGAATAAAACTGCAGATGCTGGAATCTGAAACCAAAACAGAAATGCTGGAAGAACTCAGCCAGTCAAGCAGCATCAGTGGAAGGAGAAACTGGTCAATGTTTTGGGTCAGTAACCCTTCCACAGTTCCTTCTCAGAACTGAGGAAGGTATGATGATCTGAAACATTGACTGGTTTCTCTTTCCACAGACGCTGCTTGACTGGCTGAGTTCTCCCAGTATTTGTTATTATTTTAAGTTCCATATTACTTCATCATCGAAATACAGTTATCCATTCCTCAAGCAGTGTGTAACCTCAATGCAATTTGAAAAACAAGCACATTTAAGAGCCAATAGTTGATTTAACAGAACGTCAGAGTGGAATAAACTGCTTGTGGTCTTCTGTATATAGATATAAAATAAAACTCTGGTTCCACAGCTAAAATGATTGTTGCAGGACTGTCCCAATATAATATTCAAACTATAATTTAGTCAAATGATCTCCTTAGTCCTACCTCACAGAATCATTGCATCACTTATATCGATCCTGTTTTTTGCTAAAGAAGCTATTTCAACATGAGAAAGCCACAGTTAGCTATAGATGTGAATTGAAAAATGCAAAGAAATCTGCTGGAACAGCAGTTCCAGTTCTCAGAACATGAACAATTACATTCTGATCTTTCCCTCTTCTTGACATGAGGGCCCTCTAGATAATTAAGGGACAAAGTAATGCAAGAGGAGACAAGTACACTTGTGATGTGAATAGAAGTTGCGTGAATAGGAAACATTTGAAGTCATGCCTTGAAGGGAAAATGTAAAGATGTGGTTGTAAAATTTTCTCTGTTACCATGTCTGGATTATTATCAATGTGGGGATGCTTAACTTTCTGGGAAGATAGGTTATGACAAGTTCTAGCAACACTCTGGACAATCCTAGCAGGTTAAGAACAGTGATCCAGCTCCAAATTTTGGGTTGTCATTGAATGGGATACTTGCATATGGAAGATGCAGTTAGCTTCTCATAAGAAGGATGGTAAAAGCTCAAATATTTTCCATCATAAGGAACTACCTATCTGACCAATTAGTATAAAGATGGTTATAGTCATGGGATGAGTGTTTAATACAGCCATTCAAAACTGATAATATTCCTACAAATCCTTCCTTTACTCTACAATATTCTCTGAAAGAATTTAATGAATGAAAACTACAACAACTATAAACAATGAGTCAGAAGTGAGCTCCAGAAAGAAATCACAAAATAGATTCTGTTGATATACTCTTCAGTAATTTGTATTAAAAAATGAATGATTCATCCTTTGTTGAATGATAACACTTAATTTGGCCTTTAAAACCAAAAGACAATAGATAATCTATCCAACCTACAGTCAAGATAAATGCTCTTAATTAAATGTTGTAAATGAGAACCATCATAATTGGGTTAAAAGTAGAAGATCCAAGGCATAATATACATAATACAAGCCACAATTAAAGTCTTCTAATATTTATCTAAACAGAGTAACATACAAATGAACCTTTAAATACAACAACAGATGGTTTTGGTTTGAATAACGGAAAAGAATATTGTTGATAGGAAATAAGAGGAAAGATTTTTATTCAGTGATTTTGAACAGTTGTTTCTGTCGAAAATTGTACTTGACCATTCAGGATCTCAAAGAGCTCGTTACAATGGCACAAATCTGCTTGGACAACTGGGTGCGACAGAAATACAAAATGTATAACTTGCCTTTGTCCTCATTCTCCAAGAGATTGCTCCACTGTTTCCATTCAGGATCTCAAAGAGCTCGTTACAATGGCACAAATCTGCTTGGACATCCTGGGTGCGACAGAAATATAAAATGTATAACTTGCCTTTGTCCTCATTCTCCAAGAGATTGCTCCACTGTTTAAGTGTGTTATTATTTATTCCATCATTAGACTTCAAGAGTGTTAAAATAAATGGTTTAGCTATGAATGGAAGTTGAAAATAGACAGAGAATATCACAGGGAGATGGAACACTCTGTTTGCAAGCCCCAGCCAGTACTTTTAACAACTCACTGCATTTTGAGTAAGGACCTGCAGATTAGAAGTTGACTGATGAAGTCCATCTCTTGTACAAAAGGAAACAGAATATAATTATAGATCCTTAGTTTGGCATCAACAATAGGAAATAAGTTGGAAAGAATCATAATGAATGCAGTATATAACTATTTGGATATGTTAAGAACAAGCAATGTCGCTTCATAATGTTCATGTTACAAAGCGAGTTGTGTTTTTGAAGGACACTAAGGTTGTAGATGAGCAAAGCCCAGAAAAAATGGTCTAATAAGACTTTCAGAGAGCTTTTGCTAAGGCATCACACAAGGCTTTTCAAAAAGATCAAGGCAGTCAGAGATTGAGCCGGATTGAGAACTGGCTGCAAGGACACAGGAATAAAATAGATGGATTTGGATCTGTCAGAAAAGCAGCAGTATCCCACAGGGATCAGAGTTGGAATCATTCTTCTTTGCTATTTTTATAAATGACATAGAAGTAGGTGCTAAGTACTAATGTAATAATACTAATTATAAGATTACACTAGCAGTACATGCTAGTGTTACAACTGTAAATGGTGGTCTTCTGCTTCAAGGCCACATTGAATTACTGGAGATTGCACTTATGATTGGCAAATGATAGTTAATTCTGGAAATTTGAGAAGAGTGAAGGGTCAACATGCCCACACCTTTCAGGCCAAGCACCAAATATGATGGGGAAAAGAATGAGATCTGAGTGTTTTGCTCAGACCTATAAAAATTCATGAGGTATGCCATGAAACCAGCTACTGCCAACAAGGCTTAGTGCTACAGACACAGAAGAGACCAGAAGGCAAGGCAGACTGTTTGAAAAATACTATGGTTCTGGAGGAACTCACCAGGCCAGGCAGCATCCATGGGGAAAAGCAGATGGTCAACATTTTGGGTCAGGACCCTTCTTCAGGACTGAAGGTAGGAAAAGAGGAAGCCCAATATATAGGAGGGAAAAGCAGAGCAGTGATAGGTGGACAA
>JARFYF010000074.1:30112299-30129690 GCA_030265395.1 Rhina ancylostomus | reverse complement strand
AGAGAGGAGAGAACTTTTATTGGCAAAAGGATCAAGAACTAGAGGACATAGGATGAAGGCAATTGGCAAAAAGAACACAAAATCACAAGAGGAAGAAGTCTTTTATGCAATAGGTGGTTAGAGTCTAGGCTCTTAAATATAATTATTTATTTTTAAAAAGCTGGTACTTTTTTAAAATATAAACATTTATTTAAAAAAAGCTGGTCCCCCAAGTAAAAGTACTTGGGGGGGGGGGAAGAAATGCACGATGATGAGAGCTGGATTGCTCTTGCAAAGAACAGCATGGACCTGATAAGCCCAATGGCCCCCTTCTGTGCTTCATTTTTTCTAATACTTCTATGTTTCCAAACACACAAGTCCCGGACTACTACATCGCAGTCAGTCATTGAGAGGTTGCTGGAATTTCCCAGCATTCAGACCAAGGAATCTCTTTGTAGTCCATTTATTTGGATGGATATTTTTCAGCTCTGAGGAAGAAGGTTAATTATTTTTTTAAAAATACATTTGCAGTAATGTTTTAATGATTAAAATGCTTGATTTCATTTTCAACTTTGAAAAAAAATTTTCAATAACTTTAGATAGTTTAATTGCTTATTTCATTTTAATAGCTTTGGAATGTTTCATTGCCAGGGACATTCAGAAGCATGGCGAAAGCATGATGACTTTGACTGATGGTTTTGGTGTCTATCCACAGCTGTCTTGGTGACTTGGGGGTAGAGTTGTCTTGATTCCTTATTTACATTACTTGAGACCCTGGCACTGGACATATCTTGTCAATCAAGTCCAGCAAGGTCCACTAAACAGATACGCTCAAGGCATGCATGCAGTATAATTGAGTCCAGGCCATGGATTTCACTCAGCAGAAGCCAGGCAAATACTCTGCCATCTGGTACAAGTATAGCCTGTGTTCACTGAACACTCTTGCCCTGAGCCCTTCTTCCCCCTACCTCGGTTGTCAAGGTAATCATATCTTTGGACCTTTCCTCCAACTGCCAGTAGGACAGGAAGCCCAGCAGAGTCTAGTTCTCAATGGAAAGGGCATTCCTACAACTCAGGCGATTCACCTCTTCTAAACTTCATAAGTTTAATAAACACCCTAACCTCAATATCCAGCAAGCCTGCCAATAATTCTGCATTTCTTTAGTAGGGTGGCAGCAGAGCCAGCATCAAATCACCATTGCATGGGGATTGGCATTTCTCACACTTTGTTCTGTGTGACAGACACTGGGGCACACTAGCCAAATACCAAGTAGTAATTGCAATACAAATGTGCTTTTGCAATTCAAAAAAAAATTGCAAGCAAGTCATCACCCATAGTACAAAAATAGGCACTCTGCAGTCTAATTCCGTGGTCAACAATTTCTGTTAAATTAATGATTCAAAACACTAAGGTAACGCAGCTCGGACATGCTAAATATATGAAGAAAACAATTTCTGAAAAACATAATCAGCCACTCATACTGTAAGCAAGATTCTTTTAAGTTCAGTGCTGGAGTTTTTTCCCCAACTTCACATATCTTTAAATTCAGATTGAGCATTGTCAAAAACTACTGTTTATTTTGTGCTATTGTGATGTGCTCTGTTTACCAATTACAGTGCTTGAATATTTTTTTTCACAATTCAGTAGGATGCAATTCTTGATCAGCAACACTGCCCAAGAAAGATACAAATAACCTATGTTTATGATCTCCTGACAGTTCAGATGTAGGCATGTTCATCTTTTGCCAGTACTTTCTGGTACAGTGCTAATTTGTTACTACTACTAATAACCTTAATGATGTAGTTACAGTAGAACTCTGACAGAACAAAAGGTTACGGGGCTTCCAGGAAAGTGTAATCAGAAAACCTCTTTATAGCTACATGATGAGTGAGAACAGCTACAGAATTGATAAAGTAACAAATGACTCAACAGTTAAAATAAAAGTGGCATTCTATTACCCAAAGGGCATCTTATTTGCACCAAAAGTTGAACCATTCAAAAGTAATTCCATTTCACATTTATGATATCTTCTATACATAGAGAAGATGCTTTATTTTGCCTCAGTTATGTGAATGAGTGGTTTGACATTAACTTTAACTTCTCCAAGCAAGGATTTAAGAGAAACAAATTATGTTCTCTTGTCTAGAAATTGAATCAGGTAAGCAATTAAACCAGGTCTCTTTCAAGTACTTTTATCATAAATGTTCTTAAATACAATGGTATAGAAAATCTTGAGTATGGTGCAGTTTTTGCATATTGAGTGAATTTTATCCAAAACCTGACTACTTAACACAGTCTGATACTTTGTGTGTGCATTTCCACAAATTCAGAACAGGTCCTCCTGGATAACACACGTTCACAGAGGCTATCAGACATGCAAGGACACGCATTGACATCACTTGCATAAAATTCTTTTAAGCATTTGAGATCATGACAGCATTGGGACTTGCACACTGCAGTAAGACAACTGGAGAACTGAAACCCACCTCTATTATTTAAGGAAGATAAATCTTACCCACTCCACCATAATTATAACCTTGCAGAAAGGCTGCATGGCCCAGCCTGCTGTGCCCAACACTTTGGGCAAAATATACACAGTGAAAGCTATAACTGTACAAGATAGCTCAATGCACGCAGAACAGGGAGAACAAACACTATGAAATCTAAATTATGGACTGGCCAGTTGGTGTTAGGGAATGATGTTTGTTTTTGTACCCGTGATTGGCTATTGCAGCAACGTCAATGTCTGCTTATGTTTCTGGTTGCTCTGCTGTAGTTTGTGAATTTACACGAGCAGGTGGATGGAGTCAAATGCCTGAACTGTGTGGAAGGCAAGAGTTGGGATTATTCTTCATGTGTCAACTAGACATGGGCAGCAAGTCAAACTTGGGAATTGCGTACAGCCAATTTTTTCTTCTGTCAGCTCCACAAATGGTTCATTTTCCTTATTTTCCCGGCAATTCAAATGTTATTTCCAAGTTCGGGAATCATCTTACAACATTTTAGTAGGATATGGTTGGCAGGAAGAAGACTTCAGTTTGCATCTGGGAGGATCATAAGACCATAAAACATCAGAGTGGAATTAGGTTATTCGGCCCTTTGAGTCTGCTCTGCCATTCGATCATGGCTGATTTACTTTTCCCCTCTCAACCCCATTCTCCTGCCTTCTGTCCGTAGTGAATGAGTGAAGACAATGCACCAGGTTTAATCAGCTGTGTGGCTGGCATGTCTAGAATTCAGCCAGCACATTTTGAAAAGCTTTAGATCTGTGAGTCACAGCCTAGAAATTCACTGTCACCAGCAAAGGCAAGTTAAAAGGGATAGAGCAATGATAAACCATGGGAGGAGCACAACGGTGGCTGGAGGGGAGGAGTGGGAAGGGTAGATTGAATGTGGAGGATCAGGGCTTCAGTCAAGATCATTCAATTGTGGGGTTGGACTGAGACATTAGGGTCATAACCAGCTACAGGAGTGGAGGGAAGGAGAAGAGGGGGAGGGACTTTAAGGATATCAACCCATAGTGCGGATGGGGCATGATGGAGATGAGGACAAGGGAGAACGCGGAGGTGGGAAGTCCAAGGAAAAACCAATATGGGTAAGATTTTAGATTAAGACACCACAAACTGGGGTTTATGCAAAGTGGGGCTGAAAGGTTAACAGAGGTAGGTGGGAATGCAGAGTTGAAGTTGCAAGATGCTGAATCGCCGATCCCTGTTTCTTATTTAAATGTTTGTATGTTGCGTTCCCTTTAACTTACAAAGAATCAGATTGCCAAGGTGAAGGCTTGCTTCTGCATCCAAGGCCTGCACAAATGCACAATGCATGTTGAGCAACTCATGCAGTGGTGCATGAGATACACAGAGGACCTGCAAGAAGGTAAATTTTAGGCTCTGCATGCCTCACAGCAAGTCCAAGGCTTCAGATCGCAAAATTATTTTCTTAAGAACTTCATTGTGGGTGCACATAAATATTGTACTACCATAGTAGCATGTCTTGGTCTGTACCTTTGCACAAAACAATTTGGTGAGGTTCCCAAACCCATCATTTCTGGGGAATGGTGAAAGACAAAAGGCATTGTGATCTACATGGATACCAATTTTGATTGCTCTATGTTCTTTTTGAAAACAAACATAGCCCCATCATAATCTGGGCCTAATGAAGATCATTTTTCCAAGCGATCTTTATTACACTATGTCTACATTTACTTAGAAATGAAGATCATTTGATCACTATGAAGCAGGTGCTACTCCCATTTATGGTACATCTGGAAGATGGCAGGGAAACTTTTGGCAAAATAACCATCTTCCTACTGAAATATGAAATATAGAAAAGAAACAATTTCCTTTACATTTCATGTGATTTTAAACAATGTACTATTCATTTTATGATGAACAATTAGAATGTTGTTAAAGCAACTATACTGGAATTTTAAATATTCTGTTGATTACAACAATCATCCTCAATTCAGGATTTTTGTAATTGAAAACTAAGATGACTATTGTGCAATAAAGCAATCTGTAAAAGAAACCAGGATAAATACAGGTCTTTTATCAAATAATCATTGTAAAGTGAAATATTTCAAAATTACAACATTAAACACAATTACTCTGTAATGAATGCATGATATCAAATTATATTCAAGCATATATATTTATAACAAATTGCAAGGTGTGCACATAGAACTGAATCTTCACTAATCATAGCATTTTTCTGAAAGTGCAACAAGATTTTATTTTAGAAAATCTTTGCTTACTGATGATTAAAAATAAGGTCCAAAGTTGCTTCTGCTTAAGCTTTGGTCACGCAAAAGCCTTAAGACTTGTTGAATGAATCTTGATATATCCGCTTTTTGATACAAGGACATGCCTTTAGTGATCCCCAAAATGGTCACATCCAGAATAACACACGTCAGTAATATCTGCAATTACAATGCTTCTTTTTAGAATTGGTCCAATTTAAGATCATTCTCCAAAATAAAATAATCCTAGTTTTTGTCATTACTACCACTCATCTTGCAGCTGTCCTCAACAGCTGACAACATGAATTTAATTATCTTAAAAATATGGGAAGTAGCAAGATGACTGATGTCACTTTCTTTCTTCCATTTCCTCAAATTCTTTTCACATGAATTGACTAAAGCAGCACACAAGACCTTCCTTCCAAAGGGTTATTGTCAAATCCAGCAGAAAATTTAACTTTCCTTTTTGGGAGAAAGATAGCATGCCTTTCTTCAGTTCTGTCAATACTACATTTTCTATTAGGAAACATGCAAAAGGATATTTACAGATCAACAACCTTTGATCAGAATCTATTTAAAGACTACATTCTCCTTCTTATAAGGATCTATCAGCATTGGCAGGTGCCTCATCATTCCTGAACTCCCTTTACTTTTCCTTTAGCATGCAGATATTGGTATCAGATGGAATGCAAATCTCATGCATCATTTAATTGGGTTTATAAAGCCCACAGGGTCCTTTGTATCTTTGTACATTTTTTCAACCTAATTGCAGTTCAGTCAAATATTCCAAGCATGTACATAAAGCCACCCACACTTTCTAAATGTTCCCGGAAGAACAGTATATGTGTGCAACTGTGCAGAAAAAGTTACTTTCTGCACAAAAAAACATCGAAGTTGCAACGTAAAAGCCTATCCATCTGATACCTCATGGTCGTGTGATAGTTCCAATAAAAAGAAAGCGTTAAGCGAAGCAGAGCCAATTGGGTAATCCTCATACTGGGAGTTTCCATTCTTTGAAATGGAATGGGACCAGCCTATAACAGTTACAGAAAATCCCTCAAAAGGAAGTGGGGCCAATAATTGTCTCGACAGTTCAGTGGATGACTGAATCTCTAACACAATCTTTTAAATTTCACTATCTTCTCAGGAGACAGAAGAACACTGGATTGGTTGGTCAAACCAGGGAGACCTCCCCTGCCCCCTGCCCCCCCCCGCACTCTAACAACCCTGCCCCACAAAGCACAACATGCACACCCACACACACACACACACAAATGGCAGATTACCTTTTACCAAGTTTCTACTTAATGAAAATGAGGTGTAAACGTCCTGACTCCCAGCTCTGCAAACTCCAACGTGGTCAGTCTGGAGTGTAAAGTTGGGTGATCTCAATGCATTTGGTCATTTCCTTCACAGCCACAGAAGATAATATCCTTCACCATTATCTACCATCACCAGCTGAACTACAAGCATTGCAAATCTTGTGAAAATACCACTGCCACAATACTTAGTTCCATACCATTATAGGATGGTAAATATATAAAATGTGTTCAACATATGTGTCTTCTTCAACAACCTAACTACCAGTGTAAATGAGGATATATAGGAATAGTCAAAAAAAGACTTGCAGTGCATTTTGATCAACAAGACTGGTCTGCAAGTTGCACAGTAATTAGATTGTATTCATTACTTACTTAATGGGATAGAGGCTGATCAGGCAGATGATTCCAGTGGGAATCTATCAATGCAACAAGATTTGCCTTCTTTCCAAGAGTTCATTGCAAGAGTACTTCCAGTTTTTCCTTTCACAAAAAAAGTTGTAAACTTTGATAATTCCATGGATTAAAAATATTGCCCAATGCCCCGTTTGCAGACCGGGAATTGTGTTGGTAAAAAGAGTTACACAATGAGTCAAATTCCTCATTTATTTCAAGGGAACAAAGTGAATCCAGCTGTGTGATTTATAGATGAGATAACATCATCTCATCATTGTTCTTAAAAGATGAGCTGACAATATCAGTTTTATTCTATGCTTGTCACATTTTTGTCTCAAAAAAAACAAGTGAACTGACTTAACCAAATTAGCTTGAAATTGATTCTTGTGAATCCGTACTGTTTGGATTACGATCCAGCTAATAAATATCCTTCTGCAAGGAAATTATCATCCTTCCTTTCATTTTAATAATATATAATCCTTCCCTTTATTACTGGACTGGTTATGTCCCTTAGCAGCTATAGAGTGTAATTTTCCTTTTGTGAAAAAGAAAAAGGCTCTTTTTATTTAAATAATAGGAGGTATTGAATCCTCATCTTCTGACTCCTTGTGCTCATGTTTGTGATCAGTAACATTACCTCTCAAATCATGGACAAAGGATGGAGATTTTCAATTCTGCCCCACATCTTCTGCTGGGGGAAGTGGAGTTTGAAAGGTTCAAACAGGAAACCTATGTTTACCTCTATAACACTGATCATACACCGCCTTCAATGATCATGAATACTTTTTCCTTATCCTATTACTGATGCACATTGAAAGTCACCGCCATATGACTAAAAACATCAATGAAAGAGAGTAACAAGGAATTAATTTCTGCAGCAAAATTTCCATATCTATCGCTGCTTTATTTGCTGGATGAATACCTCCTAGAAATCCCTGTAGTCCCTAGAAATATAACACAACATCAATAACATCAAAGAACATTCTTCAGTGGAACATTGATAGCATATAGCAATTTGTCCTTTGGCAACTTGGAAATTTTGAATTAAAGGTATATTTCATTTTAATGTGTACATTCCCAGACTTTTGTTTACCTCCCTATGTCAGAATTCCTATATTATTCAAAAACAGTAGTATATTTCCTATATTAGTCAAAAAAAATCACCAAAAAGTCTGAACCATCAATTGAAACCTAACTTTCTCCAAAAAAGTTTTAAACTAATAATCCAATTAACGCATAATTTCAATTTGTGTGTGAAGGACATCACTGACATTCCAATAACCTAATCATTTATAATCTTAAAAAAAAATTCTACCTTCAATACCAAACAAAAATGTCATTATTACCTTTTGTTAAAACTGGGTTCTCATGCTTCTCCCCATAATAATCATTTATAAGTTGCTTATAAGATCCCTTTTGTTCTTTTGATGGAATGGCACTCAAGAATTCAGCTGATTTTGTAAGCATCTATGATAACTAATAACTATTATAGTATTAGGAATACATTAGAAATCACCAAATAGCAGAAAGAAAATCATAACATGCCTTCAAACAACAAAAAATCTCTAAACAGGTTAAATCAAAACTTGGTGGTCAAAACAGTTGATCCCAAATGTCTGACTTATGTGAATCAGTGAACACATAGTTGAAATGATGGTGGAAAAGTAGGGTTCTTGGTACAGGAAGGAACTATATTGTTATAATGGGCTCCAACTTAATTGGTCTTTGACCCAAGTACTAGACACAAGGATAAGTTGGGTGGCCATAAACTCTTTAAATCAGTAAATAAATGTTGATCAGAGGATTAAAAAGGCAAAATGTGAATGGCTCAGACATAGTAACATTTAGAAAATTGTGTTAAGTCAGTGCTAAATGGAGCATCTGNNNCGATTTTGCACAAGAACCTGTGGCAGCAATATATGACAGCGTGAGGCCCAAATGGTAAAGGACAATGATTTTGATTTGAAACAATGAGGTAAATTGCCCCCAGAATCCACAATGACTTTCTGCAGATATGCCCATAAATGGGCAACTCTCGAGCAGGAACTATAATGCAGCACTCTGCTCAGTAGATTATCAAACTGCAGATTGGTCATCTGTGCAGTACTGGTGGACTCCTCATATTGTCCAACAGGGTAAGTGCAGCTCTCATGTTGAACCCTGGCCTAAGTACATCAAGCCCTTTGAGTTCAATGGGAGAAACCAGGAGAAAGAGAATTAACTCCATATACTAACTCAAATAAATCAAAGAAAATGTTCTTAATTCTGTTGGAGTGTTTTCATCTTTTACACTTTTGCAGGTCCTGAATGGTTTTAAATCCATGCATGTCAAAGACATTGACAAACAATCACTTTAAATAGCAGGTGTCTCGGTTATTAGGCCTGGGGAAGGGTCCTCACCAACTTTCAAACCTGTTCTATCAGTGCAGCCAGCCTTTTGGGCTGGAAGAGTTTCTGGGTCTCACTACTGAGCTGGGGCCAGCTGCTCAGTGGCAGCACCCTAGAAGAAACTGCATGGTTCAACACATGATCTCGGGGCACTGGAAGATCTGCCCCATAATGTCATTACATCAAGGGTTCATTACACTGATTGAGGCTCAATGAGTAATTCACTCAAATACACTCAAAATTGTAACCACTGTGAAAACAGATTCCCCCTTTCTTCCAAGTTCCCAGCCAAACTCATCTGCATATTGGTGAGCATAAATTCCACCAAAAAACAGCACAATTTAATAAGAATCTTAAAACATTTTTTTAAATAATGGCATGATACATCTAAAATTGGTAATTTGGTAAAGTTGGACATGGATGTAATCACAAAAATATAAACATTTTAAAATCACAATCTCAATCCAACGCCTGTAAGTGGATTACTGAACATGACTTTGAAAGATTACGCTGAATTATTTTCTGGTTAGATTGGGTCACTATATTCTTTCATAAGTAAAGAAAAATCTGTCCAAAATATATCAGATAGTCTCCTTGCATTAAAAAGTTTCCAGATTCAATTTCTGAAGCATCCTCAAAAGGAGTGTGATTATCAAGACTCCCATTGTTGATGAATTCAACCTTGCTCTCTGGCCTGTCTTGCAAATGAGGCCTATTTCTGCTACAGTATTTTTAAACTAGCTCAAATACTATTAGAAGCTTCAGTTGCACTGAATGCAAATTGTGCTTAAAGTCTGGAGATCTTTTGGTCAAAAATTCCAAGAAGGCCTCCACAATTGAAAGGAAACTCCAAGCCATTGAACCTTCAGTAAGAGTTAAGCTTTCCATTCTTCAAGCTGTTTACGTGCAGCACAGCAGCAACTTTAATAAATAGCTGTTAATTATTTACAAGCACAGATCTGAAAGCTATGAACAAAGAATTCATGCTGGCAGTAGTTTGTTAATTATGGCACAAATTGCTATCTGATAACTATTTTGTAAAGCAAGAATAAAAGATCTGCATATGGAGATAACTCTGCCCTTTTACAGATTTTCAGTTATGTTGGGAACTGCGCACGGTTTCCAAAGATATACCGGGAAAACTATGAAATAATGTTTGACAACCTTTTTTTCATTTATGTATATACAGAAGACCTAATGACATGAACTACATCTATAAACATCTTTACAAAGCGAATACAAGGCTTTCCTGGCTCTCGTCCTTTTCCATCTGGAAAAAAGTTTACCAATAATTTTGAGAGAGTGAGAGTAACTTTTAGCTCCCACAGGAAAGAAATGCAAAGAAGGTGCAAAAGCCATGCCTCCTGAATGATCCTGGCCTCACAAGGAATGTCTTAATGTAAAATACAGTAATATATAATAATTATACACTGTGGAATGGAGTCTCTAGATCACTTCTGGCAATAATGACTAGATATCAGTTATCTATCATCACAGTGGCCAAGTGAAAATACACTCTATTTTGGTCTTCAAATCAGAGGTGAAGAGGCCCCTATGTCTCTAGGAACAGGGCTCATTCACTATTGCATTAAAAACAGCCAAGGCAGTCAGAAGTGATTCCAGTGCATACAGCATCCCTCAAGATTCAAAAATTATGAAGCTCTTGCCTAGTAATTATAAAGTGAACATGTCAGCCTTAACAGGACATCATGCTTCAACAACTTTTTTTTTCCCTTTCAAAACCAAAATGAGGTCAAAGGGTTTGCCATCAATTTGATATGACATCATAGAAAGTGATGGGCTTCAATGAGATTTATCTTTTTGCATGGTCTCTTAAATCAAACAAAACCATTTACCATATGCATTTTGCCAATATTTGAGATTGTCAATATTCTGGAAAAATAATTTAGCATAGTTTAATGCTAAATTCACAAAATACACAAATCAATGAAGAGTAATTTTTGTAAATGACTTGTGCTTAACTATGAATTAAACATCCAGAGATTTCAATGTTCTTGATGAATAAATTGACATTCTTAATGAAAGAGGCTAAAGGATGTTAAGTTTGGGAAATCAAAACGAGCTGCTGCACTCGTTTAAATGCTGCAGCAGTATTATGTGTCAAGCAATATTACTGATGGGAGTCCACTTACAAAACACAAAAGAGCTTGACCCCAGGATATTAATTGGTATCAGTGCTGTGTCTGGCAGTGAGCCAAGTACCATCCTCTGGGAATATGCTGGAATCCCACACTGTGGAATATCCAATCCAAAACATTCAGTGCGTGATTGTAAGATTATAAACTTTATTTATGGTCCTCACAAGGACAAAAGTAAAGGTAATTAGTAACATAAATACACAGCAACCCTTTTTCTAGGGTACTGCAACTTAGATCATCATTTTGCAACTCCCAAAGTTAATGTGTTTGTTGAAATCACAATGGAATTGATCAATGTCACATCAATTTATCCACCAATAGCTGGTAATGTAACCTATTTTACAGATGTTCAGTAATACATCAGCAGAAAGACACAAGCACTAATGTTCAGTAGACAATTAATTCTTCTGATCGACATAGAAAAGGTTTCAGTCAAGCAACTAATCCTCTGCTAATTTCAAGCTTTAGAAATCCTTCACCTAAGCAGTATTCAATACCATTGATAGAAAACTGCATTACAATTCTTTTATGAAAAAAAAATTCAATCAAGCAAATGGAGAAGGAAAACAACCTTGCATTTCTCAGGTTTGCTTGGATCCTTAACAAAGGACCAGCCGTCATGAGGCCATTCAATGGAACACTGGATTTATGGCAAGTCAATAAAAGTAAATGTAGTAGTGGTTGAAAAATCGTTTCATTTGCAGTGCTTTTTTTACTGATAAGATACACCTGTAGCAATTGGAACTGGGTAACCCAATTTACATTTGCAGATAAACTGAAGGCTTGGATTTAAATTACTCCTGCCTTTGTTTCCTTCAAGACCTAAACATGAAATTCTTTTATGCAGAGCAAAGCAGGCAGCAACATTACTCCACACTGTTATCTGCCAATTTGGACAGCTTAATTGCATGTGTTCTGGGGTAAACCAGCAACCTGCAGTGGAGCGAATCTCTGCCTTTGCCCTGTTGAAAATATTTTAAATTTAATGAATTCTCCATCTCCGCCAATGTGGCACCAGCAACCTCACAGATGTGAGCCTTCACTACCCCTTGGCTGTTCCTGTAGAAATACCCACAGAAACCCTGATCCCCAGTAGTTGGCTGTGGTCACCTCCACCTCTATACATACTATTCTGAAGCATATGAATTTGGCTTTACAGTTGTCACAGAAAATGGCATACAGCAGGTCAATTCCTTTCTTAATGATGCTGAGACTAATCAAAACCTATTGGATTTTGACTCATTTAAATGGTAGATTACTGGAAGATGGCAGTCGCTTAAGTATTCATCCTCTAGGAATACCAACAGATTTACAATATCCTCAGGCCATCTCTAGCCAATGGTCCCTCTAAATCCATTGATGTAGAAGGATGGGACCAAGAAAGGGGACTCCTTAAACTGGGACCCCATGAACAAGGTCAGACTCCAACAAGGTGAAAGTTGGCCCCACTGGAGGGCTCTGGTCCATAGAAGCACTTGATTTTTTTCATTTTTAAAAGCAAAGTGCAGTATCAGAATCCGGTTTATTATCACTGACATGTGTCATGAAATTCGTTGTTTTGCAGCAGCAGGACAGTGCAAGGCGTAACAATTACTTTAAGTTACAAACATAAATAAACAGTGCAAAAAGAGGAATAATGAGGTAGTGTTCGTGGACCATTCAGAAATCTGATGGTGGAGGGGAAGAAGCTGTTCCTAAAACGTTGAGTGTGGATCTTCAGGCTTCTGTACCTTGACCCCACCCCCACCCCCGATGGTAGTAAAGTGAAGAGGGCATATCCTGGATGGTAAGAGTCCTTAATGATGGATACCACCTTCCTGAGGCACCGCCTCTTGAGGATGTCCTTGATGGTGGGGAGGATTGTGCCTGTGATGGAGCTGGTTGAGTCTGCAACCCTCTGCAGCCTCTTTTGATCCTGCTCATTGGAGCCTCCATACCAGGTGATGATGTAACCAGTCAGAATACTTTCCACCATATATCTGCAGAAATTCGCAAGAGTCTTCAGTGACAGACCAAATTTCCTTAAACTCCTAATGAAATAGAACTTCTGGCATGCCTTCTTCATGATTGCATCAATGTATAGGACCTTAGATAAATCCTCTGAGATGTTGACACCCAGGAACTTGAAGCTGCTTTCTCTTTTCACCACGGACCCCTCAATGAAGACTGGTGTGTGTTCTCCCGACTTCCCCTACCTGAAGTCCACAATTAATTCCTTGGTCTTGCTGACATTGAATGCGAGGTTATTGTTGCAACACCACTCAACCAGCTGATCTATCTTACTCCTGTACACCTTCTCGTTGCCATCTGAGATTCTGCCAACAGCAGTGGTGTCATTGACAAATATATAGATGGCGTTTGAGCTGTGCCTAGCCACACAATCATGAGTGTAGAGAGTAGTGAAGTGGGCTAACACGCATCCTTGAGGTGCACCTGTTTTGATTGTCAGCAAGGAGACATTACTACTGATCTGCAATGACTGTGGTCTCCCGGAAAGGAAGGATCCAGTTTCAGAGGGAGGTAGAGAGGCCCAGATTTTGAAGCTTGTTGATTAGTACTGAGGGGATGATGGTGCTGAACGCTGAGTTGTGCTCAGTAAACAGCAGTCTGACTCATGTTTTGCTGTTGTCTTGGTGCACCAAAGCTGAGTCGAGAGCCAGTGAGATTTCATCCACAGTAGACCTGTTGTGGTGGTAGGCAAACTACAGTGGGTCCAGGTCCTTGCTTAGGCAGAAGTTAATTCTAGCCATGACCAACCTCTCAAAGCACTTCATCACAGTAGATGTGAGTGCTACTGTGTAATAGTCATTGAGGCAGCTTACCCTGCTCTTCTTAGGCACTGGTATGACTGTTGTTCTTTTGAAGCAAGTGGGAACCTCTGAATACAGCAGTGAGAGGTTGAAGATGTCATTGAACACTCCAGCACAGATTTTCAGTACCCTGTTAGGTACACCGTCAGGGCCTGCTGCCTTGTGAGGGTTCACCCTCTTGGAGGCCGATGTAAGAACATCCTTCAAGACAGAGATCACAGGGTCACCAGATGCTGTGGGAATTCGCACAGGTGTAGTGTTATTCTCCCTTTTAAAGCACGCATGAAAAAAGCGTTCAGCTCATTGGGGAGTAAAGCATCACTGCCATTTATGTCATTAGGTTTCGCCTTACAGGAAGTAATGGCATGCAAACCCTGGTTCCACAGGTGATATGTTGGTGATAGTTTGTCGGAGACTTCAAGCTGGCCTAGTCGAAGTCCCCCGTGATGATCGGGAAGGCATCAAGGTGCGCTGTCTCGTGACTGTTGATCATGGTGCTCAGCTCCATGACAACCCAACTACCCTCAACCAATGGGAGCTGCAGACTAATTTGTGGGACAGCTCTCCTAATTCAGTAACACAGATTTAATATGCAAGGGTACAATTTAAACTGTTTTGTGCTTATATTCTGCTACAATATTTAGATTTGAGAATACAACATTTGTGTGTTGACTGTATTTTGCTGTCACATTTGGAAATGGAATAGCTGTGACCATCTTGAGACAGGAAATGGAACAATAGGCCAGGATTGTAAACAAGTTTACATCTGTTGTAATGTGGAACCATCTTATTTCTGAATGTTTTGTTTAAAGTAACTTATTACACAGCAATAAATCATTTAGTACATTGTAGAGCAGGAGCAACCTTTGAGGTTTTGAGATTTCCACAACACGTAGAGGAAATTCAGAGTGAAAAGATCATTGCAAGTTAGTTAAAATCAGGGACCAATGGAGTGTCTGTGTTTAATTTGCTGTATGTTTACAGCTTAAAGACACGTGTGTCTGGGCTTGATCAAACACAAAAACATTAATATTTGTGAGTTTGTCAAATTTTAATCTTCTTCAATTATTCCAATACATAAGAGAAGCAAGATAGGAGATTGCTGGAGCCTTGACAGAGATCTTTGTATCCTTTTTAGCCATAGGCAAGGTCCCCAAGCCAATGTTGTTCTTCTGTTTAAGGCAATAGCAGTAAACCAGGAAATCACAGGTAGATCAGCCTTACATCAGTGGTAGGAAAATTATTGGAGAAGATTCTTAGGAATTGGATCTACTCGCATCTGGAAAAGCATAGACTTATTAGGGATAGTCAGCATGGGTTTGTGCAGGGGAAGTCATTTCTTACAAATTTGATTGCGGCAACAAAGATGACTGATGTTGTCTACAGGCAGTGGATGTTGTCTACATGGACCTTAGTAAAGCTTTCGACAAAGTCCCTCATGGTAGGCTGTTACAGAAGTTTAAGGAACATGGGATCCATGATGATTTGGTAGACTGGATTCAAAACTAGCTTGGCCACAGAAGACAGAGGGTAGTGGTGGAGAGATGTTATGCTGACTGGTGTGTGACCAGTGGTGCTCCACAAGATTAAGTGCAGGGACCTCTGTTGTCTGTGGTATCTTTTGGACAAAATTGTAGGTGGGCTGATTAGCAAGCAAGTTTGCAGATGGCACAAAAATTGGTAGAGTTGTGCATAGTAAGGAAAGTTGTCAAAGGATTCAGCTGAATACAGACCAATTGTAAATGTGGGCAGAGAAACAGCAGATGGAGTGTAATCCAGACAAATGAGAGGCGATGCACTTTAGGGGGTCAAATGTAAGTGGAAAGTATACAGTAAATGGCAGGACCCTTTGGAGCATTGATATACTAAGGGATCTTGGAGTGCAAGTCCATAGCTCCCTGAAAATGGCAACACAAGTAGTTACAGTAGTGAAGAAGGCATATGGCGTTCTTGGTTAGTGTGTTGAATAAAAAAAGTTGGGGAGTCATGTTGAGCTGTATAAAATTTTGGTTAGGCCACATTTGGAGTATTATGTACAGTTCTGGTCACCACATTACAGGAAGGATGTGGAGGCTCTGGAGAGGGTGCAGAAGAGGTTCACCAGGATGTTTCCTGGTTTCAAGAGTATTAGCTATAAGGAGAGGTTGGACAAACTTGGGATGCTTTCTCTGGAGCATCAAAAGCTGAGGGGGCAGCCTGATGGAAGTATATAAAATTATCTGAAGCAGAGATAGATAGTCTTTTTCCCAGGGTGAAAATGTCAAATACCAGAGGGCATTGCTTTGAGCTGAGAGGGAAAGTTTAAAGGAGATTTATGAGCAAGCCTCCACCCCCACCCCCCTTGACAGGGAGTGGTAGGTGCTTGGAACACACAGCCAAAGGAAGTGGTGGAAGCAGATATGATAGCAATGTTTAAGAGGCATTTAGAAAGGCACGTGAATAGGCAAAGAATGGAGGGATATAGGCTACGTGCAGGCAGGTGGGATTAGTTTAAATTGGTATCATGGTTGGCACCCACATCATGGGCCAAAGGGCCTATTCTGGTGCTATACTGTTCCATGTTCTATAATTTAATTAAGGAAATCATAACCTGCCTATAGTCTACCACAGAACAGATTCAAGTTACTTAGAAACACATAAATGAAACTTAGGCTTTAGGTTCCAAGTACTGTTCACAGATAATTCAAGCTCTAAAAAGTTTAAAATACATTTAAATTGGTTTCCTACCTGGAGAAAATGCTCGATGAAATTGGCATGTGTCTTCACCAATCAGTTCTTGAGCTATTTGCTGGATCTTTAATCTAATATCACCAAACTTGGTCTCAGATTCACTAAGTAATTCACCAACATCACTGACACTGTGAAGGGAAACTTTTATTAAGTGTACTAATTAAGCATCAGTAATAAATATTTAATTCAAAAAAATCTACTTGAATTTCAAAAACAAATATGCTCTTTCATCCTCATTTCTCGATATTTTATTAATTTCCTTGTTATCCTGGTAGAAAATGTCAGCTTTTAATATATGATAACAAAATCCTTCATTTGCTTTGTGCCCCTAACATAATGAATCATCCTACTGGAACATCAAACTAAAACGCGACTGAGTCACAGAAAGTCATCAGCACAGACAAACAAAAGGTTGATCCAAGCTACGTGTTAAAGAATATCTTAAAAAGGAGAAATGTTTCGGGGGGGGGGGGGGAGATTTTAAGGAGAATCCGAGCCCTTTGGGACATAACAACTGAAACAATGACTGACCATCAATGGTAGAGAGATTAAAAATCAAGAAAGCACAAGAGGTCAGGATCAAAGCTGGTGATAGTAGTGATAATGATGATAGCAGCCGAAGAACTTGAAAGCTAAGATGAGGATCTTATAATCGAAAGGAGTTCACATAGATCAGAAAGTTTATGCGTAATGAGTAAATGAGATGAGTGGCATGTTAAGATAAAACCAGCAGAATTTTGGATGAGCATGGTTATGTCGGGGTGGAAGATGAGAGGATAGCCAAAATAGTATGAAAATGGTGAAGTCTAGAGACAAGGGTATGAATGAGGGCTTGTAATGAGGTAGGAGCAGAGTTGGCCAATGCTATGCA
>JARFYF010000074.1:30017699-30034147 GCA_030265395.1 Rhina ancylostomus | reverse complement strand
CCATCTCTTATCAGACTATAGCTGCATACCATGCTCCAGATTCCAGCATCTGCAGCCTCTTGTGTCTCCATAGCTGCATACCTTGCTTGCTCTACTATTTCATTGCTACATAACCTCCTTGTAACATAAACAGGAAAATAATATTCAAATTCAAGAGGTAGCATTGCCTTTGCACAGTAACACAGGTTGCAATAATTATGTACATACTAACTGGGGCGTACTGCAGAGTTACGCCAGGCATCTGATATGAATCTTTGAAATATCAATGGTCTTTTCCATGGGCTTCATTATATTTCTTGTGTGTTTCTGTCTGAGCATGCTGTTTTAGACCATACTCCAAGAGATGCCCTGTATCACAAATAATTCTGATAAATAATTCTCAGTCATCAGGTATGTCACATTGAACAGTTGCAAGATAAAAGATTACATTGCTGCCTCTGGGTATTGTGTATTAATATGTATGATAGGATAATTGATCTTACACTCTAAATTGATTTTTAATTAATAAAAGCATTTTTTGATTAGTAAAATTGGAAAAAGTTGTATCACGCAAGAAAGCCACATTTGTTCTATCAATTGATCCATGCACCTGTGAAAGCCTCACCAATGTACAGAATTAGATCAGTACACCTCAGTTAGAATAGACCATGGACCAGGCAGCAAAATGCAAGGTGTGTTTTACTTCCTTTACACACTGAGGCAGTGCTCCCTGACCAAAAAGGAAAATATTACCTGGAAGGACTCAGGAGCAAAATATTTCAAGACAGAGGTCACTTACATTGCTGCAATGCAGTTCTAATGCAAATGGCCAGCTAATGCTCCTTTGACAGCAGACATTTCACAAGAGCCTTAGAGGATGGACATGAAATACAGTCTTAAAAGATATTTATTGGCATATGAATCTTAAGTTTGGATCTCTTTTTAAGCAGTATAGAAAAGAAATTTTAAAAAAATACAAAAGAAATATCTTCTGATCTTTGATTCATGAACCTCCAATAAAACCACATCTATATTTTGCATTTGTTACACAACAGTAAAGGTACTCTAACTAGTAAAGCAATACATTCATTGCAGAAAATTACTTTGCTCACAAGACCTGCCAATAAACAAAACGTCCATGCAAATTAAAATATAAAATTGTCTCCGCAAATGGTGCATTCAACCCAGGAATAGTGTCCCGATTGTCAATTATAACGGGGTAGTATTCTCAGAGGCTGGTTTTAAAGCAGTAGGCAAGGGAGATTACTCAGGCATCCTAACCCAGTACAGCAGGCAACAGAATAAGGTGGTGGCAATTTTGGTACAACTCTTTGCAACAGCATCGTCACAGTCAGTAGCATTCCACTTGTTTTAGTGTTTTCAGAAGACAATGTTAAAATACATAGTTTAAAATGAAAAATCCATATTTATTTGTTCAGTGTTTTAATTAACTTTGGATACTGAGACAAGTAACGAACAATCTGTCAACTTCAATTATACCATTACCTCCTTAACAAGACAAAAAGTTCTGATTCTGTCCTACGCCGTGCTTTGTGGTGCAATTCACTTCATATGAAGACTGGGAAATAGAACATTCAGATGTTGTAGACACAAAAAAGTGAGCATCACTGCAAATATTTATCAAACACTGATGAATGAAACAGTCCAGCTATGAGGATTAAATATCTACGTGAAAGTCCCAAAATAAAATGATATTTAGAATTCAGCAGCATAAAAACAACAATTGACAAGTACTTTTCTGGTGTATTTGTGCACTATCACTGTTGGGAATACCAAACTGTAATATGGATTAGTTTCACATGAATGTTCAAGAATACTGTTCTCTTCCTGGATATCAGACAACTAAATGCATTAAGGTGACATGAAAATGATTAAAATTGTGAAAAAGCAACCTCTAACAACGCAAGACTGAAGGTTCAGGCATTATTCTTTAGTAACTTATTTTTAAATACAATGACTTTAGTGACTTGGCTACATCACTGAGTGAAGGACGTGCTCAAATTTGGTGCTACCAATGCTTTATGCCTCACTGATAGTAATCTCTTACCACTTATCATAGTGCCTCAACTTACTTAACCGTTTTTTTTTAAAAAGTCACTCACTGACCACCAATATTTATATACACAGAAGCATAATAGCAGCATTCTGTATTTCTTAGGGGTTACGTTGCTTTTAACTATGTACAGCCACATTAGAGTAGTTTCTTCTCATTAGTTAGGCCTGGTGTATTGACTGTAATCATTTTTATTCAAAAAAATTTATTGAATTGCTTTAAATTTGGTTTGAGTAGATAAATGATATACCTCCATTTATATTGAGCAAAGGACCACAATATTCTCATAGCACTCCATAAATTTTATTTATTCATTCAAGGGATGTGGGCTTCACAGGTTGAGCCACCATTTAGTTGCCCATCTCTAATTGCCCTTGAGAAAGTGGTGGTGAGCTGTCTTCTTAAATTGCTCCAGTCCCTCAGGTGTGGGCATACCTGCAATGCTGTTAGGGACAGACTTCCAGGATGTTGACCCAGTGACGGTGAAGGAGCAGCGATATATTTCCAAGTCAGGATGGCATGTTTCTTGGAGGGCAACTTCCAAGCAGTGGTGTTCCCATGCAATTGCTGCTCTGATCCTTCCAGCTGGTAGAGGTCATGGGTTTGGAAAGTGCTATTTAAGGAGACGGTGTGTTGCTAGAGTGCATCCAGTAGATAGTACTAACTGCTGCTACTGTGTGTAATGGTGCAGTGAATGAACAGTTGGAGATGGGGCGCCAATCAAATGGGCTGCTATGTCCTGTATGATGTTGAGCTTCTTTATTGTTGAAGTTGCACTCATCCAGGCAAGTGGAGAGTATCCCATCACATTTCTGACTTAAGCCTTGCAGATGGCAAACAGGCTTTGGGGAGTTGGGAGGCGAGTTACTCACCGCAGTAATTCCAGCTTCTGACCTGCTCCTATAGCCATGTTGTGTATATGGCTAATCCAGTTCAGTTTCTGGTCAATGGGAACCCCCAGGATGTCAATAGTGGGAGATTCAGTGATGGTAATACCATTGAATGTCAGGTGGTGATAGCTGAATTTTCTATTGTTGGATACTGCCACTGCCTGGCACTTGTATGACACAAATGTTGCTTGCCATCTCTCAGCCCAGGCCTGGACATTATTCAGGTCTTTCTACCTTTGGTTGTGGACAGCTTCATTATCTCAGTCATTGCAAATGGTGCTGATCATTGTGTAATTGTCAGCAAACATTTTTACTTCTGACCTTACAACTGAAGGAAGGTCATCGATGCAGTAGCTGAAGATGGTTGGGCTTAGGACACTACACTGAGGAATTCCTGCAGAGATGTCCTGTGGCTGAGATGATCGACTCCCAATCACCACAACCACCTTCCTTTGTGCCAAGTACAACTCGAACCAGTAGAGGGTTCCCTCCCCCTCTGACTCCCATTGACTCCTGTTTAGCCAGGGGCCCCTGATACCATACTCCATCAAATGCTGCCTTGATGTCAAGGGCAGTTACTCTCACCACCTCTGGGATTCAGCTCCTTTGTCTACATTGAGACCAAGACTGTAATGACATCAGAAGCTGAGTGACTTTGGCAGAATCCAAACTGAGCTGCTATGAGCAGGCTGCTGCAAAACACCATCGATGGTCCCTTACATCACTTCGCTAATGATCAAGGATAGACCAATGGGGTGGTAATTGGCCAACTTGGATTTGTCCTGCTTCTTGTAGATAGGACATAACTGGGTAATTTTCTGCATTGGTGGGTGCCAGTATTGTAGCTGTACTCGAACAGCTTGGCCAAGCAGGCAGCAGTTGCTAAGTAATGAGCCAGAATGTCATCAGGGCCCATAGCCTCTGTGGTGTCCAATGACATCAGCCATTTCTTGATATCATATGGAGTGAATCGAATTGGCTGAAGACTGGCATCCATCATGCTGGGGACTATTGGAGGAGGCAGAGATGGATCATACACTCAGCATTCCTGGCTGAAGATTCTTGCAAATGATTCAGCTTTCTCTTTTGTACTGATGTGCTGGGCTCTCCCATCACTGAGAATGGTAAAATTTGTGGAGCCTTCCATTCCAGCGAGTTCTTTAATTGTCCACCATTCGCAAATGGATGTGGCAGAACTTCAGAGCTTAGATCTGATCCATTGCTTGTGGGATTGCTTGGTTCTGTCTACTTCATGGTTTTTATGTTGTTTGGCATGAAGAAGTTCTGTCTTATAGCTTCACCGGGTTGATTGCTCATTCTGAGGTATACCTGGCTCTGCTCCTGGCACATCCTCCTGCAATCTTCATTGAACCAGGGTTGATCCCTTGGATCGGTGACAAATGGTAGGGTGGAGGATTTGCCAGGCCATGAGGATGCAGATTGTGGTAGAGTACAATTCTGCTGCTGCTGATGGCCCATAGCGCCTCATGGATGCCCAGTTCTCAGTTTGATGTCTGCCCCATTCTGCATGGTGTAGTGCCACATAACACGATCAAGTATACTTGAGAAGACAGGATTTCATCTCCACAAGGACTATGCGGTGGTCGCTCCTACTGATATGGTCACTGACAGATGCATCTGCAACAGGTAGACTAGTGAGGACAAAATCAAGAAGACTTTTCCTTCTTGTGGTTCCCTGATCATAGGCCACAGACCCAATCTAGCAGCAATGTCCTTTAGCACTCAGTCAGCTTGAACAGTAGTGACATTGCTGAGCCACTCTTGGTTACAAATGTTGAAGTACAGCACTCGGAGTACATTCTGCACCTTTGTCACTCTCAGTGCTTCCTCCAAGTGGTGTTCTACTATTGATTCCTCAACTGAAGGGAGTTGGTAGGTGGCAATCAGCAGGTGGTTTCCTTGCCCAAGTTTAGCCTGAAGCCATGAGATTTCATGGGATCCAGATTCAATGTTGGGGACTCCCAGGTAAGTTCCCTCCCAACTGTATACCACTGTGCCACCTCCTCGGCTGGGTTTGTCTGACCGGTGGGACAGGACATACCCAGGGATGGAGATGGTGCTGTCTGGCACTTGGATTGTAAGGTATGATTCTATGAGTATAACAACCTCAGGCTCTTACTCGACTCATCTTTGAGACAGCTCTCCCAATTTTGGCACAAGCCCCAGATGTTGGTAAGGATGACTTTACAGGGCAGTTTTTGCTGTTGTCATTTCTGATACCTAGATCGATTCGGGGATCATCCAGTTTCATTTCTTTGAGGCTACTTTGCGGTTTTATTACAACTGAATGGCTCACTAGGCCATTTCAGAGGGCAGTTCAGAGTAAACCACATCACAGTGGATCTCGAGTCACATGGAAGCCAGACCAAGTAAGACTGACAAATTTCTTCCCCAACAGGCCCTGGGTATCAAGAACACTAATCTCCTGATAATACCACTGTGCCATTGCCTCAGTATTGATTATAATATTCCATAATTATAATGATCTTAAGAGAATGAACATTGTCACACCAGACAATTCATTAGCAAACAGAGCTACCTGGTCAGACAATCCTACATAGTAAAAAGGGGAAAAAAATTGATTATTTGAATTATATTGGTTTATATTTCAAAGGTGTGTGCATATTTCTACAAAGGAAATTCTAAATGGACCATATTCTTGGACTAGGAATTATAATTTTATCCTCTGCCACAGACTTTTTATGTATTTTTTAGCAAGATTCTCTTCATTATTGTAATTTTCTAATAATTGCAACTAACACTACACTAATTCAGGCCAAAACCCCTCTAAGAAGAGCAAAATTTTTTTTAAACCTTTGGAATGTCACACAATTTCCATAATATGGAGATGTGGGAAAATAATGGGTTGGTTTTCCATACTGCTTTAAACTTGATATAGCACATGACCCCAGGGATATCTCCAGTTCTAGTTTTGGTTTGTCTTTCAAGAGAAAGTTATGCATTCCATTTTGGGTTACCTACTTTCCTGCCTCCACATGTTGCACAGTGGATATTGAAAATCAACAGAAAAAGCATTTATCACCATTTTCACGAAACAAGAAAATGCTGTTATTCTAAAATTAAATTCAAAAACCATCTGCTGTTCCATTCAATCTCTTTATTGTTCTACTTGAATTGCTGTTTCCAATTTATAGCTTTAGAAATATATACTGACCCTGAGCCAGTACAAGTGTAGGGTTGTGAATCAATTACTCAGAACCCTGCCTCCCATAGTGCATAGCTTCTAGTCAGAAGACATTCATGATATTTTATCCCCTTCAGGAAATACCTATGCACTGTTTTTATTAGGAAGATCTTTTAAGAAATTGTGTGTGACATTGTCAATAAGATATTGCATCTTCTTTATTAACTAAATGAGAAGATTAACTTTTCTGCCAGTGACAATGTACTATTACCCACACCAGCACGAAATAAGATTTCACTGCCCAGAGGCAGTGTCAATTGTAGCAATTTCAAATGGAATTGCATTGATATCTGTTTGCTCAAAAGTCAGTTGTAGACTTCACACAGTCAAACTCAAACCAGTAAAAACATTAGAGAAAGCTATGAAAATGAAATTGTACTATGTTGCTTTGCTGCTCATAGAAGTCCAAAATATGCCAGTTATTCAGTATACACTGAGAAAACCGGTTAAAACTTCAAGAATAAAAGTTTACTTGTACTTACCATGAAAGCACATTCTGCATTCCATATAGAATACAGTATTTCTATTGCTTAGAAATACATCCCCAGTCAATATTGTTAAACATACTCCACATGCTACTCCTAAAATTCAGTTGAATTTAATTCAGTATGCATTATGCATGAAGTCAATGGAATTGAATTTCAAATGCAGCGTAGAACATGCCATAACTACCATATTGAGTATTTAGAACTACAAATGAAAATGGATTTCTATGCATTTAAGATTTATCTTTACCCACACAGTAGAACTTCATGAATGCTTCCTGTGTTACCACATTTCATCACAACTCTTTTGAAAAGATAAATGCTCCATTAGCACAGGTAGTATGCAAGACTCTCTGATCTAATAGCTTAACTAGTCAGAAAACCATCCATAACACACACATTTTCATTTTCCAAAAAATTCCCTCCGTACATTTACTATTTGGTACATTTGACCTCAGCCTCAATTTTAATTGGGAACTTTACTCTGATTTGCTATCTGTACAATAAGCCAACGCTGCAAAACACAAGCTATATCACTTCACAATGTCATGTGATACACAACTATATCCTTGTGACAAACTTAAATTCTTAGAGAAATATTTTCAAACTAGAGTGATCAACATATTAAGCTAAAAATAAAAAATAAAAATTGAGCATTAACACTGGCAATATTGCTCAATGGTGAAAATACCAATTTCCGTGCCTCTAATTTTAGAAAACATCCACTTTCCAGTATGAAGTTCTTGCACCATAATCAAAGTTGTCCACAGTTACCTAAGTTTTAATAAGTCAGACACAAAGAGCCTTTAAATCTAAATCTAGCCAATGCCAGCAGCCATATCCAAAAGTAATCACTTACCTTGATAGTTAAGCTCAATTTTATTTTTGTTTTCAGATATAATTCACTCTAAATGATACCATAGGCTTCCTTATCAATTTATCCAAATTTTTTCCCCATTCATTTTAATATTCTGTGCATATTAAAAGAACAGGCACTATCAAAAATGGGGAATAGTGCCATCTATTCATAACAGACAGCTAACACATTTCCTTTACCTGAAAGAAAAGATGACTAGGTCCATAGACTATTGCCCGTCAAGGTCAATGCCATGAAAGATAATGGAATCTTTATTCAAATACCTAGTGGATAAAAGTACAAGTGTAGATGACAACCATTTCATAAGTATCTCTTTTGAAGAACTGAAACAGCTGGCAAGGTTAAGGATGTAGATAGTATGTTATATTTGTGCATTTTCAAAAAGCTTTTGATTCAGTATTTTATAGTGCACTCATATATCAAGGACAGAGCATGCAAAGTTAAGGCATCTGGACAATAAATAGTGAATCCCTAATACAAATTGATGGTGGAATAGACATAGTCTCAGAAGGATCAGTGCCAGGGATCACTGTTGTTTGATATCTGCATGACTCACATCCTGACATCTATCTCAAAACATATGGATGACAACAATTTAGGGATCATGTTTTATATTAAGAAATGTTAAGACCAAATATAAAGGTATAAACTTGCAGAATGACCAAGTCATTGGTAAATTAGTTCCAATGTAGCCAAGCACAAAGAAGCACATTTTGATAGGAAAAGTATGCTGGCCACATCTTCCTTGGGAACTAAGAGTCTGAGTAGGATAAAGGGGAAAAAGGATCTTCAAGTTCATATAGACACATCACTATAAGCAAACAAAATTGTTCACTTCTGCTCAAATCTAAGAAATAACATATTAGACTTGTATTGAACCTTGGTTACAGCATACTTGGAGTACTCTGTATAGTTCTGCTCTTCATATGTGTATGAAGGTATTGGTGAAGGCTCAAAAAGATTTGCAAGTATGAAGGTTATACCCAAAGACTGAACAAAATTGTACTCTTTTCCACGCAAGAGTAAAGATGAATGTGATAATATCTTCTTCAACAGTCCCTCAGCATCAAGGATGACTTACTTGTACTCATCTTGTTTTGGGCTTGGAGGTGATTAATGAGACCAAACGTTGGAATGTTAGGGCAAGTGTGGCTGAAGAGGGTTGGTAGCTGGTGAGGTGATCTGGTCTTCCTGATGCTTATGCAGGTCATCTGTGTGCTCCTATGGCCTAGAGATTATCAATCACATCCTAAATATTCCTTCTCCACTTTGCATTGTCATGGGCCAGAGATTCACAATAGAGATGTTACATTTCTTCAAGGTGGCTTTCAGCACATCCCTGAATCTTTTCATCTGTCCACATAGTCATCTCTTCCCATTACAGAACTTGGAATAGATTGTCATATGGGAGGTCTGTAAGATTAAAAGTGAGTAAATTTAGGAAAGATGCTGCTTCATGTGGAAGAGACAAACTATGGGCCATGAATACAAAAATACCACTAAAAGAAAAACCTAATAAGGAATATAGGGGCAACTCTTTAATGAATTTTCTCTTTCTCAAGTCCTGGACCTAAAACATTAAATGTTTCTCTTTTCACAGATGCTGCCTGATCTGCTGAGTTGTTCCAGCATGTTCTATTTTTTTCTCTAATCAGTGAGTGGTTTGAACGTGGCACTTGCTACCACATGAATTATTTGAGATAAATAACATACTTGAAGGAAGGAAGAGAAACAAAGAGAAGAATAGTATTGGTAGGTTTAAATGGAATAGATGGAAAAGAGCATTGCATCATGTCTAAACATGGACCAGTTGAATTGAATGGCTCATTTCTGTTCATTTCATTCTGTGCAATTCAATGTAAAATCAAGGACAACCAGGCAAAGAGGTAGAAAAGCACAGTAACATCTAGAGCCTATTGTTTTTGCCTGACACTGAAAATTGCTTCCAGGCTAAAATGTTAGTGAAACAGAACTCACATATGAAATTAAGCAGAAATTATAATCAATCTATCCATAATATATAAACAGATTGGCAACTGAATAACCTGAAATACTGACAAGTTGTAATTGTACATTTTAAATGGAATGTAACCCAGTTATTAACTCAATTGGCCAAGACTATCTTAACCAAAAATATTTACGATTTTTGCAAAATATTAAAAATACATTCTTTTAGGGGTAGTTCATCTGATTTAATTTGAAAACTTAATCAAAACAACTTTAAATGGCTTCTTATAGTGTCAAGTATTACAAGCAGATGTGTTGAAAATAAAATTGAAACATTGGAGAACTATGTGAATTGAATAATGAAGGTTTCAGATATTACCACAAAAAAGCTTGCAGTGGATGGGAGGCATGATGGAAGATCAGGGAACATTTCACATCTGTCAATTTTATTGCATTTTTATGATGCAAGTGGCATTGCTGATATTGGGTGGAAGAGTAGCAAACATATTATCACATTTGAGGAACATCCAAGATCTATAAGGATACTAATAAGCAATGTGATATACAAAGATTATTAGCCACAGCTTAACACTAACCAACTGACAGAACAACTTTATTTTTAACAATTTGATAGTACAGGCTTAACCTCTGCAGTAGAAAGCAAGTGTAGTTAATGGTATTTTATATGACATATTTCTGCCTTTTTCAGACCCTCCAAATGATGCACCAATATTTTGTTCCAAAAAAAATTATTTGAAGATTTCAACATTTACACTTGTCCAAGGACAGTAATCTATTAGCAGAATAAATATTAAATTCTGATGCTGATTTCTTCATTCAGGTAATGCAGAATAATATACTGCTGAATAGTTAAACAATCACAGTTCAGAAATAATTTTAACAGCAGCAGTTTAGGGAGGGTTGCTAACTGATACAGGGTGAAGATCTTTTCCTTTTAAAAAACACAGCACCCAATACTAATTTAGCTTGCTTACACAATCTTCAAAATCTACTTCAAAAAGATATAGTCATCTATCATAAATACTCTCAAAATTAGAAAGCTGAGAGTACCAGTTACTTTCCAGCCCCAACCACATCAAGGATTTGAGGTATTTTACAAGTACAACACATACTTTTTGTCATGTAACTGTGACAGATAAAATAATAAAAATAAGTAAAGGATCTTAAAAGTTAAACTGATTCTTATAGTGGTTTGCATGAAGAGATAATTACAATTTTTTTTCTTTACCACAGGGAAATGCAAAGACTAAAGGAAGACAAGAGTGGATAAATATTTTCAAATCAAGTGACAAAACTAATTCATATAGCTTTCAGTCAACAGATACATATCCCAAAGTTAAATTTATATTGTTAATTATTAAGTATCTTATTTTGGAAACCTTAGTTGAATCATTATGATGCACATGTATGCCTTACTTTCTAATAGAATGATTAATGATTATTTGGAGTTCAGAAATAAAGATATACATGGACTTACCTTTTGTCACGATGAACCTCTCTCCTCTCAAGCTGAACGAATGACCTGTCCATGTAGAACTTTTTCTTTATAGTGTATAGTCATTTGCTACCATTGCCAGCACATACAGAGATGAGAAATGGAAATTTGACTCCATGTCAACTATAAAACCTTGCACAACAAATGAATTTTAGTGTAATAAAGAAAACCATCTTTAGTTGAACAATGTAGAAGAACATGGTCAATACAGCCAAATACTTCATGCTTATCAGTTGAGCACAGCCAGAAACTAGAACTGTCACCCATCACCAGCAACAACCAAGGAAGTAGAGTGTGCATTAATTAAGGGAAATATTTACTATTCTGTGTTTTAAAGTCATGTTTAAGCTGTTTCAAAAATAAAAATCTGCATGATGAGAGTGAACCAAGTCGTTAAATGATAAACTTAAATGTTGCATTAGAAAGATTAAATACAGAAAGGGTGCAGAAGCATTGAGGTGTTATGGTTAGACATCCTAAAGCCTTCAGCTATTATGTATCATTACTCATTTATACCCATAAAAATGGGTCACCTGTACAAGATGATAGGATTTAGAGAAAATTAATGTGGTTCATGACACTAAAGAGTAAAGCTTCTTCTAAGGGTATTAATTCCATTCACAGTGCGCCGTGGGTACACCAAATAATATGGACAATGAAATGCAGTGATTGGATTGCAAAGGCAATCTTAGAGACAGCCATTTAGGTCAATCTAAATATCTCTACTCCATTTTGTTACTTTTTAGTCACTGGGATTTTGTCACAGAACATAACTTAAAAGGATATTTTGAACAATGTTACAAAAAGCTACATAAACGTAATACAAGCTTCAGTGTTCGTAGAACCAATAGAAGGAATGCTAATAAAAGAGCCTATTAAAAATGTAAGACTCCCATCTATTTAATTTAATCGTATTGCTACAAACTCTCCTGTATACGTTCTTGAAGTGTAACAGAATGCAACAAAATATCCCTGAAATTCCTGCATCTTCATAAGGACCGCACTAAAACAAAATCCATAAAGGAGAACTGCACCAGGCTTTTTTTTTCCCGCCCTTGTCCAATAGCTGGTGGTTGTTTTTCCCAGCACCAATTGCTAATTTAATCCGGACGCTGATGTGCTACACTGTGAAATGCTCACGGTCTAGTTAGCGCTCTTGAGCCACCCACCTGCATAATGATAAACAATGGATACAAACACCGACCAGATGCAGTGTCCTATTAAGCTCATTCAAAAGCCTCGCAGTCTGCAGCTGAATAGCGTTCTTCCTCCAAGATAAAACGTACGGTTCAAAACTTAACAAGTGTTTTATTTTAAATGCTAAACCATCATTTCTTGATACTTTTCAAAACAGCGATTTGCACGAAGTCATTGCAATGGAAAGCAGTTCTTAAGAAATTAAAAAGGCAAGCGTCAAAATACACAAGAGAAATTGTGGTAAAGTTTTCATACAGTCATTACATCAATACAACATCAACACGCTAAAATTATGACGAAACCGCCCCACCGACACAGAGCTCCCTGTTACATCTCCTCAGTTCATTCTATCATCAATGAAAAAGCGAACGATTTCACTTGCGCTGAAGGGTGGCTCAACCTGGGACCACTTTATATGCAATTAAAACAGTCCTGGTGCGAAGTAAAATTAATTTCCATACGCATCACCAAAATATGTGAGAGAGAAAAAAACTTACCGCAGTCCTCACACAAGATCCTCCCAACATCTTTCTTAAGGTTCTTTCTGCCAGTGTCTAGTGGAGCAAATGATGTCTTGAATACTAACGGCTCGTCTGTTGGGTCCATGAAAAAGATATATTTCTGGTTCTTCTTTACTTTGATGCATGGTGCTTCTGATCCGAAATCCCCGATTGTGATGAGCTGATCCTTCTCGAGTCCCCCGCTATTGACTGGCCACACGTCCAACACTTTGACATTAACACTGTAGGGCTCGGTGGCATTATTTGGGACAGACTGCACCTTGCCTTCGATCACCACCGCTGAACGGTAGGCTTGGTCCTGCAAAGAATTTAAGCTCGGGGACTAGCAGGCAAACGACACCCCGACCACTAGCATGGCAAAATGGACAGCACCAAGCCTCATCGTTGAAATGCACGCCCGCGCTCGGCTGCAGTGAGGGGAAGCGTCGCTGAGTTGGGAGGCAGAGTTGTGACAAAGTGGACTGCAAATCGCCTCGAGTTGCACGGCTGAGCAAGAGACCTTGCGTAAGTGTCCATGGCATTTGGATGTTTGCATAGGGAAACACCGCTCGGAACCGGAAACGGCGTAATACTGTACTGCTGCTTAAACCTGTCACTGCAACCACTGGCAAATATCATCAAAATCCACTTTTATTATTAATCGAACACAATGCACTTACCGTCATTCGTTAAGAACAGCGGTTCCTTCGCAATGTTTGCCATGCAGCCGGCGCAGTCTCTGGATCCCGCTGAGATCCCAAACACCTACCACATCGCCTGATGATTTCCAGTTCCATTAAGTTCAAATGATGCTAATAATGCTGTCGCTATAGTAACTAAACTGTCAACTAGTTTCCTAGGACTGAAGCCTCTATATTCCTTGAACCTCAGATCTGTGGCAGTGGATCGTTCCAGTATAGGTTGCATTAGATGTTGTAGTCGGCAGCTCGCTCTGCAGCTCTGCATAGACACATCTCAAATCCGAAGAAGGTAACCAGATCAAAGGGCTTGCACTGAAACCGTCAACTGTTCATTTTCTGGAGGACGGCAGGGGAAAATCCATTAAGTAATTTGAACATGGATTCAATTAAGGACCGGTATCTTTTCGCTGTAAATAATTATTTATCTCCACGTTATTTTTTTCCCTCTTTGATCTGTTCCCTACTTGGATGCATTCCGATCACATCCACGATGTACTACAGACCTATGGGTATAGGGATCTTAGCTACTTCACATCTATTCTGCACAATGTAGCATTAGCTATGAAAAACAATAGGTACAGGAGGAGCGTTTAAAATGCAACAGAACATCCACAAAACAGAAACACGGGTTTTCATGTAAATGACTACATGAAGGTACCGCACTTTTTATGCAGCTCTTTGTTGCTCTATAAATACACTATGTATACGTGCATTTGTTATTCAGTCTTGGATTATAGTCGTTTTTAATTTTAAATAATATTTATATAAGTACCATTGAACATAACAGTGTGGTGTGTAGCTCAGGTTTGATAGGTTACACAGCTGATGACTGCGGACCACCAGTGAGGTGTTTTAGTCATGCACAGCGACACCCAGCGTAAGGGTTGGAATTCGCGTCTCCAAGGCAAAGTGTTTCCTTCAAATTGTCAGCTGAATGCTGAAAATCCATAGACCAACCCTGCCCAAAGGCTACAGCTCTTGATCTGGGACTGATAGAAAGAGAAATCATTTGCTTAGCAGAAACTGTATCAATGAGTGGGGAAATAGATTTCTGAGGGTCTGTTGAGTGCCATTTTGAACTCCACTAAATTGCCTAAAAGACTCCAAATTAAGCCACTGTAAAATTATATAAAGTTTAGGATTTGTCTAGTATGGAGTCCAGGTTTTCCCTGTCGGGATATATTCTGCTCACCAAAACAGTGAGCTTCAACACAGATGGGCAAAGCCCAGAGCACAGGATTGCTACCACAGTGTCAGCTGTGGCTCAGGGGGGAGTACTCTCACCAAGCAGTCAGATGACCCTGGATTCAAGTCCCAATTCAATGACTTAAACACAATAATCCTGACTGACATTCCAGTGCAGCACTGGGGGAGCACTGTATTATCAGAAATACCATCCCACAGACAGGAATGAAACCAAGACCTCAACTACTCTCTTGTGGATCTAACATATTCAGCAACTGATAGGGGAATAACCTCAGTGCTCTGGCCAATATAATCCGCATCATAAAAAGAGATTATCTGGACATCATTACGTTGCTGTTTGCGGGAACCTGATATGAGAAAATTACCTGCTGTCTTTCCCACATTACCAAAGTGGTGCATTTCAGAAGTATTTTGTTAGTTGCAGAGCAGATGGGACATTCAGATGTCATGAAATATATCATGTAAATTCAAGGATTAAAGATTAACCAGTTCAACTCTTACAGAGACCATCAGTTGTTTGTCCAATTAGGATCACCTTCCTAAGACAGTTAGACTTGATTCACAAGGTGATCTGGACCTAAAGGGACAGACTTTTGGCTCATAATCAGATTCCTTTGCATGAGTCAGGATGCCTGGTTAGTCAGCTACAGTGTCCAGAGCTACTTGGAGACATGCCAGGCCCAGTTGTGACATATTATGTCTGCCACCAACATTGAATCTACTTCAATCTTCAGTAAGCATGCAGTTTTGGAACCAATTCAGCCCAAAATGAACAAAGCTTCCGCCCATTCGAAGGAAAACTGTGACTAGTCAGTCCTCACCAAACTAAACATGAAAGGTTAGAGCCATCACAAAACAAAAAATAAATAAATGTTTCACTTAACACCATGCTTATCATAAAGTGTGTGTACTCCACCATATTCCTTATAACTGCATAGACACACAAGTAACCCTGCAGGACAAGGATCTGCAGCGTTTCAACAGCAGCTGTCTGCTTCTCTGGTAGAGACTAAACACTCCAGACAGAGTACACATTCCCCCATCCAATAAATTTTGTCACACATCTCTGAGTTTGCTATATTATGATCGGCAAATGTCTTCAGCATGGTGGAAAATCCCCTCATAACAGTTAGGAATCTTCTGGCCACCTTGATGTTCCAGATGGTTATCAGGTTTTCTTGTTACAAACTATTTGCTTCAGTTCTCAATCTGCGAAATCTTGACAAGGTAGCAAGTCTATCATGAGGCTGATTTATTTTTCCAGAGAAGAATAGAGCAGATAGTCCTTGCAAATATATCCCCTTTATCTCATTAAAACACTTCCTGCTTTGTCTTGTGAGTATCTGCATAAAGAAGTCATCTGATTGCATGTTTAGGTCATTAAAAATGATAGGGAAATCTTTGGATATATGTTTTACACCTAGAACCTCAAATAGTACAGCACAGGAACCAGCCCTTTGGACCACAATGTTGTGCCAAACTAATTAAACTGGTAATTAAATGCCTAACTAATCCAATCACTTCTGCCTACTCAATGTCCATATCCCTCCATTCTCTGTACATCCATGTGCCTATCTAAGAGCTTCTTGGGGTGGCACAGTAGCGTAGCGGTTAGCGCAATGCTATTACAGTACCAGCGATCGGGGTTTGATTCCCGTCACTGTCTGTAAGGAGTTCGTATGTTCTCCCCGTGTCCGTGTGGGTTTCCTCCAGGTGCTCCAGTTTCCTCCCACATTCTAAAGGCATACGGGTAGGTTAATGTGGGGTTTAAAAAATGGGTGGCGCGGACTCATTAGGCTGGAAGGGCCTGTTCCCACGCTGTAAAGAAAACTTTAAAAATTTTAACACCT
>JARFYF010000074.1:29977797-29989231 GCA_030265395.1 Rhina ancylostomus | reverse complement strand
AACAGATATTGGACAGGGAACAGTCAACTAATCTATCCTCAAGAAGCAGGGATATCATTTAAGGAGGCTGTGTGCCTACAATTTAATTATTTTTCTGAACCAGTTTGGCTGAGCCATAAGAAACCTGCCAGATTAAAGGAAGCAAGGAAAGGCCAATGCATCATAAGGAGCCTCACAGCACTGTTTGCATGACAGGAAGAGCAGATTTAATTTTATGGATCCTGCAAGCCAGAAACTACTCAAAAAACCCCTCCATTCGAAACTCCTTACATGATCTCTGATATGCCTGTGATCACCAAAGAGCTTTCATTCAGCCATCCCATCTCTGACTACCATCTGATTCTCCCTGAAAACTGCACCACTGAACCACCATCTCCAACACACAGATCTCCAACCCCCTTCCACCCTCTGTCCATTACCCATAATCTACAACTATCTCCACAAACCACCAGGTCTGCTCCAAACACTGAGCACCACACATCACCCAAATCATTGCACTCCTAGCCTGCAATCTCTACTCCCAACGACCACACAACCCAAAACTTACTCCATTGGGCTAGAACCACACTGACCACAAAAACAATCCTCACCTCACCCCCATCATTCCACTCTGAACTGTGCCTTAATAAATGACAGTGTTACTGCACAAAAGGTAATTATTATTTCTTTAGGTCAATTGAAGCAATTGTCAACTGAAGAATAATGAAGTATTTTGGATTGTTGATGATTTTTAATATTCTTAATAATGCAGGAATAACTTCCATGAAATTCGAGTCTTTGTGGATATCTAGTTGGTTGCTGCGGAAATTGGTTAGAGATTTCTGTCCCATCATTTTTGCCTTACAGCTCTGTCCGGACTGAGCTCTGCCTGAACATCTTCCATTACCTGGTCTCCTTCTTGTTGTTCCTCCCCCAAGTCTTCTTCCTTTGGTGGTTTCCCCCTTTAGTAGCTTGGTGAACAGTTGAAGTTGCTTAGGGAAGTACTGAGAAACACTTGTTACCTGTCCAGATAGCTGAAATATTATTTTAAAATCTCAACAGTCTGCTTTGGAGAACTGGTGAGAGATCCAATCATTATGATTAAGGTCAGGAAAGCAATATGATTCTCTGCCTGTGGTCACTCACAAGATACTGGTTCAAAGAAATGGAGCTCTTGCTTAGCAGCATAGTTTCGGTTACATCAGAACTACTTGCTTCACTCTTCATTATATACAGTCTTGGTTCAAAGAAAATATGGAACATTGAACTCCAGAGGTGAATTGATATTGAGGCAGCTTTTGATGGAGTCATCAAAGAGCCACAATAAAACTGATGTCAGTGTGTCATCACTGATATCAACTGGACTCTGACAACTTGCACTCATTTCTCAATCACACTTTATTTACTTGTGCACAAGGTGAACAGTCCAGCCCCCAACACCAAACTATTCTGAAGTTTCAACAAAGAGTTGGCTTTTTAAACAGATATTGACCAATTAAAGTCTTGTGCACCTTAGGATCCTTCATTTGCATACACAAAATACCAATCACATTCCATTAATATAGGTGCTAATAACCAATAGAAACAACATGTTAATGGCCAATAATACCCTAGCATTAGTAAAGCAATTGTCCAATAGTTAGTGTGTGCCTTGCTATCCTTTATTTGCATCCTTGTCTTGGTATGCCTGATGATCTCAGGCCCCATGCTGGTCAAAGAGGAGTTATGCTTTCAAGGACCTTGCTCAGCACAGGTGACTGCACACTGTCTACAAACCATATCTGCCTGCACACTATTTTAACCCTTGCCTTCCCACAACTTCCACAAGTAGGTATGGGGAGAGACACCCTGTCCCACCCAAGCCCTTGAGGTCCTGATTCCCCACCCAACTGATGCCCTAACCCTCCCATTACCAAATGTTTAGACCCAGTACAAATCTCGGCCCCATCAATATTGCAACCCAGTGCCCATACTCCAGACTTTGGACCTGTGATTTACTGCTTTCCGAATGAGCAGAGGGAAGACCTTTGAGCAAATGAAAGCCTGGATCTGGAGCTTTGTGGACTAGAGGGTTTTGCCTTGGTGTCTGTTCTGTCAAGCACTTTTCAATTAATACACCTATTCAGATATTAAAGAATTTCTAGACCACTATTAATTGCAGTAAATGTTTTAGGTTTTCTTTGTAACTTCATGTATAAAATGCAGACAAACAATAAAATTATAAACAATTTATTGAATTTTGAAACTAAGTTATTTTATTATAGTACAATATGTATTGATTTACTCGCACACAATGGTATCTTGTAGCCAGGAACATCCATTTATAATTAGGACCAGCCCTACACAGTATGAACAATGAAACCAAAACAAAATATCCCACTGTTGTTATAAATCCTTTTATGTAATTATTATGTGCACAAAGCTTATTCATAAATGTAAAAGGTGCATCTATAATCTCCAGCAAAATACTGATAGGTTATATATAATTACCTGCATATTGGAGTTCAGAGCACAGACCCATTACCCAATTAATTGCTTTTAGTGGCCTTCCTGCCCTGAACAACCTGAATTTTCACTGACAGGTTTCTCAGGAATATGTCTACTCAAGATAGCATTTCAATTATTATCAAGTAAATAAACATTAATGTATAATGGATAAGCTTTGACATCCAGCCACCTTTAATTTTTCTTTCTAATTCCTTAAACTGAAATAACAGAAGAGCCAGTCTTGGCTCAGTATTGCCTTGGATTAAGAGGAAAAGTTTTCAAGTTTTGCTTGCAATGACTGCAAAATCTGAGCAGTCATGTTGCTTGCCTGATGATGTTTATGGCAGATACTAACTATTTTTAGACATTTGCCTCATTTCAATATAATGGACAAATTTTACAATGTGAAAGAGTTGCACAATGGACTCTTTGTCCATTAAGAATTGAAAGAATTTGGGTGAAGCAAAAAAACTCAAAGCTGGCCTGTGCCTCTTAAAAAGCAACGTGCAGAATAACTTCTGAGACTCATAGTGATGGAGATGCTACTTTAGAGGTATCCATTGAACTTTGAGAAAGTTAACAAACTAGGCTGCCAGCACCAATGGACTATGGAGGCAGAATCACAGATGCTCACAGTATAGTGCTCTGGAACTGGAATCCAAAGGAAAGAAGTTCAACGATTGACCAAGGGACATCATTGAGCTTCTTAGTAATCATGAGATACCACTTATAGAACCCAGAACATAGAACAGTACAGCACAGGAATAGGTCCCTAGGCCAACAATATCTGTGCTGGCCAAAGTGCCAACCTGACCATAAGGCCAATCCGTCTGCCTGCACATGGTCTATATCTCACCATTCCTCACCTGCTCGTGTGCCTGCCTAAATGCCTCTTAAATGTTGTTGTTATATCTGCTTCCACCATTTCCCCTGGCAGTGTGTTCCAGGCACATACCACTCTGTAAAAAAAAACACTTGCCTCAAATCTCCTTTAAATTTTCCTTCTCTCACCTTAAAACCATGCCCTCTAATATTTGACTTTTCCACCCTGAGAGAAAGATTGATTATCTACTCTATTTATGCCTCTCATAAATTTATATACTTCTATCAGGTTGCCCCTGAGCCTTTGTTTGCTCTGGAGAGTCAACATAAGTTTGTCCAGCCTCTCCTTAGAGCCAATACTCTCTAATCCAGATAACATCCTGCTGATTCTCTTCTGCACCCCCTCCAAAACCTCCACGTCTTTCCTGTAATGCGGCAACCAGAACTGCACACAATACTCCTAGTGCAGGCTGACCAAAGTCTTATACAGATGCATCACAACTTCCCAACTTTTATACTCAACACTCCAACCAATGAAGGAAAACATGCAGTACGCCTTCTTTACCTCCCTATCCACTTGTGTTGCCACTTTCAGGGAGCTTTGGATGTGCACCCCAAGATCCCTCTGTGCATCAATGTAAGGGTCCTGCCATTTACTGTACACTTTCCCCTTACATTTGACGACCCAAAGTGCAAAACCTCACACTTGCCTGGATAAACAGTCTGCCATGTTTCTGCCCACATTTTCAAATGGTCTATATCCTGCTGAATACTTTGACAACTTCCCTCACTTTCCACCACTCCACCAATTTTTGTGTCATCTGAAAACTCACTAAACAGCCCACCTATATTTTTGTCCAAGGTCAAGGCCATATTCTATTCCTGCTCCAAAGGACACATATGACAACTTCCAGAAAACATCCAGCAAAAGATGAATTGTCACTGTGAAGTATCAGGTGTATCGGAGTGCCTGTCGAGTGAATGAAGTGCAGACTTGATGAGCGATATTCCTTGCTCAGCCCCCTGCTGAATGGCTAACATGCTATGAATCAAACCTAGCTCTGTGATAGCTCTCTAGCCTCTGAATCAGGTTCAAGTGCCACTGCAGAGGCTTAATATACAGATACAGCTAGCTATCACTTCAGTGCATTACAGTAACAGGCTGCACTGTCATTGATGCTGTTTTTCAGACAAGACCAAATCTCTGGCTGTTCTCTTCGAAGATGATAAAAGATCCTACAGCAGTGCACAAAGAAAAACAAGGGAGTTTTCCCTGAAATCTTGGCCAATATTTATTTTGCCTCCAACACTGCTAAATTTTCTGGACATTATCAGATTTTAATTATATGATGTTTGTAGGATATGTAGGTATGTAGGATATGATACATCATAGTTGAAGAAATGTATTGATATCTGGTGTTATACGGCGGAGGAAAATTTTTCTGTTAGTTTTCCTTTTTGAGTTTTCATTTGCCTTGTTAAGATTCAATTACTTCATGATGTACTCATTGGTTTCCTTCTTCAGGGTTTAATGAGAGGTTATGTTAAGGAGGATGTCTTCAAAGCTGGGAATATGCCCACAAGCAAAAATAAACCCAATATCGCTATTTCAGATTCGAACATGCAGCATAATTATCCTTGTTACATCACAGTTGATAAAGTAACTTCCTGAAATTCAAACAAAAAGTAACTTTCATCATTGTCCATAACTAGTCCAGCAATAAAAATTGAAAATGTTGGAAATACTGAGCAGGTCAGGCAGCATCTGTGAAAACACATCCTGCCTGACCTGCAGAAAGTTTACTGTATTTTCTGTGCTTTATTCCAGATTTTCAGCATCTGTAATTTCTTTGACTTTCAACAAGTTCTGCAGATCATGGAGTTTTTGTCTTGTGGTTTCCTTGTTCACCAAGTTTTAGAATTAGAAGCATGATAAGACTGTATGGAGGAGAATGGTCTTCTGACTACAACTTGTCTTGCATCCCTGTGCCGTGGAAATGAAATCTGTGCTGTTAACTGAAATATGGTTAACACGCAGTTTGTATTGTATTGGCCTCATGTCATTTTGCTCTGGATGATATCTGAAAGTATTTCTGTGCTGTTTATCCTGTGTATATGAGCTGCAAGAATGAGTTGAGGATGACAAGATTTTGTTCGGCTACTCAAAAGCATTTGATACTGGATTGCAAAACATAATGGTTTGCACTCATTGTACATTGCATCAGGAGAGGGCAACAGAAAGAGAGAAAGGCTTTTATCACTGTATTTACAAGACAGCACCCTGATGTGAAAGAGCTTGACCTTTGTGCCCAATTCCCATGACCCATCAACTGTCCAGGTGACTTAAAATAATAATGGATTTAACACCTTGTCTCATTCACTTCATAAGTTATCAACAGCTTCTAGTGAGCTACTGCTGTAATTATTCTATTTCTTGCAAACATAGTACTGTGTGGGAAAAAAAACTGGATAACGGTTGACAAGGTAATCACACACATAACTAAAGATTCATAATTCTTCCCTGCAGCATTTAGATCTGTGGTCATATCAACTAACTGATTTTACCTGAAGACATAAGAGACTGTAGATGCAGGAATCTGAAGCAAAAAAAAAACAAACTGCTAGTGGAACTCAGCAGGGCAGGTAGCATTTCTGGAGGCAGAAGGATAGTCGATATTTCAGGTTGAGACCCTGCATCAGGACTGAGTGTGCAGAAGAGAGATACCCAGTATAAAGAGGGGGTGGAGTGAGGCAGGAGCTGGCAGGAGGTGGATCCAGGTGAAGAAGGGTTGGTGGGCAGATGGAGCCAGGTGGAGGAAGAAAGGGTGGAAGTAGCATCAGGTTGTCAGGTGATGTGGAGACAACAAAGAACTGCAGATTCTGGAATCTGATTAGTAAGAAAAGTGAGAAGTTGAACCAGATAAGGGAAGGATGATGGGCAGATGGGAACAGTAGGGGAGGGGATGAGGGACCCTGTAAGTTGAGTGTCAGTGATAGGCAGATGGAACATCAGGTGACAGAGGGGGAGGAACCTGGGCAATGGGGGCTTGGGGAGTTGGAAAGAACTGGGGTGGTCAGTAAGGGGACCTGGGTGGAGCAGAAGGATAGAGAAAGGAACACAGGGGATGCAGGTTACCTGAAATGAGAGAATTTCATTGGGTTGTAGACTACCCAGAGAGAATATGGAGCGCTGTTCCTTTAATTTGCATTTGGCCTCACCCTGGATGTTGGTGACACTGCACTTGGACTATTGTATGCAATTCACATCGCCCAGCTATGGGAAGAATGTCATTAAGCTGGAAAAGGAAGGTTCACGAGGGTGTTGCCAGGACTGGGTGCCTTGAGTTATAAGCATAGACTGGATAGTTTGGGTCTGTTTCCCCTGGAGTGCAGGAGGCTGGGAGGTGGGTATACAACGAACTGCCAGAGGAAGTAGTAGATGTGGGTACAGTTACAACATTTAAAAGACATTTAGACAGGTGCATGGAAGAGAAAGCTTCAGACGGACATGGCCCAAATGCAGGCAAATAGGAATAGCTCAGATAGGTACCTTGGTTGGCATGGACAAGTTGGGCCGAAGGGCCTGTTTCCATGCAATATGACTCTATGACTATGACTCCAATCTTCAGTCCTTTGATGTTTCCACACCACCCTCCCAGTCTCTTGCCTTTATCTCCACCCTTCCCTTTCCACCTGACTCCATCTGCTCATCAACCCCTTCACACTTTGATCCACCTATCGCTTGCCACTTCCTGCTTCACCCCTCACCCTCTCCCTCACCACTTTATACTGGATATTTCCCCTGTACACGCTCAGTCCTGATGTAGGGTCTTCACCCAAAACATCAACTATTCCTCTGCCTCGGCAGATGCTGCCTGACCCACTGAGTTCCTCCAGCAATTTGTTTTTAACTAATTTTAGGTTGTTTCGTTTAGCTCTGAACGTTGAAATAATCAAGGTCAATTATGAATATAGTGTTATGATTTTGGAAAATTATGGTGTTTCTGCAATAATCTGTTTTTACCTCCTGGTACCCTTTTATGTTTAAATCTAGCACCACCTAGCTGGAGAACAATGGGCATCAAACTGCAGTGTGAACAGAAATAAATTGCTAATCACTGAATTGCAGTAGAGTAAGCCAATATACTTAATATGTGAGCAAATCCAAATTTTTTTCGGATGAGTTACTGAACAACACATTACAACAGGAACTGTACTAATAAGGCACATACCTAAAAGATTAATTACACAAAACATTTTTGTTATTGATCTTTATATTGATTTAAGTCTGATGCAGCAGAATTTTGATGTTCCCATAATAGAGAATTGAACCATCTACAAAATTAAAACAATAAAATAAAGTTCTTGCTGAGATTGCAGAATTTTATTTGAAATTTGAGATCCTGCCATGCCAGAGGGTTAGGCACGAATATAATGGCTAAACGCTGTAGATGCGCCTATAGATTTCTGCAGCGATACAGCAATAGGCAGCCTGCATAGCTCACAAGCATTAAATCTGATAAATGAAGAGCTTTTTGTATGCATCAGATGTGCCACACTAACTGTTTGATTCAGAAAGCAAATCCTCAGTTATATTCTAAAGCTAGCTATCAACGAATCTCTGTCTAGACAGTTGAAAAATGTTTTTTTTTGTTTTACCCAGGTATAACAATCTTCACAGGGCTAAAACGTTGGATTGTTGCCAATCCATAATGAAGCCCATCACTGCAGATTCCCTACTCAGACACACCTTATTCCCCCTTCCACATCAATACCATGAAAATATTTTCCTTATTTTAACTCCACTCAGCTGACTGGACAGGATAGGTGGGTGTTTAAGTAGCAGTATTTACCTTGATGTTCCCAACATACCCTTCACACTGCCATTCCAACGGCATGATTTTCAAACTTCGACCAGGAACCCACTAGAGGCAGACTTTATCAGAACACAGAAAGCAGATATTGGTACTATTTTAACTCCAACTCACACTCTTCACTCTCCAATGCACCACCTGTCCCAGCTACTGAAATGGTCCCAACAGAAGCACCCACCTGAACCCAAGTGTATCACAGCAGATCTGTATCGTCAGCAGAGTTTCCAGGTTTTAGATTGCTTCTTACGGGTTTCTTTCCTTCCCTTATTGCATTCCATAAGCTTTATCTGCTTACGATGGATTTTATGATTACAAGTTTCATTTGGAGGAAGACAAGAAGCAGCAGCAGATACAGCCTCAGTGATTACCACCTGGGATACTAATTCAGGTGAGAAGGATTTGTGGAATGAGGCTTTACCCAACACAAAGGATATTCAAGCAATAAATCAGTTTCTTTCTGTCCATGCAAAGAGCAGAACAGTTCACATGGCAGGTCGTGGCTTCTTATAATATGACCTGCTGCCTGCTGGGCCAAGGAATCCATCCCTTGCCAGGGCTTGTCACAATCAGCACACTTGTTAATTTCCTTGCCACTGGGTAAATCCATCTTTTACACAAGACATCTCCTACATGCTGCGGATTGGAGACCCTTTATCAATTCATGTGCTTCTCTCCCACACTTGCTGTGTGACCTGCAAATTTCCAGAATCTGTAGTTATTTGATGTTCCTTTACCGGAGTTGTAATAAGCTAAGTTAGTGGATCTTGCTGTTCACATTCCCAAACATCGGTGCCTATTTGTTCAATTCACTTTGCAGCTCCCCACAGCCGCGGGCACCACTGAGGCAGCTTACACTGCAATTCTGCAAGAACCTCAGGAGCTGCAGCAGGCTGCTCCTCACATAACAGAGGATATCTGGAGAGCAGGATGCCATGCTGTATACACAGAATTTAAAGAAGGAGGATCATCGTTTCATGACATGCTCAGAAGATGCTCAGGGTATTAAAGCTTCCAGTAGCAGATATCTGCAGCACATTAGCACCTGCTGCTGCAAAAAGACAACCAACTCTGGGTGCCCTACTAAACAGATGTATAGAGCCTTGGAGACAACTGGACACAAATGCATCAGACAGGTGACTGGTGCTTCATTCTCTTCTTCTCCTTCATCGATGTACTTGTCAATAAGGTCAATGGAAATGAGCGAGCACTCTCTATGCAGCTCTAGCTACCTTCCTGCAGGTGCAAAGTGACTCTTAAGGCACCCACTGATCTCCCAAGACTGTTCATAATCTGGAAGGGATTCCACTCCATTCATTTGCAGCTGTTCAGCAAACACAAGGTGATGCTGCAGGTGCTTACAAGATTCCCATGCTGTCACAATGTGTTCTAACTCCCTGGAGAGCAAGGTCATACCCCCAACCCTGCTTTGGATGATGATGGAGCAGGCTATAGACAAAAATTGATGGTTATTGAGACTGAAATAATTGTAGGTGGTACACACACCCAATCACTGTGCATTGACAGTGGAGGGAGCTGTGCTCGTGTGCCAGTTAAGCAGGCAGCTTTGTCCAGTATGGTGGTGAGCTTCTCGAGAGGTTTTGGAGCTGCATTCATCCAAGCAAGTGGAAAATACTCCATCCTAACTTTTACCCTGTAGATGGTGGAAAGTCTTTGGAGTCTCGGGTAGGGAGCTACTTGCTGTAAGAGACCCAGCCTCTTAACTGCTTTTGTAACTATAGAGTTTATCAGGCTCTTCCAGTTGAGGTTCCGTCCTCAGGGATGTTAATAGTGCGAGACTTGGTAATGGTAATGCCATTGAAATGTCAAGGGTAGGTAATTAGACTCTCTATTGTTGTCATTGCCTGGAAATTTCATGACATGCACATTGCTTCACACTTATCAGCCCATGCCCGAATGTTGTCTACATCTTGCTGTATGGGCTGCTTATGTGCTGAAGAACTGTGAATGGAATCAAACATGGTACAATCATCAGTGAACATCCCCACTTCTGAAGGAAGGTCAGTGATGAAGCAGCTGAAGACGGTTGGGTCAAGTTGGAATACAATTCTAATTTCCCAAATAATATTGGGTGAAGCCTGAGCGTATCCCTTCCAGTCTGGAAGTAGTGGCCAACTCCATGTTAACATTTACAGAGCCAGTCATGGTACAATATGTGTTGGTTAACAGCTTAGTTTCCAGTACAGGCAGATCCATCCAGTGCTGCAGAGGGGGCTGTGCATTCAGAGCCACCATGCCTCTGGATCCCCTGGCTGATAAGGGCTTTGAGGATCTCTGGTAATCTGCTCTTCAACAGATAAAGATGTATGGGTTAGGAAGTTGTGGGCATGCTATATTGGTGCCAGAAGCATGGCGACACTTGCGGGCAGCCCCCAGAACACTCCAGGCAAAAGATACATTTCATTGTGTGCTTCGATGTACATGTGATAAATATATTTTATCTTAAATTGGATTGTGGGGATGTGGCGGCAGCACCATGATGTAGTAATCTGTTGACTCCTGTCAGGATGACAGCATGTGCGCAACTCTGGAACTCTCTGACCATGCCTTCAGGGATGCCTGGCAGTCAGGTAGCTCAGACTGCTCCAGTTCATGGAGAGACAGGCCATCAGGGCCCAAAGCTGCTCATGGCTGCCCTTCACTCCACTCACCAGCTTGGCTGCAGCCACTGAGGGAGTATTGTATGGAATAGAACACATTGTCTGATTAGTTCTTTCACTCACTTATGCTCAAGCAGAGAATAAGATGAACAAAAACAAAGGTGTAGAATTCAGGACTGTGTTACTCCAGGGATTTGGGTTTCTTTTGTTCATAATCACCTGTGGGAGATGAGAGCCACTGGGACATCAGCATGAATTGAAAATCTCTCATTGTTTTTGAAAGTATAGAACATTCATCTTCTTGATCTGCCACAGTTCTTGTGGTGAAAGAACTATCATAGTGGTACTGGGTGGGCTGCTACGACATAGTGAATGAATGATCAGATGGAAAAGCATGTATAATTCAGTGGTAGAGTAGCAGATGATTTGGAGTCCACCTTGCAAATGTTATGATCATCAAAGTGATTGATGACCTTGTCTTTAAGGAGTATAAGAAATAGGAGAAGTAGGCAATACAGCCCTTCAAGTCTTCTCCAGTATTCACTAAGATCATGGCTTAACCTTGATCTCAATTTCCAGCACTATCCCCATTCTTTAATTGAACTCTCTTTTGAGTGTATGTAATGACTGAGCTTCCACAGCCTTTCAGGATGG
>JARFYF010000074.1:29793784-29808127 GCA_030265395.1 Rhina ancylostomus | reverse complement strand
ACATGTTCAGTTACCGGTCACTTTTGAGGACCCCCGGCCGTATCAGTAGGACACTAAAATGCGGAGAATGAATCAAAATTGATGACGCTGCACATCTATAAACTGTTTATTTCTCAAATATCTGAGCTATCACTTTAGCTGGCATTGTTAATCTGGTGAAGAGCGAGAATCCTTGTCAGCAGTTTTAAAGATTAACCATCAGTGATTACTATTAAAATCGTTTGCTAACCTCGAATACCAAAATGTTCTTGTATAGCAGAATTATTATTGTTGATAATTATCATACAGCTTTACAGGAATATAAAACGCACGTATAAAGTCTAATTCACAGTGTAATTTTGCTTTCCTACATCCTTCCACTTTTGAATGTTAACTTGATTTGGTAAATGTTAGAATATATGTTTTATCTATTGCATTATTTTACTCATCGTGCAAGATTTGAATGTTTTGTTTCGTTAGCTAATTTGTATTCTCTACTTTTTCCCCATTATATCACTCCATGTGCACTGGTTCACTTAGTTTAGCGCCCTTCCTGCTGGAGAAGATTGCAACATTTATGACCAGTCCCTGCCTCCCATCCAAAAGCAGATCGGACTCTCCGCAACCAATAGTATGCAAAGCTCGCTACAAGTGTAAGGTACAAAAAAAACTCGCTAACGGCCTTGAACAAAAAACGGGAAGACTAATCATAAACGGTGACAGAGGTGGAATGCCTTAATAATTTCTGCAAGCATGGGAGGGATACACGTTGACTGTAGCAAAATAACGTATGCTCAATCTATGATAGTCAGAAGCGAGAGAACAATGCGCTTCGGTCAGAGTTCCTTTCCGTTCATTTTGACACTCGTGTTATGCAGCACTGTTCTCGGGTTGATGTGTTACCGTTGCGAGAAAACTGGAGATACTTCGCCAATTACTTTGAATTGGAGATGTCAGCTCAACCTGGGGACAGTCCTGGAACCTTCAACACTCCAATCTGACACGTGAAATGTCCGCACGTAATTGCATTTACATTATAAAGTTTGATTTCACTGCAGTTGATATATTTGTACTGATTCTGCACTAACGTTTGTTCGAAAACTTTCAAGGACGACATGACTGCCCCGAACAGAGAGGGAACCAAATGAAGGGAGGGGTGTGGTGAGGAGACGTAGAATGCATGAGATAACGGCAGCTCTTTGAACTTGCACTGGTAACAAAATATTTAGATTTTCTTTGTAACTAAGAATAACATCGGTTATAGGCAGTCATTTAACAACCAATAAAGAGTCTAATGAATCAATATTCTAGTACCTACGATTAGTAGTAAGCCTTTAATCCGTTTATATTGTTTTAGCTGGAAACCTGCATCGTAAAAGGTATCACTTTTAAATGATCCAAATTAATTCCCTTTTGGATAATGTTTCGGGTTTCTGTTCTGTGTGAAAGTGATTAGAGCACTCTTATTTCTTACCATTTTTAGCATCCCTTTGGCTGAAAGATATCACTTCTTTTATCATTTAATATGATCATTTTTTTACCAACTTTCCCCTCTCTTGTTTAAAATGTTTCATCTCCACCTATTTTCAATTTCAAAGAAGATTAATTTAGTTTCTCTATGCTGAGATATTTTGTGACCTGCTGAATCTTTCCAGCATTTCTGTTTTGATTTCAGTACTTCAGGGCATTCAGAGCATCCTGAACTCAATATAGCAGCAACATTTCTAAATTGTCACTGAAAGCAGAGTCAAGGGGACATTTTCACTGATTTGCACCAATGAGGGACGAGGTGAGGAGCTTCAACTTTCAGCGGTGGTGGTACCTCTAAACACTTTAAATCTTTCCTTTTTGAACATTTATTACATTTCTTTTCTAATTAACTTTACCTCAATAATCATATGTGGGAAGAATTACATGATTTAATCTCCTTGTTCAAGTAAGAGACGCCTCCTGTCTTGTTTTTCCGCTGGTTTCTGTTCGATAGTTCCCCAATAGCCCTTCTAAATTTAAATTTTATAATTTAAAAAAAATTTTATTTACAGCGTGGTAACAGGCCCTTTCGGCCCAATGAGTCTGCACCGCCCAATTTTAAACCCATATTAATCTACCCGTACGTCTTTGGAATGTGGGAGGACACCGGAGCACCCGGAGGAAACCCACGCAGACACGGGAGAACGTACAAATTCCTTACAGACAGCGACGGGAATCAAAAATGACACTGAAATAGCGTTGCGCTAACCGTTATGCTACCGTGCCGCCCTTTATGCTACTATGCCGCCCTGAGGAAACATTTTTCACTATTTATTCAGAGTAAGGTTGCAAAGATTTTCTCACCTCAAATGCCTATTCCATTACTGATATTCTTTCCACTCAGCTCATTGCTGATGTTGCTCTTGGCTTTGCAGGAGATTTAAAGCCTCGTATCCCACCCACCTTGTTACCAAGTCTCCCTTTTCTTCCAAATTCAAATTTTTGAATCTCCATTATTCTCTCTGATCTTAAATTGTATTTCTATCTCTATTTGTATTTCTATCTCTACTCACAATTTCCATGACACCTCCAAAATTTCAGGTTTGGTCCTGTGATTCCCTTTTCTCCTGAAGGCACTCTATGCAGCTGCATTATAGAGGGATTCAAGTGAAGTCAATTTTCCAAATGTTCTCCAGAGCTGGAGGAAGGACAAATGGTCATGATTGTGACTGGAAGCATAATGTTCTGGAAAGAGTTTGATCAGATTTGGGCAGACAAGAAGCATGGAACTGAGTAAATTGTTTTGTGACCTTTATGTTAAAAGTCATGGTTGTGTAAAGTGAAGGATAAAGAAACTGTAGATTAGTGCACAAAATTCATTGAGCTAACCTGCTGGAAAAATGGGACACTGGTTAATCTACATTGCCTCCATTCCAAAACCAAAGTCACTCCAACAATCGACATTAAGCTCTGGTACATGGATGATGCTTGCAGATGCCCGCATTCAGAGGCCAAGCTTTAGGATATCATCGACTCGTTCATTGAAGCAAATGAGAAAATTGGCTTTGACCTCTGCAAAACAATGGGTCTGCCATAGAGTCATAGAGTACTATAGCATGGAAACAGGCCCTTCGGCCCAACTGGTTCATGCTGACCATGGTGCCGACCAAGCTAGTCCCACTTGCCTGTATTTGGCTCATATCCCTATAAGCCCCTTCTATCCATGTTCTTATCCACATATCTTTTAAATGGTGTTATTATACCTGCCTCAACTACTTTCTCTGGCAGCTCATTCCGTATACACGCCACGGTCTGCGTGAAGAAGTTGCCCCTTGGGTCCTTTTTAAATCTGTCCCGCTCCTGCTGTACAACTTCACCTTCTGTTAAGTAAAGAGCATGGAATACATGGACCACTTTCGACATCTCGCACCTCTCAGCACATGGTCTGCATCAAGAATACAATTCAACACTTATGATGAATTTCGACATTGGTATGAAATTCACCATTGCCTTCTGTGTGCAAACACAGCTTTTGGCTGTTTAAGAAAAAGATTACAGGGTGTCTCCAGGTTACGCAAGGGTTCCGTTCCTGAGAACTGTCTGTAAACTGAACTTTCTGTAAGTTAGAAACAAAGAATCTCCCCCAAAATCATAATGTGAAATCTTCAGCCTTGAGAGCCCTTGGGGACTGACTTGCAGAGAGTAGACTGGGGAAGATCAGCATAGTTGATAGGAGTTATCAGCAAGTGAACTATGACTGATGTTTGTCTGAAATGCAGCTCAGGTGGAGTGACGGGGGAGCTGATCTGCTCATCAGTGAGAAAACTGGGGAGTTTAATAAAAGTATGCACTAAGGAGAGGTGGCTTGTGGTTTGTAATGTTTAATCTTACCTGAAGGAGAGTTTGGACCAGGCATTAGCTTTTTCTTTGGGTGATCTCTGCACTTTGTCCTGGTGAAAAAGATTACAGTATTATATCTGAGGCCAGAGTCTGGGAGAATTTGTGTAAAATCGGATTTTCTTAAGTCAGGACCTCCTTAACCCAAGGACCCCCTATATTTGAACATCAACACTTCAAACTCTGCCCGATCTCTTGGTGTATTAGGCAGCAGCAACCCTGTGTTTCTGAGAATGGACATCCTATAGCAAACAACTCAAAGCATTGGAGGGATGGCACCAACATTGTTTCCACAAAAGCATCATATTTCATCAGTAGGGTAATGAACCAAATTCAGCGTCCTGTCCCAAGCCAACATCCCCAGCACTGATGCCCTCATTATACTCTGTCTGTACCATTGGGCAAGCCTTATCGTTGACACCTAGAGCTCCATCACAGAAAGAGGTAACCAGGTGGATGGAAGAAAAGATTAAAAGATGTTCTCAAAGCCTCCTTAAAAATGTGTAGCATCTCATCACCTCATGGGAATCCCTGGCCCATAACTTCTCAAAACAGACAAGAAGCAGTCAGGATGCCATTGAAAATTTTGAGTCCATTCATTGGGAGCACACAAAATCCCAGCATAAGTGGTAGAAGGAGTGCACCTCCTTCTAAAATACCCACCCATGTACCTGTCCCATCCCATCACGCACCTTTTGCCCGACTTGTGGCAGAGTTAGCAGGTCCCACATTGGCTACATTTGCTGCCTCAGAACTGGAGTAGAAGCCAGTAATCCATGATCCTAATGGATTGCAGAACAGAGGGAGAAGAACAATAGGCTCAGCAGCGTATCTCCAAAAGAGGAGTGTGGATTTGAATGTCCAGGAAGAAACAAAGATCAATAATAAGAGAGAGAAAGGAAAAACAAGAAAAAAAATCACATGTGAGGTTAAACATTTTTAAACTCTCTCCAAGAGCAATTTCAATTGAAAGAATAAAATTCTAGATTTAAATTATTCAGTTTCTGGACTAGGAAGGTTGATTGGCAGTCATTAGAAATTATCACATTGTTAAAATGGTACTTAATTTTAATTAGCTAATTTAATTATTTTTGGTACAATTAATGGGCAAATAATGTGCAATTCTCGGCAAGTTCTTAAATGTAATAAAGAGAGTAAGGTAAATGTCGAGTGATGTAAATTAAGATACAGTCTAGAGATTTGCAATTTACAGCATATCTCTTGATTTCCTGAATTTGCAATTACTTTATATGCAAGATCCAACCCAAGTACTGAAGCCCTCACTATCCAACACCTCTTGATTAGGGAGCCGTTTTTTTTAATTTAGAAAATTGAACGGGTCACTTCTCTAAGAAAGATGTAGGATGGAAACCAGAGTATCATAAAATATAAAAAGCAAAATCCTGCAAATCTGAATTTAAAACACAAAATGTTGGAAATACCAGCAGATCATACAGCATCTGCAGAGAGAAGCCAGATCAGGACAAAGATCTTTCATTAGAATTGAGAGTAGTTAGAAATAAGTTGAATGTTCCAGAAGAATGGGGGGAGTGTGGTGAGAATGACAGGGAAGGTGTGATTGGATGACATGTTGGTGGAACTGGCTTAAAGAAGATGGCAAAGGTTATCCGGAGGGGATGCAAATAGGAGGAGATGTATGAAATCGAAAATGCCAGAAGTAGAGGGAAGGAAAAAACTGAATGTCAAAAACGTGAAATACAAAACTAGAATGGCTGATTATCAGAAAACTGTTGAATTTGATGCTGAGGTTTGAAAGGGCAGTATTTTATAAAGTGTTCATCCAATCTATATCTGGTTTTCCCCATGAGAGAGATGAATGCAATATACTAAATTGGTAGAAGTACAATTGAATCTTCAACTGGATGGAATATTTTGGTCCCTGGATGACAAAAAGGGAAAAGGTGATAGAGCAGATCTTGCATCTTGTAAGAAGAGAATTAAATGTTCCAGAAGTCGTATTTGATTCCTCCTTAGTATGTGCAAAATTGTGCAGCATCAAATGGTGGTTATAAGACAAAATGGTGTCAGCTTGGAATGTGGGAATGTTTTGAGAATGTACCAGAGTCCTGGTACACAGCCTTGAAAGCAGTTAACAGTGAAAAACATGTTTCTCTGCAAAGCCTGCTGTCTCTGTCTTTAAGTTATGTGCCTAGGCTGAAGGTCACGAGAGATGGAAAAGTACTAGGGTAGGGGATAAAAAAAGGGGATATTTCTTTGTGAAAATTTCGGTTGGAGTTGTGACTAGTGCTAAGAGACAGATTGATACAAGGCACAGAGAAAGAAAAAAACTATACAGGCTGTCGGACACCTGGGGTTCCCTCCATTATTACATAGAACACTACAGCACAGTACAGGCCCTTCAGCCCACAATGTTGTGCCAACATTTTATCCTGCTCTAAGATTGTATTAGATTGGTTCATCAGTTGATAAGTATTCTTTCCTCCTGTATTTTAGTGAAGTAGTTAATAGTCTTTTATATAACCCTAATAAAGTAGTATTTTTATAACCTTCAACACTTGTATAGTTCCTCCTTTGTTTGTGAATACCTCTTGCCACTGAATCAGGAAAGAACAAGGAATGAAATTTAAAATATTGTTGTTTACATCTACTGCAGTTGCACGGGAAGGTGCTCTGCGCAGGAGAGTAGATACGATGGAATGGAAGCGTCGTCTAGAAGGGAACAGGCCTTCTGAATGTTGAAATGAGAGTTCAGTGAAGAGCTGTCTGGAGATGGTGTCAAGTTGGAGGATGATCTGTTGAATTGGAGGCTGGTGTGGTGGAGGATAAGGGGAACCCTACCCTTGTTCCCGTGGGAGGAGAAGGACTGTGTGAGAAATAGAACAAATGTGATTGAGAGCACTATCAGCCATGGTGGATAGTTAACCACAGTTATGGAGAAAGGAATAAGTATCGGAAGCATAGTAATAACTATTCAGAAGCAAATCTACATTTGTATTACAGATCTGTTAACCTGGAAATGAAAGGGATCTGAAAGTTTTCGGTTGATCAGCGACCTTTAGATCATGCTTTATGACACATGAAGACTCAGGTAGTGGATGTTATTTCAGATGGACTTCCAGAACCCTCTTAAGAGACTGTTAGTGGTGGGGAGGGGGGGGGGGGCAGTGGGAGTGAATGAAGCTTTTGAATATGTGTACTTGAACACTTGGTGAATACATGAGTCTTGTCTATTCTCTAAATTTATTAATGACTACCATGTTGGAATAGAAAACTGCATGTCAAAGATCAGATGTCATTATGAGGGTAGATTGAAGGATAAAAAAGCAAAGAGATAGAAGGTTAAACAACTAGGCAAATAGAGTTCACAATGTATACGTAGTCATCTATTTGGACACAGAATATAATACTCTCTAAATAATGAAAAGCTACAAACAGTGGAAATCTGAATAAATTCAGGGATCTAAATGCCACAGGTTCTGAAAATAATTAAAGAAGCCAATGGAATTCTGGTCATTGTATTCTCATTCTCCAGATACAATGGACTGAAGTTATGCCACACAATTCTTGGCACTATACCTTAGGAAGGGTAAATTGTCCTTGGAGAGCAGTACTTCCAGCAGTTTCTCTTTTTATCGGTATGATACTTGGACCTTATGAGCCGATAACGTTGCTTAGATTCCATGGATTTTAGATGGCTGAGGGAGGTGGTTTGATGTTTTCAGGATATTAAAGGAAATAATGTGATAAGTACAAATTATTTTAACTGTTTGATATTTAGGACTTAGGCATAGAATAAAAATTAGTCTCAACAATGAAGTCAGGAAACACTTCTATTGCAATTGATGCCAAGCTATTTGTTAATTTTAAAATTTAGAATGATATATTTTCATTAGTCAAAAGCAATTAAAGCTTCCACAGCAAATCAAGTAAATTGGGTTGGGTGACATATTAGTCATGATCTCATTATAGTGCACGGCAGGTTATTCTATGTTATTTGGTGCCGAATCATGCTGGATCTGATCTTTTTATCCTCACCAATTTTTCAAGATTTGGGCATCATTGTCAAGGCCAGCATTTTTAACTCATCCTTAGTTACACATGAACTGAGTGGCTTGCGAGGCCATTTCAGTGAGTATTTAAGAGTCAATCATACTTGTGTGGTCTGGAATCAAATATTACCCTGAGAGAAGACATCCTTCCCGGAAGGACATTAGTGAAACTGATGGATTTTAATGGCAATCCTTTAGTTTTGTGATGTCCTGACTAGTTTTTGATTAATACCAGATTATAAATCTGTATTTAAATTCCGTAACTGATGTGGTGGGATTTGGACTCTGAACTCTGGATTGTCCATCCAAGACTTTTTATTACTAGTTCAGTAATTTAACAATTGCGCCTCGATATTACAGTTGTCTGGAGTCATCGCCCCTCCTCTCTACTAACCCATAGGACCCTATCACACTTGCTAAGTGGAATCTTGCTGGACCTCCAGTTCCTGGAAATTTCTGCAAGGTTGCAAAACTGAGTTTCAGGTAGTGTATGGCTGAGACCTTGCTCCCAGAACACCTCTGACAGCCTTTGTTGGAAGGCAAGGCTGGGGGAGGACCATTGCTTTGTGTGAAAGCTATCAAGAAACTTAATTTTTATATGTCACTGACATTCAAAGACACTTAAAATCCATTAAAATTGCTATAAGTAATTAAAATTTCCTAAGAAGAAATGAACTAGAAACAGATAACCAGTTAAAGATCATTACAAACATAAAAATAAAATTACTTTAAAAGAAACATTTACTTCACCTATTCTGCAGGCTGAGAATCTCACTCATGTGAGTGGGGTCTGATTCTACACCAGGACTAATGTGATATAGGATCTGACAGGCAGATCTTCCAACTTAGTACAGTGGTACTCCATAAGACCTGGCTCTGTCACTGGACTCCATGTGGCACCCAGCAAAGTGGCAAATACAGTGGTATCTGTAACCTAATAAGACTAAAGGGAACTATTGACCAGCTTGCTTAAGCTCAATTATTTCTAAAATCTCCCCAGCAAACCAACCAAGACATGAATTTGGTCTGTGGATATTTTCACCAACAGATGGCACCATGTTCCTTTAGGATTAAGGGAAGCTACATTAAATATTAGTAGGTACAGTTGAAAATATCAAAGATTGTGTTTTGATTTCTAGAAGATTTCTTTTTTCTCTAATGGGGGAGTCACTGCCTTGATCATATTTATTGCCCTTCCCTAGGTTCTCGAAGAAGGCATTGGTGGGCATTCTTAAGCTGCTGCAGTCTTTGTAATGATAACTCTCAACACTTATGTCAAGTAGGGAATTGATTGATCTTTAGCTCAGTAACAACAGAAATAATAAATTATGTCCAAGTCACAACCTGGACCACACAAGGAGGGGGTGGGAGGGAAGAGAGCTGCTCTTTGTGTTCGAAATCACAGAGTTGTTAGGTATGATTCAAATATACTGTGGTTGTTTATAGAGTCATGGTAATTTGCTGCATTTATTTGAATAATGTACTTCAAGGCCATCAAGTGCAATTAAAAGTGTTGTCAAGATTCCTTCTTTCTGGCTTAGCTATGTCTCAAGTTATTTTGAATCAGAAGTTAACAAAGGTTACATCAGGGCAGTACTGGATCCAGATTCAGTGGTGGGAATTTATGTTAAGTTTATGTTAACTTGTGTTTGTCCTCACCTTGGACAAACTGTGCTGCTGCTGCTGCAAAATGCTAATTTTCATGGTGTTTATACCCTGTGTCTGTGTGCCTACGACAGTAATATACTTGAATTTGAACTCAGAGTAAGTTATCTGCCCATTCTAAGTAGATTTCTTTCTATTTGGTGCAATGATAGTTATGCATTTTCCAACAACAACAAAAATTTCAAAACTAATTCACTTTGAAACACTTTTTCCATGAAAGATACTAAATAAGCTTGTTTTTTTCATTTTTCTGTAGATCATGTAACGTACGTTGTAAGCTGTGAATCTAGTATACTGAGTGTAAAAAAACCTGCAGATTATTTCATATAATTAATTCTGTCAAAGGTTGTATATATTATGGATCAAGTTAAAGCACCCCTGTTAAACAAGCTCTCACACTCAAACTGACTAGGCTATACAAGGACAAAAATTTGTTTATCTGGTGTCAGGAATATAGCTGAGCCTCGTTTTTATTACCTGGAAACAGGCATTTCTTCAGCATATCATGACGTCATTCCTTCAAGTTACTTTACAATCATTTGTTTATTTTGTCCCACCAGAGAAAGGAACAAAATGAGACACAGGCATTTCTTTACTTTAAAACATAGTGTATCTCAACAAAGCACAGGAAACGTGAATGAGGCCACCAACATGTGGATCTTATTCCTAGCCATGCAGAAACTAATTCAATAGCTGCCATTTATTTAACTTGTCAATAATTAATGTGTACATTGCTTGTGGAGCTAATCAATGGCTATATTAGCCATGAATTGTGTGGTTGGTGGCACTTGGATTTATTTTCCGTAAATAATTGCCCTAAACTTGTGTCCTTTCAATGGCAAGGCAATCCTGTCTTTTGACTGATAAGCACTGTGCTCCTGTTAGCCACCAGGTGGCAGAAATTCAGTCTTTATAAGTCCACCCCTTTTTATTATGTGCCTAGAACATAATGCATAAGCAAGAATTTCTGCAACTGCTGTACGTCGGGAACTGGTTTTAGTGAAATGGTTATTTCAGTTTCCTAAATAAGACCACAATTACATACCCTTCCAATTTATTCATATCAACTCTTGCTGCTGTAAAGTTACCAATGTAAAAAAGATTCAAACATTTTGACAATTCATAAAGTAAAAATGGTTAAACACTGTAGTTGTTAAGATTCAACAAAGGTTCTGCTATAAAGATGTTTTATGAGATCAGTCCATCTGAACATTGCAGTTTCTTTCTTTTATTTACTTTTACTTTGTATTTGCATTCCTAAAAAGAAGATACATTTTAGTTTCACCTTTATTATTGGAATTGGTTTATTTTTGTCACTTGTACTGAGGTACAGTAAAAAAAAACTTGTCTTGCATACTGTTCATACAGATCAATTCATTACACAGTGCATTGAGGTAGTATGGGTTAAAACAATACAGAATGCAGAGTAAAGTGTTACAGCTGCAGAGGAAAGTGCAGTGCAGGTAGACAATAAGGTGCAAGGTCATAATGAGGTAGATTGTGAGATCAAGAGTCCATTTTATCGTACCAGGGAACTGTTCAATAGTCTTATAATAGCAAGATAGAAGATGTTCTTGAGCCTGGTGGTACGTGCTTTCAGGCTCTTGTATCTTCTGCCTGATGGAAGAGGAGAGAAGAGAGAATGTCTGGGGTTTTTGATTATGCTGGCTGCTTTACCAATGCAACAAGAAGTATAGACAGAGTCCATGGAAAGGCGGCTGGTTTCCCTGGTCCTGGGCAGAGCAGTTGCCATACCAAGCTGTGATGCATCCAGATAGGAAGCTTTCTATGGTGCATCGATAAAAGTTGGTGAGTGTCAAAGGGGACATGCCAAATTTCTTTAACCTCCTGAGGAAGTAGAGGCGCTGCTGAGCTTTCTTGACCGCAGCGTCTAATTGGATGGACCAGGACAGACTATTGGTGATGTTCACTCCTAGGAACTTGAAGCTTTCAACTCTCGACCTCAGCACCATTGATGTAGGTGTATGCCCATATCTAGTTCAGTTGAACTGTTCTCTGTTCAATTGTTAAAATATGAACCAAATTGGATAATAAATGTGAATATCAACTTGCGAGCACAGTAAAGTAGTAACACTTGTGTAAATATTACAATAATCTGGCTTGAATACTTGCTCTGTACCACTGAGCAGACCATAGGGTTGAATTTGTGAAGCAGCAAAACCCCAAAATATCCAGCTGAAAAGAAGTGAAAGTATTAGATACTGAAATTCATGTGTAAGAACTGATCTCAAGAATCACCTTTCTCTTTAGTTTTACAAGTGTTTACCTCAGAGATTATTTTAACCAATCATCTGCAAGGGAAACTCGATACAGGAAGGAGCTGATTGTTAGCACTTACAGGTTGTACTTTCCATTCAAGGTTTTCCTTCATATGGGTTAGGTTAATTATCCATAAAGAAGGACTGTACTGCAAATGCTCAGCAGGTCAAGCTGCATCAGAGGAGAGAGAAAAACAAAGCCGCTCTTTCGGGTTGATAACCTTCTCTTCGGTTCCGGGTAAGGATAGAAATATAACTCATCCACAAAACAAGTAGCATGCCAGTGAAACAATTTGCTCCTTACATGCCTTAACCAAGTACGGTATGGGACCTAATTTGAATAGAAGGAGTGATCTGCAATGCAGTTAGCACACAGCCTATCGTATCCAGACAATACCTGAAAAATCTAGATGGAAAGGAGGCCAGCAGAGCAATGATGCGTTTGATGTTTTCATGGGTCCAGGAGAAGAGCTGCTCTTCCTAGCTCCACCAAGATGTTACTCCCAAAACGATTAAGGCTAGTTAGGTGAAAAGAATGTTCTTTTATTAATTTGTTGGATGTGATCATGGATGGTCATATTAGCATATTACCCATTAGTAATTGCCCATGAGAAAGTGGTGGTATGTTTCCTCCTTGAACTTCTCATGTCTTTATCAGTACTCCCACTGCACTGTTGGGAAGAAAGTTCTCAAGATTTTAACATGGTGGTGGTGATGAAGGAATAACAATATATTTCCAAATCAGAATGGTGTATGACTTGAAAAGAAAAACTGTTCTGGCCATTAAAGTGTGGATTTGGCATGAAGTTGAGTTGATGTCCGAATCAGGAAATTACACATTCCATTCACTATTGATTTGCTATCTGTAATGACCAAGGCTCCTTTCTCTGATGCTACTTGGTTCCAGTTTGAACTCTGATTTGCTAATGACAAAAGCTGAATTCATCAAAAGTCGAGAACTGGCATTGAGTTCAAACCCAAGGCATGATAGCTGAGTCAGGTAGAAAGATAGAAGGAGATGAGAAGTAATCCAGGAGTTGACATTTGATACAAAATACTGGCATATCTCTAAGAAAAGGGAAAAATAGTGCTTCAGATCAAAGAACGTTCATAGATATGGCCTATGTTTGCCAGCACTGCCCCTGGGAACTAACAACGATAGCATTTTTATGAATTGGGATGGAAGCAGTTGAAAAAGTTAATGCAGCCTTTTTGAAGCTGACAGTCTTTTGAGTAGATAGAAACCCAAAATGCATTGAGATTACAAATCCACTGCCCGAATTAAAAAGTGTTTGAAATTAATTTGAGCCTCATTGTTTCTGAGAACATTGTTTGAACTATCATAGGTGTGTGTCAGTAATGGTTACAATGAGAAGTATTTGGGAAGAGTGGATCTAAGTCTAATATTACTACAAATAAAGCGGCCTCTGAGAATTGTGGCTGAAAGGAACCCACAGAGAGTTGGGGTTTTAACTTCTAGAGATTTCTTAAAGAGCAGTGTTCATAACTTGTAGTAACATTATCTAGTAAAACTCACAATATACCATGAAGGTCACAGAAGTTGATGTAAGGCAAGTGTTTTTTTGTTTATATATTTATTCATTTTTCAGGATGTAGGCATTGCTGCTAGGGTCAGCATTTATTGTCCATCCATAATTGACCTTGAAAAAGTGATGCTGAGTAACTGTAATCCTTCTGATGAAAGTACTCCCACAGCGCAAATGGGAAGGGAATTCCAGGACCTATATCCAGCAGTGACGAAGGAACGGTAAAATATGCCCAAGTCAGGATTGTGGGTAACTTGGAGGGAATACGCAGTGGCTTTTGTCTTTCTTATTAGTAAAGGTTATAGTTTCAGAGCTGCTGTCAGAAAAGCTCAAAGAGTAACAGCAGTGCCTTTTGTAGATGGTTTACACTATAGACTCAGTGCACTGGTAGTAGAGAGGGTGAATATTTAGGTTGGTCATTGAGGTACCAATCAAATAGACTGCTTTGTCATGGATCTGTCAACCTTTTTGAGTTCTTGTAGCTTCATTTGTTAGAATAAGTGGAGAGTACCTCATTGTGCTCCTACTGCATGCCTTGTCTACAGTGACAAGGTTTTAGGATATCAGATGAATCACTTTCTGTGTGATACCTAGCCTCTGACCTGCTCTCATATGTGGCTGGTCTAGCTGAGTTTCTGGTCATTTGGTATCTCCCAGAATGGTAATGTCATTGAATATAAGGGTAGGTGATTAGACTCTCTTCTTGGAGATGATTGACCCATTGCTTGGCACTAAAGGCATTGTAAGTATTATTTGTCACTTGTGAGCACCTCCCTCTAAAAGATGTCTAGGCATTGGTTCATGTATTTCAAGACTGCTTCATGTTCTGAAGAGCTGCGATTGGAAATGAATGTGGTGCAATTCTCAGCAAACATCACAATTTCTGATCTTCTAAAGGAAGGAGAATCATTGATGAGGCAGCTGGAAATGGTTGCATCCAGGACACTACCATAAGGGACTAGGGTGATTGACTTC
>JARFYF010000074.1:29778008-29793624 GCA_030265395.1 Rhina ancylostomus | reverse complement strand
CTTTGATCCACATTTCAACCAAGATCGTGTTGAAGTCTGAAGCCGAGTGGTCCTGGTGAAACCCACACTGGACATTAGTGAGCTGGTTATTGGCAAGTAAGTGCTGCTTAATAGCAATTTCAATGACACCTTCCATCACTTAGGTAATGATTGAGAATAGACTGATAGGGCAGTGGTTACCCATATTTGATTTGTCCTCCTCTTTATGGACAGGATATGCCTAGGCAATTTGTCTGTCACCATGTAGATGCCAGTGTTATAAATGTAAAGGGACAGCTTACTAGAGTGTATGTTTCATTTGGAGCACAAGTTTCAATATTACATCTAGAATGTTGTCTGGACCCTTCATCTTCACGACATCCAGTGCTCACAGGCACCTCTCGAAATCATGTGATGGAGTTGCTTAAAGAATGGTTTCTGTGATGGTGGCAATCTCAGGAGGAAGCTGAGATGGATCATCCACTTGGACATGTGCATAGCAAAAATATTGGGAATTAGTAATGGTGCCCAAAGTTACTGGGGAACACAGAGGAGGTTGGTAATATTATCCATTTGTAATCTACAGAATATAGCTATGATAGAAACAGAAAATTCTAAAAACAACAAACAAGTCAGGCAAAATCTATGGAGAGGGGAGTGTTTCAAGTAAGTTTAGCCAAACTTGCCAGGGGAATTCCAGGAGCTGGGTGGACTTATTTTGCAAGTTGCCCAACATGATTCTTGAGTGACTTCAGTGGAGATTAAAATTGGATTAGGCATAAAATCAACTCTGCATCTGATCCTATCAGTTCTTCATTAGGTGATTTGATGTGAAGTTAGTCCCATTGTGAAAACATTTCAGGTTATTGACCTTTTGTCAAAACTGAACAATGAGACAGATGAACAGCTTATAATCAGGTACTAGAGAAAGAGGAGAAAGGAAAAGAAATGAGAGATCTGTGATTGTATGAATAGCTAGGTATGATTAATTGATAATGTAATGATGAGGAAAGAGAAGTGAAACAAATTATAAAATCAAAAGATGTGGACAGAGGAAAGAAAATAGCAGCAGACCAGCAAAGCATGATAGAATCTTGAAAAATCCTCTGTCAGCATGTGTTAGTTTATTGGAACCCACTTTCCCTTCCACAGTCAACATCTTGTAAGTGTTGGGAAGCGTGTGATTCCCTTTAGGATCATGCATGTACTGAAGTCCCAAACTTTGTATGAGGTGATTGTTAGTGATTTTCAGATGACTAGAGGAGCAGAAAACCTTTCAAAATAGTTTGTTCATAGGAACTTGGGGTTTTCCATGGCAGCATTGTGCAGATTTAACTTGATGGGTCTATTCTCATTTACTCTTCACTGATCCTAGAAAATGAGCATTCCCTAGACTCAAAAGAGAGAAATGTTTCCCTGATATATACACTCTCTTCATTTTTATGGATCAGGAACAGGGATTGTGGTTCAACTAAAGATCCTTTGTCTGAATGAAGACAATTGCAGTTGTTGGGTTTAAGATTCCCCCCCCTCCCCCAAGATTAGCAGACCTAACAAATTTCAAGCATTTTGACTAATTTCAAACATCACATTTTGGCTATTTTTTTTCTTTCAATATTCCACATGTTCTTGTCTGTTTAACTTTCTGGAATGTTCTGTTCCTTTTCACCATCTTAGCAATTTGTCTATACATGTTTTTATTTGATGATGTTTTCCTCTTAGCTCAACTACATAATTATTTACTTAAACTAACACTTTGCTTTTAATCAAGTATATTAATAGGCATCTACACCTTTCCTGTGATTGGGATCCAGGTTATTTTTTGTTTCCTTTCCTTGATCTCAACCCAACCTAACTCCAAAAGAATACTCATCTAACCAATAATACCAGGTTAAGCATCTTTCCCCTTCACAAGCACTGAACAAACTTCTATGCACTTCCAGATTATTTAATTTTCTTTGAAATTGTTTTGCATTATGTACATTTCGAACAACTAGGTTTAATTGGTAGAATCTCCTGAATCAGAAGCTTGTTAGTTCAAGTTTATAACACAGCTTGAGTAAATAATTTGGCACAATAATAGTACAAGTTTCATGCTTTGGAGATAACATCAGAATTAAATTTTAACTAGTTTTTAACCACTGCAATTTAAAAAAATCCATACTAATGAAGTGGCAGTTGCTGCAATTAAATTAGGAAGTTATTTTTTCCTTGGAAGTAATTTCAATACATTGATATCTTGCCAGTATTTACAAAGAGGAAATTGGCATCTGTCATTATTTCAATAGAAATGCCTTTTTGATTTCTTGCCAGAATATCTGTGGTAAACCTTGGGTTAAATTCATAGTATTTTCTTGGAAACCCCTCAAGATTTTCTTGAACAGTTCTTATTAATCTTGGAGTAAATCCAGTTTAATTCCATTAAGGAAGCATACTATTTGTTTATCAAAATGTAGTGCATGACAGGCAGATCCTGAGAATCTTCAGCAAAATACTTCTGTGTTGTTAAAACTACAATATTTCAGAATGAATAGCAAGGGATAAAAAATACAAGTTCAAAGAGATGTTTTAAAACTATTTGTTCTGAGTGAGACCACATTGGAAATATTGTGTCCATCCTTCATCTCTATACTTCAAAAAAAAATCAATTATTGTTGAAGGAGGAACTTTATTGTTGATTCTAAAATGTAAAGGAGTGATCTATGAAAATGACTATCCTGAATTTTTTTTAAAAAACTGGGAGGTTGAGAAAAAGTGATACAAATGTTTAAAATTCTGAAAGTTTTAGACCAATTGGATCCTAGTCTTTAAATGTACAGCATTTAAACATACCATATTTATGAATTAATTACATCAAAAGAAAATCAAGAAATGCAGGAGAAATTATTTTATGGAAAGGGTGCTCTAGAAGGAATTAGACAATCTCTTGCTAGTAAATAAGTTATTAGAGTTGCACAGTCCGCTGTGAATAAGTAGATTGACAGTATAAAGGCCTTCTTGTGTTTGAAACTATAATTGTGCACTTGTTTATATGATGCTAGCAGAATAATACCTGCAATTCAAAACTTATTTAAAGCTCTTCATTGGATGTAATGCTGTAGTCAAATATGACAAAAAGAAGAGCAAAAATATATTGTTAGTTAAAAACAATGCTGGAAACACTGAGTGGGTCAGGGCAGATTTGTGGAGAGACAAACAAAGTTAATAGTTCACGCTGATACCTTTATCAGGGTGGAACTTAATAACTTTAATGACTTTGCAGGATCAGCAAGGATAGGAATACAGTCAGCTGAATCAAAGAGCAACCTCTCAAAATATGGAAACTTACAGATAATCAGGATGTTTGTGGCACCTTGTTACTTGCTCCAAAATCAATGCATCTAGGGAGGAATATTAATTGTTTAATATCCTGTGAAGCACGTTTATTTATTGAAATTTTTCATCATAGATTTACTGCTTCAGTCAGTTCTGATTATGCCTTCTATTCTACAAATCCCGACGGACTGTAACTGCAAGATCTCTACAGCTGTAGTAGCCAATGAACCTAATGTATATCCCCTGCAGGGGAAAACAATGCTTAATGCCAGGGGTTACAGAGCACTGGAGGAGAAACAGTACTAATTGGCCAAATCTAACACAATAATAGAAAACACTGCTTATTAAGCCAAAATATTGCTCCAGCAAACCAAGGTTAATGATATTGTTTTTCTTCCAGGATTTCAAGTCAGGCCTGTGGAGTAGAAAATTCCAAAGATTTACAGTCATCTGAGTAAAGAGAATTCTCCCCATTTCAACCTTAATTGGCTGATGTATTATCCTGAGATTGTGCTCTGCCCACATTCTCCAAACTGAGGAAACTGGTTCTCAGTGTCTAAATGTCAATCCCTTTCTGAAATTTGGATGATTCAATTAGATCACCGTATATCCTTCCAGACTTTGAGTGTGGGTAATCTTGTCCTTGTAAGGCATTCATAAATCAATCTAGTGAATTTATATTTCGCCATTTCTGGGGCAAGCATCATCCTTCTTTATGTATAGAAATAATGCCACATGAACCCTGCACAGAGACACTGAGGGATATTGTGATGACTTGATTTTTGTGAGGACCCTTTATTGGTCATCACTGTAACTGGAATGTTATTCCCAGTGGAAGAGCTGGTATGCACACCTTCCCCTTATGGCAGCCACATTGTTTTGCACTATATTAGCTCCCTGAAAAAAATATTCAGCATTGTAGGACCATCTATGCTTATGCCCATGACAGAGTCAGGCTGTCCCGTTTTATCCAAGGACTGAAACAAGAGAGAATTCCCATTTTCATCCCAAGAGTCTCATAATATTTTGCAGCTGCTGCTGACATTTCAGTCAAAAATAATCCTCAGTTGGTACATAGGCTAGAGTGGAGAAAATCCTATGTGGGTGTAAGGCATGTGTGTGCACGATAAACAAGGAGCAGTTCTGAAATGTAGAATATTTGATGCAGGAGTTTGCTTGATGTTGGTTCTCTTGCATGACCCTGAGAAATAAGTTATTTGCAGATCCTGAGGCTTGAGATCCGCGTGATGGCTGGCAGTTGAAAGCAAGTGCTTTATTTAGTTGGAATAAGTCAGTGAGAGGAGGCAGACTTCACACAGATAATATTGGTTTATTTAAGTATGACAGTGTCCTGACTGAGTGTGTTTTAGCTGTCTGGCGGCAATTGAAACTGCATGCATTTCTGGTACAAGATCCAGCATTAGCAGTGCCTACACATAGCATTGATAAAAGTCAGAATGATGATGAAATTGGTTTTAATTCCTGCTCTGGTCCAAAAATGGTTGACACATCTGCTAGTAGGAGACTGGAACCACAGCTTAGGCTTTATCTGAAGAATTTTAGTGAGCTGCAGGTGCCTGTTGAATCTTCAGAGGCAACTCATTAATCTTCTCGGGATAGTTTTGGCTAGGTTTGATTCCCAAAACACCTTTCAGATTGATTCTGGGATTTCAATTGGAGGGATGGGAGTGGAGACCAGTGGTACCCCATAGTGATGTTGTGGAGTCTGAATGAGCACTTTGGTGAAATGGGTGGAATTATATAAGGTTATAAGTTAGTGGTGATTATGGAGCTGAGAAAAGCATCTACCATAATTGATAGTGTATATATCTGATGCTGCCACTGACTGCAGAAGTATAAAATAGTTTTATTCTACAACATTGACATTCTGTACCTTGACAACCATGAAATATTACCCAAATCTGTTAATTGAAAAATGTCTTTATAATTCAGGATTAAAATGTTATTTGCTCATCATGTTAGTATAAGTGAAAATTGCAAATGAAATGTTAAATGTTTAGCAGTCAACAAGCTTCCTTATTTGAAACATCTCAACTTTTCATTAGTTTTCATGAAAGTAATAAGCTAAAGTATGGCAAGGTTACTCACATGAACAGTGCAATTGTGTAGATATATTGGTTGCAATAACCTTCACAACTATCAGTAAGGCTGTTACACTTGCAGGATGTCATTCTAAATCTGTCCTCAGCTGTTAACATGGGTTTATCAGAACCTGTCGACTGAACCTACAGTATTTGCTCCATGCCAATTTCTGATGGTTATCCTTTGAGTTTATTTTTAGACATGGTGAGACTTAATTTGCTTTTTTGTTTTTCTTCTCCAGCTTGCTTGTTGTTATGAAACAATTGCTGCCAAAACATTGATTCCATCTTCAAATGACACTGCAACCATCTGAAGTGATTGAGGAATGCTGTGCATGCATGTGCAGTTCAGCTCTGCCCCAATTGAATGGAAGTACTGTGTGTCCTTCTATTTGTTGCAATGCATTCATTTCATGCATTTTAATATAAAAATGTTGGGTACAAGATTGTTTCAGTCCCCTAATACATTAAATACTGATATTGTTACTGATTAATTCCCCAAATAATATTGCTTAAACACTCTGTATTAATGATTGAAATTGCCTTATCAAACAATGCAAAACCGTCCTCTTGGTGAGGCAGACTTGTCTACAGCATTGTCTACCAAGGCACTTTTAACATGAATGGGACTGTTCTGCTCTTAATATTGCAAAAAACTTCAGAATTTGTCTCAGACCTGATATGAGCATGCAAAATCTTTCAAAGCTGCTTTGTTTGGTATTTCAACTGATGATCCAAATCAGTACCCCAGAAAATGATCCTGAGTTAACCCTTTGTGAAATGAATTTAATGTCAGTGTAACATAATAAATAAATTAAACCTAAATTGGTAAAAAATATTTCAAAATATTATAAATCAAAATATTATTGGCTTAAGAAGTTCCATTTATTTAACATGGTTCTCAGGATATCTCCAAACTTTCCAGATTTAATTCAGCAGTGAAGGCAGGCAATGTTATCATGGCAAAACCCCACAAGTCTATATGGCCCCTCAGAAATATTACCAATCAAACATTACCAGACATTGGACATCGCTACATTAATATGGACAAACACGAATTTCACTAATTTGTAATTTGGATTGTGGAGAGTATCCAAATTAGCAAGCCAGTTTTTGCTGCCTGTAGCCAAAGTCCAGCGTAGATCATCAAAACCTGGCAAGGATGAATATGAAGTCTATTAAATACATTTTAAAAAAATAGACCCTTAAGTTCCACAAGGAAAATGGTCTGAGTAATGTCCTCTCCATCTAACTCAGAAACAGCCCAATACCCTTTCAAAACTTACATTTGTTGAGTCATCCCTAGATATTGTTGTCCACACAAAACAACCAAGAAGAGGAAAGTTTTGGTTTCATTCTATCCTTGACTCTTTGCCTCGTTGTTATTTAAAAAGATGAACGATAGAAAAAGATCAATGTCAAAGTGAATAGGTATTGTTTGACATGAATGGACATTCTAGATGTGGAAATGACAGACTCAGTTTCAGGAGTCTGAGCACAATTTTGCAATTACCAAGTAATAGTGTCATTGAAAGGTCACCTGCCTTAATAATGGCCAGGATTTTCTGGAGAAAGCTGGCGGTTTAGTGCAGCATTTCTTCATATATGCATCAGGACTTGAATGCAAGTGTGTGCAAAAATGGTTGGATCTCATATGGGTACCCTTGAAGGTGCATAAAAATGTAAGTCCCACACTCCCTGATGCTGTTTGCCGATGGGTCGGTGACTGTACTGTGCTGCCGGACTTCTCAGAGAGAACAGTGAGGGTACGTAAATGTCTGACGATTTCCCAGCACATGAGCAAGGGGAAATCTACCAACAGAACCTGCACAAGGAATGGTGATGAAGGATAAAGATTTTTTAAAATTGGCTTTACATAAATGTTTTAATTGTTTTACGTATTTTAACATACTTTTTTTTAAAAGAGTTTGGTTATTGTTTCTGACAGCTGTGACAGCCAGCTAAGCCAGGGAGATGGGTGCAGTTTAGTTGGCTGTCAAAATCTTCCCGGCTGGAGTTATTCTGCCTCAGCATAACCTCATGTAGTAGGATTTCTATGAGTTGCCCTCACTGATAGGATTGGGCAAGATCAAGGAAGTAGCTATTGAGAATTCAACACAAGGCTGTGGCAAAATTGTAATGTAAGAAAGTGGTGAATTTCTGGGACACTGTGAATACAACATTATCCTCTCATATCAGAGGTGTATGGAATTTTCTTTGTTTTGCACATTTCATATGCTAGTTCTCATATAATCATGACTGCTGAAGTGCAAATTATTTGGCATTATTGAAAATTGATTGGTTAAATGTGTACAATGTCAAACAAAAGTTAGATGCGTCAAAGTCTATCTTACATATTCACAGTAAGTGTGGCAATCAAGATCTGCATCAAGGTGATGGCAATTACAGGCAATCAGATTATCTTGTTTTGGCTATAGGCAGTCTGTTTTGACAATATATTGGTGAGCTTCTTAGGCAGCTACAGCTGTGGTAATTATATGCAAGTGCATCTCAGACTTGTACTTCCTCTGCTCTTATTTGCAACATGCTATGTTGGATTTCATGTAATAAATCCTGCTAAAAGTGTATGAATTGGTACTTAATATTTGCAATCAAGCCAGTCACTTGGAGAGTATGCCTTTGAATTGTTTAAATAGGACAATATGCCAGTAAATGCCAATCAGATACAGTAATGTTCAGGCTACATTAACATATGAGTCAGTTTTATTTCATCCATGTGGAAATGAAGAATTTACAACACATCAGTTAATGTTATAATTCAGAACTGCACCTAAGTAAATAAATTGCTTAGCTAACAGCTGGGTATGATTCAGATGCGACACAAATAATAGAGAAGCATTGTCCGACCATAAGGCAGGTCTTGACTCAAATCTGAGATGCTTTCCTTCCTTAAGCCACTTGGGAAGATTAGCAGTGGTGTTCAGCCATTGTGTTCCTCATAGTTCGTATCACACAGGCACATTTTACTCAGTGAGCTTCCACCAAAACTAAACATGGTCTTTAACTTGCTTCATTTAAGTGTGGCAAGACCACAGATCTTGTACATCAATGTGAGAATCACAAGAAGCGCTCGCAATGCTTTCATCTCACAGAATTCTTTGGTTCAAGGGAAAGATCATATCCAGGCATAAGTAATGATCCTTATGAAGTGCTGCCCCTACAGTAATGAAGTTGCGTTGAAGCACAGTGCCACAACCAAAGAGGTTATCGAAGACCACCAGTGATTCACAAGAACACTTAAATTGTTTTTACTGGTCAGGTCAGATCAAGAGGGATTCTTCAGTATGTTTTATCACATGTGTTCTTTATCCTTACAGGCTATATTAGTAATTTGGAAATTATCTGTAAGATAGTATTAACACTACAAGCATCTTCCAATCATTTGTAGTTCAGTGTTCCCACATGCCTAATTAGCACAAATTCTGCACTGTTAAGGAGCACTTTAATGTTGTCCAGATCAGCCTCAAGGCCTTGCCCAAGTTGATGGTAGTTTAGTGTTGAGTACTCTAGCAGGGTTATACTCGGGGAGATGCATGATGTATCTATTCTGGAGAAATGATGTGACTGGTGATGGTCAGTTGGCCAGGCTGATTGACCAACCATTTTGTGTATGTCTTATTTAGAATTTTGAACTGAGACTTAATCTTTAGTAGTATGTAAAGCAATTAGAATTCTATCTATATATTTGCCTATTTATATTTGCATATCTGAACCATATTCTAATAATTACACTGCTAATGCAATACTATGGGGTACATTGAGATTGCAAGTTATGCAAGGTATCCATATGTAAAGTAAGGAATTCAATGCAGAACTCACAAGTGTGATGTGTCTATGACAGTCAGAAAAAAAACCCGAGGGGAAAAAATCATGCAACCTGACTGATGTATCTCAGATGAATTGTTGCCCGTTGTGAAGATAGCTGAAATTATATTGTGTCCAATTAAATGTATCTTTTTTGCTGCAGCTGATCTGAAGATTTAGGCTAGTTTGCTCTCAGTCAAAGATTTGTAGGGGTTTTCTTAAAATGCCCAGTTTCAGCCAAAGCTCCCAGGTCATTGGTAAAGTCTAGGTCTGTGGGCATTGTCTGGCTGATCTTAAGTATATTTTTTAATTTGTTGTTGATTCTATGATGTAGCAAATACCTGTCAAAAATATGATGGGGATACATTCAAAGCTTTTGTAAATATGGATGGCTGTTGATGTAGGCATGCAGGTACTGTAAGGATTTAGAAAAGTTAACAGTACAAATCTATTGCTAGAGAAATTGAATTGAAACCAGGGAAATTATGCTTGAGTTATATAAGGCATTGGTGAAACTACACCTGGAGAACTGTGAACTCTTTGGTCTTATTTAAGGAAGTCCATTTCATATATGCTAAGGTATTGGAAGCAATTCAGAAAAGGTTTACTAGACCAATTCCTGGAATGGGCAGGTTCATTTATGAGGTAAGATTGGACAGGCAAGGTTTGTATCTGCTGGAGTTTAGAAAAGTGAGAGGTATCTTGATTTAAACGTACAAGATTCTGAGGGGTGGGGTGGACTCTCTCATGGGAGAATAAAGAACTAAGAGTTACTGTTTAAAAATAAGGGGTTGTCCGTTTAAAACAGAGATGAGATGATCTTTTTTCTCTCAGAGGGTTGTTAATCTTTTGATGCTTTTTCCTTAAAGGATGGTGGAAGCAGAATGTACAATTTTTTTTGACAGAGTGGTGAAATATTACCAAGGGGTACACAGAAATGTGGAGTTGTGATCACAGTGTGATCAGCTATGGCCTTAGTGAATTGCAGGGCAGACTTGAGGGGCTGAGTGCCTACTCCTGTTCCTGATTTATGCATTCATATGTTTGTATGTTAGATTCCTCAACGACTGCTGCAAAGCAGCTCAGAACAGAGCTTCTTTGGCCCAGATTTTGCAACGGCAATAATGACAAAACTCTCAGCATTTGCTGTCATTGCAGCATGAAATTGGCATTAAGTTCTGCAATATGTCGATGTGCAGTTAAACACGTGTGCAGATACTGCTGTCACTGCTTCCCCCTCTCCAACGAGGTCAGTTAAACAGCAGAGCTTAGGGCTAGCAACTATACAGTGATGGTAATCGGCCACTGACTGAAATTACTTCGTCAGATCCATTAGCTAAGCAAGAAGCATAAATATACATTTCATCATAAATAGTTAATTAAGTGCCAGGTGGTTATTTTGAACTGGTTGAGCACACTGTACAGAGAGGGGTTGTCCTGTCATATAATAACAGCAGTGGAATGTGATTCAGCGTAAATGGGCCTTGTCAACTTTGATAAGATGAAGCTAACCTAGTTTTAGAATGCCATTGACGTAGAGGAGGTCAGGTTATAACAACTTGAAACACTCTTGTACCTGTCTTGATATGCCAATCAAGAACAAGTACCAGACAACGGAATATTTTAATAAAGTTAGCTTCCTATAAAATATTAATTGTTCAATGATGGTTGAAGTAAATATTTCAAACCAATTTTAGAGATTTTTTTCAAAAAGGTCAAAATTTATGGAGTGATATTAATATTTATGGACCTGGGCAAATTTGCTACAGTATTAACAATGAACCATTAAGAATTTTTCTGGAAGTTATTTCACTTAAGTTTTAGAAATAAGTTATGGAAAACCAGATGTATTGTTGGATCTATGTGAATGCAATTGGAATTCTAGTTTTAATTCAACTCTCTCAGATTAGCTAAAGCTTTTGTTTCCAATATTCAGTATTGAGGAAGCAAAGGGTTATTAGAGATACAGAAAAAAGACTGAATAGATGCAATAAATAGAGGTATGACTGCCTTAGCATACATGAAATGGACTACAGTACGATTGTTCTTAGGAAAACTAATGTCTGATCAATCAATTTAAAAAAGTAATTAGTTCAAAAGTAACAATCACTTGGTAGAAATGAGGACAAAATCAAAAATAAGTTTGAAGACAATGAGTGCAAATGTAAGGATCTTTGTAAAAGAAAATGAAAAAGTTACAGTTCAATAGAGAGGAGTAAAATCTTACAATAATTCCAAATACAAAGGACTTACTACAAAATAATATTAATGATGAATAATACATAAAATGTTAGCCAGAACGAATGTAACTCACATCAACTGAATTGATTGTTTAAGCTGCCAGCCTATTGAAGGTGATTTGGATTTAAGAGGATGCTGCCAGAACTCAAGGACTTGAGTCATAGGCAGGCTTGGACTTTATTCCTTGGAATGTTGGAGATTGATGGGTGACCTTATAGCTGTGTTTAAAATCATGAGGAATATAGATAGGGCAACTCCACATGGTCTTTTTTCCCAGGGTAAGGCACTTAAAAACTAGAGGGCATAGGTTTAAGGTGAGAGATGAAAGATTTAAAAGGGACCTGAGGGGCAACTTTATGCAGAGGACAGTGGGTATATGGAATGAACTGCCAGGGGAAGTAGTTGAGTCAGGTACAATAACAACATTTAAAAGACATTTGGATAAATATATAGGAAGGGTTTCAAGGGATATGGGCCAAACACGGGCAAATGGGACTGGCTGGGTGGGCACCATGGACGAGTTGGGCCAAAGTGCCTGATTCCGTGCTGTATTACTCTGACTCCATGATCTAATTTAATGGCATTCAACTTGTTTCATACCAGAAACCATCTGAAAATGTTGTTCAGCCCAAGCCCAATAAATATTTTAAGGAGAAGCCACATAGGTTTTGGGCACAGTATACAAAATACATACTACCAGTTAAAGGAAATGCTTGGAAAAATTGTAAAGATAGAAAATCAACTTCAAAAGAAAATCATTAGCAACATTGTCAACATTTAGTTCTCCATTCCCTCCAAGTGACGGTCATCATTGTAAAAATGATTATGTTCCAGTGTGACCCCCAAATGAATCCTGCAGTCATCTTTTGCCTTTGAGATGCTTCAGTTTCTTGTCTGGAAAGTCTTTTCAGAACCTTGTGTATAATCTAGTTAAATGATAGCTGTTTTATTTCAATGTTTCCTGATTAGGGGAATCTTTCTTCGTTTTTCCTTGCAAAGGCACATTATGAAAATGTCATCCCGTCATTTGAACCATGTGGTCCATAGAAAAAGCTGCCTTTTTAATGCTCAGTGTGAAGGACATGTTAAAATAGTTTAACTAATCAAATATATCTGTGCGATATGTAAAATAAGCCAAATGTTGTGATTGAATTTTCTGCCAGGTGAAACTGTATTTCTTCAGTAAAATTTGCCAACTTGCATTTAATTTCACATTAACAAGACAATACTTTGTTTCAGAATATGCAATGAGTTTCCATTTTATGAATGGAAATTGTACATGCACACTGCCCACTTCCTGACAGACAATTCAATCAACATTATTTTGGCTTTTTTATATAATTTTGACAGCAACTTTCAAGGTTTTATGAAGATAGGTACCATGTCTTTAGCTGTTAAGACCTTCCTGAGAAAGAAAACTGTTGCATCAAGTGAATTTGAAAGAATTCTTTGAATATATCCTAAATATTTCCTCTTCATTGAAGTAGCTTCACCAGTTAAAGGATCTACAGTTAGACCAGCTCAAGCCCACCAACGGCAAGTAATCATCTGGTGAAAAATATACATCAGCAATTGTAAAAGTACCTGCACTAAAAAAAGTCTTGCAAATCACCTTTCCATAAATGCCACACATAAACCATAAACACTGTGAATCATTAGGTTCACCTAATTTTAAGAAACATTCAGCTGTTTACAGTTTGATGTGTTCTGAGATGTCACACTCTTCTAGATGTAGCTGGGTGGAAGGTTTGTTTACTTTTTGCAGCTGACTTGTCCAACATTTCAGCGCACACATCAATAGCAGATTGTGAGCATTTTTTCACTTAAAATACAATGTACAACAAGGTAAGAGCTGCACAATGCTTGGTCCTGAAAAGTACATGCAGATTCAGATCTGTGGTTTCCAAATGCCAGCCCTTTGTTTAGAAATATCAACAGGCTTGTATTTATAGCTGGACTCTGTAAATGACAATATAATTTTAATTGTTTTAGAATTTCATTTCCCTCTGGATAGCATTTTGGTGCTTAACGAATTAAAACCCCAAAGTCAATGATTTTTTTGTTCAGACTGTAATGAACTCCCAGTATCACTGGCACTTGCAGTTGAAAGAGCAATTTGAAAATTTGTCTGATTCACTTTGTAATTAGTGTACATGTCTTCCCTGGAACTTTTGAGAACCACTATTTTCCTACAACTAATGTAAGTAACATTTATTTTTAAGTTGTACTTGGCACATTCATGTTCAAATAACTTTTTTAATATGGAAAAGCACGATCATTATGTAGTTAAAAAAAATCATGTGCAATATGATCTATTATCATAGTTGCTCTGAGAATCTTTTGTATATACTTGTGAACCATGTTTGATTTGCAACCATTAGGATAAAAAGTTGATTTAAATGCCACAGCTGACTCATATTATTTCAGTGAAAGATGGAGCCAATGCAGTTAGAAACACTGAATAGTTCAACCTGACATCAAAGCCTGTGAGATCCAATTAAAATTGCAATGCTTAATAGACTAATACTTGAAATATAATCTGATATAAAAATTCTACATGAAACTATATTCTATAGAACTGAGTTCTTACAAGATTTTGAAGTGAAATTTGAAATGAAGGATCCTGTGAATTTAGATAATTGGCCAGTTAAACTCCACTTGATAAATGGCGTAATTTACATACCACATAGGCATACACAGAGGTTGACCAGAAAGTGAATGGAATCTCTAATAATCATAATATTCACTGACGTATTGAATTATTTATATAATTGAGATTCTTTTCTTTAAAAATAAAATTGAGCATAATATTCAACCTGGCACAGATTCAGTCAGGGGTAGCATTTGTAGTTGGTTTCATTTCTTAGTAGAGACACAAGAGAGTGCAGATGCTGGAATCTGGAACAACAAGCAGATGATGGAGGAGCTGAGCTCAATCCAGATCCAGATGAAGGGTCTCGACCCAAAATGCCAAAATGTTGACTTCCATTTCCCTCCACAGATGCTGCCTGACCCCTTGAGCTCCTCCATCATCTTGTTTGTTGCTAATTTATTTCTTAGTATGCTGATTAGTTGTTGACAGAAATTATAAAAATTGAGAATGTAGAAGAATGCACATTCTAAATATCACATGGGTAAAAACTAAGCACAGGCAGTTTCTAGGAATTTTTTTTTCCTGTTTCCAATTAGCATGCAGCAATAATAGCTCTGGGAAAATTGTGGGAAGGACATAGCTTCCCACAGTCTGGCCATGCAGAGAATAGTTCATCTTTCTTTAGACTTAAGTATTTTGTGTAATTTAATTCCCATAACATAAGAATTGTAATGTGTTCAAGAGGGTCAGCCAAAAAGTCACATATTTTCATTAAAAAAAACTAAACAGGTCTTTATGAAGACACGGATCTATTTCCAGTTCTGATGAATAAATATGACATACTTTACCTAAAATGGAAATGCTATATAAACTACAAACACAAAATCATCAAACCTCAGTGTTTCTTGTTACATATTTTAGCCAAATAATGAGTTATTTTATTATTGCAAAAGGCACAGCACAATATTAATGCAAAAAAGGAACATTATTAGTCAATGATGGAGTGTCTTCGTTCCAGTATTGCCAAATACCTGTGTGTCCAAATCCTAGATTGTTTGCTTTAATTTTAAAACATTAAGTGCACGGTTCTGCAGCTGTCAGAAAAATAATGGTGCCTTTCCCACCCAACATGCTATTTCTTTACCATGTGCCCAAATATAACTAATGTTTTCACTGTAGCTCATGACCACAGTCTTGGAAAATTTAAAAAAAATGAAAAGCTATGAAGATGTATATAAATATGTCTAATGGAAAACATAATGGCCTAACTTCTCTCTCAGTGGGAGCAAATAGTAATCCCATGTGGATGCTTTTGTTAAGTGCTTTACAGATAGTAACAACTGGGTCTCTTGCGAGTGCTGCTATTTCATGCAGAAATCTAACTTCCTGGCAAGGGAATGAAGGCAGCATGAACACTGTAGGTGAGCATCACACGGCTCTCAACAGCATAATTGTCCTGGATGAGTGTGACTGTAGTTGGTGGGTGTCATGGTTCTGAGTTCTGGCCCTCAATTTGCTCCTTTAATGCCTTGTTGTCCAGCACATGGATTCCATGCTGGAC
>JARFYF010000074.1:29690822-29701713 GCA_030265395.1 Rhina ancylostomus | reverse complement strand
AGTGGCTGGTGCATGGAATGCGCTGCCTGGGGTGGTGGTGGAGGCTAATACATTGGTCAAGTTCAAGAGATTGTTAGATTAGCATCTGGAGGAATTTAAAATAGGGCGATATGTGGAAGGGGTTAGTTAGTCTTAGGCGTGGTTTAAAGGTCGGCACAACATAGTGGGCCAAAGAGCCTGTATTGTTCTAGGGTTCTATGGTTCTCCCTGTGACTGCTTGGGTTTCTTCTGAGTACTCCAGTTTCTTCCTACATCCCAAAGACAGGGGTAAAGGCAACATATTGGCATGGATGGGGGAGTGGCTTACTTACAGAAAATAGAGTCAGAAAAAAAATGGGTCATTTTCAAATTAGCAATCACTAAGTAGTGAGATACCACAAGCATCAGTGTTGGAGCCTCAACTTTTGGGACTGAGATATTAACTGGGTGGGCAAGAAGTGGCCGGAGGGTGTATGATGAGGGAAAATGTTGGTATCCACTATGAAAGAATGAAGAAGCAAATTATGATTAAAAGTGGTTTGATGCAAATAAGTGGGGTTCCTAGTTCATGAAAACTATGAAGTTAGCATGCAGGTACAGCATGGAATTAGGAAGACAAACACAATATTTGCCTTTATTGCATGGGATATGAAGTACAAAGGTAGAGAAGTTTCAATGTAAATATAAAGATTTCTGGTGAATTCATATTTGGAGTGCTGAGTGCCATTTTGGTCTACATATTTTGAGAAAGATGTGCTTGTGTTGGAGACAGTACTGAGAAGGTACACTAGGTTGATTCATGGATGAAGGGAATGATGTACAAAAAAATTTGAGTGGTTCGGCCCTATACTCATTGGAGATGTGATCTTAGAATCATCAATAGTCTTGGAGTTGTACAGCATAGAAACAGACTATTCAGCCCACCATGTCCATTCTGAACTTTTTGCTCAATCATTCTAAAACCATTTGCCCTCATTAGGACTGTAATTACTTATTTTATTGAAACATTCTGAAGGACACTGACTGGATGGATGCTATGAGAATGTTTCCCCCAATGGAGATACGTAGAACTTGAGGTCCATCATTTCAGAAGGAAAGGAGGAGGAATTTCTTCTTTCAGACGACATGAATCTTTGACAGTCTCCACCCCAGAGACCTATGGAGACAGAATCATTGAATAAATTCAAAGCAAGAGATTGACGGATACTTAAACTGCAAGGGGTTTTGGGGGTGGAGGGGCAAACAGAGGGTGAAGAGCAGAAAAGCTGAGGCCACGACTGAATCAACCATGATCTTTCTGAATGGTGGAGCAAGCTCAACGAGCTGATTAGCCTACAGCTGCTTGTTTTTTATGTTCTTCTGTTGCAAAACCTCAACTACACATCTGTCAGATTTTGAGCACTTACTTTGGGTAAAGCTATATTACTAATTAGCTATATTAATTATTTATATAAAAATTGAACATTGTTAACATTTTGTACAGGTTATTGGAAAAGGTTGTGGAAAAATAATAAATACTCAGAGGAAACAAAGAATGGAGTTCAATGTTAGAGTACAACCTGTGTGAAAAATTCTTGGGAGCACATTTTACAAGTTTTCATAGAAATACAAAATTGGTCATTAGCAGAATGTGTCAGAGGCATGAATTGCCACAGGATGTAGCACTCTTAGATCTTGAACTATTTGCCTGAATTACAGCCTAACACCCCACATTACAATCCAAGCAACTGAATTATTGTATTTTTATCCCTTGGTGTATTTAACAGTAATTTGGGTCATGAAATATATCACATCAAATGGAAATCTGGCTGTTAAATGTCATCAATCTTTGCTGCATTCACTTAGCATCTTCAAATAATGTGAATTGATCCTAAATAACAGCCTGTGGCTTTTCTGTGCATTACAGACATCAATGTGCAGGCCAAGGTCATGACCAACTCAATATTAACAGCCTTCCTACTAAAAGTCTACTCTAACATCACATGTTTTAAATTGTTTGGAAATGTAAATATGCATAGAATAATTAATCAATTATTTTGTGTGCTTGCATGTGACAGGCAACTAGGTATTTTATTATAACTTTATTCATTTTGACAATTTTGATTTTATTTAAAAGAACCTTTGAGAAATCCATGCTTACTCTTTTTAATCAACTGATACTGATCCAAGTATTCAGTTACTTCGTTTCTGATTCACAAAATCCCTTGACTATTTTATAGTTGATGTTAACTTGGCAGGTTTATAGGCTGTTCATTCCTGAACACCTCCCTACATAAATAATAGTACTTCAAGTTTTTCAGTTCAAGGTATAATTCCTGATGATAGAAGCTATTCAAAATTAGGTTCAATTGATCATAATTTCCTCCATTTTTGATACATTCATATCCTAGGCCAATGACCATTTCACATGGACAGCCTGCAGCAGCAGTACAGATATGGCAGAGTTGCCTTGGCATATGGCATATTTCCAGGAGTTTCACAATTGATGGAAATATGAGCAGTAGTACTGTAGGTTGTTCCCATAAAACAATAATCTGGGTCAATTCCCCTTAAAGCTCGGGCCTTGGATCAATCTAAATGACACATAGAACCCATCTGTAATAGAAAGTTTCATTTATCTGACAAAATAGACAGCTATAAACATATTTCATCTGCCTTGTGTATTATTTCAATCCAGTGCTTACGAACACATATTAATACAAAGAGGAGCGTTATTAATTCGAATTTCCAGATTACTTAATTTTCATAATTTGAGTACAAACTGGAAATTTGCTGGAATATGAGTTATCCTTTTTATTTGATTTTCATCATTTTGAGAATTTTCTTAAAAGGTTAATCAGCAACCTTTGCTAATAGTGTAAAGCCTGCTCGGCCAAGAACCAAACTGGTGCTGTATTAGCAAATCCCACCGGGAAATATTGCAGGCATGACAACAGTCCGATTTGTGATAGCGTTTCCTCTAGCTCCCCCTCACTTCTGCGTCATCATCAGCAAGAAGGTGGCACCTATCCCAGATTTAAATAACTTATCCTGCAATGCAGCCCTTATTGAAAAATAAACAGGCACCTGCTTCTAGTGCAACCGGCACAGGAAGTAGCACATCGCTCCTGTTCTCTCAGCATGGATGTTGATTAAGGAAGGGAACCCCCTTGAAATAAATTACTGTCTGGGTGCTCAGAAAAGGTTTACAACATTTTCCATCCGCACTTTGAGCGGTAGAGGTGACCTGGTAGAAACAATGTGGGACAGCCTCAGCATTGTGCAATCCTGTCAGAAGGCGGTCACGTCCGCCAAGGAGCTTCGGTTATTCGTCAGCCGCCTCTCCGCGCGAAGGTTCCCGGGACGCCGGCGGCCTTGCTTTTAAATACCAGCTGCGTCAGCCGCGAGACCGAGTGGAAAATTAACGGCAGCTCCTCGCCCCCTCCCGCCTGGCCGCGGGTTGGTCACGTGGCTCAGGCTTGCCGCATTACGTCAGCGGGAAGCAGTCACTGAGTGAGTCACTGGGCGAGCAGAGGAGCACAGGTGGAGTAGAGACAAAGCGGGCAGCAGGTGAGCTGAGCTGCCACTGTCGGAGGGGAAGGGGGCATTACTGTCATAATCCTTAAAAAAGATTCAGTGGTTGCTGTTTCAGCGGTTTGCTTTAGTTCTATTTTGAAAGAGCGAACTGTTTCGGTAGGAGAACATAATTTATTCGTTCTATTTATTCTGCTTTGGATGCTGAAAGCGGGCTTTTACCCTTTTGGCTCTTGTTTGTGACTTTTTCCACTCAATTGCTGGCTAGTAAGTCGTATTTATATACGTAATCGAGCAACCTATTGATTTTAATCGTATTGATTATCCGTCCAGTTTATTTGCTCATTCTTGAGTTTAAAAATCACGATGACGTAAATCTGGCTTGTTTTCTGAGATACATACTGTTATTATGTGTATTTGCAATGATGATTCAGCGACTTGAAGGATGTTTTTAAATAATACGTTTGATAGCAGGGCAAGGTTGATTTCTTACCCACGTCGTGCGAAGAACACACCACTTACAACTTGACTGTTTTTAAGAATTGCGTTTTATTGATGGGTCGGGGAAAGTAGGTGTGAGAGGAAAGGATATTCTACCATTGAAGCTACTTGTCTCTTTAGCCTTTCTCATTATATGATTCTTAATATTTGCATCCATTACGTTACCGGGCTGTTTACGTGCTAAATTTACAGCCTTTAGAAGCGATCAAGAATATTTATATTTAAAAAAAACTTTTATTGGTTTTCCATTTCAACTGTTCTTAACTGACCAATCTCCCCGCAGTATCATCACCACTGCCCTTTACGTTTGTGCCCTTGTAGAGTTTTTCTTGACTTAGAAGTATAATTGTTATATAAATTCAAAATACCTATACGGTTCCATAAAATAACTGCTTTATCTCATATAATCGTAAAATTGTATTTCGTATCTTGGTGCCTCCCTACATACTACTTCCTCCTCTTCTCCGCAACCCTTCCCCTCCCCAACTGTTTAAAATGTGAAAATGAAGAAAATAGATCAATCGATTGCATACTGTATTAATGATAAAGCCCTTCATTCTCAATATTTACATTAAATTGATCGGGTAGTTTTTTTGGTGGAAATTATCAGATACTCCTGGAGGCCTGGAGTAAGGAGTATGTAGGACAGTACAGCAATCTGAACTTGGATACCTGATGGTTGCCCCAAACAAGACCGAAGTAGAAAACAGTAAGGAAATTAGCCAGTGTATTTTCTGAGAGGAGGTGCTGAAAACTTGAATCAAGAATGCAACATTCTGTAACTACTTTGAAGGTCAGGCAGAATTTGTGGCAACAAGAGGTGATTGCCCCCAACCCCCTGATTGGAGTTCAGAAATTTGGATTCTTAAAGCAGTTTAAAATCTCAGTATTTTAGCTTCCTCCACCAGCTAATCACATGTGGAAATTGATCTTGCTTCACAAGTACAAATTGGTTAAATAATTTGTTTGGTTTTAACCTAAAGAATTACTTCAGTTTAGTATTCTACATGACTGAGAACCCACCACCTTATCCTGGGCCAGGCCCAGCAGGTCCATATCCAGCTTATCCACAACAATATGGTCCAGGTGCTAATGCTGCTTACCCAAGTTATCCACCTCCTCCAGGAGCGCAGCCTGTATATCAAGGGTACCCACAGTATGGATGGCAGAATGCACCACCTCAACCAGGAATGGTTTACACAGATGTCCCAAAAAATACAGGTATGATCAATAAATCTCAGGAATTTAATTTCAAGTAATTACTTACGTTGAACTAAATGCTTCCTTTTGAGCAAAAGGTTTATTATTTGGGAAAATCCAAATAGTTTGTGGATAACAATTTACAATACCATTTAAATTCATTTTTATATTAAGAAAATATAAATTTGATTATGAATCCTCCCAGAAATGTGTAAATTTTGCAGTATCTTCAATATAAAAAGAAAAATGAGAAGACTGATACTTGTTGGTTTGTTTACATCCTAAATAATTGCTTTTTTTAAACAATTTTAGTTGAATTTATTGTCATGTGCATAAATGTGGTGAGATACAGGTACAATGAAAAACTTGCAGCAGCATCACAGGCATATAGGTTCAAACAACACACAGAACATAAATATACATATTATACATACATTGTACCAGGTAGTGAAGAAAAAAGACTTCTTATTGCACTAGTCTTGTTTTGCACTGTCAGAAACAGGTCTATGATAGTGCAAGAGGTGGTCCATAGTGTTCTGTTGCTGAGATAAGGTTAGGGTTGTACAGGTTAATTCAAGAACCTGATGGTTGTAGAAAAGCAGCTGTTCCTGAACCTGAGGGTGTGGAACTTAAGGCTTCAATGCCTGAATGATGGTAGCAGTGAGAAGAGGGCATGACCTGGATGGTGGGGATCTTTGATAGATGCTGTTTTCTTGAGGCAGCACCTCCCTGTAGATGCTTTCAGTGGTGGGCAGGATTGTGCCCTTGATGGATCGGGCTGTGTAGCCTCTTGCTGCAGCCTCTTGCATTCCTGTGCATTGGAATTGCATAATGCAACTGGACAGTGCAGTGCATCTGTAGAGGTTTGTTGGAATACTTGGTGACGTGCCAAATCTCCTTAACTTTCTAAAAAAAAGTAGAGATTTTAGTGTACCACCTTGATGATTGCACCTATGTGCTGGGCCCAGGTCATCTGAGATGTTAATGCCAGGAATTTGAAACTGTTCTCTCCACCTCTGATCCACCAATAAGAACTGGCATGTGGTCCCCCGACTTCCCCTTTCTGAAGTCAACAATTAGCTCCTTGGTTTTGTTGACATTGAGCGTGAGGTTGTTATTGCAGTACCACTCAACCAGGTGTATGCTGATTCATTACCACCCGGGGTTTGGCCAACAACAGTGGTGGTGTTGTTGGAAAATTTGTAGATGGTATTGGAGCTGTGCTTAGCCACACAGTTGCAGGTGTAAAGAGAGTAGAGCAGGGGGCTGGCACACAGCCTTGAGGTGTGCCTGTGTTGATGGTCAGTAAGGAGATGTTGTTCCCAATGATTGTGGTCTGCCAATGAGGAAGTCGAGGATCAAGTAGCGAAGGGAGGTACAGAGGCCCAGGTATTAGAGCTTGGTGAAAAGGTTGGAGGGGATGATTGTGTCGAACACAAGCTGTAGTCAATGAACAACAGCTTGACATGTGTTGCTGTTGTCCAGATGGTCCAGAACAGAGTGGAGGGCCAGTGTAACGGCATCTGCTGTTGACCTGTTGTGGCAATAGGCAAACTGAAGGGGATACAGATCATCTGAGGCAGGAGTTAATTCGTAGCATAACCAACCTTCATTACAGTGGATGTAAGTGCAACCGGATGGTAGTCATTGAGCCAAGTTGCTCTGCTCCTCTTGGGCACTGGTAATATTGATGCCCTTTTGAAGCAGGTGGAAACCTCATACTGCAGAAGTGAGAGGCTGAAGGTGTCTTTGAATACATCAGCCAGTTGGTCTGCACTCAGCTAGGTATGCCATCTAGGTCAGATGCTTTTTGTGGGTTTGCCCTTTTGAAGGATGCTTTGCCGTCGGTCTCAGAGACTGAAGTCTCAGAGCTGTGGGGCTCATTTAGGAGTGTCACTATTCTCCCTTTTGAAGTGTGCGTAAAAGGCATTAAGATTATCCAGAAGTGATGTGTCATTGCTACTTCTGCTTCCTGGTTTTGCCTTGTTTGAATTGCTAGTTTAATTTGCTTGTATATAAAACCTGATTAGTTTACTTCGAATTAAGTGTTCTGACAGTAGGGGACTTTGTTCTAATGTATTGATTTTTGGCTCTCATTGACCAATGGAATATTAATCATTCTGTTTTTTTTTACTTTAATCATTTGCACAAGATTGAGATTATCCTGTGATTCTCCAAATTAAAGTATTACAATGATGACTTGCATTTTTTATGAAGCTCCATTAATGCAACAAATCATCCCAAATTACTTCAAAAGTAATGTCAAATGAAACTTGACACACAACAGGAGCTTTTTTTGGGGGCGGGTGGGGGAGAAGGTTTTTATTAATTTCATGTGCTATGAATGTTATTGTCTAGGCCAGCATTAATTTCATCTCTAATTACCCATTTTAACTGAGTGGTTTGCTTGGCTATCTCAGAGGTCAGGAAGGCCTGAAATGGAGGAATGTGTTAGTCTTGGTGGTTTGGGGCCCAAAAAGGTTTGAAGAGAGCATGGATCTAAAATGCACTTACTCTTTTTTGCAAAGGCAAGATAATTAATGTAGATAATTCCTCTCTGAACTGTAAAGCTATGACAATAAACTTGGGGTAGCTTAATTGTGAAATCAGCTGTTGAATTATTGTGAAACATTTAACTGTTCATGCACCAATGTAGCAAATGTGTATTGTACGGTTACCGATATGATTTTGAGGCTGTAATCTAATAATTTAATTATGGTTTTATAATTTTTGCATTGAAATAAATATAGCCTTTATACAGTGTTTTATTTTTCAGAGCTTTGGATACAACAGCTGTTGTACTGTGGAAAAACTTGACAGTCAATTTGTTCACTGCATGTTCCCACAAACAACAGCAAATAAAAATGACCAGATAATATATTTTTGCTGACAGGAAAAGTAAATATTGGTCAGAACACCAGGGAAAATTCCAATGTTCTTTAAAATGATGAAGTGGGATTCTTTCTTTCTTGTTTTGACCAAGTTGATGGAATGGGACTTAAACCCGTTGTCTTCCTGGATCTTATGATTTAATCACTAATCACCTTGGTGGTGGTTGTTCTTTCTGTGCTGCTTTCTGCACAGATAGTACAGCCTTGTGAATGTACTCATGAAAATTTTGGCAAACTTGTAAACTCCTTTGGAAATACGGTTCATCCAGTTTTCTTTTCCCCATCCCACCAGTAGTATTTTTTTTGTATAAGAATATAACTTATTTCATGGTGAGCAAGAATCCTTAAATATATCACTGAAGTAGCTTTTTCATGCCTGAGCTTCAACAGGGAAGGCACTTAACAATGATAGTTGTCAGTGATTTTTGTTTTTTAATCTGGTCTCTTTCATGCCTGAGGCAGGCAAGCACGATTTGATTCCCTTGTTCCTTTCTGAGAAGCATTGTTAAATTACTTATTTTTTTAAAAATGGTGAACAGATATCTGGAACAAATCCCTCCTAAATGAAAGTAGAGCAAAGTACAAGAGCTGGCGTGTTCCATTGCCAAACACAAATGAAATATACATAATGATTGGAGAATAATTAGACATGTGACAAGGGAGGGAGGTTCCCTAAGAGATAAAGCGGGGATACAGAGGCACAGATGCAGAAAAGACAGATAGGAAGATAGTAGAGAAGAACAAAGGTATAACCAGAGGGTGGTGAGTAAGATTCTTCAGTTTCTTCTAATTACATATACAAGTATGTGTAACATGTTTAATTTTTTTTGTATGCCGTGGAACAGACTCTAATGCAGATAGTTACACTTAACACATCAGTACATTTAAAATCTGGTAAAAATGTACAAATACTTGCATGCAATAGATTGATTTGTATGCAGTTGATATTGGTGTAAAAGCTGCACAAGATGTAACCCATAATTATAAAAGGAAAAGTATTTCAAAAGCTGTTCACTTTTATTGAATTGAAATTGAGTATCAGCCTTCATTCAGTTATTAATACAAAAAAAGAGAGATTCAAAATAATGAATTGGTGGCCTAGCCACTATAAATACAGCAGCTCAGGAAAATGAAGATATCTCAACGTTGTGGGGAACCACATAGAGAAAATTGGAGAAAGCTCCAATTAATAATCCTAGAGAGTGGTGGATTTCCATATCTAAATTATAACCCTCAATTCATTTGATACATTTTTTTCTTTGTGTTAGCACTATACTTTATTTGGCAACTACCAATCCAATATTATGTGTGAAACACAAGGGAGGTTGCAGATTTGCTGGATCATAAGTTCCAGAAGATGGTTAGTTCCCTCATCTAGCCATAAGTTCAAGATAGTAAGTGAGCAGCTATCCAAAAGGGCAGGAAGGATGGGAATCTTCAGAGTATGTGGCTCTCCTAAACTAATACTCAACATAAGAAAGTGTAGGGTTTCAATGTTTTGAAAGTGTGCAGTCCTAGAATATGGCACAATGGGACAAATGAGTACAAAGAGCTCAGCAGCAAAGATAGGGAACTCCATAACTGATTTGGGGAAGTTGGAAGGTATAGACTGGCTTTCTTACAAGAAGGTCGGGAATTGAGGTCCTGTAGTCAGACCTTCAGGAGGTAGGGAGGAAGTTAAGATTTGAGACCTCAAGGTAGGAGTGTCAGGATTACAACTTAATATACTAAAGTGAGAGTAGAAATAAGAAAAGATAAATTAATATGTTGCTTCAGATTCTTGAGGCATGAGGGATCTATTCAAAGAACTGTGACTTAAGTGCAATTGGTATTAGTTAGAGAATGTCTAAATTAGCAGGGTTATGTGGTCTAGCCTTTAGCAGTAGAAAAATATGGATAGTAGTTGAGTATTATGGTTTTTGGCATTGGAGTGGACTGAGACAATAATTTAAAGGCAGGTTTGGAATGTGTTTATGTAAACTCAATGTGGTGAAGAGGGTGGTGTGTTGCAGTCACAAATAGCAGCTGGGAGGTGTGGTTTGAGGGGTGATAACTGAAACATGGCTCAAAGTACAAGAACTAGCACAATTGTTAGATGCAAGATCTTGAGAAAAGAACAGGAAAGGAAAAATGGGAGGCATTATGGCACTACTGATTTAAGAAAGGTTTATGTAGAGCTGAAGGAAAGATACCTTGACTGTCAAGGATATAAACAAATTGTTTAAAGAAGTGAAACAAACTATCACATAGGCCACCAAATAGTGAGAAGGAAAGTGAAGCAAATATTCAGGGGAATGTGCAAGAACTATGAAGTGGTAATATTAGGGGCACTTCCTCCCCTTTAATGTTGTTGATTTGGGATAAGTTAAAGAAAAGGGAAAAGAAGGGGATGAATTTCTGTAATATGCTCAGGAAAACTTTCTTGATTGGTGTTTTTGGCTCAATATGGAAAGAGGCTTTCATGAACCTAGTTCTGAGGAAATGAGTGGCAGTAGGGGAACACTTAGAGAATAGTGGTCATTGAATCGTAAGCTTTGGATTATTCCTTTTGCTATTACTTCACTAAAGTAGAACTCTAGAGTGGGGATTGGGATGTTCTGGTCACAGCACTTTGGGAAGGACACGTAGGTCCAAAAACACAGACAGAAAAGGTTTACTAGAATGGTTTCAGGGATGTGGGATTTCAGGTACCAGATTACCAGAAGCTAGAATTGTTCTTGTTGAAGCAGAAGTGGTTAGAATCAATTTGTATTGAAGATTTGGCTGAGGGAATGAAATGTAACAGTTCCAACTTTCCTGATGACATG
>JARFYF010000074.1:29674799-29685329 GCA_030265395.1 Rhina ancylostomus | reverse complement strand
GGGAAAAGCTGGGTGGTGAGAGGTGGAAGGGACAAAGGGCTGAAGAAGATGGAATCTGATAGGACAGTGGACCATGGAAGAAAGGGAAGGAAGGCATAGGTGAAGGGCTGCTCATGAGGGTGGGGGAAGGAGCAGGTTATATGTATACTTGTTAATTGTGATATGCTTTTTAATAGTTTCACAATCTACCATAACCAACTCTTGCCTCATACCATCATAATTAGCATTGTTTAGATTCTAAGACCCTTATTTTTGGATTGAAATGATACTTCATTCCTTAAATAAAATTCATTATATTTATGATGACTCTTCCCTAACAGCTCTTTAGCTACCAGATTATTTACTCCTTCTAGATTACCACTTCCTTCCTTGGTTTCCCAACATGCATACTGATCTGGAAAACCATCTCTATGCACTCCAGGATTTTCACCCTCCATGCTTACTGGTATTTTATTTCCCAGTCAATATGCAGATTAAAATCCCCCACAATTATTGTATTACCTTGTTATACTGTATGTGCCTGCTAATTTTCTACTTGATGCCCTGCCCTATAGTATCATTACTGTTTGGAGACTTGCAGACAAATCCCAGTTGCATCATGTTTTTTGCTATTAGCTCACAAATTGATTCTTCTAACTTTTATTTTTTTCACTCTATGATCCTTCCTCACTACTGTATTTATGTTATCCTTTATCAGGGCTAACCCTTCTCCTTCATGATTATCTAAAGTTCAGTATCCTGAAATATTTAATTACTAACCATGGTCACTTTGCAACCACATCTCTGCAATGATGTTCACAGGAACCTATTTATGCTTTGTACCATTAATTCATCGGTCCTGTAATGCTGTGTGCTTTCAAATGAAGAGCCATAAATAAGGTAAGAATTGTATAGTTTGGTCTAGACTTGGCTGAAAAAATAAGGTGAGAATCTTTTTCAGCTCGCTGTGATTTTTTTTTGGAATTGACCTCAATGGCTTGTGCAGGCTCAGTAGAGAAGATTGCTTGATTTCTTTTGGATTTTTTTTCAGGGAATAGAGAAGGGAAAGTGAATTGGGTAAACATCAGTCTTCATGATATTCGGTGATTTTGTTTTTATGGATTGTTCCCTCTTTCTTCTCTTCCTTTGTTGCCCTGACAGACACTTGGCTCTGTTCTTGGAATATTTTTGTTATAGATCCTTCCTCCTTACACAATGTAAAGCTGAGCATCTTCCCTTCTCCACTGCACTTTTTCCCCCACCCCTTTACCTTCCTATCATTAAATGCTAAGATGTTTTGCTTCCACACTTGCATTCATATTTCTTATATTGACAATCACTTGTAATAACTAGAATCCTCTGACCATTGCCCTTTTTTGGGTGGGTAAGCGAGAGAGCTCAGTTTAAGAAGTGCGGGAAAGGGAAGTTCTCTATTGGTTCAGTGAGTTAATTACATAAACAAGGATGGCAGGGCATCTATGAAATGCACCTATGAAAGGTAGTGTCCTGGACAGCCAAAAGTGCATAAATGCTGTCAGCTGGAGCAGCTTGCTCTGTTTCATAGCTTGATCAGTCACTCCAGGCTGACTGTTATATGGAATAATACTTCTCAGAAGTTGGTCACCTTGCAGCTCAGATTGCAGGCATGGGACTGGGTGAGTGCCAGGTACACACGTACAGGGAATGGATCATATATTTTGTTTGCTAACCTGTCTTTGGTTCTGAATACTGGTGGAGGAGAGGATAGGTAGTATAATAAGATCAAAACCATTGCACCATGGGTGCCTCTGCTGTATGGGTGGGGAAACTCCATGTACAGCACCTGAGGGCAGGATCAATTCTGGTCACCGGAGCTTGAGTCAGCATCACTCCCTGCTGCATCACTATGCCTTCCACAAGCTGATTTGTGGTTGACACAACAGGTAGTGTTCCTGCCTCATACCAGCAGCAATCCTGATTAATCCCGACCCTGGGTATTGTTCATGTGGAGATTGCATATTCTCCGTGTCCATGTCCTGGGTGGGTCAGTTTCCTTCATATCTCCAAGGCATGCTGGTTAATTGGTATAGTTGGAGGAATAGACCAGTATTTCTGTAATATAGATTTGGTAATTTAACTCTCTGGTATCAGGGCCAAGTTTATCACTGCAAAGCATCTGGAGAGAGGACGAATGGCCTGAGGTTATGGTAAACATGAACACCAAACACATAAGTAATAAAAGTGATCTGCTGGCAGATTTTAAAGAATTAGGAAAGAATTGAGAAGCAGCACCTTAAAAGTAGTAATCTAGCTAACTCTTGCTGCTTCAATGTTAACTATTCACTTTTGTACTCTTAGACCCTGTGTAATACTTTGCACAGTTGGTTACTTTTTTACATGGGCTAGATTTTTCATTTAAAAGTGAGCTGTTCTGCTTTTCTTTGAGTAGTAATGAATGAACCAAGTGAAGGCAGAAATGCTGAACTTTTGTTCAGCTCGTGCATGCTCTGCTGTTGGAATCCAGCAGGTGAATGTATTTTTCAGCACTTAAACTGGGAAATCTGACAAGCTGCAATGCTATCAAGCCCATTCATTTAACATTCACAAACTATCTTTGGTTTGGCAGCTGGCAAGATGGTGGACATGGCTTCAGTGGCTGACACTGATTCTTAGCATGGCAATTGGCAAGAGATTGAACTTTGTCTTGCCTGTCAAGAGGGTGTGGGTAAGAGAATCTTTAAAAAGATAAATGTATCTGAACTTTGTCTTGGATGCTAACTAGTAAAGATAAGCCCTCTCATTCATTACAAAACTTTAAATTTTACATTTTTTCCCAAATCAACTTCTGTCTTCCCAGTTGACCTCAACCATTATTTTTACTATCTACATTTTTTGACTTTGTCCCTAAAGCCTGGATAAGTATGTGCATCTGTGTAAACATTCTTAAAGTTAATATTCTATGATATTGCATGTGGAATTAAAATCAAATTTTGGTGAAGTTTAAGTGGAGTAATTAGTTAATAGATACAGAGGTATGTTGCTCCCTAATACTCAAAGTCAAACATTCTATGCATGTTAATTTACATTGGCATTAGTTAAATAGAATTTGAGAAGCTGATGTTTGGAGCATGTGAAGTTCTTTGTGGTATAGACTAAAGGGAGAGATGTGAAACTTGGACACTACAGTGTTGCAGCTGATGGATAGTAATTAGTCTGTATGTATGTTAAGATTCTATGATAAACTTGCTAAAGGAATTGTTCACGCCTGTGACATTATGCATGAGCATGATGAGATGATGTATTGTAAAGGAGAATAGTGGAGTTGGAGGACAAAGAAGCAAGTAATTCAGGTGGAATTTAAGCTGTGGAAATCCACATAGAACATTACAGCACAGTGCAGGCCAGCCCACTATGTTGTGCTGACATTTTATCCTACTCTATCTATCTAACCCTTCCCTCCCACATAGCCCTCCATTACTCTATTATTCATGTGGCTATCTAAGAGTCTCTTAAATGTCCCTAATGTATCTGCCCCCACAACCTCTGCTGGCAGTGCATTCCATGCACCCGCCACTTTTTTTTCAAAAAACTTAAGTCTAACATCCCCTGTATATCTTCCTCCAGTCACCTTAAAATTATGTCCCCTCGTGTTAGCCATTTTTACCCTAGGGGGAAAAGCCTCTGACTATCCACTTGATCTGTACCTCTAATCTTGCACACCTCTATCAAGTTACCTTATCCTCCTCTCCAAAGAGAAAAGCCCTAGCTCGCTCAATCTGTCATCGTACGACATGCTCTCCAATCCAGGCAGCATCCTGGTAAATCTCCTCTGTATCCTCTAAATCTTCCACATCCTTCCTATAATGAGGCGACCAGAACTGAACACAATGTTCCAGGTGTGGTCTAACCAGAGTTCTATAGAGCTGTAACATTACCTTGTGGCTCTTGAACTCTGTCCCCTGACTAATGAAGGCCAACACACCATAGGTCATCTTAACAACCCTATCAACCTGCATGACAGCCTTGAGGGATTTCTGGACATGGACCCCAAGATCTCTCTGTTCCTCCACACTAAAGGAAATTCTAACTTGCCAGATGCAACATCACAGGAAATTGTATATGGTCCTAACAATGAACCTGGGAATATCAGTGTAGAAATCAAATTGACAGGATAGATTCCAAATACATCAATAAAATAAAGAATTGATCTTTTGTGATAGTGTATGACTGGTAAATATTAGTCAAATTACTAGAATGTGAAACAAAAACAGATATTGAAAGAACTCGGCCAGTCAAGCTGTGTCTGTGGAAAGAGAAACCAGTCAGTGTTTTTGATCAGTGATGCTTTGTCACAACTTCCTCAGAAACAGAAGACATCATTCTTCTGTACATTAGTATGGAATTTTATTTTTGTTGACCTAATTAGACCTCAGTTGAATATCAAGTTCCAAAGCAAAATGTAACATTTTTCTCATTTCTATTTGATAGAAATATCCATAAAGCACTGTATATTACTGTGGTTTTATTCTATATCATTAGCAAAAACTGGAGCAAAATTCCAAAGGTTAGAAATTGGACGGATGCCATGATCCTGAAGTTTGGCATCCTATAGTGTACGTGGATCAAACCCATTTCATGCTTCTGTAAATCTGATAGAGACACTTGTTTCTTTTTTGTCAGATATCTTTGTCTAAGGTGTACATTCAAATTCTGTTATTTGCATCCATGGGAATCTTATTCTGCAGTGATTAGGAATGAACCTTTCTAATGTTGTTCAAGTGAGTATTACTATATGTGCAGTACCTTGTGTATGTCCCACAGTTGAATAACAGAAATTTGAGAACTGAAAATTGGGAACTGAAATGTGAAATGGTCTGCAAATGGTTTAAAAATGAGAATTGCATTGAACTTGCAGCAACATGTCACTTTTGCCCAGCATTGCATGTTCTTAACTTCCACACATTTACTACTAATCATAACAATATATTCTATTTTGTACATTGAATTTCACTTTGGCTGTACCATTTTACATTCTGAATAAAGTAGCTTCTCCCCTCAATTTATTATATTTATAAGCAATTCTTACTTGTGCACCTAGTTTTGGATGTACTCAAGCAGGAACATCAGCCTACTCTTGATAACCCTTATCTGTTTAATGTTTTTGGACAGTTCTAATATTTTTGTTCAATGAAGTCCAAACTATGTATCATACCCTATATTCTCAACCCAAAGTTCCATGTAAGTATAAATGTATAGGTTTAACACCTGAGTTCTACATTTTGTTTTTAGGGCTTTTGACTTGCATTCCTATAATTGTGTTTCTATAACCTTATTTTGAACTCTTTTTATAGGCCTCTGGTTTAATATTAGCAAGGAACTCTTTATTAATATATTCATTGTATTGGCTGAGAAGATTCCCCAGCCTATTTTCACATGCCAAACTCTTTCTCATTGCAGTTTACGTTGTAGAAGAACGCAGAAGGAATGATACTGGGGATACATGTTTGACAGCATGTTGGACTGCCCTCTGCTGTTGTTGCCTTTGGGATATGTTGACCTAAAATTTCTCTGCTACATTTGAAAGCCTCGCTTCAAGATCCTCCCACTTCCTGGACCTTCAAATCAAAGCTCGAATACTAACTTTGTTTTTCCCAAAAGGTGCCTGTTCAAAATTTCTTTTTGGTCAAGTAATGACATTTAGCTTAATTAAATAATTGAGTAGCAAGTTATTGGTGTGGTCCAATGTCTTTTGATGGCCTTCCCAAATAAAGAGCAACTTAATTTATGCAGACACTTTTAAATGAGCTATAAGTTGCAATGGATTCTATTTGATATGCAATAGTTGCAATTGATTTTTGTTTATGTAAAATTAGCACGAATTTCCTGTGAAATTTTACTAGATAAGGAAATAACATTGTACTGTTTTACGATACATCACTGGAACTCTATATTCCACATTAAAGACAGCTGTTCAATCACAACTTTTTGAATAAAGTGAATTTATGCTTTAATACTATAATGTCTTTTGCATGTTGAGCAAATAACTATTGTCAAAGGTTACCAATGCTGCATATTTCATAAAACAAAACCAATGCAAGACTTTAGGGAAGAATTTCATCTTTGAATTTGCTAAATACAAGTCTTCCCCTGCTTATGAATGGCCAACTTATGTACAGTCTGTACATATGAACAAGTATTTGGGAGACTGGCAGGATAAATTTGCCAGCTGCTGTAATGGCTGCAGGTGTCTTCCACCATGTGGGAACCCTATCTGTAGCAATATCACTGCATCAGGTAGAGAAAATTAAATGGTTGAGTCAAACATCCTGGTTTAACTATGTTGCCTCTGGTTGGCCGCATTTCTCACTTTTGAACTGTTCAGATTACAAACAATTCTCAGTAACAGAACCCTGTCATAATCTGGGGAAGGCCTATGTACATGCAAGACCAACCATCACCGCTCCCCCTGGCTCCTTGTCTTCTTAAAAAAATTTGTGTGCATTTCCCCCTTAATGTATATCCTGTAATGTGGAAGCTGCAACTAATTGCATCTTTGGAATATACAAAATTGGTCTTTCTCTGCTCAATCTACTCTGTACTGAGATGCTGGCATTCAGTTCTTTAGGCTCCAAATAAAATAGCTAGGTTTCTTTGCACAAATAATTGAAGTACCTAAAGTGCAATTCTTGCATAAAGACTATTTAAACTGCCAGGGTTTCTGGTTCTGTGATCATATCTCCTGAGATGTATCTAGTGTTTTATTCAGTGACATTTTCCAGTGGGGAGTAAGGAAATGCCAAATAATTTATAAATAAGAAGCCAATTAAGATGAGAGCAGAAATCTAAAACTCACCTTCCAAAACTAAAATTCCATACCAAGGCTGTTCTGTACTCCCATGGGCAGTGAGCCTCTATATCGGCACTGAAATCTTTCATTAAAGAGGTTAAATCGTTACTTGTCCTTTGTAGTACACAAGATTAGAGGACTCTGCAGAACAAAATAGTCATTTCTACTCCTGGATAACCATCAGTGGGGCCTGGTAGATTCATCTTCCATTTCAGAGGGCTCAAAAATTCTACCAGACTTTATTAAATACTGAAATCACTTGGCTGATCAGTCAGCATCTCTTGAGCAAGGTGCCATTGACCTTTCCAAAGTTACTCCCGGGCTGCTGAATGCTTCAGCAATTTGTTTTATATTACAATATTTGATAAATAACAAACCACAGAAGAAAAGGTGAAGTTTTTCAGCATTGTTGATTAATGTTCTTTTCACCACACCCATTTAAACAGCAAGTTTTTAGGCACATTTAAACATTCCTAAAATGTCAATTGTATTTTAAACAATACAATTAAGTTTTTCATTTGTACTGCCATCTAAGAATCACACTTTATTTTTAAAATATTCTTTTTTGTAAGAAATTGGCTCTAATCTCCCAAGTCCCAACTCTGGGAAGGTGAGTTCAGTTTTTGTAACCAGAATGACTTCTAAGCCTTGCTCTATGAGCACTTACTCTCACAGTAACAATTAGCAAGTAGTGTTCAATCACTCATGGCCTTTGGCTTGATGATTGCATCCAAATGATGTGGCATAAACAAGGTTCCAATATCTGTAAAAGGTGCTGGTCAGTGACACTTGGTCTATGCTACGATAAAGAACTTCCCTCTTGCTCGAATTCAGCACAAGATCTTTCTTCCACAAATCAAAGACAAGATAGTTTTGACATAGAACGAATGGGACAGTACCACACAGCACAGGAACGGGTCCTTTGGCCTGCCATATCTGCACCAACATGTTGCAGAATATTCTAATAATTCCATATAATCAAAGCTTAAAGGCTGGAAATTAGATTTTTCTGAAAGGAGCTGGAAACATGCTTATTAATTATTTTGCTCTACTTTGGCTTTTGGTATTGCTATTTTTTTTCTAGAGAGGGTTACTTGTTCAGTTTCCAGGTAATTAGGTTAGATTAATAGGTTGCCAAATGGACATATGGCTCACTCTATGCTAGATGAATTACACATTTTAATGGCTCCAGAAGTGAAGGACGCACTGTAAAATAAAACCACCATTGTTCTTAATTATTGACATACTTGCAGACATCTTCACAATTAAAATGTAATACTTGGACATCTCAGAAGCCAAATTTGGTGAAATATTACCAAAGTCAAACTGAACACCACATACAGCACTCCTGCAACTTTCTTGCTTGCCTGAGGGGTATGATTCTCAAACGACCACAACTTTCAATCCCAGTATGGCATTTTGAAATCTATTCTCAAAAGTAAATCTTGAAGCGATACAAATACTTAATTGTCAATAGTAATGTTGTTCTGAACAGTGAAAAGTCAACACAAATAGCATTTATTCATGTTTCAAAGTCCAACTTTCACTTAGTCACACTGAAAGGTATAATGTCAACCTCAGAACAATGGTAACTCTTTCCTGTCTGTTCAAGCTCCATTCCAGAATTTAAATGATTTACCTGAGCTGATTGTGTAGTAAGATAGTTTATCCCTCAACCACAGCAGAATCATTTGACTTTATTCCATTGTTCTTTGTGTTATCACTGAAGCACAAGAAGTCATAATTGGACAATTATGGTTTTTGTTTCTGAGCACTCTATAAATAGCACTATGCTACTAGTAGAAATGAGTGATTGAAACAGTTAATTAGGAGGGAGTTCAAAAGTTGCTTTAAAAATTAACACTTTTTAAATTAAGTCCAAAATCGTGATTGGTTCTAAAAGATGGGTACAAGGCTTAGGGAACACATTAAAAAATATGAAAGGGATGTGAAGAAAATCTTCTTTAACTCAGGTGTTAAAGTCTGGAATTCATTAACTTCAAGGGCGGTGAGGGAAAAATATCAGAGCCTTCAGAACTGAATGGGAAAGGAACAAAAGGATAACTTGCAGGGCGCTGGGGAAAGAGGGGGAGAATGGGACTAGAATTTGCTGTACATAGTGCAAGTATAGACAATGAGCCAAATAGCCACCACCTGGGCTATAATAATTCCATTACCCACTTTACTGATTTATAATGGGGATTATTTGGAAAATATACATCAAATATCATTGCATCTTTATCAACAAAACAAAATGCTGCAATGTATTGGGAAGAAAACCTGAACTGGGAGAAAGGGCAAGATAATCAATCCCAGTAAACAACCCAATCTATGGTGGTACAGTGTACAATCTAGGAATCAATGTTTGATCCTGACCTCTGGTGCTCTTTGCATGGAATTTGTGAGGTCTCCTCATGACTAAAATTTTGAAGAAAAACCCACACGATGATGTGCTGACAGCTTAATTCACTTTTGCAAATAACCCATTTGTGTAATTGGCAAAATAATTAATTGAGAGCTGATTGGCATGCAAGTGAGAGTACATTACAGGGTACAGGGAAATAAGAGGGGGAATGGGACTGATGGGATCACTCTAGGGAGCTGAATTTGGGTCAAATATCCTCCTCCTGTACTGTAAGAAGAGGTAACAACCATTTAAAAACAAAAAAAGTGACTTAAATAAGCTAGGGACGATGTCAAGGCTTTGATTTAACAGTCATAAAATAAACACTATAAAGTAAAATCTCTGGTTCAGTATGCTAATATGCTGAATTTAGATCAAATTTACTTTGGCAATAATTTAAATATTCGTGCTGACATGCTAAAGCTGAGTTGGAAAGATTTCTTAAGTTTAATATTTAAAAACCCACAATTCGATGTTTGATGAGTACACTTTTTTTTCCTCAGACTTTCCAAGTTAACTTCAGTATCATTACAGGCACACAGAATCTATTTTAAGGAACAGTGAATGAAGATGCTTAAAATTTGAAACAATAGTAGCTTCAGTAAAGTTGCTGCCTAAGGGTGTTTTGCACAGACAGAACTGGCTGTTGGTAAGGGCCACAAAACTTGAGCACCCTCTAATCAAAATGAAGTACTGTTTAACTTCTCACCCAGCCTCAAACAGTATGAATCTTTATCAATATACTGCAAATTGTTTCTCAACTAGACAGACACTTTAGCTTTATTAATTGATAAGAATGTTAAGCAAAAATCATTCAATGACACCACTATATAGACAAGGAAGAAATGGCCATTTGATTCTACTGAAGAAAATGCCAAACAAGGAAATTGATTCTTGTGTACTTTTTGACCAACCATTCCAAAATGTGTGACAGAATTAAGAGGACATTTATAAGATGTACAGCAAGTAGAGACACTTTCTCCAATGTAATGTTACATTTTTCTCATTTAATAATACCAAACCTCCCCTTGTCCATCACTAATCCCTGGTTCTCACCAGCATCCTCTTAAATCTATCAACTTTAGTTTTCCCCAAGTTCCTTTCGCGTCTGCGCCAAATTCATCTATGAATCTGCATCCTTTTCCATTGTCCCCATTTTCTTCAACAGCCCCTCTAGATAATGAATGACTTGCTTCTATTTTGGTTTTGTGCGTTCTGAGATGACTGATGAAGACAATGTGAGAATACATGTTAGTTTGCTTGCACTTCCAGACAGTTTGGAGATTCCTGTAGATGCAGTGTATCTTTCCAATGCCTTGAG
>JARFYF010000074.1:29647262-29662179 GCA_030265395.1 Rhina ancylostomus | reverse complement strand
CATGGTGTCATGACAACAACCTTTCCCTCAATGTCAGCAAAACAAAAGAGCTGGTCATTGACTTCAGGAAGGGGGGTGGCGCACATGGTCCTGACTACATCAACAGTGCTGAGGTCCAGAGGGTTGAGAACTTCAAGTTCCTTGGACTGATCATCCCCAATAGCCTGTCATGGTCCAACCATGTAGAGGCCACAGCCAAGAGAGCTCACCAGTGTCTCTACTTCCTCAGGAGGCTTAAGAAATTCGGCATGTCCCCTTTGATACTCACTAACTTGTATCGATGCACCATAGAAAGTATTCTATCTGGTTGCATCATGGTTTGGTATGGCAACTGCTCTGCCCAGGACTAGAAGAAACTGCAGAGAGTTGTGGACACAGCTCAGCACATCACAGAAACCAGCCTCCCCTCCACAGAATCTGTCTATACTTCTCACTGCCTCGGTAAAGCAGCTAGCATAATCAAAGACCCCACCCACCCCAGACATTCTCTCTCCCCCCCCCTCCCATCATCAGGCAGTAGATACAAAAGCCTGAAAGTATGTATCACCAGGCTCTATCTTGCTGTTATAAGACTACTGATTGTACAGTTGCTGAGTACGATAAGATGGACTCTTGACCTCACAATCTACTTCGTTATGACTTTGCACCTTATTGTCTACCTGCACTGCACTTTCTCTGTAGCTGTGACACTTTACTCTGCATTCTGTATTGTTTAACCTTGTACTACTTCAATGCACTGTGTAATGACATGAAACAAGACATGTTTTTCTCAGTACAAGTGACAATAATAAACCAATTCCAATTTATGTGGTAGGATAACTTGTTTAGCAGATCAAGTTTCTACAATTGCACTGATCTTTGTTCTTTGATCTTCATAGAATCATGTAGTTGACCTTTGCCCAAGGGTAAATACCATAGTCAACTAGAAATTAGCCAACACAATCAATGCCAATATAATGTAGAGCTTCTCCACCCCCACGCTTCTAATTCCCATTTAACATTCCCACCCAATTCTTCAGTGTTGCAATTTAAGTGACTAGTGATAAAGTCAGGCACTAAAGTCTCAGCCAAATCTACAATCTTTGGAATTTATTTTGCACAAAAGCCTCTGAACATCCAGTTCTCATGCAGTTGCATCATGATAAGTCACCATAAGACAGGTTAAAACAGAACCACACATGGATAAGTAAGAAAATGGAATTCATTTTTTGCAATCTAATGATTTATCAAAATTTACGACAAGATCATACAACCTACCTTTGCTCACCTGATAAAATGACTCTGTAGTTGTAACAACTACCTTTTATGTGCAACCAGATGCTTGTGTGATTAAATGACAAATAAGCATATAGTCATTCCATATATCCAGAAAGGATTTACCAGCATACATTTTTAATAAGTAACTCAGATTTTAGCCAGTGCATTCTGCTAGCAATTTAGTTCTTCATAAGTTCCATGTATGTCCAAGTCAGACTTCAATCTTGCACTGCTGCATCCAATGCTGTATCAAATCTAAGTAATACAAGCCAACCCTCAACTTTAGTTTAAGATCTGTAGCACAATGTAACTGAGAGAAAAAACGGCTACTAAACCATGTCATTCTTAAATTAGCATATTTAATTTCTTTTTTTCCACAGCCAACTCACAGCTTGCACACAAAAAAATTCATCCACAAATGTTGGTTAAAATCCTTAATGCTTACTCATATTGAATGACTTAGAAATTAGAATTAAAATGCAAGAACTCAAAGTATTTCCATAAGAGCCAAGGTAACCAGACAGAACTGGGATGACTAGAACAATTATGTTTGGGAGGGGGAAGTGCAACAGCCACTTTTCCACCTCCTAAATGGGTGGTTTCTGGATTTAGGCCAACATGGGTGATCCTTTGTGCATTCCAGAATCCAAAAGCAAAAGTTGCATCTTTAAATATGTTGATTACACTGCCACCTTTGGAATGAAGTGAACATTTTCCCAAGAGTTTAAGATAAAATACATAATTTTGAAAATAATTTTAACATAACTTTTTAAAAAGCCTTGTTGTGCTGTCCTTCCCATTTTATCTAACATGATTCTATTCTACAATTAGCCTAGCACTCAATGCCATAGAACTGGGGGAAAAGTAGTATTTCTGCATGGAACAATTGACAGTTATAGTTGCAAAAGCCAGCAAATTTGGGGTTCTTGCAAAATGTGCAAATCCTGAAATTGCTGGTTAAACTCCCGCAGCAATTTCCTGCTTGCAGTCGATTGCTGAACTCTGCATGCAATCCAGGTGTGGAGCATAAACTTGCTTAATTTGCCTATACTTCTATGAAGAACCTGCACATTAAACCCATGCCAGGTTAAACCTAGTGCAGGATCCACAAGTTCATTCATTTGACTGGAGAGACTGCTTCAACAAAGAAAGGTATGAATAAGTTACATACTTAATGAGTTTGGTTTGCTTTAATTATTTCTAAGAGTTTGCGTTTTTTTAAGTGATTCACTTTTTTAAAATTAGTTGTTTAATGGATTTCTAAATACAGTGCAACCCTGATACAACACACATCACGGTTACAATTTTGCATATATCACGGATATTATCATGTTCCCCAAGACAGACACATTGTTGGGTTCTCTTGCTTTATTAACTTGATTAAATTGTATTAGATTTGCAAAGAGAAAATAATGGATTAAAAAAACTGGATGGCACATGGGTTCCACTAATGTAGATTATGAGAATCTCTGTCTGTGGGACCCATAATCAAGGGGATCAATGTTTGTCGGTTTCTTACCCACGTAGAGTCAATGTGTGAAACTATACCCCGAGAGTCAGTGTGCGTGGGACCCATTTCTCAGGGAATGCTGGTGTGTGTTTTTACTTCAGGGTCCCATAGAGCAATAATGTCCCCAGCAAATCCTAACAGATCTTTGTCTGTCCAAGTCCCCCTGACTTTGGCAATACTGAGGAATGAGTAACAGATCCAGCGCTGGAGATGTGTTCCATAAATTACAGCTGTGGGATGCAGCAATAGAGATTGGGTGAGGAGGTGTGTATATGTGTACTGTACTACAATTCTTTTAGCCATTCTATGGGTGAGCCTGGTCACATACTCAATGTCCTTCCACCACATCGTCCTCACCTGGAGTTTTTTAACCTGGAGTTGACCTACAACAAATTCAGCTGATTCATATCAGAGAAGCTGAGTCTGCTACTCATATGCATCTCATTGGCAAATATGAACAGCAAATTGCACTTGGCAAATTTCAGATCAGTAGGTTAACAGTACTCTTCTACATTTTCACAATGTAGATGGGTTCTATGCTATGACAGCATTGTTGGTGGGAAAATGTATCATCAACTTCAATCATTCAGAGAAATGTTTTGTTCATTACATTATGGAGGAAGTAAGAACAGGCTGAGTAATAACTTAGTCATGTTATGACTAAAATCTTCAACCCTAGGTGGTAGTTACAATTGACAGGAAATGATACATCATCTGAAAAGGAATGAACAAATGAATCTTTCCAGCTTTATGCCACAGATTTTATCTAATACTCAACTCTTTAGTGTATGTGAATAAAAGTGACCAAGTAATCACTTCACCCAAGTACTCATTTATCACACAAGCCTGAGCAATCAGCAACAGCAAGCTATCTGTGCACCTACAGTAATTCAGAATATATATAACATACATTTTTCAGCACATTATGGTATGACTGGGGAATGACCAAATGTGGTAATTATAATTCTGTAGATGGCCTCCACAGAAGGTGGAGGGTGTGTGGTGGTGGTGAATATCAATCAGCTGCCTGCTCCTGATTACAGCCTATCTTATTGTGGATGGATTTGATCAGAATCAGTTGACATGCTGCACGTGCTGTGCAAACTCATTTACAAAGTCAAATGGAACAAGTGAAACATTCATGGGAACTGCAGTTCAATGCAAGCAGTAATGAACAAGAGGGAGGAAAGAAAAGGTAGAGAAAGAAGAAATTTTCAGAAGCTAATTATCAATCATTAAATGTGTTCTCTTCACTTCTAGATGTATCTCATATCTTCAATACACAGCTGTCATAGAATTTCCAATAAATACTGAATGACATAACTGCATGACAGGCCTACAGATATATAAAATGCACTAAAGATAGTGACCACAAATTTCCTACATTCTCATATTTTGTGACTGTTTTTGAAACACGCAACCTAAAAAGAAAGAATCTATTATCCCATGGTCCAAATTCACATGTTTACATTTTCCCTTTAACCACTGATCACAAAATTACAGGTGTTTTGGCATTTTAATCATGTAGTGAAATAGCTTATAAAAAGTGATGCAATAACCTTTGATTTTCAAGAATCCCTTTAAATTTCAGGAATAATCAAAATATTATTTCATTAAAGAGAGCTCCACAACCACATATATTCAATCTAATGGTAATGCCAGAAACAGACTCTTTTCAAACCAAGCAAATGTGAGGGAAAAGAAGCAGAGAATGAAAGACAAATTACTACTTTAGCCGCCAATTTCAATGCTGGCAGGACTTTTCCTTCTAGAAATATTTTACTGTCAGAAAAAAGAGGAATATGTCAAGAACTTGTGGCTATTATTACAATAACTGATGTTCCAAAATTTCTAATGTATTGGAAGTAAGATTGCTAGAAAATAGAATGCAACCAATCCCAACTAAGGACATCTGTAAAGATCTGACTAACTGGTTAACAACTTGATTTATTGCACACTAAGTCCTAATCTAGCAAAGATGAAAACTTCTCGTTAGCTGGTGCTAAGAATCCTTCATGAAATTAGCTGAAGTAATCTGCCGGTCTACTCCACTGACAATCTCATTCCAAAAAGAACAGGATGGCTTGTGTGAAAAACAGAACGTTATCACATGGACACACGAGAAAAAAGCTTTTCTGAGTCCAAGATGAGGCATGTTATTGAAGTGGAGGGAGGGGGGAGAGAGAGTACAAGCAATTTTTTTTACTCTGTAGCTATATTCATCTTTCCCGGGGTAGGCAGCACAGTGGGACAGCGAATAGAGCATTGCTTCACAGCTCCAACAACCCAGATTCAATCCTGACCTCCAGTGTTGCCTGTGTGGAGCCTGCACATTCTTCCTGTGAAGTGCATGGGTTTTCTCTGGGTGCTCTGGTTTCCTCTCACTCAAAAATGTGCAAATTGGTAGGTTAATTGGCCACTACAAATTCTGTAAATTATACCCCAGTGTGCAGGTGAGCAGTTGGATGTATTATGGGAATGTGAGGAGAACAGGTTATAGTGAAAATGAGTGCATGAATGGGAATACTCTGTGAGTTTGCACTCGATGGGCCGAATGGCTTCTTTCTCTATCATGAGGAAGAGTAAGAATATGAGGAATAATCTGTACTGTCCAAAATGAACCTCCACCACCAACTCAAAATGTTTTAAGATTAGCATCTGAGCTTTAAACTTGATTTTGCAGGTTTTCTTTAAAAAAAAGTATGTTTCTCTTTTCCTTGTTCCTTCCCTTAGCTCAAAAATGACACCAAAAATAATCTACAACTTTTAAGAAGAAGAATAGCAAAGCAGAAAAGAGCCAACATTAAATTAGGTTTTAAAAAAGGTCCTTCACGTGCCCAAGACTTTCTTTGGTTTCAATGCCTCCAGTCAAACTAATACAACTAATCGGCATTTTTTGATTGGTCAGCCACGAAAGTGTGTAGATGACTTCTGAGAGGAAGTCTAAATAAAAGCCCAAGGATCAAGGATCAAATTTCAATGAAAGATGTAGACAGTTCAACTTCCACTAGTTGAATAATATTCCATTGGGAAAATAAAACTAAAAAGAATTACAGAAGTATCTCAAAAAGTGGCATATGGTTTGCAGTTTGAAAAAAAAATTCTGAAAGAATTTTGCTTCAGCTACACTCATTTAGCACTGACCTGTGGTTACTGACACACTGTCTAGCCTCAGGAAGAAGTTAAATGAAGGTCAGACAAAGATCAGACTATTACATCCTCCACATTCATAAAGTTGTTCCACCGGAATTTTCTACCTCACCCACTTAAGCCACCCACTTTATTGCTAATTCAAGCATCTTTAACCAGTTCCTTAATCAACACAAAAAATCACCGGTGGATAAGCCTGCCAAAAATGGTACTGGAAATTTTAACATTTCTAGGAGTATCACACTGCAAAAACCAAAAATATGGAAATCTGAGCAAAAAAATAGCAGATGCTTGAAATTGGAAACATAAACCAACAGAAAATGCTGCAAGTATTCAACAGGTTAGGCAGCATCGATAGAAATTTAAACTGAACAGATAACTTTACAGATCCCCCCTTATATAAAAAATATATTCCACAGCAAGCCTCTAACTTTCCACCCTACAGCTTAACACTCTGCCTGTATCCAAAACTCATTAAAGCCAGCCAAACTATCACTTTCCCTGTAACCGTAACACTTTATTCTGCATTCTGTTATCATTTTTACCTTGCACTACCTCAGTGTACTGTTGTAATGAATTGATGGACAGTTTTTCACTGTACTTCGGTACATGTGACAATAACCAATTTACTAATTATTTACCAAACTATACTCGTGCTTCAATAAAAGAATATTTAGTAAAGGTTCAGAACAGTCCTGTTTAAAGCCACAGTTAGATCTATGTGTGCAAATCAAAATCTTCTTCTTGGTTTAGCTTAATATGGCATTTTTAAGCACTATGTTTCATCCAGTCATGTAACATAGAAGTACAATACCTTTGTTTATCACTGCATCAAAAAAAAAGGTTTACTGCTGTTCATGCTACAAGATATTTGCTTTACAAAATCTGCAGCAGCCATGGCTAATTTGCAATGGTCGAGTGTATTTTCCTTCCAAGCCCAATATTTTATGACCATAAAATTACCTTACTTAGAGTCATAGAGTTATACAGCATGGAAAGAAGCCCTTCGGCCCAACTCGTCAATGCTGACCAAGGTTTCTTCCTGTGATAATCCCATATGCCTTCATTTGGCCCATATCTCTCCAAACCTCTCCTATCCATGCATCTGTCCAAATATCTTTTAAATGCTGTAATTGTTTCTACTTCTACCACTTCCTCTGGAAGCTCATTCTATATATCCGCTACACTCTGCATCACTTTGGAGTAAATTGGACTTTGCTTTGTTTTTGTTCTAATTGTGTTCTTTCTTGTTAAAATTGTGCATAATTAATGTTTAATTTATGCTTGTCTTGTGAATGCTGCTTATATGATGCTATGTGCCTGTGATACTGCTGCAAGCAAGTTTTTCATTGCACATGCATACATGTACTTGTGCATATGACAATAAACTCAACTTTGATTTTGAAAATTTGCCACTCTTTAGATCTTTCCCCACTCACCTTAAACCTCTGCCCTCCAGTTTTAAACTCTGTTACCCTATGAAAAACATTATGATGATCCATCTTATCTATTCTCCTTATTTTATAAATCTCTGTAAGGTCACCCCTCAGCCTCCTTTGCTCCAGGGAAAATAGTCCCAGCCTCTCCAGTCTCTCCTTACAACATAAACCCACCAGTCCTGGCAATATCCTTGTGAATCTTTTCTGCACCCTCCCCTCTCTAGCTTATTTATATTTTTATTAATTTTACTTTGACATCCATTGAAACAAGTTGTTTCACTGACCAGCATAATAGAATAAAGTCCAAGAATATGGCATTACGAGTAGTGAATTAAGTTATGTGGTAGAAAAACTGATTCTGCATCACTTTTTATTAAGTCATTGGATCCCCATATTGGATGTTTGGCTCTTTTTGAAGCAAGCCTCATAATATACTATAATACAGGAATAATTGTAACACTGAATACTGAAATTAGTTTTAATTTTGAATACCATTACAAAATGCAACTTTTTATAATTCAAATTCAAGGATAGCTGTTGGTGTATCCAATTTACCAAACTAAATTCCTAGGATTTATAGAATAGTCTAATCAATTATTTTGATTTCAAATGTTTTCCCTGTCAATTTTCAGTCTAACTTTACCAGACTGAAGCATTATTCCACAGAGGCATGTAGCCATCCTAAATGAATGTGGGTGACATTGCCATGCACAAGTGATTCTTACCATCGTGCACTGCCCAGAATTTCCAACACAGAGATTTATTCAAAAGAAAATGTGTAGAATTTCTACCTGAAGCTATTTAGGTGGATTTGGCCTTGTCACTCTCAAACTGAAGTAAAGTTGGATCATCTTGATCTGATGTTTAAAATGCAGGTGAAGGAATCAACAAGTAGTAAAACTTCGGAAGTCCCCATCTTCAACTCATCCTGTATCCAATTTACTGCAGGAGCAGAATTAGGGCCAAAAGGTATGTTTCTTGTCAGAGATGTGGCTTGTAACACTCCAAAATACAATTTACTCATGGGATATCACCAGTCTCATGAAGAAAGCTTTTTTGACCTCTTCACTGTTGATTTAGAATTCTACCGAACCAATTATAGGTGTTGCAGCTGACTTTTTTCATAAGTTTATACCAGTGGATCTTCCAGGATCATAGTTAGATTTTTAAAAAAATATATATTGAGGAGAGGAGAATTCCCACTAGTATTATCTATAACAGAGGTGCTCAACCAAGGAATGAACAGCAACCATACTTCCTGCAATTTAGGAATGCCTGCGGTTTTCAGGTGGAAAATTTTGAAATAAATGATTCAATCTTACTGGAAATTATGAAAATTTGTGATCATACCATCATAAGTGATTTGCAAGGAAGCAGAATGAGTGGATCCTCAGCATTTCCTGCTCCAGCTGTCTGATATAATGGACAGAACCTTAAAGTCACTTTAAGTTGACTAGATGTAAACAAAATTTGAGAAACTGTGCTGAATGATGTTCTTTGTTAAGCTTCCATTGCTGTGATGACCCTTGCCATTTATTCATAGACAAATGAATGCACAGTGTAACATTACTCCTCAAATTTCTAAGCATTGGTAGCCAACATATAAAAATATAGCTGCACAATATATTTAAAAACAAGTTCAGCTAAAAGACCACTCCAATCTTTCCCCTGATGAAACAGCAGAGGAATGTCTCAGCATACTCTGCTTTTTCAAGTATTCTGATGTCATTCTGTCCTGTATGCGTGGCATGCTAATAACTTCTCAGTTTCAGGAGAGTTAATCATATGTGACAGAGAAGTTATATGATACAGCAAGAATATGTGCATGGCAATTAATAACTGCTTACATTGTATAATGTAATACACCACATAATATTGACCAATATGGGAAATATTTATTGCTCTGTAAACAATCCCACCAAAAGTGTGTATTTGGGTCCCATGTGTAATGAATTCGGACAGTCTCAGTCCGGTAGTGTGACTTCCATAGTGAAAGCCTGTCCTCAAACAGGAAACCTCAGAGAAATCAATAGGATTCCTGGTGTGTGAAAGGAAGATGTGGGTGTTATGTCTGATAAACATATGTGTTGGTGTGGTAAAGTAATGGCTGTTTTCATGGCAGTTTCTAGAACATTCTCTTTGGATGCAACATTCAATCTAGCAAGACTCTGTAGTGTAAGTCCTACAGAACTCTTGCCTCAAATGGGCAATTAACATGAAAGGAAAATACATTCTACTGGTTTAGGAGGCATTATTCTGAATTTAGATTTGTCATATAATGGAGGCTATCTTTATTTTGCGTTTAGACATTTTATACTTGAAAAAAGATGTTATGAACAGATTTAAAAGAATTGATACATCTTCAATTGTTAGCTTGCTTAATTGGTGGAGGGTGGTAAATGTGTTCCTTCTCCTGCATTTCACATTTGTAGTATTCATCATTTTCTTTTTTTCTACTAGTTTCAGGTAATTCTTCTGCTTTTCCTATTTACAGCTCCTTGAGACCAACCTCTTGTTATTCGCTAATCCCTTTGCCATTTTTTTTCATCTTGCATTTTTGTCATTTAATTAGTCCTGGTTTCCAACCTATCACAGACTTTTCTTTGTGTTTTCCTCCTCTTCCCCATCTCTAACTTTTCTCATTTCTGACGAAAGATCTTCAAATTGAAACATTAATTCTGTTTCTCTCTCGACGGAGGATTCCTGATCCACTGCATATTTCTAGTAAAATGATTGGTCTCTCCAAATATCTTTCTGACCTCTAAATCTGATGAGCTGTTACATTTACACTTTTCTTTAAACTGTACTATAAACATGTGTCAGTGACAATAGTGTTAGTCATGTTATGGCGGAGAAAGGTGAAAAGTCGACTTTTCTCGGGTATTCTGGTTAGCCAATACTGATAGACCATTGTAAGGGAGAAAGGTGTAGAACTGTATTTATAAAAGCAGTTAGGAGTTGATAAATTTCAATTAATAGAGCATTAATCTGGAATAAGTTTTAGATGAAACAGTTGGTTATGTGAACATCAAGTGATACAACAGTTAGCTGAAATCTAATTAAACAACTGTCAAGAAGAGCAGTTGATCACAATTCGATCTCGGCATATGTGCTATTAATCTAGCCACAGAGGAATAAACCCAGTACAAGCCAAAAGTGAGTTTGCACGTTAATTAAATGTATGCTGAGGAAAGCAAACAAAAAAAATAGACATAATCTGAACCACTAAGTGAATTAATGGACTGATTGAAGAAGACAGGATATACACAGGAAGAATGCAAAAAACCATAGTAGAGATCTGAAAAACATCAGGAAGAGAAAGTGATTTTATCTCAACTCACAGTAGCAGGTAATGTCTTATTACCTATTTCCCTGCAATTGTCAAAATGATTGAATTGAATTATATTAATTTGGGATATGTATCATACAACTTATGTAATCTTTCTTGATTATTTGCATTAAAACTGCAGTATTTCTAGGACCAGATGCCATCATGATTTATCTTGGTGACAGAGGACAATATGATCAGATCAAAATAAAACATACCAAAGTTTCATAATTTCAAACGAGACAATTTGCAATTTAACTCAGAAGCAAAACTTATGACCTGCAGATTGGGAGATTATGGGTTTAAGAAAATAATGATATGAATCACATCGACATGAAAGGAAAAATAAACTGTTGGTAAATAACCAAATCATATTTACACCATTTTCTTTTGCAAGTTCCTCAATGCTGTACAAACACAAACTGATTCTCAAGTATTTTGAAATTCAAACAATTTCTGGAATGCAGAAACTACTTTTCTCAAAGCAAAAAAAAAATTCTTACAAATCACCACAACATTTATCCGACAGTGATAAGAACATTATGACTTTGCATGCAGGTGGTAACCATTTACAAAGCTATCCCACCTCATTTCCCTGGAAGAGCACAAGTGCTGAGTGTGTAAGATGAGCCCAAAATGCACCGATCCAAATACAGAAACCTTGTGTGCTTTAATTAACAAAGCAGAAACAGAATGGGGAACTTCCAATGTTAGATCATTAGGAGCACTCTGATGGAAACTATGACAACATCATAAATATGGCAATCCTCCTATGCTAGGATTTCTGATATGCCAAGCAAGCCATTCATAATACTGGAGAGCTTCTGGTACATGTGTTGGTCATTAAAATATCTGAGTTATACACTATCTAATTACTCAATAAATAAAAAACTACTAATTCCCACTACTGAGCTTTATCAAAAGGAAGCCTTATTCCTCATGTACCTTATTCACAGGTTTGTTACTCTATAGCAACATTGAAACTCATGACTACAAGCCAGTAGGTAACCTTTGAGTGACTGACTAGCTATGGGCATTAGTTAGCCTCTATTCCAATGAAAGTCAGCCATAATTTTGTGACTTGATTCAGCAGGTGAACTGTAAATGCCAAACAACTGGCGAAATGCCATATGCAAATCTGTACTCAAGCCTTCCAGTAATCAGTGTCCAGGAAGCCAATACAGCCTCATACTTAAGACCTTGGAAAGCAGGGACAAGATGCAACGAGAAACTAGCACAGCAGTCACTGTTGCTTTTTTGCGGTTAGAAAGAGCTATCCTGCTCCATAATTAATCAATTTTCAAAACCTTTTTGACTGGTGGGGACCCTTTTAAAAACAAGTATATACAGACTGCTTACTTTGCTTAGTTCTTGTTTTTCCTTTAATTGCCTTTGCAAAAACCTTGAGACTTGTTTGCTTTCACAATAGCTATCATGCCCTTCAACAGCTTGAGAGTAATAAAGAAAGACTTGAATTTAAATGTTCCTTTCACCATTACAGGATGGCCTAAAGTGCTTCACAGCCAATGAAGTACATTTGAATTTGTAGTCACTATTGAAATGTGCCAGTTAATTTCTGTGCCTTGAGTGAGATCAATGACCAGATTTTTTGAAGAATATTTCTTTGGGATAAATAACAATCAAGCCATGTTTACACCCATCTGAAATGCAGCATGGGGCCTTGCTTTAGTGTCTTGTCTGCAAGGTGGTATTCACACCATTCCATCAATTTTTTAATACTGCACTGAAGTCTCATTCCAGAATATATGCTTATCTGTCCATTAAGGCTTGTTGTATGGGCTGAATCCACAATCTCTGACACAGACACGTCTACTCTAACTGCCTCGGGCTGACACCTCTAACCAAAGATGAGTTTTTTCTCAAATGCAGAGCAAGCAAACAAATAGACTGTTAAGTGTTTGAAAGCACATCTACTTCAATTCATCATAGTGCAGTTATTCATTTTTAAAGTCATACCAATTGCATTTAAATATACTTGTAATTCAAGTACTTTTTTCCGTCAAAGGCAGTAGATTGGCACATCACGCCACGCGAGAGCCTTCAGGTGGTGTCCCACATACCTTCAATGAGACTGTTGAAAAAGCTGAATGACAAACAATTTCTCAACATTTACCCCTGTAGCCTTCCACTAATTACTTACCCTCATGCAGAACCAATGCAATTAATAGTTATTTTCTTGCCACAAGAATCCAACCACATCTATATCTAATTTGATCTGCCTGCAAAGCCACAAATGTTTTACTTACAAATGTGTGTGGACCACATTAATATCACATTAGATCCCATGCTCAATTATGCAATTGTAGTTAAAGTCCACATTGATGACGAAACTTACCAAGGATTTTATGAAACACTTAATACACAATTATGTTGAAGCTTCTCACAACCAAAAGAAAATGTGTAACTCTCTCTCAAAAAAACTGTTTTACAAATACATAAATGTAGATTCTGGGGCAAGATGATATATAAGTAAATCATCACGAGTATAATTAAATTAATTAACATTTCTGAACAAAGATCTTGCTGAATTTACATTTAGAAATATCCATTTACTTCATCTCACCATTTGTTGGTAAAGATATTGCAAACCTGTCTTTTTCAGGCAGCAGGTATTTTCTTTTTAATTCAGGGAACTTTTTCTTTTGTTTTAGAAACATTACATTTCTAAAACTCATGCATGGGAGAACAGTCTGAACAGACGTACAGGAAACTGACATCATAAGAACTCACTTACCTAACCATCAAACTGTATAATTAATCTCCAAATGTTAGCTGCCTTCCCTTCACCTGCCACAGATGTTTTGATCATTGATGAGGGAGATAGTAACAATGAAACCCCTATACACCTCTATGCGGAAGCATAGCTTATGGAGCTCTCTATCATTAACTTTCAAATTAACCTCATAAGACACTTTAACCATTTATCTCCATTTATCAAGGCAGGCATTTAAGTGGATACAGAGCAAGTGAAATGCCTTAGACACTGTGCTGAGGTTGATTCAAGCCTTTGCAAACATCTTTCCTAACTCTACCCATTTCGCAAAGATAATAAACAACTCATACATTTAAACTAACATTCATTTACTTGTAATCCCATATATGAAAGAATCAAATAATTATTTGACCAATTTTATCAAATATTCAAATAGGTTTTGCACTTTGAGGTTAAATATCTTTTACTAGGAAATAATTATCAATATTGAAAATAAACATATCCTAGGGCTATAAAAACTGTCTTGGCAACATAACATAATAATTTTTTTGTACAAGTCACTGCTGAATACTTAAGATTATTATGTCATTTGCTGTATGTCATGACCTGTACACACCTACAAGTTACAAAGCAAGATAATATGTTTCCTGGTCAATTTGGAAACAATCAGTGGCTACACCTTCCACAGTTTTGCATAACAATGGAGAGAAAAATTAGCAATACTAGCTCTGTGGCAAATCTTTTAAGTTTAACCAAAATATTAGAAAACAGGTAATCTTCAATGCAAAATAAACTACAAAGAAGCATATTCTTTCTTGCTAAGGTAGATTGTTTAGCACAAATCTATCGAACAAAAATGAATGTCATTGACACAACAGTTTGTCTACCCAATCTGCCATCAGTTTGCCATTCCTGCTGTAGGTACTAATTTATGTTATGATATTATTTCATGGATAAAGAATGCTTTCTACCTAACAAAGCAATTCTTCAGTATTATAGTAAATATCACTAATCAACAGTTTAGACACATTTTCACACCTGTCAATCTTCATAACTACCAACATACCTCCTAATAATGTAATTCCAATCAAGGTCATAAATAGTAAATAGTAACCAAGTTTACCCTCCCCAGCCTATCGACAAGGAAGCTCAAATGAGGTGCATTCTACTTCATCCAGACCAAGGATCCAAATTGCTGTGTTGGTTTCAGTATCATAACTTGCCAAAATGACCAGCTAAGGTATGAGAAAACCAAAGCTAGTTTTCATTCAAAATTGTGAGAGGTTTAAGTGTATTTGATTTCTTAGGTATTACAACATTAATTTCTGATATTTCCTCATTTTGCTATATTAATATGTTGTCAAGAGTCCAGCAAAATCAAAGCAAATGTGGAGTTAGTGATCAATTTGTTAAAAAAAGGTACCCTGGTGACTTGTAAAAGAGAATAAAAAGTGGTTACAAAACTCAAATTCTCTAGGCATAGGAAAGAGGACTAAGCA
>JARFYF010000074.1:29594054-29610485 GCA_030265395.1 Rhina ancylostomus | reverse complement strand
ATCTGCACTTGCTTTAAATGTTTTGCCAACTCATTTTTATTTTAATTGTTAATGGAAAAGATCTGTCGGGGGGGGGGGGGCAACAATAAGATTTCCATCAAACCACTTAAACAGACATAGTTGAAGATTCATTGGAATGATTAGCTGCACTAAAATGGCCAAAATTGATATTACAAGATTGGGGAAGATATCATGTGATAAATTTAAGCTAAAAAAATGATGTTGTTTGCAAATTATTCTCAGAACAATCATTTCCTGGCATAAATATATTGGAAGTGTTAATGTTTCTTACACTTATTTCATCAAACTCTTCTCTTAGTTCCACTGGCTCCAACGTTTTGTCTGTGATCATTCTTCCACGGGAAGTTGAACCAGAAAAGTCCAAACTATTATTTTACTATTCTTATTAATGTGTTTTTATCTGATACTAACAAAACATCTGATTTAGAATTAATTCACTAATTAGGTGGTGGAACAACCCTTTTGAAAATTTTGAAACACTAAAGTTCTAACAAGACAAATCAGTAAATCAGATATAAATGTAAAATTAGGACCAAGCTCCCTGGACTTCTGGGAATGAGTCTCTGGGACTTAAATTGCATGTGGCTACAGGCCACAATTTGGATACCCTTAAACTGGATGGTCGGTGTCAATAGATTGCTGAACTATGAGGCAACCAGATAAACTTAATACAGTCATCATCTAGTATGTGTATATATTCCAACAGGGATAAAAGTGATCAGAGTGGGACCTTAACTACTTTTTTCTGTTTCTTAGCTCAGGAGACCAACTGCAGCACTTCTACAGTTATTCAGGGTGTGATCAAAAACATGGAAATCCTACTTTTGCTTCATTTGGAAAATGCCAATTAGTGTGCTGTAATATTCTAACCCCACCCCACCCCCCATGTTATGTTAGTTTTTATATTGTTGCATTCTCTATTGTTCACAAAATTTGATCATCAGAATGCATAGTAATTTAGTTAACCTCTGCCAATCAGTATTATTAAAGTATAAAAATTGACCGCAAACACCAGTATAGATATTCTTCCTAGCAAATTTATGTGTTATAGCTATCTTCAGGAGAAACCCAAACACAGGGAAATTTTAATTTATACTATTAAATAAATAAACTGCAGGCATATGTGAATGCTAACTTTTTGCATATTTGCAAATAAATAGATAATGCAATTTAGATATTTAATTTTCCATTTTCTCTCCTTTCCTATTGTATTTTAGCTTCATGTCCTCTCCTGAAGATGGCAACTGATAATGATCCTGCAGACTCCCTGAGTAGTCTGGTATCCCATCTTCATACCTAAGTCTAGACAGTGAGTGTTATAAGGCTATTTGAATATAAGATCCACGGCAATGGTGCCCAATTCTATCCTCAACCAACATCCATACATTTGCTGTACCAGCAATAGCCTCTGAACAGTGAACAGAACTGAAACTGTGGCTGCATTTTGCTGTACCCAATCTGTGTTTATTTGCCATTAATAGCAACACTTTGGAAGAGCTAATGCACCACAGAAGTAGAGATTAATATTTTCTGAGAGACACAAGAGACTGCAGATGCTGGAATCCAGAGCAACACAAAATCTGCTGAAGGAACACGGTGGGTGGAGGCAGCATTCTGTGGGGGCATCAAGGTTTCAACCTGAAACATCAACAATTTCCTTCCCTTCCACAGATGTTGCTTGACCCGCTGAGTTCCTCCAGCAGATTTTGTGTTGCTTAATATTTTTGAATTGTATGACTAATGAGATATTAAACAGTAGATTTATCAAATAAGCCATTTGGAGAGTACATTTATCAAATGAGCCATTTGGAGAGTAAGACTGACATTCTCAGTGGTGCAAAGATGGTAAAGAATGATATTTATGCTATTATTTTGAAAATAACCAAAACAAAAATTGTGCACGCAGTATTTCAATAACTAATTTTATGATTAGACATTATAACAAGCTTCTGTTTTGTGCAATTGTATTTCATAAGTCTATTCTAAGTGATTTCTCAGTGTGTTGTAAATAAAGGTATCTAATGAGTCAGACTTGTATATATAAAAAAAACAAATTTATTTTACACCACCAATTCATATTGAGCTGTTCATTTACTGTTAGGATGGGCATTTTACCTCAGAAACTCTTAAATATTTCTTATGAACACATATACACATATTAAACAGGCAGCAGCTGAAATCACATGCTTTAAATAATAAGTTGCAAATGACCTAAATAAGTTAAAATATAAAATACTAAAATAAATATGTACTGACAATTTAAGAACCAGATATAAATAAATTGCTTTAAATATTAACAGTATAATCAAAAAATGCAAAAGGTCGGTACATCTGTAATTTACAGTCTCCCAGCTGCTGGGGAATATATATGCATCCAATGGATGCAGTCACTTTATTCATTCAATACATGAACAAATTGACTGTTTACATCACTCCTTTTCTTTCATGATTTCTTCCATCAATGAGGTAGATTTTTATAGGCATTCTGTACCTGCAATTAAGAATTACATATTAAAGTGATCAATCTAAAAGTAATATCTTCTAATTTAATTTGATTCACTTATGTACTGGCCTACACATTTTATGTTATTGCCATTAAAGGGTGTAGCTGATAAAATAATTTAGTCACCCCACCCACACAGGCATGAGCCCTACCCTGCTGCAATAAGTTTTTTGAAACATGAAGTCTCTGTGCAGCTATTAAATGTGAGTACTAGCATTATAGAGTATATATTTCAACCATTGATTATTACCCAAAGCTAGAATGGGTCAAAACACAGTGGATCTCATCTCGTATTTTCAAAATTTTTATTACTAGAACTTCACCATCACTTGCTTTCTTTAAAGTATTTATGTGCTTCAGAAGAAAAATATTAGGGTAGGTCACTATAAAGGCAAATCAGATTTATATATTCTTACTCTAAATTAAGATTGAATAAGACACCAAAACTTGATGGAATTAAAGAAAGCACATGAATACAAACTGAACATTTAATTAAAAAGTTAGGACCCACATTTCAATACAAGCCCAAACAGGCTAATGTTATTTCACATCAGCAAACAAATTTAATGTGTAATTATTTCAAAGGCAGGAAGTACAACTCGTGAATCAGCATGATTTGGGATTATTGGGTAGGAATTTCCCAATTGCATGACTGTTTCCAAAAGACAAGCAGATTTTGATAAGTAATTTTTTTGGATAAGTCAATTAGAAACACCATGAGGGCTAGATGATCCATGATGCTAATTCTAACTGCTGAATGATAACAAGGTGAGCAATGATGAACATGACATGTTGCTTTTCTCTAACATAACTTTAAACTGTTATGAACAAGTGTCTTCAAAAGATTTCTTGTGTCATGTGTCCTTCCTTCCTGAAAAAAATGTTCATCAAGCAGTTTTCTTCACTCTTAATACTGCTTAGAGTCTTACCACTTTGAACACTGATTGCAAAGAGTCTGGGTGGTAGTTATCATATTTCATTGTTACATAGAAACTTAATATTTCAAAAAAAAGCAGAAAGATGGGACCCATGTTAATGTGGGTGAGGTAACTGAATTTTATTTGTTCCATGGTAAGACACTGGGGGCCAGAAATATTTTCTCTACTGTGTACACTACACACATGAGGTAGTAATAATTGAGTTCTGATGTGGTGAACCAGATTTTAGAAACAAGACATTTACCTCACATTAAGAGCAGACAGTAGAGATGAATTTATATCCTTTGCATCTTCTTGGATCTTCTGTACAATAATATGTTTAGGAGTACATGTTAAAGAGGGTAATGGGCAGGATGCCAAACAGTAGTTTTGTTTAAATTCTTTGGCACTATATATTTGAGGCCACAGTACTTTGCAGCACGCATACTTCTGTGTGGGTTTTTAAACTTTATTTTCTATGATTAATGTAAATTTTCAGAGTAATTCATAAATATCTTACCATATTTTTAGAAAATCAGTGACTGTTATTATTTCCAAGTTTAATCTTTTCTTCATTTTTTACATCATAGCTGGCAACTCGCCTGTGATATCTATCAAGAAACAAACTGTAAAAGTTTACAATACATCAACTGTAGCATATTAAAAAGCTTGTTATTTCACACATTCTGCATCTGATAGAAAGTCCAGTATAAGGGGCACTGTTGAGTATGAGTAAGGCTAAAAAGAACTCCTCTAATGCATATTTTTCAAATGATCAAATAATTAAATTTACCATGAATTTTCATTTTCTTTGTTTAAACAGTTATTAGTTACAGATTTTAATGGTCATTTTTGGATGTCATAGAATTAAAATCGACCTATAGGCCGATAACTCACCCAAGAACTAGAAGAACAAGGATTACAGTCAGACTGAGAGATGAAAGGACCACTGCCACAATAGCCAGAGTAGTTGTGTTATCATTCGGATCTTTGGGATGTTCCACGGCTAAAATGAAAGTACCACACCTTATCCCTTCGTATCCTGAGAAACACCTATAGAAAAATCCAGAGGTTTTACTTTGTCAAAATCAAAAATAGATATCGAAACGAAGGTACTGCTGCCACTATTATAAGTAACTGTGACGTATGTTTTCTTTCTTCAAAAAAATAATTTAAAATACCTCAAGTAAATCATTAAATAATCAAAACTTCTCGAATCCAGTGCAGATGGAGTGGAAAACTACTAATTACATTTCTGACATGTACAGTGCAAAAGCACATTCATTAGAGTAAAATGCATGAACAATTTTTTTTGTACTTTCCTAACACGAAGAGGAAAATAAGATATTAAATCTGATGATTTAGATTTATTCGTAATGTTTCTATATCGGGAGTGAAGTATCTGGCAGTCACATTTCATTTTACATGCAATAAAACATTTTCTTCTCTTTCTGTATTTCTGGAGTTTGATTTCAAAAGGTGCAACATTCATTCGCAGCTTTCGCCTGTGGTTTGAAATTAAACGCTTAATTTTCTGAAACTTGCATTTCAAGTGTGTGTGCAGATTTCCGATAGAGATACGACTCTTTTAGCATCAATGTAAATATAAATACAACTAAAATGCGGTTGTTTAAATTTAAAATAGCTATCCGTTTCCTCGTTTGGTTGGGAACTGTGAAGATATCCGCTTTGTCTAGACATGCTCCGGCAAAGATTATACAATTTGCTAGGTACTGTCGTTGTAGTTTTTGCCAGATAAACCTGGACCCTCGATGCTTTGAAGACATGTAATCAACATTTCACCTACAGGTTCAATATTCTATTCTATGAAAAGATAAGTACCTGCATGCTACCTCCTTAATGTGTCGCAAGTACTGGCACTCCCCGTGGATGCAGAAATCCTTGTACTTTCTGTAGCATGGATTTTTTTTACCCTTTTTCTTGCCACGTTTGTTTTTTCTTTCACGTTTCCCTTTGCGCTTCCCCTCTTCAGTCGCAGTCGAGTTTTCCGCAGATTTATAAAAGGCCGCTAGTTTAAAATAAACAAAACATTGATGTCTACATAATTCTCCTAAAAAAAGATGCGCACGGCTCGTGTTTCCTGGAGCTTTTAATAGGTGGCTTCGAGATGATACCCCTCCCCCAACAGCACATGAAAGCGCTTTGTTCAAGCGCAAGAGAAACTCTGCCACCAAAAGAAACTTTGACCGTAATTTCTGACGTTACCGATGCTTGATTAACTGTACCTTGCGATGTTTCGGGAAGGCGGTCAGCCGGTGGGCGCTCAGCTGTCTGTGCAGTCGGTTCCTGCTCAAGCACCCCTCCTAGGATAGTCAGAATATCCTTCTCTCCCCTCCTGCGGCTCCGAGTGACTTCACTTTCGTAGCCATCGATCGCCGCTCCCACCGCAGGGTTGCAAGAAACTGCGCGAAAACAACGTGATCCGTGAAAACTGAACAATTACTGGGAACTCGTTCAAAATAAAATCTTCATCGTAAACAGGTTGGGAAAGAGCTCGCACGGGAAAGAGAGAGGGAGACCGTGGCAACTTCGCGAGGTGGAACGTGAAGCAATAAATGCTCAGAAAGTGAAGGAGCCATTGAACGTACTTACTCCAGTGACCTGCTACTCAAAACAAGCAGTCGTTTCTTCATGTGATAAGATGTCCTTTCTGCCCACCGCCACATCAGGAGAGAATTTCAAACAATAACAACTGACCTTGCCCCGTTTAATCTTTCCACTCTGGAAATCAGCGGTAGGTTTCGGTAAAAGTCACTTACCTGCGGCGAGAACAAGGAGCGCTGCTGCTAACCAAATCCTCATGTTGCGCTGCGAGAACTCGAAACTGACAAAGCGTTCGGTTCCTTCGAAGTTGTCCACCTCTAAAGCAACAAATGCCGCCCACTTTGTTTTGATCGCGTTGTCCTTAGAAGTTGCCGAAAGAAGTCCCACTCCCGAATAACCAGCTCGGTTCTTGGCACCTTAATTTTAAATAAATTTGTGACGGCAGTAAGGGGCCGGGGCAAATCCAGACAGGAGATTTGTTAAATGTCTCGAGTACTATTCATATTCCTTGCAGGCTGGCGGCGAGTTAAGAATAACTGCAGTCAGCGACCTCTAGATATATATACAGCCAGCCGAACATGGATGACGCCCAGCTGACGTGCCACTTGAAGAGCACAGCACAGAGTTAAGCTTTGTTGGAGCTGGCAGTTCCTGACCGGCCTACGACCAATCTCTCTGCGCAGCAAACCCTTACACTGTGAAAATTATTTGAATAAAAGCTACTTGGCACTGCGAAGCCAAATCAACCTGAACAAATATTGCAATCAAAAGCACTATTTTTGCTAAATCATAAATACTGGCAGTTTCGTAGCCAGTTATTATTCAACCAATTTATACGACTAACACCAGCCTTCCAGACTAGCCCACTGCTGCCGAGTGGGTGTACTGTATGCACTGAGCTCAGACTTATAGTTGGGGACAGGCCATGTGTTGATCCTGTGCACAGCAAAGTTTAACTAGGGTTTTCCTGTGTGTTTCTGTGGTACCTGGCATAAACCTGCCACAGTTTATCCAAGATTATTTTGTTAATTATAGTTCTGTTATTTATTTACTTAGATACAGCATATCCTCCAAGTTACTGTGAGAATTTGGAAGGGAAATACTGGGCACAAGGTTTCTGAAGTCAACTCCACTGCTGTCCTGAAACTTTCAATTGACCCAGCTGCCAAGGCCATTTGTGGATGAGAGATTTAGTTCTCAGGAACAATATGTGTGGAGAAAAAAAGTTTCTTTTTCCATTCTTGAAGGGCCAAGCTACTTCTAAGATTGTCCTCTGGAGGCACAATTTTGCCCACACTCTTTCCTGGCATCCTTCACCACCACTCCCCCCACCCCCACCCACCACCACCACCCAACTCCCCCAGATATTGAGCTTTCTCTGCTCTCTTGGGTAAAGAATTCCAAAGGTCCAGCATTCTCTAGTCGAAGAAGTTTCTTCTCATTTCAATCCTGAATGGTCAACCTCCTATTTTGAGACTGATGCCTGGCTCTAGACACACCAGCCAGGGGAAACATAATATCTGCATCTACTCGGTCAAGCCCTGAAAGAATCTTACACGCTTCCTTCCTCTAAACTCTGGAAAATAAAGGCCAAATCTATTTAATCTTGCTTTGTAAGGAAACCCCCTCCTTCCCAGGAATCAATCGCATGAACCTTCATTTCACTCCCTCTAGCACAGGTGTATCTGATCTGCACCCAATATTCCAGGGGCAGCCGCACCAGAATCAGCAAGATCTTTATTCTTGCGCAATAAAAGCCAACATCCCATTTCCTTCTTCATTGCCTAATGTAACAGTTTGTTCCCTTTACCCCTCAATTCGGGAAGTTTGAATAGAAGGAGAGAATAACCCAAGTACAATTTGAAAGGAGAAGTCAGGATGATAAGTTCCAGCATGAACTGGATGGGTGAGGGAAGTCTGGACTGAAGGGAATATTCAGGCAGTTTTGGGAAAGAGCGTAGGCAATATTGTGTGTTAGTGTCCGCGTGTGTTTTACTTTGTTCGTCCATGTATGTGTCTGTCCTAAGTCTTTGCATCTGAGGCTAGTCTCCAATCATCTTGGACCTCCTTGCCATTGGATCAATCTCATTCTGTCAAGACAATGTGGTAGCTCATGTGCAACAGCACCCTGCCTTAATAGAATTACCACACACATACATTTTCCACAGCTCAGAAAAAGTCTTCAGTATGAACCCTTTCAACTTTTGTCATTTTAAACACAATTAAGTTGCTGTCAGACCATTCCTAAAATGGAGTTTAAAGGGGTAGGAGCAGAGGAGAAACACATGATTGGATGAAGGGACAGCAAGGGAACTGTGGAGAGCCACTTCCTCACAACCTTCATCCCAAAAACCATCAGTGCTGTACCATACCATTCCACCCACTACCTCCTTCAAAAAGAAAGAAAATAAAAAAGGCAGAGGGAAATGGAAAAGGATAGGTAGGAGTCCTAACTTTCCTGGAATGACAAGGAGTTTCCTGGAATAGACTTTTCCTCCCTTGAGCACAACATGGAGGAGGAGTGATTTAGATTTCTCAGTAATGCATTCCCCATCTTCCAGCTGTCACTCCATGACATCATAGACTGCTGTTGGAGAAGTATCTGGATAGGTGGTATAGGCTCACCGCTGCTGTGGAGACCTGGAGCCACTTGGAGAGCTGTCAGGTGGATATTAGAGAATCAGGAATTGAATGTGACTGGAATCTCTAATGGCTATACACCTTTAAAATGGAGGTTGTACCCCTGAAAGTATGGAGAAGTTGTTGGGGGAAGGATTATGAAATTGTTTGGTGGGGTCTCTGAAATAATAGGGAGCTAGAAAAACAAAAAAAGGAAAGAGAAGGAAAGCTCATGAATTGAATACTATTAGAGCAAGGAATACTTCATCACATGCTATTGAGGTATATATTGAAGAAACAAAATAAATATTTAAAAAGGAGTAATATAAAAAGATTCTGGTGAATGGGATTACAGAAGAGAATGCTGGCCCCAGGGGCAGAAGAATTTCTGACAATGTTATATCTTTCATTTTATGACAACATTTCTATATTGAGTCTGAGTTCAGGGTGTGATTTAGAATAATTTCTACTGAATTGAGTGGACGATGATTGCCCTGTGAGAAGTGACCCAATGAGCTGTCTGCACTAGTGCCATGTAGCCACACACCATGGAAACAGGCCCTTTGTCCTTCAGATCCATGCTGGCCATCAAGTAACTATCTGAACTAATCCAATTTTCTAGTTCTAGACCATAGCATTTAAAGTGCTCAGCCAAATACTTCCTAAGTGTTGTGACAACAGCCTCTTAGTTTGGTTGTGTCTGATCTATTCCTGATGCTTTGGATGCACACAGTCTCAACGCAGATCAATTCTTATTAAGGTACCAGTTTCTGAGTTGTCACCTTTGCATAGAACTAGGGTCCAAGCCAGACCTATTGAAATAGGGCAGTGGATAGGGCCAGGGTGATGAGAAGGCTCTGCCTTCTAACCTGACTATATACAACACAGGAGGACTCTGGTTATGGTTTAAGGTTAAATAATTGGTGGAGGGGGCGGGCTAGTGGGTATACCACGACTACTCATTTCAGGTTAGAATAAGGGCATTGTTCAATGCAGAATGTCACTTTTGAATGTGAAGAAAAGCTATTAGTTAGGAGTGTCATTATTTAATACTGATTGACTCAAAGTTTTTAGTGCCTCCAATTTCCCTTTACAAATCATTTGCACACATTTCTCTCAGCTCCAGGATCCCCTTTTTTTGCCTGTTTATATATGGCCTTCTGCATCTTGAAAGTCTCATACTGTGCTAATAATGTGAAATACTGAGCAAAAAATATTCAGCTACAACAAACCAACTGGAATGAGGTAAATTCAGTCACACTTTGTGAAGCCATGTGATCAAGTGGTTAAATTATCTGACAAGAAATCCAAAGGCCTGGACAAACACTGCAGTAACCTCAGTTCAAATTCCTCCATGTTGAACAACACTTGGAAGAAGCACTAAAATCTTCACAGGTATACTATGTGCTCTGTTCAATGTCCATTACCAAGAGTGGCTTAGCAGCACCAAGCTGGCCGAGTCCTGATTGATACAGTTGACGGACTGGGTCTGCAGAAGGTAGCAGCTGCACTAACTTGAAGCTAAACCTGCTTGACCACATCCTTATCAACCTATCAAAGGCAGATAAATTTGTCCACAATTACCTTGGTAGAAGTATCCAGCTCATGTGGAAGCAAAGACCTTCTTCACAACAAGGACATCCTTTTATCCTGTTGTGTGGCAGTACAATGGTGCCAAATGAAACTCAGAACAGATTTGGCAGCTCAAAATTCAGCATCCACAAGGTGTTATGAGACCATCAGTAGCAGCAGGAATATAGACCACCACAATGTGTAACTTCAAAGTCCAACAGATCTCTGACTTTACCATTACTATCAAGCCACGGTATACAGAAGGGCATGCTGGGAGCAACAGCAGGTATTTCTAAATATGATGAGCCCAACGAAGCTGCAAAACAGAACCACAAGTGTGCTATATTGCGAACACAGCATGCATTAAAACAAGCTCAGTAATCTCACAACTACTGGATCAGATCAAAGCACTGACTGTGCAGTAATGAGCCAAATTGGATATTCCTACTTTTTGTGAATATGGGTAATTTTACACATGATCAAGTAAAAGCCAGTGTTGTAACTGTAATGAACCAGCTTGGCTAGAGGTGCAGTTAGTTCTGGAATATTCAAACCACAAAAGTGCCAGGCACTGGCCTTCTTCAGAAAGAGACAATCTAACCACTTACTCGATATTCAATGGTATGACTGTCTTTGAACCAATACTAGCATCCTGGATATTACTATCGACCAGAAACTCATCTAGTCATGAATTGTGGTAGACAATTAAACAGTTAATAGGAGGAGGGAACTGCAAGTACATCACTATCTTCAACAATGGCAGGACACACTTGTGAGTGCTGCAGCAACAAGAGCAGGTCAGAAGCTGGGTATCCTGTGTTGACTGATTTACATCCTGAAACCCTCAAGACCTTTCCACCTACAAGGGTCAAATCAGGAATGTGATGGAATATTCCCCTTCATGCCTGGAGGCATGCAACTGTAACAACTCTTAAGAAGATTGCCACCATCCAGGACAAAGCAGTCAACTCACAACCCTATCCACCGCCCTAAATATTCATTTTCTCCACCACCTCCGCGTAATGGTTACAATGTGCACTGTCTACAAAAGGTACTGCAGTTACTCACCCAGCCAATTCTGACTGCTGATTCCAGTGACTTCTACCAAGATGGTCAAGAACAACAAGCACATCGGAACACCATCACCTGCATGCTCCCCTTGAAGTCCCATGTCTTACCTTCTTGACTGGGAAATGTCCCTTCATCATTTTAAAACAAGCAATTCAAGAAGACAGCTCCTCACCACCTTCTCAAGGGCAATTAAGAATGGGGATTAAATGCTGGCCTTACAGCGACAGCCAAATCCTGCTGTCAGGATTTTGAAAAAGGGGCCAGGTGTTCAGAATATCACATGATATACTTCCAGGGGTGCCCTGAATGAGTCAGCAACCCCATCAGTATAAGAAGCCAAAAGAACTGAGTAAAGAAGCAATGAATAACAGAAAGAGACAAAGCAAAAAAGGAGATCTAAAAGATGACAGACATCCAAAACAGTTAAAAGGCTATATTTTTCTTTAATGCTGAGGGTGATTGAACAGCACATAATTAAAAATTATATACTATTCAATTACCCATGGCACTGAAGAAATTATATACTTTTCCTGTAACATTCTAGACAAATACCTAAAGCCAAAGATTCTCATTTGCAATCTGATTTTGTTCTGAGGTTTGGTTTGCTCTATAATACCTAGACTTAGTAACATTAAAGAATCAGCACATTATGGATCGCACAGTATAAGACAGCTTTCCTGTGTCATGGAAAATGCACTTTGGATGGAATATGACGTGGTAATGATTATTCTGGGTCATTTTATTGTCACGCAGGAAACTGAGCTGAGCACTTCTAATTTCGGATTGTTTTCACTTATCTGATGTGATTTCAACATAGATGCAGGTCAAGTGAAGTCATTTCCTATGCAATATCATGTTATGAGCCAAACAGTGCAATTAGTCCACAATTATCTTAGAATGGCCTTTCTTACTTATTCCCTGAACAACTGTATTTTCACATTGCAACATCACATTGGGATTCCACTAAAGTAAGTTCATATTCAGTTCCACCACCTTCCTCACTATGGTGCCAAATGCCTGACTACTAATCTCAACCCCAAGTCCCAGACCTTAACTCCTGAACATCCAATCACCTTTAGCCATGACTTCCAAAGCTTCAATTGTCCTAAGTCCAACTGCTCCCTGATAGCCTGATTTCCTAATGCCTTCAACCCCTGGAGATCCCAGTCACCTCAATCACCTGACCCAATTGCTGCAGTTGCCTGAATCTTCAACACTCCAGTCCCCTGAGGCTTTGATTATTCCAGCCTTACAATCACCTGGTGGCCCCAGACACCTGGCTCTCTGAGACCCCAGTGTCCCTGATTGCGTAGCCCTCTAGCAAATGATACTCTGAGATCTTGATGGAACAATGGCCCTAATCCGCCAATCATTTGGTGGCCCTGATATTCTGACACTATGATGCACCTCTTAGAGGTCTTGATCTTCACGCATTATTCATGCAGAAGCTCCAGGTCCTGAAGCTTGATGATGGACCCTCCCTTACAAATGGCACTGATCCCCTGATAACCAAACCCCATTCTTTGCCTGACTCTGATAGGGCTTCTGACTCTGGGCCCTCTCCGCTTCCTAAAGTCTGATTTGACCTCTGTCCCAGATGCTGCAGTTTTCCTCCATGAAGTGAAGCACACAAAAAACAAAGTCAAATGCTGGCTCAGGAATGCATGGGGTCTAGGACCTCAGGTATTACTTTTGCAACAGTGTGCTCATGAACAAAATGGTCCTTGGTGTACTGGACAATAATGATAAAATGTGCCATAATTTCTAGACCCACACCTTCAATCAATGTGTAGTGTCACAAGAGATTGATGGCCAGTTGTGGGAAGTTTTCATTTTCACCATTTTAAATAGCAAGATAAATATGGAACAATTGTCTCATACTGTATGTTAAGGCACTTATGGCTTCAGTGTTAACTTTTTGCTATACAAAATCTAATTACTTTTCAGTTTCATGAGAAAGAAACAAAATTACTTTTCTCCTGTTAAGATAGGAAGGAGTTACAATAGAACCAAAAGAGAGAGCTGAAGTTTTAAGTCAAAGACCTTTCTTCAATACTGTTCTGGTGAAGGGTTCTCAATCTGAAATGTTAACTCTGTTTCTCTTTCACAGTTGCTTACTGACCTGCTGAGTATTACCAGTATTTTCTATTTTTATTTCAGATTTCCAGCATCAGCAATTTTTTGATTCTCAAATAAAATTGTAAGTCTGTGCCTTTTAATTTAACATCTTGGGTATGCTTGAGCAGAAAATCCACATTGGCACTTCAACATAATGCTGAGACAGGGTTGCTCATGCAAGGGTGTCATCTTTTGGATTGGAAGATTAAACCTGGACTTTCAGGCAGGCATATAAAATCCTTTGTCAATATTTCAAGATATTTCCCTGGTGGACTGGTCTCTATTTATCCCTCAACCAGCATCAATGACAACAACAATCTAATCATTGTCTCATTGCTTTCTGTGGGAGCATGCTGTGCGCAAATTGACTGTGACTTAACCTGGACTAATCAGCAACAACACTGCAAAAGTACTTAATTGGCTGATAAGCACTACGGAAAATCTTGAGGTCACAAAAGGCATTGCATAATTTAACATCTTTGTTTAACTGCAAAATTACGCCTTAATGGTACTGTAAGTGTCAATTTGCTTCCAATTCCTTGTGTGAATCATGAGTACAGGTTTCTGCCCTCAGGTCTGTATAACATAGGTTTGATGGAAGAAGACAAAGGGTGGTAGTGAAGGGTTGCTTTATAGATTGGAGGCCTGTGACCAGTGATGTACCTTAGGGATTGGTGCTGGATCCTCTGTCGCTTGTCATATATATTAATGATTTGGATGAGAATGTACGTGGCATGATTAGTAAATTGGTGGTGTGGTGGACAGTGAAGATGCTTGTCTAAGGCCACAACAGGATCTAGATCAACTGGGAAAGTGGGCCAAGGAATAGCAGATGGAATTTAACTCAGACAATTGCAAAGAGATGCATTTTGGGAAGTTAAACCAAGGCAAGTCATACACAGTGAATGAAGGGACATGGGGAGTGTTGTAGGACAGAGAGAACTAGGGGTATAATATTCCAGAAAATGGGAACACAGGTGGACAAGGTGGTGATGAAGGCATATGGCATGTTTGCTCTCATCAGATGAGGCAATGAGCATAAGATTAGAGGGGAAGAATTTAAAGATGACCTGAGGGTCATGTTTTTCACACAGAGGGTGGAGGGTATATGAACTAGCTGCCAGAGGAAGTGGTAAAAGCAGGTACCATTACAATTTTTAAAAGACATTTGGACATGTCTTTGCATCCTCAGCATCTGTGTGGCCTTGAGAGGAAAATAAAATGCTTAAATGCAAGATCACACCATGGATAGGAAAGATTTAGAGGGATATGGGCCAAATACAGGCAAATCCTATTATCTCAGAAAGACACCTTGGTTTGCATGGATGAGTTGGCCTGAAGGGCCTGTTTCCGTGCTGTATAACTCTGACTGGTTACTAAAGGATGTCGTCCTATTTGAAGTCAGATAAAAATACTACGGGATTTCCTTTGGTTGACTAATCCAGTTTCAAATTCTAAACTTATCATTCAAAGGACAACATTATTAATGCATGTAATTGTTTTTTAGCATACTTGCATTGGACTTAGGACAGCTAGAAATAGCAGCGTGTTGCTAGCATTATCAACTAAGAATATGATATCACTCCACATTCAATTGACAAAAGGTCAGCAAAGTATTTTAACATAGAATCAAAGGTATACATTTGTTTGATTTTTTTAATGTTTGGCTTTAATCAGGAAAATAAGATTACAGTTGTGAAAGACAACCTGCTGCAAATTGGCCTAATATTTCAGGCAGTTAATGAGTTGGAAGCTGACAAATAAATATTGTGCCCAAATCACAAAATGTCCAGGAACACATGTTCAATGTAATTAATTGAAATAAGTTCATGTTTTGTGTGGTTGTCTTTAGCATGCCCTACTTGTTGGGGGGGGGGGTGGGGGGGCAGCTGCAAATGTGCTTTTCGGTACTAGTGACTTAGTTTGAGCAGCGTATGCAGTCAAGAGTCCAAGATAAAATTAATGTTATTGGTTTATGTGGGAACCATCTTGCTTATTCAGTTTTGTGATTATCTGAAGTGGTGTGACTGATGACTGAGGAACAAGGACTTTATTGGCAGTGCAATTGGCAAAGGAAGAAGAAGGATTATGTATTGGTATGCACAACAGCTGTGTCCAGACTATCTTGATCTTTGGAGGATGAAAGTGTTTGCTAGCAAGCAACAAAGAAGGTAACAGAAGAAATTAGGATACTAAGCTGAAAATCTTGATTATTAGAAGGATACAATATTACTGGAATCACAACTTAAATACTTAAGTTTGAATCCTATTTATTCTTTAACTGGGAAATTTAGAAATGGGGAAAATTCCAATAAATGTCTGTAATTTAGGAACCAAAGTTCTTATGTGCATAATCTGTTACCAATGAAGTTCGTCAACAATCAAATATGTATATCTAGATATTAAAATTTATGGCCTAAAATTCTATCATAGAGCACAAATTTATGTGCACAATGAAACTGAATTTTATTGACTGCCTCACTGAGGAGCAAAGAATCAGTGTTCTCCTTCTGTGAGTACCAAGTTAAATGGCCTTGGGTCTGGTCAGTACATGGATGGGAGACCACCGAGGAATATCAAGGCTTGCAATCTAGGGAAACAAATGATATAACCAGCAATCTGAATTCAATAAGGATCTCTGTCACATTTTATTATACTGGCTAAAGAAATACAGAATTCACAAGTTACACTATTCTGCTTCCAGATCCTCTAAGCATATGACACCCAATGAAAAAAGAGTCTAGGCATGTGCTATGCACCCAATGTTAGGCAAATGACAAAGGTAATTGATCTGGTGGGCATCTCATATTAAACTAGTGCAGAATTTCTGAAGCCCATTTTAAAAAAATACAGTACTTTTTTTATTTAGAGTGGCCTCAATAATAATTCTTCAGGAAAGGTAGGCAGATGGGGTGGTATGGCCTTGATGGTTAGTAATGATATAAAATCAATAGAGAGAAGGGACATAGGGTCAGAAGGAGTGGAATCCTTATGGGTGGAGCTAAGAAATGGCAAGGGTACAAGGACAATAACAGCAGTTATAGA
>JARFYF010000074.1:29567605-29579710 GCA_030265395.1 Rhina ancylostomus | reverse complement strand
CTGCAGATACTAGTCCAATCTTTATTTTAATTGATAGTACAAAAAATTGTGCAAGTAACTTGAATTTAATTGAGGGAGCGATGAGTCTATTTAAAGTCGTATTCGAAGTTAGTGATTTGCATTTATATAGCCCCTTTTATTGTCTCCGGGATCTGGTAGCCAATGAAGTACTTCTGAAGAACAGTACTGCCGTATAGGAAATCTGATTGTTAATTGGGCACAGTTGAGTAGGTGTAACTACAATGTGACAGTGTCCAGATAATCAACATGCATTTTGAAAATGTGCTTTGGGAAATAAATATTGACCTATATACTGCAGTATCTCACCTGTTCGGAAAGTGTAGTGGCATTCACTGTATTCTGTTGAATGTCACTTTAGATTTTTTTTGTGCTCCGTTTTCTGGTGTACCTATGTTCCTTGGAAAATTTAAAAGACATTTAAAATCTACGCTTCCATTTCACCTTTAATTGGATCATAAAAGCCATGGGTGATTGACACTGGCTGTGAAGTAAAGGGAGAATTGTTGACATTTTTTGGATAAAACTTTGAATTTAAATGTGTGCAAAACAAACTGAGTGGATTTATAAACTGTTGATGTTAATTTCATTGGTGTATCAGCAATATTAACTGTAATGTTGCATTATGCTCCGAGACCAAGTTTTTCTATTTACCACTGATGAAAATAACTAAATATTGGTCAAGTGCCAGAAGTGAGTCTAGCAATCAGGGAAAGAGAAATGAACTGTCTCAACAAGAAGTGGGGGTGCAAACTGGAGAGGGATTAGTTTATAAAAAGCAAATTAATGTAAAAGTGGAAGTCTGAAATATAAAAGGAAAATGTTGCACTTAGCAGGTCAGGCAGCCACTTTAGAGGGGAAGAGTCGAAGTTCCAGATTAAAGTGGTCATTGACATGAAACTAATTCTATTTAATTTCCCACAAGTGATGGCTGACCCACTAACTACTTTGTGCATTTGTTTTATTTTAAAGATTATTGTGCCTTCAAGTATGCGAATTGCTACGTCACAAAACTAGAGAGGACTTGTCAGATGAGGTTAGGGTGCATGTTTCAAGATGGTACCATCAGCGATGTGAAACACATGGAAAATGTGTTCATTTTGTCACAATGTTAAAATGATTATAGTTTTATCATAAACCTTGCTAATGAAATGCAATTTCTCATTGGTTGATATATTCATTTATATAGATCTGAGTGAACATATGAAAAATGAACGAGTCAATCTCATGAATATGATGAAACTTAGCATTAAAGTGCTCATCCAGTCTGCACTAAGCCTGGGAAGAACTTTGGATGCTGAATACCCACCTCTTCAGCAGTTCTTTGTGGTAATGGAGCAGTGTCTCAAACATGGACTGAGAGGTACCATATGCCTTTTTCATTGACAAAAAAGGGTGTTATACTTTAATTGGCAGAAGCACATAAGACCCATGTAGCATTGTATTCTTTTAATCTCCTGCAGTAAAGAAGACTTTTCTTGGACCAAACAAATCATTTTGGGGTCCTCTGGAACTAGTGGAGAAGCTTTGTCCTGAGGCTGCTGAAATAGCAACAAGTGTCAGAGATCTACCAGGGCTTAAGTGAGTTTGTGAATATTTTTCTGTGATGTAATAAATTTTTTGAATGGGATCATTTATATCTTATTTTTAATTTACAGAACTCCAATTGGAAGAGGGAGGGCATGGCTTAATCTCGCCCTAATGCAAAAGAAAATAGCTGATTATTTGAAGGCCTTGATTGATCGGAAAGATCTACTGAGGTGATATTAGTTTTTTTTGTATGAAGTCTGCTTTTGCTTGGATGGAGCTGGCAACTATAACTGCAATGGAGAATCTATAGAAGGTGGTATGATTTCTGGGACAATTCGATTAGTCGTGTTACTGCACAGAAATAGGCCACCTCCTATCAATTTTTGCAATGTTTTTCCTCTCTATAATCCTGTGCTTTGAACATAACCTTAACAGTTTTTCTTGAAATAACTTGGACTTGGTTTCAACAGATTATTAGATTACAGGTTTGAACCAGCATTTCTGAATGGTTATTTTCCAATTGTCTTTGTTCATGTTTATTTTGCGACATGAAATAAGAATAAGAATGTCATTCTGTCTACTTGCATTATTAAAGATTCTCCAGTCTTTGCCTAACCCTCAGCATAGTACCACTTAACAAGTTAAAGAATCTTTTTCATCCACACCACTATCCCTTGTGTCAATCATCGAGGGAAAATGCATTGACTGGACTTGACATGTTTCCTTTTCCACCTTTTGCAATTTAGTTAGCCATTTCCCTTTTCATGTTAATTACTGTGCATCCCTGAAATCACCAGTTGTTATCCTTTTTTAGTTTTTGATATTGTAAGACTCCCAAAATCTGAGTACTTCAGTTCTAACTTTGAAAGCAGCCTATTCCTTCTGTGCTATCTAACCTGAACAGGTACACTTTGCTCATGACTTGTGCTGATTTCTACTCCTATGTTTTTTTTGTGTGGTACAGTTTATTAGCTACTATCTGCAGTGATTGAAGAATTTTATTATCATTATTATTCTATGGTTGCTCTGAGATCTGAAACTGTTAAATTAATGCAGTAGATCCAATATTGTCTTTGGATGCCCCATTCATCAATATTTCTCTCCATCATAGCTTGCTAATAGCCTTTGTTCTTTGTTTGTTGGTATACTATTGACAAGGTGGTCCTGTTGGATGTTAGGAATTGGATGAGTGGGAAATGGCTCTGGCAGCCCATTTTGCCTCCTGCTACATGATTTTCTTTGGACTGATTTATTTACAAAATCAAAGATGTGATAAAAGATGAATTTCCTCTTGAAGTTCTGTTTACAATAGTAAAATGATATGTAATCAGCTGCCTTTCAAATCTGTCATCTTCCCAATAAATATTTTAGCTTCAAAATTTAAGGTGATCATTGTCAGTGATCACTCCCACCATGAGTTCTACACTCCTATTTTGATGGGTCCTGTGTCTCAATTTTGGAAGAGCAGTAGCTGGAAGGTACACATAGGTTGTTTCATCGGGATAGTTTCCACTGATATCATGTGTTACTTGGACTGCATCATTTAAATCCTTATTTTGATATAGAGTCAGATTCTACCACTCACCAACACACTTGGTGAAATTTATAGTGGCTAATTAGCCTACCAACCCACATATCTTTTGGATGTTGGAAGAAACCAGAGCATGACCACATTGCACACAGCACCGGAGATCAGGATTGAACCTAAGTCTCTGGAGCTCTACTCGTTATGCCACTGGACCACCCTTAAGAATATTTGAAGGATGCTTAAAGATAGTCAGGTTCTTCAATGGGTACTGGGATGTTTAAGAATATTTCTTTTGATCTTAAATTAGAATCTATGAATACAATTTTGCTTGATTTTACTAGTGTTATATTTCCTTACTGAAGTGGAAGGTTATAGTATAGTCTTTTAAGGAAAAAATGGTGCCTCTCTGGCATATTAATGATGTTTTGCAATAAAGTGGCGGCTGGCTAAATTAAGTTTTTCAAGTTTTGATATACTACATGAATTAATACAAGTATTCTTCTAATGTAGTGAATTCTATGATACAAATGCATTGATGATGCACGATGAGGGAGCAGTTATTGTTGGTCTCCTGGTGGGCCTTACAGTTATCGATGCAAATCTTTGTTTAAAAGGAGAAGATCTAGATTCTCAGGTAATATTAGCATATAATTTTCCAGGGGAATTGTAAATGTTGCATTAGTATTTATGGAGCATGCATGATATTTCTTTCATGAATAGCTGCTTTGACTACTTGTATCCATCTGATTATTTTGAAAGATTGTGGTACAAAGCCTTGCTTATTTATTAATCCAGAGCAGGAAAAGATTATTATGCAGCAAACAGCAATGAGTCTAAAACGTGGTCAATAACATTGTTTGTTCTTATCATTCATTTCTGAAGTTGGGAATTTAATTGACTATTTTTAATTTGCAATTAAAATATTAACTTCAGAAGAATATGCTGGTTTAAGGATCAATGCTTTAAGAGCTCAATGGCTAGCAAGACTAATAATTTGTTACTATCGCATATAGTAAGCAAAATGCCATTTTTTGTGTGTGTACAAAGTTTTAATGTCTCTCAATGTTTAATGTACACCTTAATTGATAAGGAATGAAGATGTTTATTCTCTTTCCAATCATTTTACCTTTGAGCTAATTGACTCATTCCCTTTGCTTGAACATTCATTCCTTCAATTCTTTTTAAAGGTACTTGTCATGCATGAACGTGGGCCATCTGTTCACTGTAAATATGGCTGTCATCAAAAACTTTGGCAAATAATTTTTTGAAGCAGCATAACAATTAATTTAAAAACTGAAATGTTTTTTGAATGAAGAAATTTACAGTTATAAATGGAAAAATAGGAAACGCTCAAATCAGTCAGCATCTGAGAATAATGCAGTTGATTCATCAAATTAAGGCTCATTTAAATAACTTCATGTATTCCTTCCATCAGAATACACCTAGACATGTTTAATGTATGTTGTTTTCATAAATAAGTTTTGAAACTTAAAAGTAAATGATGGTGGAATATGTACAACAGTTCTGTCAGCAACTGCAAAGAAAAGATGGAGTAAATTTTCAAGAATTAAGAGGCAGGTACATTTACAACATTTAAAAGACATTTGGACAGGTTCATGGGTATGAAAGGTTTAGTGTATGATAGAAGTATGTAAAATTATGAGAGGGATAGGTAGTGTTTTTCCCCCAGGGTGGAATTGTCAAATACTAGAGGGCATGGATTTAAGCTGAAAGGGGAAAGTTTTAAAGGAGATTTAAGAGGCAAGTTTTTTGTTACAGGGTTGAAGGTACCTGGAAGGTGATGGAAGCAGATAGCACCATTTAAGAGGCATTTAGATTGGCAGGGTATGGAGGAATATAGACTATGAACAGGTAGATAGGATTAGTTTAAATTGGCATTGTGGTTGATGCAGATATTGTGGGCTGAAGAGCCTGTTCCTATGCTCTACAGTTCAATGTACAATGAATGCAGGGAAAATGTGCCTGAAATCAAGTGTTGGGAATAGTCTGGCAGGGATGATTGTTTAGATTGGACAAACTTGGATACGTTAGATTTTCAGATCTTTTGTGAATGCCAGTTCATACAAGGATGTGAACTAGTGACTTTGTTGTAATTCTCAGTTTGTGCTAAGACATTTTCTTTTTGTGGATTTAACTTTGAATGTTGCCTTGTGTATAGACATCTTGTATTCCAGTACTAATGAAACCCTGCAGATTTTGATAAAGACAGCAGAGAATAAATCTGTTTTTGTCATCAAGAAAGCTGATTTGATTTTAAATTTTCTGCCTTTTTTTCAGGTTGGTGTGATTGACTTCTCACTGTACTTGAAAGATGGAGCTCCAGATCGTCCTGACATCAAACAGTGAGTAATCAGATAAATTTACTATATCAGCTTTTAAACTCTTGTACTTTTATCAGTGTTGCAACAAATTCTTGTCCTTTTTTTGCACATGACTCTGTAAAAGCACTAAGATTAAAAATCAGATTGCAGAAGTTGAAGATCTGAAACAAAAACTCAGTGGGCAGGCAATATTTTGTGGGGAGAGAGTTAAAGTTTCAGGTCAATGTCTTTTCTACAATGTGTTCACCCAGTTTACACTTGATTTCAGCAATGTATCAGAGACCACATGGTGATTACTGAGTGTAATACACTGGATTTGAAGAAATGCAAGTGAATTGCAACTTTACTTAGAACACCTCCATTCAGTCCATAAAGATGATCACAATTTTCCAGTTCCACATTTCTTTAATTTTCCATCCCACTCTGACATCTGTTTTTGGTCTTATACAACTATTTCTAGGTAACTCGACATAAGCTTGAGGAATGGAGACTCGTTTTACATTCCTGTTTGCCAGAACTGGCTAGTTTTGATTAAAGATCATCCACTTTGATTCTTTCTCTTTAGTTTCAGATTTCCAGTATTTACATCGTGCAGCTCTTTTGTTTTTTAATTATTCTTTCCAATTGCCCTCATAACATCAAATAGATGACACTAAATACATTGGTCCACTTAGTCTCCATCTTATCATAAACATTTTCTCCCAACTGCCTCTCTGCAATGTAAAACATCTTTATTTTCTCAGTTTTCCAGCTCAGATGAAGGGTTATTGCCTTGAAATATTAACTCGAGTTCCTATACCTAAAAACAAAGTACTGGAAATACTTAACAGGTCAGGCAGCATCTTGCAGGGAGAGAAACAGTTTACTCAGATCATATTCAAATTAGTTTTCAAGTGATTTGTAGAATGTTATATTTGAATCCTTTCCAAAAACAATATTTATGCTGTGGTTATTGAGTGCTGCTTAATGGTCCAGAACATTCTCCAGGCAACCTGCCACCCCCAAGTGGACCTCCAACTCTGTGCAAACCCAGTGATTACGTTAATCTTTTACAGCCATATGACTGCCATTAACTCGAGTCTTCAGTTTCAAGACTCTCCTACAGGGAGATCGGGCCTGGCTGGTGACCAGCCTTCTGGAAGATTGCATCTTGAAGCCTTGCCTCAGTGATTGTTCTGATGAAGGGGTTTTGTTTATTTCTCCATATATTCACATGTTAATTAAGAAAACAATACCTAATTAAGCCGACCTTGTTAAATTAAGTTTGGTGATCTCATCAAGTGATGGATTGGCAAACCATGGTTGATGTATTGCAGAAGTGCAGAATAAAACATGTATCTTGCCCATCAGTTCAACTTTAAGAAAAGAGGCAGAATGAGGGGGTTAGGTGTTTTGGCATCTGACCTCCAGCAGATTCTATATTTCTGCATTTGTGTACTACAACATTGAAATCTGGAATGCACTAACAAACACTTTGAAACAAGCTAGCAGTTCTTTGCAGAGCCGTTGGTGAGCTGTCAGTGTGATCTGACCTATTTTAGACCTGACTAGCTCAGCTTAGCTTTGTTTACATTACAGAATTTGTTTTATCAATTTGCTGACTTAAGTCATGTTTAGTGGGACTTGCCTTTGTGTTGCTGAGTGTGGCTAAAATGTTTTAATTCTTCATTGCTCTTAATTCCCTTTACTAGGATGGTGCCTACCGGAATGTGAATTTTAAGAGTGGCTGATTTGACTATCCTGAGGATCAATAAATTGAGTTCCAAAAGTCTTAAAGTTACTTCCAAACTTGTATGCACAGATTTCCTCTCCAATCTCTTGAGTGCAGAACTGATCATGCTTGGAAAGGGAACCGATGGGGAGAAAATAGTGTAGACCAGGATGAAAGTAAATTTATGAGAAAACATAAGCTGAAAATATTTCTGTTTTTGGAAGCTGGATCCAAGATTGTATTTCTGACCCCAAATTGGAGCTTGAGTCCAGACTTTCCTTTCATGGTGAGTAAAGGTGAGGGGAGAAGTAATTCTCTGTATAAATATGTCCCACCTTAGATGAAAGGAAAGCTTGAGTTGGTGGACACATTTTTCACTCTTTCAGTGGAAACCTGACTATTCTTGTGAGTCATTCAAATTGAGTGTGAAATTGGCTATTGGCCATGCTGAGATTGACTTGGTTATGTTCCAAAATCCATAATTTCTCCTCCTTGGCCTTCAGGAATACTGAAATCACCAAAATTCTTGACCAGAAACATTATGTGGAAGAGCTCAACAGACACTTGAGGTAAAGCACCTAAAGTCTTTGTCACTGTCTTCATTGTCTTGTATACATAATTAAAATTAGATCTCAAACATTTGTTGTAAGTACAGTATTTTTAAAACCATTCAGAAAAATGTAGTGTGTCTCGAATGAATAAGCATTGCATTAGCTTCTGTTAGTAACCAATGTAAGCATTTTATTTTGATGTGATGATTTGATCTGTAACAATGTCTTAAACTGATATTTAATTAAATGTATTTCTGTTTCAAGTGGTACAGTTTCTGACCTGCAGACAAAACTGGATTCATTGGAAAAAATTAATGCAAAACTCATGGAAGAGGTGAATAATACTGACAGACTTTCCTCATGTTTTCTTGAAATTTCATTTGAAAATAGGTTTGCATTGTATATGATCTGGCTCTATACTTTGATATATCTTGCAGCTTGTAGCAGCAAATGACCGAATTCAGTCACTTCAGGAGGAACAGGACCAGTTAAAGCAAGAAAATTCATCAATCCTTGAAAGCAGTGAACGTCGAGTAGAGGTTGAGTCATGAATGCTAATTTAATATTCTGAACTGGCCTCTGCTAACCTTTACCAGCTGTAGAAGGGTTATATATGGTTTAATAAAAAAGTTATTTACATTTTTCTTAACACAAAATAAAGTCCTTTAAGTAAACGCCTGAATCAATCAAAAGAAAATGAATACAGGTGACCCCTGCATTATGGTTCTTCAGGTAACATAAATTCACCCTTAAGAGTATTCACAAATCACTACCCAAAAATTTGAAAGTGGAATTTGTGTGTTTGGGGGTAGGGGTAGAGAAATAAACAAACACTTTTTTTTCTCAACTCGTTTCTTGATGCATGCACAGATGACATGGCTTCTTGTGACAGAAAGTCAGGATAGGGCTCTTTTTCCAAGAACACAACTTCCCATAATGCAGAGGTTGCCTGTATGTATTTTTTTTAACTTCAGCATATCTCTGACTAACTTGAAGGTTGATCAAGACAGTACAGTAGATGTGTGAGGTGTGTGGATTTGACATTCAACAGCATGATGGTTAGAGCACCATAAATGGTCTCAGCAGCATCAGAAAGTTCATGTGGTTGCTATTTTGTGACAGTGCTAAAAAGGTGGAGTTTGGATGCTGTATGAGAGCAGGGTTAGGCTTCGTAATGAAATGGGTTAGGACATGATCAAGGCATGGGTAAGGTGAATAGTCAGTCTTTCTCCCAGGGTATCGGACTCTAAAACTAGAGGGCATAGATTTAAGGTGAGAGGGGAAAGGTATAAAGGGGACTTGAGAAACACATTTTTTGCATAGATGGTGATAGATATGTGGAATGAGCTGCCAGAGGAAGTAGGTACAATTACAATGTTTAAAATACCTTGAACAGGTACATGGACAGGAAAGGGTTAGAAGGATATGGGCCAAATACAGGCAAATGGGACTAGCTCAGGTAGGCAACTTGGTCAGTATGGATGATTTGGGTTGGAAGGGCTACTTGCTATCCAAATAACTCTAACTCTTACTGTTACTAATTTCCCCAAAACACTTTTACTTGTGCCAAACATTGAATGGCTACTTGTAATTGTTCGAACCATATTCATCATGAGCTGCCATTCTCAGAAGGAAAGAGGAGAAAATAGATTTTAAATCGTGTTTGCAGTAAAATTAGTTTAAGTGAATTGGGCCCAATGTTGAATCTCCCATAGTTAAATAGTCTGTTTTACAAGAATGATTAATGATCTATGGGTTGTACCGAGATGTGCATACTGAGACAAGTATCAACTACTGTTGGAAGATCATCAACTTGGTGAAAGAATAGCTTTAGTCTGCATGAAACTTGTTGGCCTTCCAGTGTACGGAGAGGTCCCCAAGCAAATGCTGCTGACTGGCACATTCCAAGGTGCAGGAGTATGTGCAGAGGGATGCACTGAAGCTTGGTGCAATCATCACAAAGGCTCTGTGGGGAAAGACCATGGTCTAAGGTACTGCTGCCACTGGACACTGTGGGGCTGGGTCTTTTTTAACAGCCTCTCAAATGCTTCATGGGTGAATTTTTAGAGGAGGAAAATGAGTGGGATTGATGCTTTGTAAGAGAATGAATTGAAGTGATGGCACAATGAATGTAGAGAAAGATATGTACTGGTTTGTTATTGAGATTACTTGAAAGTTGAGTTCATCGTCACATGCACAAGTACACGTATGCACAGGTGCAATGAAAAACTTAATTGCAACAGCATCACAGGCACTGTCATATAAGCAGCATTCACAGGATAAACATAAATTGTGCACAATTTTTGCAGGAAAGAACACAATTTGAACAAAAAGTAGTCCATTTTAGTGCAAATTGATCTAAGTGGTCATAGTTTTGCTATACTGAGGTAGTGATTAGGGTTTTGCTGGTTGTTTCAAGAACCAAGTGGTGAAGGGAAATAGCTGTTCTTGAACCTGGTAGTGTTGGACTTCAGGCTTCTGTACCTCCTGTCTGGTGGTAGCTGTGAGAAGATGGCCTGGCGCGGATGGTGGCTCCTTTGATAATGGATGTTGCCACCTTGAAATAGTGCCTCCTGTAGATACCACCAATGGCGGGGAGGGATGTGGGTGTGCCTGTAATGTATTGGGGAAAGTCCACTACTCTCTGCAGCTTCTTGCATTCCTGCATATTCAAATTGCTGTACCAGACCATGATGCAACCAGTTGGGATACTTTCAGCAATACATCTGTAGAAGTTTGTTAGTGTTTGGTGACAAGCCAAACTTCCTTGAACGTCAAAGAAAGTAAAAACATTTTATATTATGAATAAGTATATTTTTGAAATAAAAAGTAATTTGTGAGGTTGGGAATAAACAAATCCCTTTTGTTGTGAGCAGTACTTTACCATCAATTTTAGCTTTTGTCGGGTATTAGCCTAGCAGAAATTTGCGTTTCGTTATCATTAATGGGTCATTGGTTTCTCTAAGGAATGTGGATGGCAGGGGCAGAGTGCTGCTTTTAGATAACAAAGCTAATGCAAAGTCAAGTTGCTATTGTTACTTGATACTCGTATTCTTAAATTGTTTCTTGATGAGATTACAGTCACTATCACTTATAACTTCCTTCTGACATCTACCAGGTGACTAGACAAGATTCTGAAGTAGAGCTGGAAACGTACAGGCAAACTCGGCAAGGTCTAGATGAAATGTATAATGAAGTCTGGAAGCAACTGAAGGAAGAGAAACGACTTAGAATGGTAAAGGGTGATTTATCCTTAATATTTGTCTTGAATTAGCAAATGACTTGCATAAAACTTGATATTAAATGTTTTTTAAATATTAAATTATTTTAATTTTAAACTGGCTTAAAGTGCTTCCTGAAATTGGATTTAACACTGAATATTTTTGATGCAAATATGAGCATTCTTTGTTCTGATTATTTTGGACAGAAATTCCTATCAATGTAGGAAAAGTAATAATGTCAGAATGTAGATTTCAAAGCTGTTTGGATCTTTCAGTTCTGTTTTGGTGATTTGAAGAGTTTGTTATTTCAGGAACTGGAGAAAGAATTGGAATTACAAGTGAGCTTGAAGCAAGAAATGGAGACTGCCATGAAGTTACTGGAGAAGGACACTCATGAGAAGCAGGATACACTGGTTGCTCTACGACAGCAGTTAGAAGAGGTGAAGGCCATCAATTTGCAGATGTTTCACAAAGCCAAGGTAAGAAGTGAAGGCAGATGGGTCTCGTATTGACAATCCTTAATTAGCAAGTAATTTCTGAGGGTATGCAGTGTAGAAACTTGTGTGATACAATTGATGGCCTTTCCAAGACTCATCTACATTAAGAACATGACTGGATAAGACAATAGGAGCTATAAGAGTATCGTTCCTGCTTGCGCCTGGAGCTGTGCATTATTCCTTCTGCTTATTCTAAAGTTATTTTAAATTAATGACCCTTTGCCATTGATGTGACTCAAAAGAAAAAAGCCTTTCCATTATAATACCAGTTCAAGCACAGTTTCCTCCTTTGATGTTGGGATAACATTGCTGAATTTGGATACTCCTTGACTGAAAACCTGGACTAATGTTTAATTTTCAGAAATTAGAGAGAGTCTGACAGGAGTGCATTGGGTATGGGGAATAATTGGTAGATTGGAAATTGAGAAAATGGAGCACTAATGATTACTAGAGCCAGCAAAAATATTTATGCAAGTAATAAATCAAAGCTTCAGTGCTACTAAAATTTTAGAGGCTTGAAACTGGACCTTGCATTTTTAAAAAAAAACCTATGGAAGATATGGCGGGCATAAGCAATAGGTGTGTCAAAATTACGGCAGTGAACATGATGCAGAGGGATCAGGTTGTTCTCATGCATGTTTTGCAAAAGGTTTGTATAAAAGTACTTAAGTTAATTAGTAAATCTAAAATATTATAATATTGATTGA
>JARFYF010000074.1:29509378-29521435 GCA_030265395.1 Rhina ancylostomus | reverse complement strand
TTATGGGGCTTCCTCGCCTGACCCCGCTCCCCCCACTAGTGGCAGAAGAACCCTAAACTGTAGTCCTTCCCCACCGAGCCCTGTGATCCCATGAGTTTCCTCGATGTGCCCTGATTTCCTCCCACATCCTAAAGATGTGTGAGTTGGTGGGTTAATTGGCCACTGTAAGTTGCTCTTAGTGTGCAGGTGAGTGGTAGAATCAGAGGGAAGTTGCTGGGACTGTGGGGAAGAATAAAAAATGGGATTAATGTCAGGTTAATATAAATGGGTGGCTGTTGCTCAGCACAGACTCGGCGGGCCGAAGGCCCTGTTTCCATTCTCTATGACTCTATAGCTATAATTTCTCTTTCAAAATATGATGTTGGCTATTGGTAGGAAGACATATAAGCAAAAATCAAGAAGATTTAGCAGGAAGCAGAAGCAAGTAGATTTATGAGGGTGTTGCCAGGACTAGAGGGCCTGAGTTTTAGGGAGAGTTTGGCCAGGCTAGGTTTTTGTTCCTTGGAACGCAAGAGAATGAGGGGCAACCTTACTTGATGCTTTCTTAATCTGAGGACTTTCTTGATGCTTCCAGGATCTAGATCGCGTGTGCTTTCGCAAAGAGTTGTCAGGTTAACACTGCTGCCTCTCAGCTCTGGTGTCGATGAGGTCATCGATTTTGGTGCCAGGAGAAGTGATCCCTTTATATTGGCCATGAGATATTTGAGCATCACTCGATATAAAAATTTCACCTCCTTGGTATCAAGCGAAGCGCTAGCTGAGATCCTTGAAATTCTGCATCTTTTTGATCGATTCTTAAACTTTGTCAGTTTTATATATATATGGTGGTGGTTTTGCATGTTTTTTTAACTCTATATTTGTCTTGAGCTACGTTAATAAAGTTCATTTTAATTTTTTTAAATTTTGCTTCAACATATCGGATAATGTAGACATTGTGCTAACTTGGTTGGTCACACCAATACTCACCAGTGCGGTCTTTTTTATTTTAATTTATTATTTTACCCGTGCCAGTTTAACATTCACAGATAGAGAGATATGTTTTTGGGTAGATAACCTACCTAAGAAAGTCATAATAGACACTTGACCTCCAGTTCTGTCTGTGTGGTGTCTCCACATTCACTCTGTAATCAACTGGCTCTTCCCCCTGATTTCCTCACACATCCCAAAGTTTGGGTTAACTGGCAACTGTAAGTTACCCCAAGTGTATGTGAGTGGGTGGGGAATCAGGGCCAGGGGAGTGGTGGGTGTTGATGGGCATGTGAGAGAGAGTAGGCGACAGGGAAATAATTGGGGGAATGGAACTAATGAGAATGCTCTTAGAGCCAGCATAGATTCGATGGGCTGAAATGCCTCCTTTTATGAGAAATGGATGAAATATGTGCAATCCGATCACCCTGAGACACGATTCTACCAATTAGATTCTGTAGCAGGGCATACACTGACAGCTGCCTTAGTCCCAACTCCCAATGTTCTGTACATGGAGTAGATTGACACACTGGACCTCCTTGTATTCTCAAGGGTCACCTTTCACACGATGGAATGAGGTGCTTGATATTCCACACACTGGAGTAAACACTGATTGAGAGGCTGAGGTTAAGGGAGGAAATGACCGATCCATTGCTTTAACAACTGAAAATGTAGCTGCTGATGGATGAGTGCTTAAAAATCACAGATGATCAAGAGGTCAGAGTGCACAGATATCTCAGAGGGTAGTGTAGGGCTGGTGGAGATTAATGATATTGGGAGGAGGGATGACCTGATAGAAGTATATAAAATTATGAGGGGCATAAATAGATAGTCTTTTTCCCAGCATGAAAAGCCAAATACTAGAGGGCATAGGTTTAAGGTGAGAGGGGGAAAGTTTTAAAGGAGATTGAGCGGTTAGGGCTTTTCTCGTCGAGTGGACGGTCGGAGACTTTTTCCCAGGGTGAAAATGGCTAACATGAGGGGGCATAATTTTAAGGTGATTGGAAGAAGGTATAAGGGGGATATCAGAGGTAAGTTTCTTTTTACACAGAGAGTGGTGGGTGCATGGAATGCACTGCCGGCAGAGGTTGTGGCGCAGATTCATTAGGGACATTTAAGAGACTCTTACATAGCCACACGAATGATAAAGAAATGGGAGGGAAGGGTTAGATAGACACTAGAGCAGGATAAAATGTCGACACAACATTGTGGGCCAAAGGACCTGTACTGTGCTGTAGTGTTCTATGTTCTATGAGATATGCGAGGCGAAATTCTTTACACAGAGACTGCTAGGGGCTTGGAACGCACTGCCAGGTCAAGTGATAGAAGCAGATACAATATCAATGTTTAAGGAGCATTTCGATAGGCACATGAACAGTCAGGGAATAGAGAGATATGGACCTTGTGCATGCCGATGGGATTAGATCAGATTAGTGTCATGGTTGGCACAGACATGGTGGACCGAAGGGCCTTTTCCTGTGCTGTACTGTTTTATGATCTTTCTCCTATGATAAGGGAAGAAGATATTGGAAAGCAAATAATAGAGTTTATAAAATTAACTGGAACCACTGTACATCAGTGGGCAGGGGGTTTAGTATGTGTTGGGCCACACAGTGGAGTTCTGGAACAAATTAAGTTGGCAGGGAGTGAAAGGTGAGCCAAGACTAGCCAAGAATGTATTGCAGTAATCAAATCTCAAGGAAACAAAGGCATTGATATGTATTCCAGCAGTGTAAGATATGAAGGAGAAGGATAGTGGGAGACAACTCAGGAGTGTCACATTTTTAAATAAAGGGTGGCTTTGGAGATTTGGATTAAGGTGCAGAGGGTTAGGAACTTTGCACCAAGCCCAGACTGGGCCATTATTATTTAAGCACTAACACACTACCATATTTGATCTGCGGTGTATAAGCCACATTCTAGTCCTGTGCTGTTTATTGCCACACTTTTTCACTCTCTAGTCCTTGACTTTTGAGGAGTGCTGCAGGAAAACTTTGATGGTTTGTGCGCAAAGGTGAAGAAACGCCACATTGAGCACTACAGGCACTAAAGTAACATTCCCAACACATTCTGCAGCACACAGAGAGCTGTTGACAAGTGGTTAGAAATTATTCCACGGCTCTGTAGAGCTGTGGTTAGACTGTACCTGGAGTGCTGTCAGCACCCTGAGAAGGATTAGTCTTGGAAGAAGTGTAGAGTTGATGCCTCCTGGATCGTGAGGAGTTTATGCACAAACTAGGGTTGCAATGTCTAGAACTTAGAAGGTCAAAAGGTGATTTGAAGTATTCAAGACATTAAAAGGAAGTTATAGGTAAATGAAGAGCTCTTCTATTGGCTGAGGAGTTTATCGTTGGAGTAAAACTGAAGCAGGCCTTTCAGCAGTGAAATTAGGAAAATACTTCCGCATGCAGACGCTGCAAGAAATTGGTAAGTTGGTTCATTATTGTCACATGTACCATGGTACAGAGAAAACTTTTGTTTTGCATGCCATCCATACAGATCATTTCATCACATCAGTACATTGAGGTAGTACAAGGGAAAAACAATAACAGAATGTAGAATAAAGTGTTACAGTTACAGAGAAAGTGCTGTGCAGGCAGACAATAAGGTGCAAGGCCATGATGAGGTAGATTGTGAGGTCAAGAGTCCATTTTATTGTACAAGGTTCAGTATTCTTCTAACAGCAGGATGGAAGCTGTCCTTGAGCCTGGAGGTACGTGATTTCAGGCTCTTGTATCTTCTGCCCGATGGGAGGGGAGAGAAGAGAGAATGTCCATGGTGGGTAGGATCTTTTAATTATGCTGGCTGCTTTACCGAGGCAGCAAGAAATGTAGACAGAGTCTATGGAGGGGAGGCTGATTTTCGTGGTGTGCTGAGCTGTGTCCATAACTCTCTGCAAGCCCCCCTCCCCTTTCCTGAAGTAAACGACCAGCTCTTCTGTTTTGCTGACATTGAGGGAAAGGTTGTTGCCATGACACCGTGCCACTGGGCTCTTCATCTCCTTCCTGTACACCGACTCCTCGTTATTTGAGAGATTCAGCCCACTATGGTGGTGTTATCTGCAAACTTATCGATGGAGTTAGGGCAGAATCTGGCCACATGGTCTTGAGTGTATAGGGAGTAAAATAGGCGGCTGAGGATGCAGCCTTGTGGGGCACCAGTGTTGAGGATAATCACGGCAGAGGTGTTGCTGCTCATCCTTACTGATTGCAGTCTGTTGGTCAGGAAGTCAAGAATCCAGTTTCAAAAGGTGCTGAGTCCCAGGTCTAGGTGTTTGGAGATGAGTTAGAATTATGGCATTGAAGGTGGAGCTGTTGTCAATAAATAATAGTCTGATGTAGGTGTCTTTATTATCCAGATGCTCCAGAGATGAGTGTGGGGCCAGGGAGTTGGCATCTGCCATGAACCTGTTTTGGTGGTAGGCAAATTGCAGTGGGTCGAGACTGAAGGTGATGTATGCCATGACTAGCCTCTTGGAGCACTTCATAATGGTGGATGTCAGAGCCACTGGGCGGTCGTCACCAGGGTGCATTACCTTATTTTTCTTGGGTACTGGGATGATTATGGTCTTAAAGCAGGTGGGAACCTCAGATTGAAATAAGGAGAGGTTAACAATGTCTGCAAATACCCTGGCCAGCTGATCTGTGCAGGATCTAGGGACACAGCTGGGAATTTCATCTGGGCTTGATGCTTTCCACAGATTTGCACAGGAGACTGATCTGACAGTGACTCTGGGTTCAAGTGCATTGAAGGCTGCCAGTGCGGGTGGTGACATTCCATTCCCCTTCTGTTCAAAACATGCATAGAATGCGTTAAGCTCATTGGGAAGGGATGTGCTGTTGTTTGTTTTGCTGTCTGACTTCGTTTTGTAGCCTGTCATAGCATGTAAACCCTGCTTCAACTGACAGCTGGTCTGGGATTTGATTTTGGACTGGTACTGTCTCTTGGAATCCCTGAGTTTTATGAAGGTTGTATCTCGATTCCTTGTATACGTATTGGTCACCTGATTTGAATGCTGCAGTCTTGGGCTTCAACGGGGAATGGGTCTCTCAGTTCATCCATGGTTTCTGGTTTGGGAACACCCAGACTGACCTCTTTGGTGCACAGTCCTCTGCACATTTACTGATTAAAATTTGTGATGGTGGTGACATACTCATCTAGGAGTCATAGTGAATGGTTAGATTAATTTTTTTTTAAACTGAAACTTTATTCAAGGGTAACAACACCTTACTATTTATTAAAGCTTCTCTATCTAGCAATACTTTTAACGGTCTGGCCTACCCAAATATCAGATATGGCAGGGCAGAGTAGTCCTTGATATTAACTCGTACCTTTAGTCACACCATTCCCTTCTACAACTATCTCATCTTAATCCATCTCTATCATCTCTTTAAAACTTTCCAGCACCATGTTTCACCCATATTTTGCCTACCCAGTTCCAGTAAAATCTTGATTCACTTTGCTATCATTCCTGTGAATTTGATAAGGCTTCTTTTAAACAACATTACTAAAGGCACTGCCTTATTAAATGCCAGATTTTGTTGTGATACTTCTGCATTTTGGGTGTCAATTGTAAATCAATAGTTTCAGGAAAAGGGAAAATAAAGACTAATGTGATAATGGTACAGGTTGACTGTAATGTACTTGCACGTTCAAAAATGTTTCATAGAAGTTTCATCATATAAAATTTGATGTTGAGGTGTATAAATTGATCAGATTACAGGTGAGCAAGAGCATGATCGAAGAAGTTGGCTCAAAGGAGCAACTTAAAGGAGTAAACAAGTAAATTCAGACAGATTTAGGAAGGGAATTTCAATGCTTGGGGCCCAGGCAGCCGAAACCCATTAATTTTTATAGGCTTTGAAGGAAAAAAATTAGTTACACAGCAGCATCTACTGGAAAGTATTCACATGTGGATGTAGTTCAGATAAACTAAAATGAAATATAAATGTTGGAAATTCTGACAGAATTGATTCCTGTTGTGATGCCCACATATTGTGCCAACATAATTGCATTTCAATTATGACTGATCAATTGCCTATTGAAATGCAATTTGCCAACCTTAAAACTGGAAAATTACAAATGCTGGAATTCTAAATTAATTAGAAAATGTTACAAATTTACAGCATATCCAACCATTCCTTTAAAAGAAAACATAGGCTGTGACATTTTAAGTGCATATCTTTATTTAGGTCTTTCTTTTTCACTTGTTCGACCTTGTGATGTCTGCATCGCTGGTAAAAACAGCATCTATTGCTAACTCCCTTTTCACTCAGAAGTTAGTGAAGGGCTTTCTTGAACCATTGAGCATTTTGATAAAATTGAGTGCCTTGCGACGTGACTTCTGAGGATTGTTAAATAACCATCTTTAGTATGGACTGAAGTCACATTGAGACCAACTAGTTAAGTGTCGCATGTTTCCCGAGGGCACTTGTGGGTTTTGTCACAATTCAGCGACTTAATCATATTCCTTGTGTGGTCTGTAACCTTATTTCTTAGGCAGTTCTCAAGGTAGAAGATGATGTCCTTCACTCCATTTCTGCAGGAAGAGGTAGCCCATGAGGCCAATGTTAATACTACAGACTCTTCAACAGGTGAGGCAAGAGGTACTTGATGAGCTTGGTGTGTGGGTAGTTTGCGAGGTGGTGCACTCCTTCCATTGTTTGTGCTCCTGAAGCATGGAAACAAGGTTCTCCATGCCAATCTGAATACTACTTCACTACCTGGGCTAGGGAAATCCAGGAGTCAGTGGAGATGTTGCACTTTTTTAAGGAGGTTTGAGAATATTCTTGAACCTCTTGTCCAGATGGTAATCACTTTCCATGATAGAGCTCAGAGTAGAGTGTTTTGGGACTCTGATATTGGACATGCAGATGACAGGGTCTGCCCAGCAGAGTCGGCTGAGTGTAATTTGGGCCTTAAATCTGGGAGAGGATCTTGTGAAGACAGTGTTGTTGGTATCTCTTAAGTGCTTTGAGGTGCTTGCTTTAAGTAGTCCAAGTCTCAGAAGCATTTAGGGCATATGGAATCATGTTGTCCAGTGGACCATGAGCTTTATCTGGTTTGTGGTCTTGACCTTCAAATTCTTGGTTATCCAAAGGCTGTGCTTATACCCTGAAGACAATGATGAATATCCTCTTTGCCTATTGCCTTCACTGAGAGTTAGCTCCCAAGATATGGGAAGTCATTCACGGTTTCCAGGATCTTATTGTAAGATATTTGTTGGGAGGGTGTTATTATACAGTAGGAGTGGATTGGTAGAGGACCTATGATCTGTGAATATCAAGTGCAAGTCCCATCCTTTCAAATCCAGCAACGGTATAAGCCTCTGAACTCCTAGATATACATGCATTGGCTACTTACTGAAGCTCGACTGCTGATAGTGGGAAAACCTTGGATCTGTGGAGTGGAAGTGATGTAGGTTGTACAGTTTCCCATTTGTTCTATAAGTTAGCTCCACTACAACACATCCATAAGTACAGTATCTAGCTGTAAGAACAGGTCAAAAGCTGGGTATCCAATGCCAAGAGACACTTCTTCTGACTCCACAGATATTGTATCATCCACAAGGCATGTTAGGAATTTGATAGAATAGTCTCCAGTTGCCTCAAGCAATGCAGCCACCCAAAAATATCCATAACAAAGCAGCCGACCTGACCTATGCCCACCCCATCCACCACCACGTACATCCATTATTACTGCACATTCTGGTTACAGTGTGCACCACTGACAAGATTCATTGTGGTAGCTTGCAAAAACTTCTTTGGCAGTGCTATCCAGACCCACAATTTGTCCCACCTATAATGTTGTGAGCAGCAGCTGTATGGACGCACCACACAGAAGGCTCTTCCAAGTCACTCAACATCCTTGCATCTATGATTCCTTGGTCAAAATCTTGAAACAACTTTCCAAACAGCACTGAGGGCATATTGTCACTGCATAGATAGCAAAGTTGGGCAGAGTGGTGGCAGATGGAATTTAATCCAGACAAGTGTGAGGTAATGCATTTTGGGTCATCTTACACTGACTGGATATACAGGCAGTCCCTGACTTACGAACGCCTGACTTACGAACATCCTTACTTACGAACGGGCCTTCGTGGGTCTCCAGGCCAAGTGTGCATGTGCAGCCGGGGAGCCTCCGGGCCAAGTGCGCATGTACGGCTGGGGCCCAGTGCGGCCGCGATCCCCGGGCCAATTGCGCATGCGCGGCCGCGATCCCCAGGCCTAGTGCGCATGCTCGGACACTGTTCCGAGTTGCACACAAAATCAGGTTACGAACAGTCTCAAAAACTGAACTTGTTCGTAACCTGGGGACTTCCTGTATACAGTAAACTGCTGGGACCTTAGAAGTGTTGATATACAGAGGGACCTTGGGGTGAAAGTTCATAGTTCCCTGAAAATTGTGACACAGATGGATAGGGTAGTTTAGCTTGCTTGCCTTCATAGGCAGGGATAATGAGACTAAGAGTTAGGACATCATGTTGCAACTGTACATGACATTATTTAAGCCATACATGGAATATTGTATGCTGTTCTGGTCACCACACTATGAAGAGGATGTGGTAACGCTAGAAAGTGTAGAAGAGATTCGCCAGGATGTTGCTTGGAATGGAGGGCTTTAGTTACAGGGAGAGGTTATATAGGCTGGGATTATTCTCATTGGAGTTCAAGAGGGTGAGGGGTGACTTAGAGATTTATAAAATTGAGGGACATATATGAGCGTAGATAGTCACAGTATTTTTCCCAGGGTAGGTGAATCTTTAAAATTAGAGGCAGAGGTTTAAAGTTGGAGGGGAAATATTTAAAGGAGATCTGAAGGACAAGTTTTTCACACAGAGGATGATGGTTTTATTGAACAAGCTGCCAGAGGAGGTGGTAGAGGCAGGTATAATCAGAGTTTAAAAATTATTAGGACAGGTATGTGGATAAGAAAGCAATTGAGGGGTATAGGCCAAATGCAAGAAAATGAGATTAGTAGAGATAGGCATCTTGGTCAGCATGGACAAGTTGGACTGAAGGGCCTGTTTCTGTGTTGTAAGACTCTAAATTGATTAATATACGGGTCCTCTCCAGTTTATGACAAGGTTGTTTTTGAGAACCCAAACACTTACAAGTTGGAAATGTGGCCGTCTGGTAATATATTTAAATAAGAACATAGGCCAACCAAAGGCAAAGTACAGTTTAACCAGGCCGTTCAACTTAGCTATTCAGACATTACTGCAAACCAAGTTCCCACACGGCAGAAGATGCCTGCAGCTCCGCAGCAGCCAACAAATTCATCCCACTGGTCTCCCAAATGCTCAGTTTTATGTATAGGCTGTACATAATCCAGGCATTCATAACCCCAAGAGGGCCTTTATTGGGCTAGATTCCAGACAGCATAGTTGTGGTGACTACTATCAATGCAATCAAGGAAAAAAATGAAATGAGGATATGATGGCAAGAGGCAGAATCACCAGCATGGCCCTAATGGGTGAGAATAGTCTATTTTTGCGCAGCAAAAAATGTTGTAGTATAGGTTCACTATAAAATATGAGTTTTGTGTCTCAACAGAAGAAAAACACCCAGTTTCCTGAAGTAAACCCTTAGTAATGTACAGTATTTATGGTACAATTACTCTTTTAAGAACTTTGATTAAGGACCGACTTGCATTTTTCTTCCAGTATTCAAGCCGGATGTTTCACCGTCTATGGCGCCGGCGGGAACTCACTTTTTTTTCGAAATTTTAATTTCCCTTGATATCTTTTGAATTTCTTTTTGCGTTTCCTTTTTAAAGGAATGCTATTGTGAGATTGCAATTTTTCCAGGTTGATGATATGAGGACAAGAAGGCTGATCGTAATTGTTGGCACTATAGAGCATAACGTGTGCTGAAACACAGGTTGCGCAATTCCTGGGGGTGGATTCAATTATGCATTAAAGAGCCGCTACCAGGAAAAGGCGGTACATATAAATGCTAGTGCCATCTGATCAGATCCCGCCACTTTTAAACGTCTCTAGCGCCGATAGAGAGAAGCTGCAGAATCGTCTGTAAAGAGGATGGCTACTCCACCAAAAAGAATGTGCATCAGTCCCCTTTTCAATGATAGTTTTGAAAAGAGAGCAAAAAGGATTTCAATCGAAGGGAATATTGGTGAGTGAAATACCGTAGACTACATTTAGAATGAAAAATGCGTTTGGATTGGGCTCTGTCTCCAAATTAAAGTTAGTGCGTTGGTTAGAATGAATGAATGTATGATGATGATAACCTCCTCTTTAGGGGTATTATTTTATAAATTCTGGATTTTTTTATCGAATAGTTGAGGAGCAAAACTTGGTGCCATGTGTTTTGGCGGGCTGGAAGTTCCGTGGCACTGTCAGCTACAAAAGAGATTTTCCTTTTGAGAAAGTGTGTTTTCTCGAAAGAATGTTGAATCATAATAACTAAAACGCATTTCCATTCTGGTGTAAAAATCTATATTTAGTAATAATGTTATAACTCTCAGAGCCTGGAAACCAATCGCGCGGGAAACCAGGTCAGTTTTGAAGATAGGTTTACATCTTCACTATCAATTCCCTTAGTGTTTGTGAGCCAGCTAAAATTGCCAAATGTTAATTTATTTTATTATGTTTTTTAAAAGTCACAATCTTGAATGGCGTTTCCTTTTCAATTCGTTATTCTGCCCCACCATCGTAATGAGCATTATTGATTTGGTTAACGATTAAGTAACCGCGCCTAGGATTTTTGAAAGTAAGATGTGTATTATTTAAAATGCTTGTGACTTTTAAATCATTTGAGTTAAATCTGTTTGAATATTTGCAAATGTATTTTTGTGATGCTTTTTAAATTATATAGATAATCTTGAACTTAATATATTCTAATAGCTGCAGGGAAATCTACTTTTGTTCGAATGTTGGAACGAGCCAGTGATGAGTGGGAAGTTGTTCCTGAACCTATTGCGAAATGGTGTAACGTACAAACCGTTGACAATGAATTCCAGGTATTTAATAAAAATGAAATTTAATATATTTTGCTCAACTTTTAGATCATAATTATTAGCAGCTATTTTCCATTCCATTCGGAAACTAGTTTTTTTTAAGAAAAGGAGGCTGAAAGTTACATAAATGTTTGGTTTGCCTTTTCTGAAATAATTGTTCCTGCTAAATTTGGGACAAAAATTATTTGGTGTATTTTTGGTGTCCCATCAAACTCAATGTTAAGTTTGCTGGGTCTGCAAGTAAATTGGTGAAGTTGCAAGTCTCCCTTATTGTTAATGATAGAAAATTGTTGTCTTATTGTGAGACTGGTATTCAAATTCTCTTTGCTATGCAGCACTGTGAGACTGAATTACTTGGAATTTATGAATATAGATTTAGGCAAAGTGCCCCTAACTTACTTTTGGTTTTAATTTTCCATAAAAGGAACTTACAACATCCCAAAAGAGTGGTGGCAATCTCCTCCAGATGCTCTATGACAAGCCAAGTAGATGGGCATACACATTTCAAACTTACGCTTGCCTGAGTAGGGTTCGGGCACAGCTTAAGCCATTGTCCTCCAAAATTCAGGAAGCAGAACACCCTGTACAGTTCTTTGAAAGATCTGTATACAGCGACAGGTGAGACAAACTGTTGGTATAATATCTTTTTTGGCTCAGGGATATAAAATTACACTAATATTGCCTTCTCTGAAAAGATTGTAAATTATTTGTTTATTAGTTTTAATATTTAACAATTTTTATTTTTGAATACTGAGAGTTTGTATGTTATGATCACTTCCTTCTCCCCAAACAGGTATGTATTTGCCTCAAATTTGTTTGAATCTGGAAACCTCAATGAAACTGAATGGTCCATTTATCAAGATTGGCATGCTTGGATATTGAACCAATTTGGCTTGGAAATCGAATTGGATGCCATAATCTATCTCCGAGCAAACCCCGAAGTAAGGATCAGTGGTATTCTTTTCCTCTAATTTTAACTTTTTAAAGCTTTCTGAAAGCTGAACTTTATCACTTGCCCTTTGGTAGAGATGTATGGAGCGACTTCATCTGAGAGGCCGAGAGGAGGAACAAGGAATTGAATTGGAGTACCTAGAGAAATTAGATTATAAGCAT
>JARFYF010000074.1:29403975-29416036 GCA_030265395.1 Rhina ancylostomus | reverse complement strand
GTCAGTTTTCAAAGGATCAGAGAAAAGAGAAAAATGAATGACATGTTAACTAATTTTTTTGTGAATTTATGTACAATCTGAATCTATATAATGGCAGAAACAGTTCAGTGCAGCAAAGTTTCAAATTTTTCATTTAAAAAAAGAACCGGGAAAGAAAGCATGTTGAAATTTTTTAAATAATGTAGAGAAATGATACACAGACCGTCAAATAAAAGTACAACTAAATGAGTTCATTAAAAGGCGATTTCTCATGAGTACTGAAAATATCAACTTGCATTTATACTGCAGCTTTCATATTACAAAATACCCTAAAGCAAATCAGAGGAATATTATCAAACATCATTTGATATTTAGCATATTGGAAAGTATTAGGGTAAGTTTTGAATCAAAGGGTATGTTTTCAGGAGCAGCTTAAATGAAGAAAAAGATAGAGAATCTGAGAGGTTTAATGTAGGATTAGTGTAAAAGAATGCTTGATAGTCGGTATGAGCACCATGGGCTGAAATACCTGTTTCCATGCTGTATCATGCTGTAGAGTGGGGACGTTGAGCAGAAGTTTGGGCCCACACACCTGAAGGCATAGTTGAATAATTAAAATCAGGGTGCCCAAGAGTCCAAAACTAGAAGAGTAGAGATATTAAGGGATAATAGAATTCCAGGAGGTTGTCGAATAAGGTAAGCAAGCACAGGGGTTACTTGTGAATTGAAGTTTGATTTAGAAATGGTTAGTAGGATTTTTGATGAGATTAAATTTGTGTACATTCAAGCAATAGAGCCAGGAGAACACTAAAATAGTAGCAAGGGAGGGAGATGTTGTTCAATTTCAACAAGACCTTAACTAGTTTGAATCTAGAATATTCTGCGTAACTTAGGTGACATTTTAAAAATGACATGTAAACCCCATACATTTACCGAGATGTTACAAAGGAAGAGGAACTCACCTGTGAAGAGACAATTAAAGACTGGACTTTTTTAAAAAACTTGATCTGCTGCTAAAGATCTTCAAAGTTATGAAGGGGCATAAGAAAACAGTTATTGTTTCCAATAATATGGCATTGACTGGGCACAAATTTAATATAATCATAAAACAATTGAAGTGCAGTTTAGGAAAAGATATAAAATGAGTAGTAGGTAGAATATGGAATTCTTTGCCACATATGATTGTTGCAGTAATTTACAAATTATCTTAAAAGGAATTTTTTTTTGGAAAGGAAAAGTATTGAAATATATGAAGGAAGGGTGGGAAGGACAAACATAAATGAACTAAATGGCATGAAGAGAAAAATACCAGTGTGGACGTTTTAATTTATGGCTTCCTTTCTGTGATTCTATGTACAATTCTACATATGCGCTTCTAACCTATTGTCTTTGATCAGTGAACTTTCAAGAACCAGAACGCTCTCTCGGGAGAGAACATATACTTTTCTCTGCTGTGAAATTTCTTCATAATGTCTTATTTTAGCCATATCACTGACATGTATTTAAAAAAAACTTTTTGTTTGCAATATATCAATTAATCACTGTTGTTTACATCTATATTTGTGAATAGATTTTCAGTTTGATTTGCCAAAAAAACTGCATATACAGTATATCCGAATCAGTAACTTTCTTATGATGCTTTGCTCCTTTGTTAATGTTAATTATTCCGAGCCCTTCAGTTGCAAAAGCAGTTTGGTCAGTGGGTTCTTGTATAACCATGTGTAGTACAGTTAAACTTCAATAATCAGCATCCAATTGTTCAGAATTTCTGATGGTTCAGCATCGAGCCCATGTATTAATTCAGAGTGTGAGCCAGAGGTCCACAGTGCAGGCAGGCTGTGCAGCCAGAATAGGGTCCGGAGCATCTCTTTATACTGGCTATCTTCCCTCTTCACTCTCAGTCTTGATGCGGGGTCTCAACCCAAAACACCAACAATTCCTTTCCCCACAAATGATGCTCGACGGTTGAGTTTCTCCAGCAGTTTCTTTTTGTATGAAGAACATGGGTAGGATTGCAGCTAGAAGCAGAATTTTATATTTCCTGTTCTATTTAAACTCACTGGGTTCGCTGGAAAATTCATTATACCATTGTGTAAATATAAAGAGTGAAATAAGTGTGTATTTGCATATTAATAGGATTAACTTCTGCTACTTCGGCATCACCAAGGTCTAAGGGTGCCAGATTTATCGGAGGTTTACTGTATATGGTATACATATTTTTTGTCCTGATTTAATAAAACGTAATAAAAATTTCAAAGATCCTTTATCTTTACTTGCTTCATTTTTTTGGAATCAAATCTTATATTGGAATCTAATCACATTCTGCAATGTTACGGAGGTAAGAACAGAAAATGCTGAGCGAATCAGGCAGCATCCATAGAGGAGAAACAGTTGATGTTTCAGATTAGTGACCCATCCACAGAACTGGAGGACTGAGAAAGTGAATGTGTTAAATTGTGGAGTGGGAAAGGGGTGGAGAGAACAAAGGGAAAGTTTGTGATAGGGTACAGATTAAGGGTGTCCAGATGACACTTTTTTGTAGTGGCCATCGAGGAAAGGGAAATAGATATTTACAAATGAAAGCTGATCTGTGTGGACAGTGTAAATAGAGGAAGGAAGTGAGGACAGAGAGAGAGAGGAAAAATACCAAAATGGTGAAATGTAGAATAAGACAGTCACTGGAAATACTCAGCAAATTAGGTAGCTTCCACAGAGGGAAAGAAACTGAATTAATGTTACAGGTGGCTGGTCTTGTTTCAGAACAGGATACCAAACAGAAAAGGCTGACAATCCAAAATTATTGAGTTCAGTATCAAATCTCGAGGGCTGCAACCCCATCACCACCTTGGTCCAGAAATATAGCAAAGGACTGAATTCCTGACCTGAGGTAAGAATGACTGACTTCAAAGATAAATTCCAAGGACCTGGTGATCTACATCCCAGAGTTCTGAAAGATTTGCAGATAGTGGATATGATGGGGATGTTCCAAAATTCCACAGATTCTGGAATATTTCTGTAGATTGAAGGGTAGTAAAAATGATCCCACTCTTTAAGAAAGGGGAAGAAAAAAACCAATGAACTACTGACAAGTTAGCCTGGCATCAGTATTAGGGAAAATGTTGGATTCAATAATTAAGGATACATTATCAAGATATTTAGAAACTATTCATGATTGAGCAGAGGTGATGTGGATTTATGAAAGGGAAATCATATTTGAGAAATCTATTGGAGTTCTTTGAGTATGTATTTAATAAAGTGGATGTGCTGCATTTGGATTTTCAAAAGGCTCTATAATAAGAGATCGAAATGGAATTGGGAATAATATGCTCATTTGGATTGAGTGTTATTTAATGGATAGAAAACAAGGAATGGGAATAAGTAGTTCCTTCTTGGGTTGGCAGGAGGTGATTAGTGTGGTACGAAACAGAACATTTCCAAAATTTGCTGATACAAAGCAAAGTACGAATGTGAGTCATGAAGAGGATACAAAAAAGCATCAAAGGGGTATAGATGGGTTATGTGAGTGGCTATCAACATTGGAACTGGAAATACAATGTGGAAAATGTCAAAATATTCACAAGTAGAGAAAAACAAATGCTATGTATTTTTTTAATGGTGAGAGATTGGGAAGTGTTGATATGCAAAGGGACTTGGCAGTCCTTGTCCCCACTTCATTAAAAATTATCATCGGGGCACAGCAGGCATTAAGGAAGGTAAATTGTATGTTACTTTCTTACTAATGGATCTGAATACAAGAATAAATATATCTTATACAATTATATAGTGTCTTGCTGGGTGCACTTCTGGAGTATTGAGTGCAGTTTTGGTCTTATCTTAAAAAAATATGTACTTGCTCTGGAAGGAATGCTGTGAAGGTTCACCAGACTTGTACTAAGTTCTTATAGAGCTTGACAGGTTTAGTATAGAGAGGATGTTTCCCCTGACTGAGAAAGAATTAAGGGTCATAGTCTTAAAATAAGGGTTAGGGCGTTTAGAACTTCCTCACTCAGAGGATAGTAAATCTTTGGAATTCTCTACCTCTTTGTTCAAAACTCAGATTGACAGACTTTTGGATATTAGAAGAATCTAGATACATAGGGATAGAAGCAGGAAAGTAAAGGTAGATCAGCCAGAGTCTTGAATGGTGGAACAGGTTTAGGGGTGGCCCACTTGTGCTCCTATTTCTTATACTCTCATGTTTAGTGGATCTACCATGCTGCTAAAATAGGACAAATTCAGGGATTAAAATAGATGAGTCTTACATGGCAGCTGGTTTGCTTGAAAGGGTGTGTCAGACTTGTTTGATTACCTAATGGCACGAGTGCTTTCCTAACTTTGGGCAGGTATCCTTGTCGTTGACAATTAAAAACTATGGCTAGTTAAAATGGATTGAAATCAATGGGTAAGTTTGATGAATATAACCAACTTTCCTCTTGTATAATTGATGAGAAATAAAGCTACAAAATAACGATAGAGGGCACTTAATCTCTAGATGTCAGCAACAATGGCCTAGGTTTTCTTGTTCACTCTCATTCATTGCTTTCCCTTTAAACACCAATTATATCAGCTGAACTTTCATTCTACCATTTTGTGCCATTAGTTGTTAATACTTATGATAAGGTTGATGTCCAAATAATCAACTGAGTCAATTTGGGGCTTGTTGACAATTTGAAACTGGCCATGAAAGTCAAACAAAGTAGAAAGTGCATTGATCAGTTTCATATGAGCTTCACCCAGCCCTAGGACATTAGATTGGGATGGGCAAGTGGGACAATGAAAAGCTTAACAGGCAATCAAACATGGTACAGTATTCTCCACTTTCTATTTCCCAACATGTAGGCATACAGAACATCAGTGAGAAGACAGAGTACAGAGTTCTGTGTTGTTACAGAACATTTCCCCGAACTCTAAGCTAACAGGTTTGCAAAGAAGAGAAAATATGAAGAACTCCTAGGCAGGTCAGGCTACCCATGAAGTGTTTCTCGGCCTCCTGCCGGTAATCACATTTCCATATCTGCAGAGATGAAATTACTCACTTTGGCAGACCTTGCACTGGAAAGTGTGCCAATAAATTACTGATGGCAACATAACATACAGGGAATGCCTGACTAACTGTTACACTGGATGGTCCTTCAAAAACACTCCAATCACAGCATGCCTTGCTTCAGAAGGTATTACACAAAAAAAGACAATCAGTACCTACCAGTGAATAATTGGTAAACTCTCCAAGAAATTAACTAATGTTTCTTTCCATCCTGGCGCATGTCATTGGCAATAAGTGTGAGAACATTTTTTTCAGACCTTTGGGTCAGCAGAGTAGCAAAGTTAGGGAATGTGTTACAATGGCAGAAGCACCTGCTATATGTTGTAAGATTGACAGTAACGGACAACTCTGGGCTGTAATTAGCTGTGTTGTTGCAGAGACATGCTGAAGTACTAATTTATGAAGATGATGAACAGAAGATAACCTTCCTCACATTAGTTCGCAAACCACCGCATTGATTTTAATAGTAATCATAACTAGTTGGGTGTTAAGCTGTTCCAATAGATTCTTACATACATGCACTTAAGATTTTCTTTCCCTTACTTTAGCCTGCCTTCACTTACTCATCTGCCCTTTCCACAATGACAGGTATTGCAAACAGGTCACAATTTTTAAGCAGTGATGTGTGGTAGGCAAAATAACACTCATCAATACCGCCCACACACACACTTATCAACAACCTCCACACATCAACAGTGCCCCACCAAACTCAGAAACGTCCCTCCATGTGCACACTGCTAGCAACAAGTGTTCAGGTGCAATAAGCAGTTAGTAAATTGAATGAAATGTTAGAGTTCAATGCATGAGCATATGATTACAGGAATAAGAATGCTTTGCTGCAACTATACAAGCCTTGTTGAAACCCTACTTGGAGTTTTTTTCACAGTTTTTGTCTCTATCTGAGGAAAGATGTTCTTGCTACTGTCTACGATGGCAGCACTGACATATGAAGAGGGATTGGGTTGGTGAGGCTATATTTACTGGAGTATAAAAGAATGGTAGGGGATCTCTTACAAAACCAACAGAAATAGACAAACTGGATACGTGGGGGGAATTTCTGATGGCTGGAAAATCCAGAACCAGGGTCACAGCCTTAGGATATAGGGTATACCATCTAGAACCAGGATCAGGAGAAATTTCACAAGAGGGCTGTTGACCTGTAGAATTCTCTACTGCAGAAGGCAGTGGAAGCCAAGTCATCAGATATATTAAGCAAACAGATATAATTCTTAATGCCAACAGGATATGGGGAGAAGGTGGGACCAGGATGTTTAAGTCAATGATTATCCATGATCATGTTGATCGGTGGAGCAGGATGGAAAGTCTACTCTTGATCCTATCTTTCTATGTTTCAATCATCGCTGAATAACTATTGATACTCCCTCTGAACTCATCAACATCCCCCCACACACAAGCACATATCCAACACTCGTTACCACATAATATATGCATCAAACTCAGTCACATCCCACATTCAATAAGAACCCTATATGCATCAACACCCCTCAATTCATCAATAACCCCCACATTGTCTCATCCACACTCATCACATTCCTCAACACCTCCCTGATTGCCATTAACAGCCCCCCCATCAATGCACCCCACATGCATAAACATCCCCACAGACTCATCATCACCTCCATTCATCAACAAGCATTCGCGATTAGTGATTCCATGAAAGGACCAACTGACACCCAAACCACCAACTTACTGCTCCTCCAGAGACCAAAACTCTGGGAATCAGTGACACTGACTTTATCCTGACTCCACTGCCCTGGAGGCTGGTGGTTTAGTGATCCAACATCAATGAATGTTGGACATTTGCACCATACCCCATACAAATGCCTGAAATGTCTTGATGAATCAGAAGGGACCTTGTTCTCATCAACCATGAGGACCTTTTGGCATGGGTAATAGAGACAAATGGATCCTTGGCTCCTCTTGGTTGACCTTTGGGTGTGGTACAGGGCCCACTAAATGCCCTGCTCCTCTGGGTTGAGGAGGATTTTTTCATATTGTTCCATATTTTCCCAAATACATTTATATTTCAAAAGATGTTTGAAATAATTTGAGATCCTTTAAAAAAATAATAGCAATAAAAATGCAACTACTACATTTTTAAAATTCATTGCATGTTCTCTTCAATGGTACCTTTTCCATTCTTTTCCATTGTTAATTTAGTACCTTCTTCCTGTGGAGAAGAGGAAAGAAATTCTGGGGAACGGTGCATTTTTGAATCTAAAGTACTTCCCCTAAAAGAGTTTTATGTTTAGTTTTTTTTTGTGATGGGATTAGTAGCACACTTACCTTTTTTAAACTAAAAGCTGCTTCAATATTCAACTATCCAACATTGCCCATTTGTTCAAACAGCTGAGCTCCACTACATCTTTCACTTTGGTTCAGAGAAAAAAAATGGACGAGAGTTTCAACTGCAAGACTTAGTCACTGCAATTTTGAATCTTTAGCTGCGTTCTCCCATAGCTCATAGCACCAGTAACTGTACAGTGGAAACAGAGCACGAAACCATCTCTCAGGTTGGTGGCATGTCTGGCCCATGGTACCACAACCCCTCCTGGCCCCCTAGAAAGCCTGCTTTGGCATCTGATGAATTGATTTGGTTGACAGCTAGGATTTCTTAACCCTATGATAGTCGTTCTGGAAAACGAGTGCCTTCTTGTTCACTGATGCTCTTGAAATTGCTCCTAGGTTGCCCTGGGCATATACAATCCTTTGATATGATAAAGACTTTTGCAAGGATGTCACTTTCCATTTATTCTTTCATAGTCATGCCTCCTTTTTCTGGCTGCAAAGGCAGTTTCTCTGCTCTGGGTTAGAGTGCAATTCCAGAAGCACCCTCAGAGAAAAAGAAAGTTTGATGGGAAAATCCTTTAAGTGTTTAGGATTTTCTTCAGTGGTTACAGGGGCTTTTAAAAATGTCTTAAAAGAGCAGGACTTTCATAACCATTATAAAAAGAGTTTCCAAATGCTTCTCAAGTGTAAGAGGAGGGGGACTCATGATGCCTTAAGATTTTGCTGGAAGGGATGACACATATGTGATTTGGCCATGGTTTATGGGTGCAAGAAATGATGCTACCCTGAGAGATGATAACAGCATCATATGTCTTAAAACATTATTTGATTCTGATTTGCATTTATTAATAAGGCTCCCATCTGCTCCTCGCAAGAGTTTTGACCTAGATCAAAATCGACCAAAATCCTGAATTTGTGGAAACCAAGTATGGAACTTCAAATGTGTGCGCTTTTTTGATCACAAAACTACAATTTTTAATGTTCAAATAAGGTAAGAGGGGCATGAAAGTCACCCCCTATATTTTTTCATATAAGATTTGAATTTTTCATACGCATTTACAAGTCAATTTTCTTTCTGAGTGAAGCCCAAGAAGCAATTGTTTTGAAGAAGTTGGTTATGTGCTATACCCTAACCAGTTGTTAACAAATATCTTAATTACCACATTTACAAACAGAATTAGTTTATTTGAATAATTGCTCTTGAAGAAATTAAACTCTGAGGTGACTAGACTTGCTAATGTGTTCCATTTTTTGAAGTAGGCCTCAAATCTATGACTTTCTAACTCAGAGGGGAATGTGTTAACACAGAGCCAAGGTAATTATTGTTAACTGCTTATGAACAGATTTACATTGTGTTTGGGTTCATTCTGTATGATGAATCCAATGAATGAAAACTATGTCTTTAAGAAAAAGTTGGATTCATGTTTAAAATGCAACTTTCATGGGTCTGCTGTGTGTTTTGTGCTCTTGCTCAAAATCGATACAAAGATTGTTTTATTCAGTATGGATTGGACAGAGAGGATCATCATTAGTAACAATGGAGGAGATTGTGAAGTAAACTGCGTGCACATAAAGTGCAAGTTTGATTCACTTGGTAGTCAAAAGATTTGTGGCTTCAACCTCCATTAAATTATTGTAATGTTTTCAACCTCTGCTCTCCTAATTTGGAGCATGGCACAGGATTTAATTATTCATCCAATGTGTACAAACAATTTTCCTTGGTGGGTGCAAGATTTAGCATTTAATTCAGAATGAGTCTTTAAGTGTAATGTTGAGAGAATAGAACATTGTGAGGAGTGCCATCTTCAGCTATGAAGGAAAATTGCATTCAGGTGGTTGTGAATGATCTATTGCTTTAATTGAAAAAGGTAGAGTGTTCTTTTGGTATCCAGAATATCATTCTGATCCCATTAAAAACAAATTAACTGTACATTTGTTTGATTGTCTGTTTGTGGTTTCTTATTGCTTAGACACATTGGCTGTAGCATTTGCCTAAAGAACTGTGATTGCGCTACAAAAAAAACATTTGACGTAAACCTTTAAGGATCTCCTGAGGATATACTATAAACAAGCCAGAAAGGAAGGCATATATTTTTGTAGCACCTGTCAAGATGTCCCAAAGCATTTTCCAGCCAATTAAAATACTTTTCAGAAGTATAATCACCATTTTAGGAGATACAGAGAAGGGGTGACTTAGCTATAGTATACAAGCACATTGGAGTAGAGAGTATATTTCAGGATTCTGTTGTCAGACATGTGGATGATGTGGTCTGCCCATCAGAACCATTTGAATGTGTTATTGCTTGAATGGTGGGGATGTCGGCTTGGGAGAGAATGCTGCTGTGAGTTCACCTACCCTGCCAAAGAATTTGCAGGAATTTGTGCAGACAGCATGGATGCTGTTCACCACAATTCCATTAACTTTACTCAAGAAGGAATACATTGGAGGCAGTCCAAAAGAGATTCATCACCTTGGGAATGAGAGGACTGAGGCATAGGGGTTGAGTCTGTATTGCTTGGAGTTTAGAAGAATATGGGGACCTTATTGAGAAAGGGGTCTTGACGGGGTCGACATTGAGATGTTTTCACTAATGGAAGAGTCTCGAAGGAGGGGACATAATTACATTTAAAATGGAGATATGTGGACGTTCATTTATGCAGAGTGCTGTAAATCTCTGGAATTCTTGACCTGAAAGGCGAGATCATTTTAAATATTTAAGGTGGAAGTAGATAACTTTTAAAAAGACTTGGGGAACTGACGCAGAAGAGGAACTGAGACTAGCATATAAGCCATGATCATATTGAATGGTGGGGCCCGGTGGCCCACTGCTGCTCCTGTTTTCTTGTGTGCTTGTGCTAGGTTGGAAGTGGTTTAGGACAGGGTAAGTTTCCTGTCAGTTGGAACAGAGCATGCAGCATGGTCTGAGAAATTTAACAATTACCATGAAAATAACATTAAAAATCTAAGAAGGAGGAAAGCAAGGTTGTCAAATACGTGATGGGTAATATAATGAAATATCCAACAATGTTAATCTTTATAGTCAGATGTTGGTTGATCTGTGCAGATAGTGTGTAATCCACAATATAAGGGAAAAAAGGTTAAGAATGAAAAGCCATGATTTTGACATGCTGCTTGTGGCTAAACTGTTTAAAGTTTCTATATTTGAAAAGTTTAAATGACATTTTTTTTGTAAATGCTTACTGGAATTTGAGATTTTTCAATAAAACTGCAGTCCATCAAAATATAATAGCACAGGGAATCAGTGTTGGACAACTCACTACAGAAAAGCTGTATAGCTAGTTTAGATACAGGACAAAGTAGGATCAACATGAATAGTGCTATGAACAATGAGTGTACAATAGCAGAGGCAATCACAGCAGCAATCAGAATGTAATGTTAATCCCAGGCCAGCAAGCATTTTATGCTCTTCACTATGGTTGTAAAGGTCAGTCTCTTTCTCCCTGGTAGAAATGCAAATGTGTTGTAATATAATTGGCTTCTGTGTGGACAGTTGAGTGGTAAAATGCATGTCTGCTGTGCTATAAGTCCTTCAAATCAGAACCTGCTTTATTCAGTTTCCATAGAGTTGGTTGATCTCAGCTAGACCCACTTGAATAAGTCTTGGAGATTTTGACATTAGAATATTTATAAACCCAGCGATCCCATTCCTAATCATTACTCAACCCCAAGGAATTTTGACCAGAAATTCCAGATGAGGAAAAATAGAATCAGGCTCAGGAATTAAACCCTCCAGTTTTGAATGGACTGCAAATATTTTTTGTACATACAAGTCCTCTCTGGGTTATGAACGCACTACTTATGGACTCCCCATACGTATGACCGAGCATTTGGGAGACCAGCGGGTTGGATGGGGATGGATTTGCCAGCTGCTGCAGGCATCTGCTTGCTGGGAAGTATGGGGCATTTTCACGTGCCTTCCCCCTCCCGCCAAGCTGCAACAATTGGGTGCTGGGTCAAGCCAAGCAGAGCTGCGAGTACTGAGCTGACTCACTCACTCACTGAGTCAGTGAGGCCAGTTTGTGGCCACTCTTTCCGTGCCTGCTCGCTCCCTCATCACAGTTGCTTCTGTGATCCTCTCCAACACAGTTTTTATTCATTTCCAAATTACAAACAGTTCCCGGGAATGGAACATTGCAGTAACCTGGGGACTGCCCGTAATCATGCAAAATGGGCTTTTACAGGCTTCCAGGATAATCAAGACTCATTAGTATCAAGAGATGAAAGTATTAAGGAGAGAATTCTACTATCCAGATTGCAGCAAATCAAACATTAATTTAGCAATTTATAATTTCTTGAGCAGATGAGATGGAACTGACTTGGAATAAGTGTTGGACTAGAGGGCAGAGTCTAAAATATAGTGCCCAGGCCTTTTCAAGAGTAAACTTAGGAAATACATCTGAACAAAATTATATCAATTTGGAACACTTTCCCACAGACAGCTGTTTGATGCTTAAATGTCAAAATTGCTAATTTTAAATCTGAGATTGAAAGATTTTTGAAAACTGAAGATATTAATGGATACGTGGGAAAGGCAGGCATACAGCATTAGTGTAAAGGCCAACCATCACACTGAATAGTGCAGGAGGCTCAAGGACAAAAAACTATGACCTGTGGGGCAAATTTGATGTGTAGCAAGTCTTGGCCTAGCCTATTAGTGTGAAGGATATTTGCAGGGAAATTGCAAAGATGTGCAAAAGCAATAATGG
>JARFYF010000074.1:29310713-29321702 GCA_030265395.1 Rhina ancylostomus | reverse complement strand
TTTTGATTTCTATTAATTTAACCACTTCATTATTTAGGTTCTGCTAGCTGTGCATGCAAATGTTGAAGATCGGGGCATCAAGGGAGATATAACCCCATTGATGGCAGCTGCAAGTGGAGGCTACGTAGACATAGTAAAATTGCTGTTGGCCCATGACGCTGATGTGAATGCTCAATCTTCTACAGGTAAGTAGAAGTGATACCTGGCTATCTAGCTTTGCTTTGTTTGTAAAGATTTCTTATCTTAGTTTATATTTTTACTGCTTTTTAAAATTCCTCAGGAAACACAGCACTCACATATGCCTGTGCAGGAGGGTTTGTTGATGTTGTAAAAGTACTTCTGAAAGCGGGAGCCAATATTGAGGATCACAATGAAAATGGTCATACACCTCTGATGGAAGCAGCAAGTGCTGGCCATGTTGAAGTTGCTCGGGTGCTTTTAGAATATGGCGCTGGAATCAATACTCATTCAAATGAGTTCAAGGAAAGTGCACTTACACTGGCATGTTACAAAGGTATGATAACTAATCTTTAACGATAACCATGATGTAACAGAAAATATGCATTTTAAAACCGGAAAATCGTTTTGGCTTTTGTTCAGGTCTTCATTTTCAAATAGAAACATTGAATCAGTTTCTAGAATAATAAATGATTTACAGCCATATTCGGAATCAGACAAGACCTCTTTGTTAGCAAGCAATTGTAATGTGATAAAATAGTCGGTGCATTTTCAATGAATTTAGCATTGGTGCAGAATTTTTATTATAATAAGTGGAAAGCTGCACTTGTAATTAATTTAAGGATCCAAGTTAAAGTCTTGTGTTATTATACACTATCGCTTCGTCTTATAATACTACAGTATCAACTTTTCATTTACCCATGCATCAATTTTTACACTTCCCCTGACCCCCTTCATCCTCAAAACTGAAGCAAGGAAAAACTAAGAGAACCTTCAAAAAGAAACTTCATACACAGGGCTTATTGTAGAATATTGTAAGGGCAGTACATGACTGCACTATCTTCTGTGACAAAAAGTTGAGGACTTAAGTCTGAAAAATAGAAAATTAAATATGTTGGTTTCTACCATTTTAAATGAAAGCAATTTTAATAGTTTTACAAGGTTAGAGTACATTTTTAATCCTAACTACACGATGTATCATACAGGTCATTTGGAAATGGTGCGGTTTCTTCTTGATGCTGGTGCTGATCAGGAACACAAAACTGATGAGATGCATACAGCTTTAATGGAGGCATGTATGGTAAGTATTTATGTGCTATTCCCCATCTCCTTAGATGTTTTTGGGTCTCAATATATTACTTTTTGTTTGCAGCTTTAAATGAAATGTTAATTTTACTGAACAAAATAAGACTAAATCTAGTCTAGTTAATTGTAAAATACAGACTAACACAATCTGACAGAAAATAATGCCAGTGAGCCTGTTTTTAAAAATAGATCAAAACACTGGAATGAGAAATTTATGTACATTCAAGCTTAACTCCTTTGCATAGCAATTTGCTTTCCTTTTTGCATTTTCATGATTACATTTTCAGAAACCTGATTTTTAACTTGAGCATCAATTTTCATGCATTTAGTCGGTTGCTTGAATTCTACAAGATGAACAATGTTCATAGTGTATGCTAATTAACATTCACTCTTTTTTATAACCTTTTCATGCAAGTAAATTGCTGTCTGCTTGAAATCTGAAGTAACATGAAATGCTGAAAGAATTTGGGCAGCATCAATGGGAAAAATTCTTTGAAGAGTAACGTGCTGCGGATAAAGGAGAACAGATGGATACACTAAGATTTTTAGAAGCATTTGATAAGGTTTTGCATCAGATTACTGCAAAAAAATAGAAGCTCTTCGTGGAAGGGGTACCGTATCTGTGTGGATAGATTGACTTGCTAACAGTAGACCTAAATAGGTCATCTGGTGGTCAAGATGTAACAAGTGGTATACTACAAGGATTGGTGCCATGTCCTCAACCTTTTACAATCTCTAAATATTTTGGAAGAGGGCACTGAGTGCTAAATTTGCTAATGATGCAAAGATGGGTCGTGAAGTATGTTATGAGGATGATTTCAGAAAATAACAAAAGATGAGGAAGGAATATGAGTAAATTAGCAAAAATTGAGCAAATGGAGAATAATCTAGGTGAATGTGAAATTAATTTTGACAGGACATTTTTTAAGTAAAGCTCATTATAGAAAATTGTGAAAGATATCAGCTCTGAAAAAGAGGAATATATGTGATCTGCTAACGGCTCATGTAGGTACATTAATTAGAATGTCAAATATTGTTATTGTTTATTGCTAGGGGAATTGATGATACACATAGGGAAATTTTGTGTCAGTTACATAAGACCATAGATAAGACCAAATCTGGAACACTGGCTTGAGGGACCAAGTGGTTCATTTCTGCTTCTAATTTACCTATTTGTATAGCATTGTTATGAACTGTTAACAGTTTCTCTCTTGATGTAACATCATTTGCTGAGTATTTTCTGTTTGAATTTGTATTGTTGAGGTTCAAAACTGGTTTGCATTTGATTTATGGTTATTGCAATGGAATGTGCTGGATATTTAATGTATGAAGAGACTGACAATTAACTTTACCAAATAGGATGGCCATGTTGAAGTAGCTCGGCTCCTTTTGGACAGTGGTGCACAAGTAAACATGCCAGCTGATTCTTTTGAGTCACCATTGACTCTTGCTGCTTGTGGTGGTCACGTGGAGCTGGCAGCTTTGCTCATAGAAAGAGGAGCCAACCTTGAAGAAGTAAATGATGAAGGATATACACCATTAATGGAAGCATCACGAGAAGGCCATGAGGAAATGGTAGCTTTGCTGCTTGCTCAGGGTACGAAATGTCTCTTGCATTTAGAAATGACATTCATCGATTATATAATGAAACAATTGACTAATAACTGAATGTTCCATATGAATTTAGTTTAGATTCAAATGCGCCATTTCATTATTTTTTGGTAAGACTAAGGGAAAAAAAGAGCATAACTGGACCATTATTGCTCCTTGAGCCTTTCATTATGGGCAATTCTCTAACTGTGCTTGCTTGACCAATCTGATATCACTTTATTTCATATATTTAAAATCATAATCTTTTAATTAGTTTATCATTTAAGAATAGATCATTTGCTTAACCTAGCTGTGGTAGCAGTCGTTCCACTTGCAGGTCATATTCAATGTGAAAGCTGTAGGGAATTAAATTTATTATCACTGACATATGAAGTGAGATTTGTTGCTTTGCAGCAGCAGTACGGTGCAAAGACAAAAATCTATAAATTATGAAAATATAGTGCAAAAAAAAGGAATAGTGAGGTAGTATGCATGGGTTGTTCAGAAATCTGGAGGGGAGGAAGCTGCTCCTGAATTGTTGACTTTGGGTCCTCCACCGTGATGGTAGTAATGAGAAGAGGACACATCCTGGATGGTGAGGACCCTTAATGATGGGCACCACCTCTTGGAGAGGTCCTCAATGGTGGGGAGGGTTATTCCTTTGAAGGAATTGGCTAAGTCTACAACCTTCAACAGCCTCTTGTGATCTTGTACATTAGAGGCTTCATACTAGGCTGTGATGCAACCCGTCAGAATGATCTGCACCATACACTTATAGAAATTTGCAAGAGTCTATGATGACTTATCAAATCTCCTCAAACTCTCAACGGAGTAGAGCCACTGGTGTGCCACCTTTGTTATTGCATATGTTGGGCCCAGGATAGGTCCTCCGAGGTGTTGAAACCCAGGAACTTGAAGCTGCTCACCCTTTTCACTGCTGACCCCTCAATGAAGACTGTGTGTATTCTCCCAACTTTCCCATCCTGAAGTCCACAATCATTTCCTTGGCCTTGCTGATGTTGAGTGTGAGGTGGTCGTTGCAACACCACTCAATGAACTGATCTCACTCCTGTAAGTGTCCTCATCCCCACCTGAAATTTTACCAACAAAGGTGGTGTCAATGAATTTGTAGATGATGCTTGAGCTGTGCTTAGCCTCACGGTCATGAGTATACAGAGAGTAGAGCAGTAGGCGAAGCACGCATCCTTGAGGTGTGCCTGTGTTGATGGTTTGAGATAAAACAGTTAAAGTTGTATGATTTGAAATGTTATGCAATTTACAGTTATAGGTCTAAGCATATCTTGTTGTACTTGGGTTCAACAATACAATAATAAACTGCAAACTTAATTGGTTATTTCTGAGTGACAACATAACATTCTTTTGTGACCTTTATAATAGATATTTCCTGTTTACAGATTTCACTCTTTTAATGCTCTGTTTTTGCTCCCTAAGATCAAGAGTAAACATAAATTTACATCCCACACAGTCAGCTCTTTGTTTGGAAAAAGTTGATAGATTACATACTTGTAAAGACTGACTGACTATAATCTGCCAAATCTGTTTAATAGTATATTCATGTGTATTAAGGCAGTTCAAACTGATTTAGAATAATTTCTGCCTTTTTAGTGTTCCCTTCCTCCAAGCAGTGATAACTGCAGTATAAACTTAATACAAGATCCTACACTGCACCCAATTCTTTAGCTTCTGTGAATTTTCCTCTGACCTGATTACTGTTGATGGTGTCAGATTGGGCTCAATTTGGAAGAAGTTTTGCATTGGCTACTTTGTTTCAACAACTCTAATTGGGAATTTCACCATGGGTCCATTCAACTTGAGCCGTCAATCAAATCAAACCCATCTTCAGACTGGCCTCAAAGTGCATGTGACCTTTCTGTCCGAATAATTTTGTGAGTGAACCTGTTTATTAACCTAATATAGGTACTGCAGTAGGGAAGTGAAACAACCTGCCTTTGATTTCTGTGGGCATTATGATTGGTGGGGAGTTTATCCAAAAAACAAAAGCACTGTTTGTCTTTATTCTCTTGTTCTCTGGAGTATGTTTTAAGATTGTGTCCTTAATGTCAGTATTTAAAACATTGTAATGGTATCTCTTGGACTGCATCGTAGCTTTGCTTGTAGCTAAGCTGATTTGTATCTGGGACCTAAAGTTGTAAAGTTCCAAAGTTGTCATTAAATCAAGGCTTTGGAGTTGTATTTGCCCTCACTACATTTGGGAATTGTGGAGAACCAGGGCTGTAGTGAGAATGAGAAGCTTGTGAAATTAGTCCTGGTAGGAAATAGTCTGTTAATTTCACCTGTACTGAAATGCAACAGAAAGATGAAGATTTCAGTCTTCCAGCAAACCCAGTTTATAGAATGGTCTCAGAATAGACAAGGAAGATTAGTATACACAAGGTAGTAAACAGAATAAATAGTTTTGGGAAGTTGATTGAACCTTTTTATTGGGATGTGTTTACAGGCAGAAAGCATGTTTTAGGGGGATGATTGGTACTGGTTGGGTTGATGGATGCTGATGTTTGACAAATCTAATTAATCATTTAGATAAGGGGGAGCCAGAAAATGCAGCATATTTGGAGTTTCAGTAAAAAGTCACTAGGTTGTCACAACAAATGTGGGTTCATAATTTTGGCGATAATATAATCAGAATGGATTAAGGATTGGATAATAGACAGAAAAGGAAATGGACTTTTTGGCTGGCAGCCTGTAACTGGTATGATGTTGCAGGATTATGATTTACATTTTATTTCTAATGATTCATATGAGGGGACTGAGTTTAATGTATTCAAATTTACCAGTTATGAATGGTAAATTACCTGGGGGATGCTGAAAGGCTGCAATAGAAAGTAGATGGGCTAAGTGAGCAAAAACATGGCAGATGGAATACAAGGTGAAGAATTGTGAAGTTATACCCTGGTATGAAATTTTTTTCAATGACAAGCTATGGGGATGGTTGTATTCAGAGGAACATTGGTATTACATGCAGTGAACAAGGACTTATAAACGTTTTATTTTGTAAGGACTGGAGTATAACTTTAAAAAAAATAGATCTGTCAATTAATTGCCTTTAATGCAATTGTACTCATTTTATGATGTGTTAATAAACTGTTACCAAAGTTGTAATTATATAGGATCATGAGTAGACTACCATTGAAGTGCTTCATAGTTTTCTCCCTACTCCAGCAAAGATATACTTAAAGGATCTGAGTAAATGTTCTCGCAACTGATATTAGATGGGGGTGAGAGATGACCTCATTGAAAATGTACATAATGGCCTTTCCATGGTTGGTGCTGGGAGGATTTTCTAGCTGAAGGCTAGGCTTTTTCAGGACTGAGATAAGAACTTTCCTACTAACTATTATGAATCTGTGGAACTTAACATCCCAGATGCTGTCAATACTTAGTTGTTCAGTAATTTGAGATGAGAGATTTATTAGATTTTTTGATCATGAAGAAATTGTACATTTTGGAAGGGAGTGTCGAGGTAGATGACCAGCCATGATTTCTCATTAATCAGGGGCTTCGTAAATAACATAATCCTGCTGGGATTCTTTTAGGAGCCAATATCAATGCACAGACAGAAGAAACCCAGGAGACGGCACTGACACTAGCTTGCTGTGGGGGATTCTTGGAAGTTGCAGACTTTTTAATAAAGGCAGGAGCTGACATTGAATTGGGGTGCTCTACACCATTGATGGAGGCTGCTCAAGAAGGTCATCTTGAATTGGTCAAGTATTTACTTGCAGCAGGTATGTTCTGATTTGCTAATGGTTTTCTAATTTTCTATTTCCCAGATCGAAAATTTAAAATTTTTGCATTGCAGTCCTACATTTGTAATTCACTGCATTTTGCTACTTTGATGTCCGGAACATCGTGTGCGCTTCCTTGTCTGTCCTTCAATTTAGTTCTTAAGAAATAAATAGAGCTGGGATCAAAGCTGACAATCAAATCTGAGAGTTCTACAAACCACAATGTAGTAGGGAGTAGACTAGTTGTCATTAGTTAAGTCAAATTTTAAGTTTAAACATTCAATTTGTCTTTGAAATGTGATTAGTCTCATAACACAAGATAAACAACTAAAAATTGATTAATTAGTACTTAGTCCCTCAGCATCATTGGAGGCATTCCACAGGGAAATGCAATCTATGATTAAACTTTCTTTCTACACCTGATTATAATGATGCAAGTAAAGTATGAACAGGTCTTGCCAGTTCTAGCTACATTTTTTCTTGATGGTGAAAATTCTGGCAGTTGTTACTAGTCTTGGTATTATTTTCTTTTTGGAAAATTGATGAGATGAAACAAGTATTTTAGCTTTGAAATTCTAGTGAGATAAATGTGAAGCTCAGTCACATTTTGGTATGAGCATTAATTTTGATGTTCAAACGTTTTGAGATCAAAAAAATTACTTCTAGTAAATTGTCTTCCATTACATTTGAGCTTCTTCCAAGGCAATCAGTTGTTTAAAACAAAATTGTTTTAATATATTAAGAGTGCATTTTATTGATACTAATGACTAAAATTATTTTGGTTGTGATTATGATGGGAATGAAGGGAAAGGATGGTTTGTAATTGAAGTAGTATTGCTTTCAAGTGGCCAGACCTGAGGGTCTGCTGATAGACTACCTCACTCTTAGAACTAAGTTCTTCAAGCCTTGCATCTGAGGTAGAAACAGAATCCTGAATTTAAAAATGATTTATCCAAGAAATGACATTTTTTGTATCATGCAAATTTGACTTAAAATATTACATTTCTAATCTAAGCAGTAAACGCTTAGACTATGACTAAATTTTTGTCTGTATTATGTATGCATAATTTCTGCTTTTTTTTTACTAGGAGCAAATGTGCATGCCACAACAGCTACAGGAGATACAGCCTTAACTTATGCCTGTGAAAATGGGCATACTGATGTTGCTGATGTTCTTCTGCAAGCAGGAGCTGATTTGGTAATAATTACTATTGCCTATAACATTTTAGATTGCAGCAATAGGCAGGCAATTAACATGGTAATTTGACCATAATTGAATATATTAAAATGAATCAATTTTTAGCAAACATTCAATTATTAGTTTGAAGTATAATTAATATAAAATTTAATTTAACTTTGTAATGAATTCTGAATTTGGCACTGCAGGGTATTTCTTTGACAACATTACTTTATTAAATTGTATGTAGTTTAACAGGATTAGATTCTAGTTCTTAAGCCCCTTCACGAGGTTTTGTTTTAACAGGAGCATGAATCTGAAGGTGGGAGGACACCACTGATGAAAGCCGCAAGAGCGGGCCATTTGTGTACAGTACAATTCCTCATCAGTAAAGGTGAGCCATCATTTGTCCTCCTGGAATATCCTGACTAAATGTCCTAACCTCGTCTACTCTGGGGAAAAGCACGCATTTTAACTGCAGCCCCTCCCTGGTTCTAAGTTTCACTTCCAGACAAACTCATTGATATGTGTGCAACAAATAAGACACTGGAGGAGCTTAGTGGATCAGGCAGCACCTGTGGAGGGAAATGGACAGTTGACATTACGGGTTGAGACCTTTCATCTGGACACTTCAATGTCTCCTGTCTATTTCTCTCCACAGATGCTGCCTGATCCGCTGAGTTCCTCCAGCATCTTGTTTGTTGCTACAGATTCCAGCATCTGCAGTCTCTTGTGTCTCTTCATTGATGCATGTGTATGGAATCACTTAACATCCAAATATGATACTTCATGCCTAAGGTACCATCCTGGCATATTGCCCTCCCCAATCGAGGACAAGAGGCGGTGCCTCAAGAAGGCAGCATCTTTCACTAATGACCCTCTCCATCTGGGACATGCCCTCTTCTCGTTACTGCTATCGGAGAGGAGGTACAGGAGCCTGAAGACCCACACTCAATGATTCAGCAAGAGCTTCTTCCCCTCCGCCATCAGATTTCTGAACGGCCCATGAACACTACCTCATTATTCCTTCTTTTTGCACTATTTATTTATTTTTGTAATTTATAGTAATTTTGTGTCTTTACACTATACTGCCACAAAACAATAGGTTTTGCGTCATTTAAGTCAGTGATAATAAATCCGATTCTGATTCTGCACACACTTAGACTTAACCAGTAGGTATGACATTAAGATTTTCCATATTTCCTTACAACATTTGGCCCATCAAATCTATGCCAGCTCACAGATCACTTCCATTCCCACTGACTGTCCCTCTAATCTATTCTCCCCACATTCACACCAATTCTACACACTATGCAACCTACATTGGCTGATTAATCTACCTGCATGTCTTTGGGATGTGGGAGGAGAAAGGACCACTCGGAGGAAACCCTTGGGGTCATAGAGAGAACATGCAAACTCCACACAGACAGCACCAGAGGTCATGATTGAACGCAGGTCACAGGAGCTGTAAGGGAGCAGCTCTATGAGCTGTGCCACTGTGTCATTATTTTTTTCTTAGCAACACCAGGAAGCTCCTCACCTGAGTCAAAAGCTAGTGTGCTCAAGCCTCAATGCAGAGACCTCAGCATTTGAATGGAGGCTTCACCTCAACTTAGGACTGAGGGATTTGCAGTATCTGCAGTGCATTCTTTTGGATGAGATATTTAGCCTCCCTGCCTCAAGTTGACATAAAAGGTGCATAGCATTTACATATGCTCTCAAGGACCAAGGTGTTCCCTTCACTGGCCTGGCCAATATAGATTGTCAAATGCATTTGCTGAAATAGAGGCAATCTCGTCATTATCACATTGCATTCTGTGGCAGCTTACTGTGCCCAAAGTGGTCTGTCACATTTCCAATATAATAACAGCAATTAATCATGAAAAGTACATCCTTGGCGGTAAAGCACTTTGGGATTTCCCCAAATCATGAAAGGCACAGCAGAAATGCACTTTTTTTTCCCCCTTTTCTTTACTGATTGAAGATGTCCATCATCCTTTGTACTTTGCTAACTTGGGTTCATAATGATTGATGACCATCAGATGGCCTCATCAGGGGCTTTCGTGCTTCAGAGAAACACACTTGATGCAAAAAAAAAACCTTCCCTTGATAAGAATTCCTGTGGCTGAATTCAATAAAAAAAAAGAACGATTGAACAGTGGAATATCGGCTTCCTGCAAGGCATCTCCTCAAAATCCAAATCCCACACTATGAAGTTGGCAGGACTCATGCAGTGCTGTGCGTTGAACAGTGGGGACACGCTGATAATCTATTTCAGAGCAGAATCCTAATTTTAGAACACTGATAGACCTGAGACTCCTTTGTGTATACAGCCGGAGGTTCCAATTTTCCTATAAATATTAATCCTTGCCACCGAGACACTTTTCTCATTAGGCAAAGTCTGCAGCGTTATTTCAGGTGACATCAAGACTAACAATTCCTTTGCAGCTGCCTCCAATATTATTCTGGCTATTTTTATATCTGAAAGGTGGGATATTTTGAAGTAGTGTATCTTTGTAAAGCAAGAGTACAAAAGGACACAGAAATGTTCAAACAAAACTCTGCTTCAATCAAATCATTGCTGCTTGTGACTTGTATTTGAATAAATTTAAACTTGTCAGGATCAAACCAAGCGTCAATTCAGCCTTTTCCAAAGCCAAGGATCCTAATGCACAAAGAATTTCTAATTTGTTAATATACATAAGAATAAGACAGATATAAAGCTGGATATAACTCGATTGGTTGATTTCCTACATGCCGTGTTTCAGGAGCATGCACTGGGTTAGCTGTCAGACTTCAGAGGAAGACTTTGCTTTAAAGTGGTTCTGAAGGCTTTAAAAGTGCAGCAGTAAGCAGTAAAAGCCATTAGTTTAGTGAATGAGGGATTCAGACAGGTAGTCTGCACAAGCACACAATGTCAAGGAATAGTAATGCTTCCAGCAATTCCATTGTTGAAATCTGTCAGCCCAACAGTTCACATGCAAGAACTCCCACCTCTGATCATCAGGTCACCAGGTGCAGCTGGTAGAACTGCTGCTTCACAGCTCCAACGATCTGGGTTCGATACCAACCTCTGGCCCTGTGTGGAGTTCGGACATTGTCCCCGTGACTGCGAGGGTTTCCTCCCACATCCCAAACAAAGGCAGGTTGGTGGGTTAATTGGCTGCTGTAAATTGCCCCTAGGAGATAAGC
>JARFYF010000074.1:29277769-29290826 GCA_030265395.1 Rhina ancylostomus | reverse complement strand
AATTGATCAAGAGACATTTCATGTTCCACTATGGCAGTTGGGAGAAATTAAATTAAAGTAATTGAATAAAAATACAAAATTTACAGAAAAGCTACTGGATTGATGTAATAACCCCTTCCAGTTTACTAACATCTGTCAGAGAGGAAATTCTACAATCTTAATATAGTCTGGCTGAAGTGTGACTCCAAATCCACCTCTGGGGTAATAATGCATTGAAAATAAATGTTGTCGTTCTCAGCAAAGTCCACATCTTGTGCACGAATAAATAACAAAAAAACCTGCACAACCATTGATGTGCCTATGCCCATCTTCACTTTCAATGTTGTACTTACTCTCCTTGTTTTAGTTAAACAGCTCTCCTTGACTGCCCTTTGGCTGCTACTAATCCACAACTTAATGTCATTTCATAGATAATTCGTACAAGTCTCTTGCACAGTAACTTACTAGCCTTTTGATGTTGAGATGTTCTGCGCCATGTACTCTCTCATCTCTTCCTCGGGTGCGTGAGCAAATCCATATTCTGATGCAGAATATAGCTAAAGGATATCACAAGCTTGTTTCTTGGTCTGTAGAGGTGAACTCAAAAAGCAAGTCATTGTGTGCAAGAGAAAATATAATTTATTACAATAGTAATTTCTAATCTATATTTCATTTGTGTCAGGATATAGATAAAGACAAGTTAGGATTTAGTTGTGAAGTGCCACATTATTAAGTAATGTGTCAGTAGCCATTGTCTAGACTCTGAACCTTGCTGGTTTTGCACCTAGTGTTTATATAGCAGGAATTGGTGTTTTGCCACTCTCCCTTGAAGATTGTATGGCAGTGGGGAAAGCAACTGGAAAATTTGAAATATTGAGCACCTAAGCATTGTATAAATCAAACTTCTTTAGCTGTACTTTTTTTTCAGGTGATGAGGTTAATGAGAAATATTAACATTTGAACAATATTTCCCTTTGAAAATAAACAAGATTTTTTTGAGCTTTCCATCAGTTCAGCAATAAAACATGTCTAAGATTCATGATTTTGAAATCTTTTGACGTACATGATGCCCAGCAGGTACATCTATTCTGAAAACAGCTGGATCATAAAAATTACATGGAAAATTGCTTTCAACGAACAAAATTTTGCTGAGGCCCAAGTAAAACATTGCATTGTTTATATAAATTGCCCAATATTTTTTAAATTTTATTTCCAGCGTGGTAACAGGCCCTTCTGGCCCAATGAGTCTGCGCTGACCATTTTAAACCCAAATTAACCTACCCGTACGTCTTTGGAATGTGGGAGGAAACCAGAGCACCCGGAGGAAACCCACACAGACATAGGAGAATATACAAACTCCTTACAGACAGCAGAAATTGAACACCGATCGCTGGTGCTGTAATAGTGTCACGCTAACTGCTTTTGAAAATGAAAGTCAAAAAAGACAATAGTTGTAACACATTTCATCAAATTATTCAAGCAAATTAAATTAATTTATTGAAATATGCAAGGAATTGGAGAATATTAATGTGAGGCTCAGTCAGCTACTGCAGTGTGAAAACAAATAGTAATCCTCTAAGCGCAAAATGGACGATAGAAATCTGAAATGTAACAATGCTGGAAATGCTTAGATCAGTGATTTCTCAGAACTGAGAAAAGACAAAATTTTAAGGAAGAGGAGCAACATGACATGAAAGGAAAGATGGAGAAAGGCTCTGATATAGTAGAAGACAGATGAAATGGTAAAATGGATGACAATACAAGTGTCCAAGGATGTTAATAAGCTAAATAGAGAATAAAATGGGTTTGGAGGAGGTGGAAACAAACAACGTTGTTACTGAAAACTGTGATCAGGGAGGGAAAATGGGCACAGTCGTGATCAGAAATTATTGAAGTCATTAAGTCTAGAAGGTTCAAGCATCTAGATGAAAGATGAGCTACTTTTCCACAAGCTTTGTGGTCAGTTTCATCAAAACAGGAGGCGTGAGCAGGGAATTAGAATGAGTGGTGAAGTGGTGATAGGTGACCAGAAGATAATTGTGGTGCTTGTGGACTGAAAGTGTCTGCAAGTGGTCACCAAATTGTTTCCTCTATGCAGTGTGGAGGAAACTTCATTGCAAGTCTGGTACATTGAATTCCGGAGGAACTTGTGGGACAATGGTTGGTGGTATTGGTGTAATTAAAAGGTCTGGTGTTGTAATTCCTGCATTTGGGATAATTCTGTGGGAAGAAGAAATGGTGTTGGAGTGATGTGTAGATTGGAGAATGACTTTGTCATTGCTAAGGGGGAGGGGAACGTATTTAGTAGTCTCACTCTCCAAGTTTTGGAAGTATGAATGTGGCAGTTGCTGAGGTGAAAGCTGAGAACAAGAACTCCCTTGTGGTTCCTGCATGCTAAAACCATGTTGCATTGTAAAGCATATTGATATGAAGTGGAAGCGGCCATTCATGTAATTTTTATCTCCAAGTTCGAAGCATCAGATATTGGCACTTGGTGGGGGGAAGTATGGCATCCCCATTGTGCCATGTTGGTCATTTTAAAAAAAAATTAGTCCCTATCTGTTTCTGTGGAGATGATATCTGCCTAAAATTACTATCTATTATTGATGAATGTTATTCACAGTTGGAGTCCAGCTTTTGCCTAATAATCAACAAATGAGGTCAACATTAAGGGGGAGAAGCTGCAATTGATCTCCAGATGGAAAACAAGCAGTTTATTAATGTAATTTTTTTTACAAGGTTTTCAAAAACTATTGCTAGAGAAAGTATTGGTTGATGTAGATTTGTATATTTGGTTTACAAGTCTCCAGAGATTTTCATTTTAGGAATTGGTGGGCCTTTGGGTAAGATTAAAATTCTTGTGGGCTTGTTGTTCAGTATTAAATTGACCACCTTCAGTTTTATATAGCACTATGTTGCTACTTATTTAAGTATGTAACACTGACTTATTATTGCCATAATAATTGAACAGCTTTTTGATGCAAAGTTTAAAATTATTTCAAATAGCTTTCAGTATTGCAAAGTAAACTATTTAATTAGTTTTTGTTATTTAAATGCAAGTTAATATCTGTACAATATTTTAAAATAACAGAAATTGAACACAAGTTCTCCATTTCCAAGAAATGCTTGTTTTGTGTAGAAATTTGCCTGCTACCAAAATTCTACAGTTCTTTCTCAGTTTGTACTTTAATGTTGAAGAAATGACAATTGATTTTGTCTTGCAGCAGTGAGTAATAGAATGCCTTCTGGACCGAATGCTTCTTCCCACACTACAACACCCCCTACTCCTCAGCCTCGTACTCAAACTCCAAGTCCAGTTGTTTCTCCTTCTTCAATGTTGCCCCTTTATCCTTCAGTTGAAATTGACGCCCAAGTAAGTTTTCTATAAGATCATAAACATTGGGAAGTCCTTAAAATAGGAAATGAACATATTTTGAATTATGTAGTGCTCTTCTAGGTGGTGGTTATGATACTAAGATTTGGCTGATTTACAAAATGCTTGTTTCATTATTATGGGCTAGTGATTTCCATCGACAGTGCTACGCTCTTGAATATGAGTTTGTTGCATCTGTGTTGTAAAGTTGCTTGGAACTTCACTTAACAATGTACTGTCTTTTCACTTAGACGGAGAGTAATCATGATACAGCATTAACGTTGGCATGTGCTGGGGGACATGAAGAACTTGTATCAGTATTAATAGCTCGTGGTGCTAACATTGAACACCGGGATAAAAAAGGTACACATTAATTTGTAATTGGATATGGTTTCATTTAATTGAAACAAAAACATTTGTGAAACAGTCAAGTTCAGTGGTGGCTATCCTTTTGTTAGTATGAAGGATGCAATCCCGCTTAATTGGTATTCTTATTTGTGAGCAAAGGATACTTCAATTGCTTGATTGTAGGCTACACCAGGATAAGCCTAGTGGCCTTTGTCAGCATTCAAAGTATGCTGGGGCAGCTGTCAAAGGATTAGCGAATTTGAGTCTATTTATCAAGAAGATTTTTCTGAAAAATCTTTCCTTGTGAGGCTTCCTAGTTATTGCGTGGAGTTTTTATTGGAGTTTGAATTGTAATTTGAAGCTACAAACTGCTCTTTGTAGGCAGGTAGAGAGTATGTTGGCCAATTATGTAGCAAAGAATCAAACCATTTGGCCCAACAAGTATAAACAATGTTTATGCTCCATACTGGATTCCTTCAACCTTACAACATCTCATTTTATCAAAGTGTTCTTTTCCAATATCCAAATGAAAATAGCTGCTTGATTGGCCTGCAATGGGTAAACAATTCACTGACCAATGAGCAACAGACTGACAATTTCAAGCATTATGCATTTTTTATCTCTGGAACATTGAGCAGTAAAGCTCAGAAACAAGGCTGTCAGCTCATGATGTCTGTGCCATCCATTATGCCAATCCAAATTAATCCCATCTGCCTGCATATGGTCTATATCCTTCTATTCCCTGCCTGTTCATGTCTGTCTAAATGCCTCTCAAACTTTGCTATTGTATCTGCTTCCACCACGTCCCCTGGCAGAACATTCCAGGCACCTACCAATCTTTTTTTTTAAACAAAAAAAAACCTTTGCCTCATAAATCTCCTTTAAATTTTCCCTCTCATTTGTGACTTTTGGAATGATTTCATATTTATTTGGATATATCTCATTTAAGCATAACAAAATCAGATCAGCATGGGGCTCCAATTTTATAATGACACATACTGATGTTTATACTCATAGATCTTCAGCACATCTAATCTGAAATCTATTACATTTTTACTCTGATTAGGTTTTACACCACTAATTTTGGCTGCTACGGCTGGTCATGTTGGTGTTGTAGAAATTCTGCTGGACAAAGGTGCAGATATTGAAGCACAATCTGAACGCACCAAGGATACACCATTGTCATTGGCTTGTTCTGGAGGAAGGCAAGAGGTAAGACGTCTCTACGTCCATAATAGAGGTTAAATGCAATAAGTGTAACGTAAGAGTATATTGGAAATAGCTTGTTGCATTATATCAAAGTATAATCTCAATTTAATGAAATAACAACTTGGATGGTAAACAGTTGTTAAATTCATAAAGCGAAGATAGTTCTATTGATTATAATTAATAGCAATGGTCAATAGCAATAATAATAGTTGATGGTCACCTTTTTGTCATAGCATTGGTCACGTGGGTACTAAATTCCAAGGAGATAAAAGAAAATGATTCAAAACCAGCATCTCGTATACATTGTCTTTATGATATCCCATTTAATATCATAATCGTCATGCCATGTAATGTTTGATAAAGTGAATCAAATTTTGTTGATCTTAAGTTCATTTCTAAACCTTTTTCTTGAATGTCTTAAGGTAGTAGAGCTGCTGTTGGCCCGTGGAGCAAACAAAGAACATCGGAATGTTTCAGACTACACACCTCTAAGTCTTGCTGCCTCTGGTGGCTATGTTAACATAATTAAGATCCTTCTGAATGCTGGAGCAGAAATTAATTCCAGGTACTAGAGATGAGTTGATTCTAACATAGGAATCATAAATTGACAAGTGTATCTGGGAACCTGATGAGCTCAGGACTAGCAGTATTATCTCTTTCACAATGTGATTCATAGATTGAGAAATAAAGCTAGAAGTGAAAAGCCAGGTGAATTATAATCAGTGAATTCAAAGTCATACTAAATACTTGAAGAAGAAGAAATTACTTGCTCTCCAGATCGGAGATTACTTTATGCCTTCCCTCTGACTTAAAGGGAAAACAAGTAATTAAGATTGTTCAGAGTTATGAAAACAGTGAAATTGATGCTTTGTTATGTGGTTTATGATATGCTGCTAATGTGACATCGAGTCATTGGCATATATTTGAAATTAAATGTTTAAAAACACAGTCTCAAATGTGTCTGGCTACTTTGCATGCTTTGAACAACTTTAAGTGTGAAAGGTTTTGTTCAGTTTGAAGGGAGCTGTCAAATGGTTAAGAGAAAAAGAATTTTGAGAAGTCTTGATTCAGTTTCTTTTCACTGGCCTGCTGCTTTCCCCCTTTCCTATCATTCAACAGTTAAGGGTTTTCTCATCAGTTAGAAATCACTTAAAGACTTGATTTTTGTTGATTAGATACATCAATTTTGCATGTAACAATTTAATATACCAAATGAAAGTTAAAGGGTGTGTAGAGATTTGCAAAGATGATGATTTAAGCTGTTTATTCTGTTGCAGGACTGGCAGCAAATTGGGGATTTCTCCTCTGATGTTAGCTGCAATGAATGGCCATGTGGCATCAGTAAAGCTGTTGCTTGATATGGGCTCTGACATCAATGCCCAGATAGAGACTAATAGAAACACTGCCCTCACTCTGGCCTGCTTCCAAGGTCGAGCGGAAGTTGTCAGCCTATTGCTGGATAGGAAGGCAAATGTTGAACACAGAGCAAAGGTGATCCTACTTTATTAAATAAAAATATATAAATGCATTACAAGCAATCCCCCTTGAGTTAAAAATGTATTCTAAGGATCAATCTTTTAGCAAGTGTGTTTGTTTTTGGTGCTCTCGCTTTGTTTGAACTACCTGTGAACAGTTTGAATGTATTCAGTTGTTTGAGTGCCTTATTTCAAAAGAATATGTGTATTTTCTTGTCAATGTGATTCTGCAAATGATACTTTATTTTTTTTTTGTAACTATTGTCACAACATTGGATTTGTTTCCTATATCCTGTTGAATTTTTACTGCAGCAATGATTAAAGTGTCCTTATTCTCCAAACTATGTTCGAACAATGCATTTTCTTGCCTCTGGCTAGAGCAGATCATTTTGCCTGATCATCAAGTTCTAATTCCTATGTTTTCCTGCCATTTAATTGGTGCCCTCTCCCCATTACTGCTGCTGTTTCTCAGCTGTATGTGGGTTTGTCAACTAGAGTGGCAGCGAGAGCAATTAAATCCTGTTTTCCAACTCTTGTGCTTGGAATTGGGCATTAAATTTAGGAACTATGTGAATTTAGTTTTAAATATAAATTTAGGAAAGCAATCAAGAGACAGCAAGACTAAATGAAACTTGAGCAAGAAAACTAAAATTAAGCAAGCAGAAATATTGCAAAAGGAGAGAAATGTTGCTTATATTGTACTTAATGAAAGCCAGAAATAAAGCTTTAAAATATAGAATGAGAGCAGACAGTAATAACCATAATAAACAGGAGTTGGGAATGGATTGCCAGAGTAATTATTGTATCAATAATGAGAGATTCATTGAAGGATTAGGAGACAAGGCCAGTGGTCAGTCCCCCAAAGATCCCCCGAGAAGCTTTTGCATTTCTCATTTCTGTTCAGGTGGAATTATTTTTAACTTCACCTCTCATGAAAAATCAAAAGCATACTGGTCTATCTAGAAAAATGGTCTAGTAAGAATGAGAGGTCTAATAGGATGGCATGGTGGTGTAGCGATTAGCAATGTTACTTCACAGCTTAAGAAATCTAGCTTTGATCCTGTGTGGAGTCTGCATGTTCTCCTTAGGTTTCTGCCAGGTGCTCTTGTGTCCCAAGGGTGTGCTCTTGGGTTAATCGGCTATTGTAAACCACTCAGTGTAGGTAAATGGTTGCAGGGCTACAGGAAAACAAGTAGGAATGGAACTAATAGCATTGCTTGGCTGGGAGGGGACATGGATTTGATCTTTGTCATAAGAAACAAGTATTTTCTTAAAAATTATACTGAAGAAATTTCAAGCTGACAAATTCCTTGGACGTGATGGGTTTTGGAAAGTGTATACAGAGTTTGTGGAAGTGTTAGTTTTAGTCTTCCAAGATTCCATAGATACTAGAATAGTCTCCACAGTTGAAAATGTATCCCTCTTGTACAAAGAGGCTGGATGGAAAAATATATCAGTTGGTATGACAGGAATAGGTAGGTACCATTTTAAAATTAACATGTTCATAGCATTTTGTATTTTATTACATAGTTACATTGATGAAAAGAAAATTGACAAATTTAAGAGTCTTGCATAACTAGCAGGAATGGTGAGGGGAAACAATGGACATAGTGTATTTGGAATTTAAAAGCTACTGGAGAGTAACATGCAAGAAGTTCTGACAACGATTAGGGTGCATGGTTTTTGGAGTAAAATAAATTAGGTGTTGATCGGAGTGGTCAGTTACACAAAACAATGAATGGGTCATTTTTCAGTTTGACAGTAGTCAGTGAGTTACTGAGAGGATCGTAGCTTGGGCTTCAGCTGTTTTCATTAAGTGACTTAAATGTGAGAAGTAAAATACTTAGGCAATGTTACATTGGGAACATTTACCATGCTGTTGTAACAATAAGTTCCTTCAGGCAATACTGAAGCATACCACAAAATGATCTGGAAATTCTGATCATTTGGTTAAATTCTCCCCTCAATACCACCCTAAAATAAATTGATGTGTTTTGAAAGGTGTCTGCTGAGTTTCAGAAAGATGATCTTGTCTGCTGCAAGGTCACAAAACGTGAAATATGTAATGTGTAAATTACTTTGGTATTTCTACATTGTTACATTCTATGAATGTAATTTGTTACATTTCTAGAATAATGCATAGCAGATAAAATTGAAAAGCATGACTGCAGTTTAAAATAACTGGAACCATTTCTATTTAGACTGGCCTTACACCCTTAATGGAAGCTGCCTCCGGCGGATATGCAGAAGTGGGGAGGGTTCTCCTTGATAAAGGTGCTGATGTTAATGCGCCACCTGTGCCTTCATCACGTGATACAGCTTTAACCATTGCCGCAGATAAGGGTCACTACAAATTTTGTGAACTGCTAATAAACAGGTATTCACTAATTTTAACATAAAGGAATTTTTTGCATAATTTCGTTAAGACCCTATAAAAGTTTTGCCAAACAATTTTGTCCATCTTTGTTTGAACACAACAGAGGGGCTCACATTGATGTTCGCAACAAGAAAGGTAACACACCGTTATGGCTGGCAGCAAATGGTGGGCATTTTGATGTGGTCCAGTTACTGGTCCAGGCTGGTGCTGATGTGGATGCAGCAGACAACCGGAAAATCACACCTCTTATGGCAGCTTTCCGCAAGGTAACTCTTGACCTCTTCTCAACTATTCTCCAGTATTTTGTATAATTGGGAAATGCATGGATTTAGGTAGGATTAAGCCCTTGTTCAGAATAAACGGTTGGCATTTATTTTTTTAAAGTTTAAATTTGATTTCAATGAATAACAGAATTGGTTCCTTTAACAAAAAGGAGGGATCTAAGTTCTGATGCCATTGATATGGAGGGTGTCATCACTCCTATTACATCATTGTGGTCAAGCCAGGACTTCATTCTCACTTAGAAACTGATCTTAACTCCAGAAAAAGATTTGACTGTTTACTTTGACTGCCTTTAAGTGTTGAGGTGCACTGGAAGTATGTAAATGTTTTGTATGGTTTATAGAAAATGGAGAAGTTGTATTTTTGATGTGCTTTTAATTCCTATTCATTGCCTTTAGCATGTACAGGTTTTTTCCTTCACTTAATGTATAAACTACTTTCTCTTGCCAAAAGGCAAGACTGAAAAATTGTATATCTGGATCTTTCTAGCTACTGTGACAAAAGTTTCATAGGTGCAGCAAAGGTTTCTCACCGCCATGAATATTAGAAATAATCAAGGGATTAAATTTCTGAGGCTATTTTGCATACAGTGTCTGAATATAGGAGAATTTACTGATCTGTGAATTTTAATACTTTTTTTACATTCCTTGGCCTGATTCAGTGGTGTGTGAGCTACCTTTTTTTAAATTATCTGACCAGAGTTTTTCATTTTATTTTCATATGATCTGCATAGTAGCTTATTCTGAATTGGTGCCCTGGAAATATTTTTGGATGTGCTCTTGGGTTGCACCATTAGCAACTCAGTTTTAGTATGAATGGCTTAAGGTGTTTCAGCTGATAGTTGCCTAGTAAATAGTACTAGGGAAGGAACAGTCTGCAGGCATTGATTTTGCCTGAATTGATTTTGGAGGGATAGGATACCAGCATGTTTTCTACTAGGATCAAATTTGATCTTAAGAATGAGAGTTGCCATGATAGTGTTTCTTCCTATCTGGCAATATTTGTAGAGCAAGTTGGCTGTGTCAAAGAAAAATAATATAACACTTGTGTATTCTTACTGCTCAAAGTAATACTTCTGCATTCTTGCTGCTTTTATGCAGTAAGAATGCAGAAGTATTCGAGATGGTGAGGAAATTAATGTGCACTTTGAAGTGTCTTTTTATATGATCATTGGGTTCCCCTTTTTAATTTACTACTCTTCCATTTATTTTCACTCCAGCATCACTTAAATGCATTTGCCAAATAGTATCGAAAGAAAGAAGATGATAAGTATATTGAAAATGATGTAATGTTCTTTTAGAAGTTTAAGGTGATTCTCACAATATTGGGAAGCTTGCAATGATTTTTGTATGAACACAACTTTGTTAATCCTGTTCTTGCAAAGTCATTTTAGAGTTGAAATTTTAAGTGGTTGAATCATTTTTTTCCCCAGGGTCATGTAAAAGTTGTGCAATATTTGGTGAAAGAGGTGAACCAATTTCCATCTGATATTGAGTGCATGAGATACATAGCAACAATAACTGACAAGGTGGGTACATTCCTACTCTGTGAGATTCAAGACTGTACACTTAAAGACTTTAACTGGATTTTAATTTAATGTTGACTTAGGACATTATTCCTCTAAGATCTCTGCGGTCTTTAGCATGGACAATGACACCATTCTCCAATACTTTATACCCAAGCTGAATGGTATTGTCTTTGGTTCCATTTTTGTTCCAGCATCAACAATAATTTATAGCATTTGCGTAATCTCTCAAGATGCCCAAATATCATGTATGCTGATATGTGCACAATGTCTCTGGACCACACAGTGCTTTGTTTTTAGTTTGCATCTCATGATAAAGAGCTTCCATCCAAGAGTTGTGAATGCAGAAGCTATCACCATGTGATCTATCGCAAAATCCAATACTTTCACCCCTGGTGTACTCTTTGCAACCCCTGTGCAATTTGACCCTAAACTGAGCTCTTAGACTCGTGCTCTCCATCAGAAAAACTGTCGGTTCTTTCATTCCCCACCTGGGTTATCTGCAATTGAAACTGTCAGAGCGGGCGAGTATGCTGTGGACTTTGGTTCATGTGGACTTGACTTTGGTTCACGTTGTCTCTCTGCAAAGAGGATAGGAAAACGCTGATATCGCCCATCTTCAAAATTGTTGGCTAGAGGCTCTTCATCACAACATACAAATAAAAAAAAACCAAAACTGGACAAGTCTGAGGTGTGTGCAGACGTCAGTAGATAGTATATGCAATATCTGAACCCAGGATAGTAGATAATGTCTCAGGAAAATAGAATGCATGTGTAAGAGCAGTGGATAGATTTTTGGGTATCTTGAAAGATGTTGATGTCATCATAACAAAAATGGAACCAAACACAAACAGTCCTATTGAGCTTGGCAATGGAAATGCATTGGAGAATGTATTTTTAAATTTTTTATTTACAGTGTTGTGATTATCCTTGCTAAAGATGGCAGAGATGATATGCTCGAGTCAGAATTTTATGTACCCATGAATGTATCCAAGACCTGCTTGCCTAATTTCGTAAACCCGCTGACCTACATTTGCTTTGTGCCAAAATTATTCTCTTAAATATCCTGATGGCTTTTGACTTTGCCCTTTAAGAATTGATTTGAAAAGCTTTTCATCACCCCTCCGTTGTTGATTATTAAGAAATACAAGTTACGGTAAGATGTTAGTGAGTAATGTATGACATAACATTGGAATGGATCTAGACTTGTGTTGTATGAAGATATAATGAAGTTTAGTTAACAATTGTGCTTTTCCTGCAAGGAATCTATATTTGAACACTTTTCCCAGTGCAAGATTTTTGTGCTTTGTAGATAAATGAACATAAGAAATTAAATTTATTTTTAATTTTATTTACAGTGTGGTAACAGGCCCTTCCAGCCCAACAAGTCCGCGCCGCCCATTTCAAACCCCAACTTATTCCTCTTCCTTCATTTTCCAATTATTGTATATATCTACACATTCTGCTACTCTAATCTTAAACTCCATAAGCTCTTAAACTGATTATCATAACTTGTTCTAGGAGCTGCTTAAGAAATGCCATCAATGCATGGAAACAATAGTTAAAGCAAAGGACCAGCAAGCTGCTGAAGCGAACAAGAATGCAAGCATTCTGCTGAAGGAGCTAGACCTGGAGAAGGTAGGAGGTCGTTCTGAATAATTGTGATAGATGTTACATTGGTGCCCATTTTGAACTTTTGGATTTAAGTTTTGAAGCATTTATATGATCTTCAGATGTACTAAAATTGTCAGCATATTTTAATGGACAAACATTGTCCTGGCTTAACACATTTAAAGTTAGTAGGTTATTCTCCACATTGCAGCTTGGAAAACTCAATTCATTGTCTTCTCTTGTAATTACCTTCATTTGTTATAATAAATATACATGGTAATTGGGTTTAAAATTGTCTTGAAAATTTGCTTTGCTTTGGGTTTCCTCAAATAATTCCCTTTTGCCACACACAATTTTTGAAAATGATGAAACCTGCATGTTTTTATTGATTCAAACTTTTATATCATTTATAGTCGAGAGAAGAAAGCAGAAAACTAGCTCTTGCAGCAAAAAGGGAGAAAAGAAAGGAAAAAAGGAAGAAGAAGAAAGAAGAACAGAAGCGGAAGCAGGAGGAGGAAGAGGCCAGGGTTAAGGAGAGTTCAGAAAAGCAGCAAACTCCTGAAAAGGATAGATTTGAAGGCAAGCTTTTTTGATATCATGTGGAAAGTAAATATTTTTCTTTTTTGTTTTGAAGATTGAACTGACCTGCTCCTGGTTTCTCCACAGATGAAGAAGTTGTGCCTATAGAACCTCCCAGTGCAACCACAACTACAACCATTGGTATTTCTGCAACTTCAACCACCTTTACTAGTGCTTATGGGAAAAAGAGAGCTAATGTAGTAACAACACCAAGTACTAACAGGAAGAACAAGAAAAACAAAACTAAGGATTCTTCTCAGAGTGTTCAAATAATTCTAGAAGATCAGCATATGTCTATA
>JARFYF010000074.1:29215109-29228577 GCA_030265395.1 Rhina ancylostomus | reverse complement strand
AGTAACAGGCAGGATAGACAAAGGAGAGTCAGTGGATGTTGTTTACTTGGATTTTCAGAAGGCCTTTGACAAGGTGTTGCACATGAGGCTGCTAAACAAGGTGGGAGCCTATGGTATTACAGGAAAGGTATGAGCATGAATAGAAAATTGGCTGACTGGCAGAAGGCAAAGAGTGGGAATTGAGAGGGCCTTTTCTGTTTGGCTGCCAGTGACCAGTGTTGTTCCGCAGGGGTTGGTGTTGGGTCTGCTACTTTTCACTTTGTATGTTAATGAACTGGATGATGGAATTGATGGCTTTGAGGTCAAATTTGCCATCACAAGGAAAAATGTCACCCATTGCCGCACCAAACTGGGCAAGGCATAAATGAAATTGTGGACCATGACATCTTTGAGACAGAGTGGGTCAGTGTTGTTACGGAGGGAGGTACAAGAGCATGCATGTGCAGAAGGATGGCGCTATGTGTGGATGTCAGGATGTGAGGAGAACAGTGAATCAAGAACCGGTTTGGCAACCTGGATGCATCCGAATCGGGAAGGTGGAACCTGACTTGAAATCCAGATCAAATGGGTTTGAGCAGAAGATGTCTGCCGAGGAGACAGATGTGGCTGTGGAAGTGAACTTTGACAAAATCTTACCAATGACAAGGAAGGAAATAGAAACCTGTGAACAAGGCAAATAAAACAGATGGAAATCCCACCAGAGAGCAGAGAACTTCCAGGCTGGCATCTGGTCATTGAGCTATACAGCATGGAAACAGGGCCTTCGGCCCAACTCCTCCATGCTGACCATGTTGCCTAACTGAGCTAATCCCATCTGCCTGAGTTTGCCCAATTTCCCTCTAAGCCTTTTTTTTGAGGACAAGTGGCACTGAATTCAACAGGAGATGAAAATTTTTAAAAAACTGCAGATGCTTGAAATCTGAAACCAAAATAAGAAAAGCTGGACACACGCAGCAGTTCAGGCAGGGCCTGAGGTGGGAGCAGCAGAGTTTCAGCAACATGTGGGACCCTTCTTCAGAGGAAATTGGAGAATACAGTTCAATCAATTTGATGTATGTTGGTAGGGTTATTTGGCAACCGTAAGTTACCCCTTAGTGTGGGTAAGTAAGCCTGCACAATATAGCTTATTCTTCCAGTGGATTTAGAGGATTTTGGTGAGAGAATTGGTGGTATCTTTCCAGTGCCTTGAGATGCCTGCTGTAGGTCATCTAGGTCGAGGAACCACTGCGATTGGATGTGTTGAACATGTTGGGGAGCTTGATAAGTACGAGTGGATCCAGTTATTCGCTCTGCGTATGGAGTGAGTGGAAATGTGTTTTAAAGCTTGTGATGTTGTTGACATGGCAATGGGTGACATAGAGAAGAGAAGCAATGGCTGAGGTCAGGAAGGTGATGTTTCTGCTGTAGGAGGATTGGACTATGTGAGACGTTGGTGAATTTATTGGAGACACAATCTACTGCTGAATATTGAATGATGACACTGCATAGAAGTCAAAGATGCAATCCCACACTACTGGCAATATTTGGGAGCTATAAGTTTGGCACATGCAACCAGAGAGTCGAGAGAACAATTGATGAATATGTAGTCAGGTCAAAGACATGGGGATGAAGGCTACCAACTTCTGTCTCTGCTCCTCCACTGGAGGTCTTTCTTATAAATCTATCTATGCACAAGATGTGGCCTCATCGGCAATGCCAGCACTTACTGTCTATCCCCAAGTGCCTCTGAACTGAGGAGAAAATTCAGAGCCAATCACATTAGCCGATCTGGAGTCACATAAATGCCACATTGCCCAAGGACAGCAGATTTGCTTGACTGTAGGATGTTTGTGAATCATGTTTTCTTCATGACAGTCTGATAGTCTTGCACCTACTGCTGCTGTTGCTGTGCTTGAGTGACCAGGTTTTAGAAGTTCCAGACTTATTTAATTACTTAGATTTAAATTCTCCGAATGACTGAGGGAGATTTGAGCTCAGCAAGGTAGAGCTCCAACAAAGTGTCCTGGACCTGAAGTGTTAACTGTTTCTCTCTCCACGGATGCTGCCTGACTTGCTGAGTGTTTTCAATAATTTCTGATTTTATTTGATCCAGAGTCCTAGCTGTTAGTTGAGTAACTTAACCCCTGCGTTACTGCTTCGTAAGGGAATAGAGAACCGATATTGGCCAACAAGGAATGACTTGGCTCCCTGACACACTCAAACCTGAACCTTACACACAACACCACTGTGCAAGTCAGTGAAAAGGTGCTGCATCTGCACTGAAAGCCATGATGTCCCTTTGGTGCTGTGTTGAAGATTGTTCTGGAGTTATGGAATAATGTGGCAAGCAGGCATTAATTAAAACAAGCACCAGTCTTCAAACAAAAACCTGTTCACATTTTAACTTCCCCTGACACTTTAAGGCCATCAAAACCATTTATTGGGTCTGGGACATTCTGAGTCTGTCCCTTTGTAATTACATAGGAGAAGATAATAGACGAATGGTCATGTTAATTGGCCCTTATTGCAACCCTCAGGGAAGGTGTTATGTGGTCATATCCTGTAAACAGGCATCGTCAAAGACATATTGCTGCCTCTTAATACACATGTCAGGATATGTCTATTTTGTCACTTAATATTCTGGCTGTTTGTATATTCAGGGAGCCGTCCCTCAACATAGTAATAAAAGATTTATATTGGTAGTCTGGTGTTTTCTGCTCAGAACCCCTTGGAACAGCCACTGGTATTTGAATAGTCAAAGGAGTTCTATCAGTTCAGCTGTGCTCCCATTGTCAATATGTAATCCTGCAAAGTTACCTGTTGACACTCCAAGTGTTGAAGTTAAGTCGGTAATTATAGCCATTGAAACTGTAGTTAATCATTTATTGTTGCCTTTGTGTTTAAAAAGTATAAAACATCGATGTACAGTTGAGTGTCAGGAGAGGAGAAATAGTTTCTCCAGGTGATCTGCTGTGTTGAAAAGAGACCTTTTATATCTACCAGCTGCCAGTCTCCAGTAACTCAGTCCACAGTCATAACATGATTGTCGAACAGTCAAAGTCCATGCTCTGTAGCCATTCCTTCGGTAGTGTAGCGGTTAGTGTGATGCTTTACAGCGCCAGCGACCTGGGTTCCAATGTTTGTAAGGAGTTTGTACGTTCTCCCCGTGTCTGCATGGGTTTCCTCTGGGTGCTCCGGTTTCCTCCCACATTCCAAGGATGTATGGGTTAGGAAGTTATGGGCGTGCTATGTTGGCGCTGGAAGCGTGGCGACACTTGTGGGCTGTCCTCAGAACACTCGACGCAAAAGATGCATTTCACTGTGTGTTTCAATGGACATGTGACTAATAAAGAGATCTTATCTTAAAGCATTCCTAGCTGATTCACAGGAGCATTTATTAAACCACATTTGACACAGAGCCACATGAGCCAAATTTGGCAAATTGACCAAAATCATGGTCAAAGGAGCAGCTTTTAAAGATTGTCTAAAAGGAGCAGAATAAGGTAGAAAGGCTGAGATGTTGAGGGAAGAAGTTCCAGACCTAGCCAAACACGTGGGGCCGATGGCAGGATAAAGAAACACAGGGATGTACAAAAGAGCAGAATTGGAGGCAGGCAGAGATCTGAGGGCTGGATGCGGCTGCAGAGAAGGGGATAAATACTTTACAATTTCTTTCAATTTAGAACAGTATCTGCTAATAAGAATGCATACAAATCATTTCAGGTCTGCTTTTTATGATTCAATGAGCTCTTCTCTCTTGTTTGATCTGGATCATATACCACCTCCAACTGTGCTGCCATTTCTTGCTGTTTGACAACCGGTTGTTGGAGGGTACACCTGTTGCCAGGAGTTAAGTTCCCTCTGATTGTCATTCGCTTCTAGATAGGGAGCCCTTTTACAACTGTTTGCCAATTCAATTAGCAACTAACTGATTCCAGCCTGAATCTGGCTGCTCTTAATAGTGGCACCTTGCCACATTGCAATGCTGGGTGCTTTATTCCTATTTTATCAATCTTGGATCAAAAGAGCTTTGCATAATATGACCACTGGCTAGATTAAAGATAGCATCACCCTGCAGGGATAGTCCCTTCATCATTATTCTGGCTCTCAGATCCTGATAGGGGATCATTTATTTTTTAATATGCAGACTTTGGAAGAAGTACAGACAGTCCTTGGGTAACTAATGGGCTCTGATTTTACAGACACCCAGAAGCTGATCTTGTCCATAAGTCAGAAAATACACAAAAAGCACTCAAAATGGTAACTATACCTCCACAGCATTGTAATAAATGGCATCAAAAGCACATAAGACTGATAAGAAAGAACAATTACTAAAAGTGGGGAGAGAGAGTGAGAGAGAGAGAGAGAGAGAGAGAGAGAGAGAGAGAGAGAGAGACAGATAGATAGGTCAGAGTGAGAGTTGGACAGAATTGGTGTGACAGGAAACTATATTGTGTGCTTTCCATGATATTCATTACAACACTGTGGAGGCATGGTTACCATTTTGAGTGATTTTTGTGTATATGCAGCTTATGGACAAAATTGACTGATGGATGTCTGTAAAAACAAATCCTGTTTGTTAGCTGGGGTTGGCCTCTACCTCAAGCCAGACCTGCTGCAGACAGAGCACCAGTCAGCAAGCAGAATAGGCACATCTCAATCCCCTTTTCCTTTTGCTGTTTGAAGGAGACATGGATAAACATGAGTGAGTTACGTATTAAGAATTTGGCTGCACCATGATGCCAGTTTGGAATTTTGAGGATGTGGTGAGCCTTAAATGAAAACTAAGGTCACAGATAGACTGCATGCTGCTCCAAATGAAAAACCTGTTTCTCTTTGTTTTTATGCCCAAACATGTACTACCATTGTTGCCAGTCTTTTTAAAAATCTCAGATGTGGCATATTTTAATAATATCTTAAGTCACTTGTAGTTTTCTCATTCATGACTGTCACATGTATCGAATGATTTCATATGACCTAGAACCTTGTTTTGAAGTACACGATTCGGAGAGTCATGAGGAAAGGTTAAAGTCTGCAGCCTGATATTTATAGTGGGTGTGTGAACTCCTGTAAACATTTCATAAGTTCTCATTGTACCTGTGGTAAAGTTAAACTTTAACAGCCAATCAGAATCTTGTTGCCACTTTGCTTTTTCTACTGTTGATCATTATGTTTCAATGGGAAGCTATACCAGAAGGAAAAGTCTTGTTTTCTTGTGAACTTGATTTTTTTTTATATACCCCTAAAGGTGTTCATCATTATTGACAGAAAAAATAGCAAACTTAGATACATAGATGAACACCTTTCCAGAAATTATAGAGCATAGAGTCATAATTGGCCAAAAAAGAATATTACAATGAATTTTTTTCAATTTATTTTTAATATTGCTGTAGACTGTCCTCTGTGATGCAAAGGACAGTCCAGAATGGAACTCAGGCACAAAGACTGCCTGGCTTCGGGTTGTATCCCTGATGTGCCAACTGGAGTTGGAAGAACAGCAGGGTGGAGATGACCTCAATGTCCACTGGACACTGTAGGGGCTTACGGAAGGTGGGTGAGAGGTGGGGAAGGAAACTGGCAAATTTTTTCACTCCTGATCGCTGTTCCGCGACCATATCAGGAAGTATAAATATTGACTGAGCCCTGTGCAATAAAATAACTTGCTGACATTCATTTTGAAAAACAAACCACAAGAAGAGCTACCAAAGGGTAGTCAATTTCAATGGGGCTTCATCAAAAGGAACTCCATCATGATAAAAATAAGTGGCGAGTGGAAATTAAAACAAAGCACATTTTAAAAAAAATAAAAACTAATTATTAATTGTGGTTACCACCATTCTAAATCTTCATTGAAGATAACCATAACTAATAACATTTAGGAAGATGATTTAGTATATTTTGTATTAATTAAAAAGTGAAATTTTGCTGCTGTAATTTTGTTATACTTACTATGCAGATTTTATATAGTAAATACATTAATAACAAAGTACTGATTTTAGTAAAGATATTCTCAAAGCATTCTTAGTTTTTAGGTTTGATAGATTCCATTCCTGATATCTAATAGATGAAATATATACTGTCGACAGTTGCTATTTTAACTGTAAACACCATGCTACAGCATTTGTTTATCAAAGAAAATGCTGGGAGGATTTCTATTGGCAGTGAGCTGGAATCAGCTGCCCAAGCATTGCCTGAAATAGAACGTTGTATCCAGCATAGAACATATAGGACTTGAGTCAATACGTATTGCAGTATCTGAATTGCCAAGGTTAATGGTGACATAATACTTATGTTAATAGATTAGTCATCTAGAGACCAGGACTAATGATCTAGAGAAATAAGTTCAAACCCCACACTAGCAGCTGGTAAACTAAGTAATTGGGTAAGACCAAAAATAAGAGAAGTATACTAAATTTGTGTTGTTTTTTATTTATAGCTGATGATGCTCAGTTTGAGATGGATATTTAAACCACCCTGGAAGAAGATTGTTCTCTTGACAGAAGCACATGCGTTTATTGAGGAGCAATGCACCATCCTGAAAACAGATGAAGCTGATAACTTCAGCAGTGGAAATATAATCATTTGTAACTTGTGATTTTAAAGCTGGGGAAGGGCAGACTTTTTAGGTGCTTTGTTTTATGTTTGGTGCTGTTTTTCTGTAGGAAGTTGTATACATTTTTTAAAATTTTCAAGTTTACTACTTTAATCCAGATACCATGACTTTTTTGGTCCTTAATTCCAAATTTACAAGCATTTAATTAGCTGTAAAGGAGTCAGTGGTCCAGACATATGTGCAGCAGCAAAATTGGTGACGAGCTCTGTCTGGCACATTGAGCTGGAAACTACTTGGTATTTTCCTACAGCGCTTATAAGAATATACCTCATTGGGCATACTGATGTAATGAAAAAGCATTCAGTGGGCAACACACTGATCTCACTGTTAACGTGGTGGTAATTGAAGTGCTGAAATCTATAGAAATGCTGCATTATTACCATCTTGTAAATGAGATTCTTATATTTATGGTGTGAAATTTTAAATAAAGACAAAGTTTCCACATTTACAGTAGCAGCTTTCATGACCTCAGTACGTTCCAAGGTCCTTTAGAACAATTGTACTTTTAGAAATGCTGCCACTATTGTAATACAGGGAATTCGCATGTAATGAGCCTGCCTCTAAATAAATCATGTACTGTGAGCCCACCAGCGCCATGAGTTTTAGGTCTAAGTAGCACAAGAGACCAAATTGACCTAAATTCAAGACAGTAATAATGGTTCTCATGGATTTAAATGGGGTCAAGCTGTGATAATTACAGTCTGATGGTTTTTGATGGAGGTAATTCCAGAATATTACAAAATTCACAAGAATATATCGAGTGGCATGATTAACGGCAGAAATCTCACACCCCATTATTTGCTATGTGATATGCATTGTTCTGGAGTCTATACATTAATGCAAATTATCAAGACAATCAAGGCCAAAATCCCCATGAGGAACATGCCCAGTGTTTGGGTCTGGCAGTTGAAGCCATGCAGCAAGTCAATAAACCCGTCAAAGGAAAAATTATTTTGTGACTTAACCATTGTAAACTTTCAAATTCCAACTGCAGTTAGAGAAACCAGGACTTTTTATAGATCATTCACACACTATACTGTTAGGACCTTAGATAATTTTGAAGTTTGCAGATGATATGAAATTCAGGAATATGGTAAACAATGAGAAGGGTAGAAAATTACTTCTCTGCTTTAGATGTGTCTGAGGAAGAATTTCATGCAACTCTGCCAGATTGTTTGAGGCCTACCGTATTTCCTTAGAAGCCAGGCATATCTTGGCTTGGATGTTTACAATTGTTACTATTAGATCAGGGAAATCCTGGAAAACTATGGACTTTTTCATGATAAAAGATTCCAGGCATTGTCAGTCCAGTTGGAGTGCATACAGTTTGTAGGTTTTAAATACAGGATCTATCACAAGCATGTGGAATTGACAAGTGTAGCCCTACCTCCAGCCAGCAGTGTGGAGTTGGGTCTTTGCAGCTGTACCCATTTTGGGGAATTTAGTGTGGTGAAAAGTGACAGAATCCCCATCTAAATTGAAAAAATGTGTTGTCTTTCATTTTCTTTTGAAAATCAAGTAGTAACATCTTCTCACTTGCTGTTTTGAAGTGGTTAACCAGTAAATTGAATTCGTTGTCATAGGTGTTGATGGCCTCAATTTGTGATTCATTTTCTCTGGCCTTTTTATTTGATTTCTCCAAGAAATAAACTGTGCTTTGTGATGATACAGCATGATTAACAATATTTTGTACTGTGATAGTTGTCAGCCATAATTTTTAGATTCATCTCTGGCATGTGAGTGTCACTGGCAAGGTCAGCATTTATTGCCCATCCCTTCTTGCCCTTGAGAAGGCATTGATGAGCTGCCTCCTTGAACTGCATGTGGTGAGGGTACTCCTACTGCTGTTGGGCAGGGAGTGCTAGGATTTTGATCCAGCGATGTTGAAGGAAAGGCAATGATCCCAGGATATTGCAGTGAGGACAGTGAGTATTCAGTATTTACAATTACCTACATTCTGAGTACCCCAGTGAACACCCCCGAAGTAAAGGGCTTAATCAGTTCTGCACAATATTTAACAGCATTTAACACTGAACTCCAGACTTCCAGCATCAATGTCATGGAGAATCACTACTGACCAGAAACTCAGCTGGAATCAGCCACTAAAATGCCTGATGATAGATCAGTTCAGAGACTGGATTTTCTGCGGAGGGTGACCTTTTCTCTGCCATCTACAATGCACAAGTGAGCAATGTGCTGCGATTCTCTTCACTTATCTGGATCTGTGCAACTGCAAAAGCACTCAAGAAACTCAATACCATCCAGACAAAACAGTCTAATTATTTGGCACCTCATCCTCAGCTAAAATTCCACCTCTATACCATTGATGTACTATAGCTGCAGTGTTTACAGCTTTTGGGGGAGTTCACCCCTCTTTCTGATGGTCTAGGACAGCAGATGCATGGAAACACTCATCTCCAAGTTCCTTTCTGAGTCTCAGACCATCCTGATTTGGACATATAGTCTTGTTTCTTCATCCTTGCAACCAAGAATTGACTATAATTGAGAGCTTTGCCAGGAATGCCACTTGCTGATAATAAATAGTATTTTCAAAAAGTGCAAAGCCATTGCTGGTTAATGAGTCTTGGAAGGTCCTGCAACCATAGATGTTTCTGTTAACCTATACATGGACTGGGGATTTAGGGCACGGTAGTCTGACACCTCCAAAATGGAGAGAAATTAACAGTGTAGAACAAAGAAATTTATCAGATCGTGAAATATGTTTCCTAACCATCATGACAACTAGTAGAAGTAAGCATACTGTATGCATCCAAGCAATTAAGCTTTGTTAGCCTAGATGTACAGAGTTTATGAATGTTTGATTCATCAGATTTAGGCTGTTTGGAGTTGGGAGGAATATGTTAAGTCTGACCCATTGATATTAAATTCCATCTGCTGGAAGTCTGCCCATTTCAGCCCATTTCACCAGTCTATGTGCTGTTGAAGCCATTTAGCAACTTCTTCATTGTTTAGTACATTCCTGAGCTTCATAAGAAACACAGAATGTAATAAAATTAAAATTTCTGAGTTATCAAAAGACAAAATCCAGTCATACGCTAGTTGTCTCCAGACATCTATGCAGATGTTTCTTTTGTTGCTTTCTCCTCATTTGAAGGTCATGCTGCCTTGCCTGTTTTTCCCACCCTTGAAGATGAGCACAGGCTAGAAACTGATTATAACCCAAGAAAATTGCCTAAGGAGACCAATGGGTAGGAGCTAGTGACAGGAATGAAAGGGTCTCCTGTCAGCTGCAGGGAAGGATTTTTTTTCCCTTGAAATAAAAACAGAAAACACTGGAAACACACAACAGTCAGGCAGCATCTGTAGAAAGATGAAAAAAACTTTGACCTGAAACATTATTTCTGTTTCTCTTTCCACAGAGGTTCTCTGATCTGCTGAGTGCTTCCAGCATTTTCTGTTTTTATTTCAGATTTATATTTGATTTTCTATTTTAATCTTAATACCATTGTAGTGGGAGATTCTGGACCAAGACCCATTCGCAGATGAAATAGGCTTCCACGTGGGTTTGGATTGTGATTTAATTTTGGTGTCTAAATATGTTGGGACACAGAAGGTAGAAGGAATGGGAATTCTAGTCAGTGATGTTGCTTGTTGAACAATCTTCCTGCTGATGTTACAGGCCGCCTATATCACAGCCAGAACTTTTGATGTAAACTTTCAATGGCAGTTCTTGATAGATTCCTATTATTCTTGTATTGAAATTGATTTGTTCAACAGGATATTGCCCCAACTTGACTTCCAGCTATTTCTCAACTTCCACCCTCTGTGCCCCCAGGGACTGAGATATCAAAAATAAATTGTCATCCTGTTTCGTGAAGGGACACAGATGACAGCAGCTGTGATGCCCAGATCTGGGCCTATCCACCTTGTACTCTCACACCATCACACCCTCCACTATACCCACAATCACTTAACAAAGAATATACCTCAGGCCCTAGGAAATACAAAGGTTACCAGAATTTTTAATTCTGCCATTGCTGAAGTTTTTGTGCTTTTCTGGCTATCTATATAACTTATGACTTGTCACAAGAGTAGTTATGATGAAATATTCTGCAGTTTCCATTTCCCAGATATCTTACAGAACTTATTGTGCCTATTTTAGGATGCATGATTATCACACTGTTTTAATCTTATTCAATACAGAAAATAAAAACTGTTGTTCAATGATTAAAATATAAAAGCTTGGAGGATAATCAACTTTCCAACCTTCAGCTGATCTGAAAAAATATTTTACTCTGCAACATCTCTATAGAACTTTTCACATTCAATAGTTTTCAGCAGAAAGTAACAAGTGTTAAGTTTAAAATAACTCCAAATGCAAAACTGTTAATGGGTTGTCGGCAAATTCAATTTTAATTCAGCAAAGCAAGATCCATTTTGAAGCAGGTTTCTCTTGATGACATCTAACTGTTCCCTTGGAATATGTATCAAGCAATGTATTTAAGTACTAGTTACCTGTACTATGTGCTGTAATGATTGAACTGATGCTACCCAACACTATTGGAAGCATTTCTTAACACGTTACAGCATAGAGATTAGAAAATCTTGGTTATTGGAATTAAAAACAAAACTGAAATCGTGTATTCAAATTGTCTTTTCTTAAAATGCCAGTTATGGAAGTTTGTCTCAGGAAACAGATAATGAATCACACATAATGTCAATTTTGTCTCAACTCCAAAATTAAATGATGCAATGCAATGACATGCAGGGACTCCACAATGTGGAAACAGGATGCAGAATTTGCCCTCTGTTCCTGCACAAGACGAGTTTCTGATCTTGGTAAGGTAATTAAAGATCAATTTGGACAAGACATAGAAAAATAAGAGTGTTTGTCAAACTTTAATCTTGTAATAGCTGATAGTGGAATATTATGTCAGAGACTGTAGAGCATGTTGAGCCTAAAATAATAAAAAATAACCTATGAATCGTATGACTTATAAAGTTTTACTATTTTCATTAACCATACAATAATCAGCAAGTCTAGTAAGTAATTGGTCAGTAGGTCTCAATCTGAAATTTAGTGTAAGGTTTAGGGCTCGATGTACACATTGTTCATGCAAAATCAAAAGAAAAAGCATTGCTCTGTTGGTTACTGGATGTCTTAGTGGCAGTTGCTAACATTATGTCCACATTCGTGAATGAGATACTTGTGTACATTATTCTTGGCTTCCTTACAAGATAGTGAAAAAGTTGCCCTTCAAGTCCATTTTAAATCTTTCCCCTCTCACCCTAAATCTATGCCCCCTAGTTTTGGACTCTGCTACCCTGGGGAAAAGACTGCTACCATCCTCTATCCTGAGTGAAAGCAAATCATTAGGAAGCAGACATGGTAGTGTAGTGGTTAGCGTAATGCTATTACAGCGCCAGTCACCTGGGTTCAATTCCGGTCACTATCTGTAAGGAGTTTGTAATTTCTCCCTGTGTCTGCATGGGTTTCCTCCAGGTGCTCCAGTTTCCTCCCACATTCCAAAGATGTATGGATTAGGAAGTCGTGGGCATACTATGTTGGTGCTGGAAGCATGGCGACACTTGTGGGCTGCCCCCAAAACACACTGCGCAAAAGATGCATTTCACTGTGTGTTTCAATGTACATGTAACTAATAAAGACATCTTAATCTCAAGATCCTTGCCCAAATGATGTGCAATGTACAACATCCATAATCAGAGAGATTTTCAACCACTTTAGTCAGAAAATATTAGTCTCTGTCCACTCACAGAAGAATCAGATTTTACTTATGTTTACTGCTCAAAAGTAATATTTTTAGAAGGGTCAATCATACAAAACTCTATTCATGTCCAGACTGCTGCACGTTACCCTAGACTCACAACCTGCTCCACAAACTTCTCACTTTGAAAATTGATCCTTCCAAACATTTTGCTGCAACCAAAACTGACTTACAATGGTTTTTTTCTACATTTAACACCCCTTCACAGATGGCACGGACATGCAATGTACACATCCCAGGCATCCATGGGGACCAAGAGAAGACAAACAAAGGTTCAGCACCTGATACCTATATACCAATGCATCTCTTGGAGATGCACCATGCATACAAAAGGCACAGCCACATGGTGGTTGTCATTCATGTCTGTGATCTCAAAAATGCTTGATCACAAGCTTACATGTACATGTACTACTCTCTCAGTTGAAGTCAATGACACTGTCACTTTTTCCACTTCAGAGTCATTCCAGCTCACTTTGCTGATATTTGCCACATATATTCTTCTCCTCTTCTGAAGCAGTATTAAGAGTTGATAATGATTTGCTTTCACTCAGGATAGAGGATGGTAGCAGTCTTTTCCCTAGAGAAGCAGAGTCCAAAACTAGGGGGCATAGATTTAGGGCGAGAGAGGAAAGATTTAAAATGGACGAGGGGCAACTTTTTCATGCAGAGGAACCAGCTGCCAGAGGAAGTGGCTGAGGCAGGTACAACAGTTTAATTTAAGAAGCACTTGGAGAGGTACATGCAGGGGTGTGGCTTAGAGGGATATGGGCCGAACACTGGAAATTGGGACGAAATGGGTGGCACCGTGTCGGCATGGACTTGTTGGACTGAAGGGCTGGTATCCCTGCTATCTTGCACTATGACTCAATGCTGTCAGTTCTGAGCTGGCTGATGAGGCAACATGGCAACTGCAGACTCTGCTGTAGATGGGGCAGGAGGTGCTTGACCACACAGGTGGATGGGTAGCTTGGGAGTAGGTGTGCTCCTTGCACTGTTTATGCTGGGCTGGGTGAGCTTCTGATAAATGTTCCTCAGTGCCATCCTGAATGCCCTTTCTCCATGGGTTTGCAACACTTGTCAAGGCGCATTATAAAAAAAGGTCTAGTTGAATTCCTCACACTTAGACATG
>JARFYF010000074.1:29171220-29182076 GCA_030265395.1 Rhina ancylostomus | reverse complement strand
TTAAGATTGTCATTTCTATTAAGAGGTAAATATAATCTTTAATATCTTATGCGAGAGGTCTTCATCTATTTCCCATTGAAACAACTATATTATTGCTGTGGGAAGGGGGGAGTTTTGTGTTAATTCTTCATTAGTTTTGAGAGGTGCCAATGTTCTACTTCAATCCTGCTCTACTGTGTCGAGTAATTTGCATGCTTATGTATTATTCATATCTCTATTTATTCATAGTCATGCCCCATCTCAGTAGGAAAAAAATTCAATTTTTTATCCCACTCATGTGTTTTAATTCCTGTAAGCCTCTTCGCTTTAAACCTTCCTGTAGAAGTCCCATGCCCTCCTCAAGGTAATTAAAGAGAACACTACATGAAAAACATAGTTTATCACTACATTTAAAATATGAGAGAACTGTAATTTCAAGAAATATTTACATTTTTAATAACGGTGGTGTAATATGATGCATAAAAATGTTGAATTCTATTTCCTCCTTTTGATCCAGTTTGCCATATCTCATTGCACCCTAACATAGGGCATTGACCTCATGATAATCAGGACCACAGACCAGTAATTGGCTAATGACAAGGGTACTCGGGTTTTTCTTGTGCGGCATCTATGTATTACCTTCCATATTTTAGTGTCCATTTTTGGTAATTTCGCTATTATGTGAGCTTTCTCTTTAGGGTGCATTTGGGTTTAAATATGGTGAATTACAAGCAGAAAAGTCCTTTTCAGTTTAGACTAAGATTTAAACAGATTTTCAATCTTGTAAATACTTTTGCAAGGTTTCATAACATTAAATCATTAAATGTGAAATTCTGTGTGGTACAAATGTAATATTTACCATAGTTAAAAATGATTTTAACAATATACCTGTAAATATTTAGAGATTGTCCAGATCTTAGTTATGGAGTCATAAATCCCAAAAAATGAATAAATAAACGAGTGGAAGAAATCTAGTTTGAACTCCTTGAATGGTTTTACCTATAATTATTCATCTCTCATTTGTGTAGCGTATAAAATGACATGTAGCTGGTTTGTAGGCACAAGTTGATTGCAAACTAAGGGTGTTGTTAATCAGAATCAGAAAGTAAAGAAAAAATTGCAATTGGTATCCTTTATCTTAACTCAAATGCACCATGAGTTTATTAATTACCGCCTTATCTCCAACCTCCCTTCCCCCTCAAGTTGGAGTGTGCTAATAGTCTTTCATATCATAGAAGCATAGAAATTTACAACAAAGGTAATTGCCTTCATGTCTGCCAAAAAGGACCTGCATGTGCAAATACCACTTGCCTGTGATACATATCTTTCGTGAAGTTCCATATTTGAATATATTCAATGCCAAGCACACCACTGTAATGGCCCAAATCAAATTTGTAAATTGAATTTATTTGACTTGAAATAGAATGCATTAACCTTCCACATTCTTCTTGCCCACACTTCAGCCCTGGAGATGGTTGACTACATCATCTTTTTCAAATGCACCTCCTCATTTTCCAGTTTGGTTGCATTATTATTCATGACATTTCTGATTATGAATTCTCTTCCTGTCCTAATGCTGTGAATCTGCGATCTGTCCCGGGCTATCTCCTCTTAGATCATGTTTCATTATTGATTCCCTCTGCATGAGTTGATCAGATTTTGCATGTATGCTGACTGGACACATCTCTATCTATCTACTATCTCTCTTCACCACTCTGTTGCCTCTATATTTTCAGAATACTTGCCCAATATCCAGTTGTTCTCAAGTTAAACTTTAGGAAAACCGAAGTCATAATTTTCCTGGCTCACTGGTCAATACTTCATGCTTACTCATTCTGCACAGTCCAGGGCTGAGCTTCTGTCCCAGTCTATTCTCCATCACAAAGACTGCAATCTCTGTAAATCAACTTCATTCAGTCCCCCCTTCACCCATCTACAGCTGACACTCTCACCAATGCCCTTATCATTTCCAGATTCAACTGTAACAGTTTTCTCCAGTCCAGGTCCCATCAAATAACCTCTGCAAACCTTGGACACTCCAAACTATAATATCTGTATCTTATCCCAAATCACTTCACATTCACTGACATCTTTGTTCCTGTAAGCCTATAGTGACTTATTGTACCTTAAAGTTAAAATATTTAAAATAATTTTCTCCTATTTATGCTACTTCCTACTTTTATCATCAACACCCTTCCTTTGATTCCAGCCTTTGATTCCAGATTCCAGCCTTATGAGGATTCCAGCCTCATAAGCCTCCTTATGAAGTGCCATCAGCAACTGTATCTTCAGCCTTTCTGGCTATGTTCTCTAGAAATTCTTCCCCAAATTATTTTGACTTTTATCATTAAGATCCTGCCTGGAAACCCATCTCACTGACCAAGCTTTTGGTCACCTCTCTTAATATTTTCTGCTTATGTATTGTGTCCAATTTTGTTTGAAAATTCACCTCTGTTGAGTATGTTGGGATATTTTTGAACACAATGTAATATACAAGTTGTTAACCTTGTTGGGAGAGCACCATCCTTTTACAACCAAGATGGCAGATCTGTCTTTATTTCAAAAGATGAATTGAATGTTACTTTTTTAACATATTGTTAGCTGTAGTTTGTTAATATCTTTTGTACTTCACACTCCTGAGTTGAAAGCCTTATTCATCTACACATTTATCGGTGTAGAACATTTTGACCAATTCATGTCGTATCTGGGAACAATGAAATTCTGGATGATTATGCTTATAGATGATTTCAATAGCCTGAAGTTCATATTTGGTTCTGTTCCAATTGCCAATCTTGTAACAAGGAGGATTGGCATCATTCGCTTGTCAAATTTTCTTGCTGAATCAACAATTTGCCAGAATTGTTTGCCAGAAACAATGAAGCCAGAATAGGGAGAAAAATGGCCAACATTCAGTATTTTAATAAATGTGTCCAAGATATGATGTATTGATTTTGTTGAATCAGAAATCTGACCAAAGCAAATCCGAGCAGGTTTGATTTAATATTTTACAATTGTTATTCATTGTAATTTTAAGGTTAAGGTGTAGAATAGCAAACCTGTCATTCGGCTATTTTAATTAGGGTAAGCACTGGGTATGATTTGATGCATCAACTGCTTTACTCATCTCCTTATATATGGATGAGGGAAACATTTCACAGATGTGCACATTTGTGATGGGAGTCATGTATTGCAGTGGATCCTGCTGACTTGCAGTGCACTGATGTTCCAAACAGACCTTCCTTTTTCCTGTTTGAATGGAATTGACATAAACTCTCTGGAGATTAGAAAAATAAGAGGAGATATTATTGAAACAGATAAAATTTTGAGAGGTCCAACAGATTAAAATATGGTGTAACAACTTTTCCTGGCTGGAGAGCTAAAATCTAGGAGGGATGTCTCAGGCTAAGATGACCAAGATAAGGTAGAATTTCTTTTCCCAAGGGGTTGTGAATCTTTGGGATTATCTATCTCAGAGAATAATGGATGTTTAGTTGTTACATATGTATATAATGAGATCCACAGATATTTGGATTCTAAATGGATTAAAAATTATGGGATTGAGTGCAATAGTGAAGTTGAGGTTCAGGGCTAATCAACATCTTTGAATGGCAGTGCAGACTCCAATTCCAATCTCTAATGTTAGGTGCAATACATACAGTATTCACAAATAACTCTCACCCACACAATGCATTGTCTCTGGATCTTGCAAACTCTAATAAAAGATTGCTTATGTGGCTTCCATTTTGCATGAATTAAATGGAAGATTAAACAGCTTACCAATGAAAGTATGAGGTAGAGCAATGGGGAAGGTACCTTTCAAATAATGTGTGCAGAGTAGTGAAGGAGGGTTGTTCTAACTGACACTCACCTGACTCATTTTTGAGACATTACCTGTTAAGGTGATCTGAGATTGAATTATCTCTTTAAATTAATTTGGGGTACATGATCAATCCAAGTTACAATCATTATGTTAGATTGATGGTACTGCTCTGTAAATGACTCACTGTGCAAATGCTGTTCATTGTCTGTATGCATGGGCAGGGGTGACTGATTTTATAAATGGCTCATGCCATTTAAAGGCAGCTCTATTTCTTAAAGGTAAATGCACTAAAGCTGCAAGAAAGTGTCTGAGGCATTGGTAAATTGAACTTGAGTTGAGATACTTTGTAGAATGATATAGCATGAAAGACAATGTACATCAAGATATTTTGGTAGTTTACTTGAGACCTTGTTATAAGACATGGAGAGGATAGACATCCTTTCAGAATCTCTGCAGAGATATGGGACAAGAGAGTTTCCTGACACTTGCTTACGAGGCAGTGGGAAGAAGTTGTGTCAAAAATCAATGCCTAAATATAGCTCAGAGAATGTGGATGTAATGCAAAAAAAAGAACAACAATCTTGCAAGCGTTATTAGGTGAGAGAGAGTTCAATCTTCAATTGGCAATGATATTTAAATGCTCCTGTCGCCACATCCATCACTCAATTCATGTATGCTGACATCACCAGTCCGCCAACAATCTGTCATTCAGTATTCAATAAATCAATTCCTATAGTGTATTTCATCCCCCACACAATTAACACTGCTACAAACTATTCAACCATGACAGTCACATTACCCAAACATATTGCAGGATGCTCACTGATAGAGTTTCCACTTTCTTGCATGAAAGAACAGAGAATAAGCTAGACTGGTTGTTTAAACCTCAGTGGGGGTGACATTGCAAACCATCACCGAAAAGAGAAACACTGATCCGTGGTCAGGAACCTAATTCTGTAAGGAATGATGGTAAGAATATCTGCTCCCCTTATTTCCTCTCTTCCAATTCCTTCCTGAATAGTGGTGGGGTCCAGTATGTTTGAGCTGAAACCAAATCTTGAATAATTTGCAACCACATTTAGCCGGATGTGCTGAGGAGAAAATCCATCTCAGCTTCTCCTAACCATCACAGAAGCCACTCTTTAGCCAATTTGATTATCTCCTTGGGATATCGGGACACAATTGAGAGTAGTGGATATAGCACGAGCCCAAGAACCAGACAACACCTCTGCTGTAGTACTAATTCTGGAGCACAGACCTTCAGCTGTGCCTACAGCCAAGCTGTTCCAGCACAGCTATAATACTAGCATCCACTGATAAAATGGAAAACTACCTGGATATGACCAGTTCACAAAAAGCAGGACATATCAAAATCGCTATTTATCACAGCCAACCCTCACTCGTCAGCAAGTAATGGAAAGCATTTTGGCAAAGAAACACTTATTACTCATTAACCCGTTCACCAATGCCCAGTTTTAGTTTTGCCTGGATCTTTCATCTCCAGAGCTCATCACAGTGTTGGACCAAACATAAAAAAAATGTACTGCAGATACTCTCTTAGGCCATTCTGACAGCACATTTCAAACTCATGACCTCTGCATTCAAGGTCAAGGGTAGCAGGCACATGGGAACATCACTAACTGCATGTTCCCTTTGAAATCGCACACAATCCTCATTTGGATATATATTACTCTTCATTGTCACTGGATCTAAATCTTGGAACTCTTAACCGAATGGGACTGCAGCGGTTCAAGAAGACAGCTCATTGTTACCTTCTGAAGAGCAGTTAGGGATGGGCAATAAGTGTTGGCCGTGCCAGTGACACCAAGATCCTATTAAATTAAAAACAAGACATTGAAGTACATGGATAAAAAAGGCATATGGAAGACAGATCCCCCAAGGAAATGTACAGGGGAGTCAGGTAATCAGTTTCATCTTGTATTTATTTTATAAATCTGGTTTTGAATGAGCATTTTCTGGTGGGTGTGAAACCCCAGTTCCTCTACCGCTGGTGTAGCAATGCAACCATTACCCACTATACCCAATAGTGTATGCATTTGTAGGGGAGGTCAGGGGATCATGTACCCGTGGGAAATGCATTGCTTTTGAGTCTTGTGAGATTTTGCTTTTTGAATAACACAAAGCTTAATTCCCATGTGCAACTTTCCTGGCTTCTACAACCCGATGGACTTGTCCATAAAAATACTTCTTGATTGTTATTTTCTATTTTAAATTGTAGCATGCCAATAAAATCCAGGAATAGATTTCACAAAAAGAGTCATAAATCTTAACTTTGACCTTCATATCATCAGCAGCCAGAGAGAGGACAAGTTTGATGCAGAAATCTATATATCTTTGTTTTGGATTAAGCACCAGGGTCCAGGTTATAATTTTGCAAAGTGGTGATGTAGAAATGGTAACATAAACACTTTATCCAATGAGGTAATAATTATAGCAATGAGCAATGGAGTTTGCTTCAACAGACTGTTTTTAAGTATATGGTGGCTTAACATTTGTTCAAAACAGATGTTGTGCGTTAGACAGCTGGTCTTTCCTCTATCCATTATTCTCCAAAAGAGCAATGATCTGTATTGTCAATTAGGAAACCTGTTTGTAAGTTTTTATTCCTGTAAAAAGCGTTTTGAATCAAGTTATTTACAGCCTAGAGTTAGAATGTTACTGCACTCCACTTTTCCCTTTTTGGTCATCTACCATATATATGACAGTGATAAGTGAATTTTTTAAGAAGAAAGTTTATTTGAGCTTCCTGTTGAAGTATCACAGATATCCTCCTAATACACCTTCAGCCAGTATAAATGAAAGTCATTTGGTACAATATTGTGCCAAGGAAAGCACCAGTAAAGGGTGAATAAAATAAGCAGAGAGGTTAGAATACTCTTAGAATTTTGCTGGATTTAACTTGGGAAATAGAGAAAGGACATCTGTAGGAGATTTCTGCTAAATTTTGAAATATATTTCATGGGACTCATTAAAGTCAAGCAACTGTTTTCCTACTTGGTGTTTGTTGCAAGTACTTAGTAAGAGCCAACATATAGTAAAAAACAGTCTGTTAAAGCAAACTCCATTGTTCATTGCCATTATTATTACCTCACTGGATAAAGTGTTTATGTTACAATTTCTATATCATTACTTTGCAAAATTATAACCTGGACCCTGACACTTAATCCAAAAGAAAAATGCATAAATTTCTGCATCAAACTTGTCCCCTATCTGGCTGCTGACAATATGAATGACAAATTTAAGATTTATGACTTTTTTTGTGAAATCTATTCCTGTATTTTAATGGAATGCTACAATTTGCTTTATAATAGAAAACAATAATTAAAGAAGCAATACTCTGAATATTTTGAGATTCAGGCCAGGATAGGTGTTACCATGGCTTGAACCATGCAGTAGAAGTTGAAGAGTAAGCCTGCTATGGAGAAACCCTTTGTGGTCAGTAGAGAAGGAGCAGCAGAGGAGAAAACCAGAAAAGCTGAACTCACAGGCAGCACTGCCACATGACAAACAAAAGCTCAGTTCTCCAAAGTTTTCAGAACAGCAACTCCAGAGGTATGTCAGCCTCCTAGAAGATGTCCTGTAGCTTCATCCACCCACCTCACCTTGCTGGATTAAGCGACCATGCAATGCTAATGATAATGAAAATGACCAATGTCATTTTGTCTCCAGATCCTTCCAGGTAACTGTTAGAAACATATCTGGGATTATCCAATTAGCTGTGAACAAATATAGGTCACTAACAAAATACCATCTGCCTGACAACTATTATACCTCCATATGATGACCCCAGTGTGAATGAATGTGTCTGTCATTGCCTAATTTCCCAGGGATAGGTCATTAATTGCACATGATAATTGGCACAAATCCAGATCAACCAAAACCTTACATGCAATCAAAAGAAGAGGTTTAGGCAAGTATGTGCAACATTCCTGGGAGCCACCATATTGCTTTCATTATGATAGTCTAAGATTACTTACATCTTTTAAATCTTAAACAGACTTAAGATTGACTAATAGGTGACAAAAATCCCACTTCATTCTTTTCACTATGAATTAAGTAATTACTATCAATATATTCTTTTGAAGGTCAATATTGCCATATACCTTTTTACCCATTGACTGCCCCAATTGACCTTTATTGTTGTACTGTAATTTGTTTAGATTGGGTTTGAGAGGCAATCCATTTTTCTGGCAACTGCTCCACAGATTCCTTCCTTCTTACAACCATTTTAAGTTATCGGACATATTGTTCTTCTCATTCTGACTGCAGCTGGAAGCTATTAGTGAGAGAGTCTATTCAGCAAATTCAGCTATAACTCAGCATCTAGGGAACTCAACCAAGGGGTATCAAGCTTTGCATAAAACAGTGAAAAGCAATGTTCAAGCCATATCATGTATTTTCTTTTGAATATCAGAAAATACCTATTGGCTAAAAACTCTCAACACTCAATGCTCAATGAGACTCAGCTATTTCTGATAGCAAACACTGGATTGTAAGCTTGATGAATATTACACTTATAATCTGTCCAGACCTAATCAGTTTTAGAGATTATTGTCATGATGTTACAAAATATATAAATGGATATATATCCAGTTGGACACTATAGCATTTGAAAGTAAATGAACAGGTATCTGAAATATAGAGCTTGCTACTCTTTGAATTTCACTCAACACAAACAAACTTTGCAATTTTTGCTAACAATAATGGACAGCAAATTAATGTCATTATGCAAGATTTCACACTTTACACCTCAGTCTTCTGACTTGAGTATTCCCCAATAGAGAGTAAACAAGTTGCTTTGCTTTAAACTTCTAATTGAAAGCCTGAATGTATCAACATAACCTTCCATGAACAATTAAAATACATCCCGTTTTTTCTGAATGTACCCACTTGTACAATAATTTTGTAAAGTGCATATGTTAATGTACATTTGGGAATTCAGAAATATTTTAAATGGCCAGTTAATTATGAAATTTATAATATTCAAGTTAAATATATGCCTTCTGAAACTACAAGGTGAGCCACAAAAAGCTTGATAAAGTTGTCTTCTTATCTGATACAATTGTCAGACTTTATATAAAAACATTTACAAAGCTAGCCAAATATAGTTATATTGGTTCCATATTTGAAATCCCACTCATATGATTCTGTAGTTGTCTTTTTTGGGTGCATAGAATCTAATAGCTTTGCTTGAGAAATAGATGAGAAACAGATTTTAGTAACCCAAGCCAATTATATTAGATTTACTGAAATGTTTTCAAGTTTAGTAATGCAATTGTATGTAAGTCATGACCGCAGTGAGAAAATCTGATGGAGATTGGACGTGTAATTTGAAAACTGAAAATAGTTCAAATTACACTGTGGCAAACCCTTAGGGATGAATTGAGGTGAAATTAAAAATGCTTGGTTGACCTGACAGTTTTTGGATTAATTCCTTTAGATTCTCAGATTCAAATATAAACTTGATAACCACATTCATTGAATGTTTGAAAATACTTTTAGCTACAGGGAATATTGATTACCAGTTTATGTTTATTTTTCTGTTTTACTACCATTTTTTAACAAAAATCGAGAGTCAGTAGGTGGTGCAATGGGGTGGAGAGGGGCTAGAACAGATGCATGGACACAAGCTGGTGATATGAAAAAGGACTGCAGTGACTGCTATGTCAAAGTGAAGTAGAGGAAACATTAGATATACTTCCATGCAAAGATCAAGTGGGTAAAATAGGCCTTAGGTACTAGCTATAAATCAGCACCTGGTTTTCCAATTCCACTTGAGAAAACTGGATGATGTGTACAATGGGTTACTGATTTGCCACCACAAGTTTTGCAGTGCATCTCTAAACAACTTTCATGATCCATGCACATGTGCTTCTGCCTCTGTGTGAGAGCTCCACAGATTGATTAGAGCTAGCCATTGCCTACCAATGCCTAGAAATTCTAGCGTACCCTTCAATGCACAGAGGCAGTGCACAAATGCTATTTAACGAAAACCTTTAACTGTTTCATAGATCTAATCCAGTTTACAATAAAAAAAACAGGTGACTCACTTGGTAAATTCACCAAAGTATAAAGCTGAAACATCCAGCCTAAGAAAGTCCCAAGTTCCAGCCATGGTTAATAAGTTCATCTTCCTTGTATCATTGTCCAGGAAGAAAGCTTCAATTGAGATGAAGCCTTTGGCTTCATGTACAGGTGATCAGGTGCTGCACAAAAGTGGTGATGAAAATCCACTTTTCCAGGTAGAATTGGAAGTAAGGTGTGATGAGGGATAGCAGCTATAGGCCAAATCAAGCCCATTGTGGCTGGGATGGTGGGGAATGGACAGAGAGTTTGGACTGGCATTGTATGAATGGCTGGGCACAGGGAAGATTGGACTGACATTGTTTAAAGCAATGGAGGGAAATGTAGTTTGGGACCAGTATTCGGCCAGTCAGGTTGATGGGATAGGAGCTTAGATTCATGTAGGCTCTTTTCTGTTGGGGGATTAGACATCAGATTGGACTGGCACATGGCCAGTTAGATTGAGGGGACGAGTGACTGGGATTTTCCATCAGAAGAATCACAAAGTTGGAATGGTGGGTTAGAGATCAGTGGCAGTGGAGGTGGTGGGGACCAGTGCCTGAAGGATTAATATTAGAAACTGGGAAGAAATTTGGTTTCTCTCTTCATGGGTGCTGCCCGGCCTGCTGAGTATTTCCAAGATTTTCTGTTTCTATTTTGGGTGCGATATAGTTTAATTCTAATTTACCAAATGAGTCACTTTTTTTTAATTGTAAACTGAATTAGGTTTATGGAACAAATTAAAAGGGATATGGTATGCTTACAAGCAGATAGAGAGAATGAAATACGTTCGGGGTTCAATTAGTGGCACTTGAAGTGAAACATAAGAAAATGAAATTACTTCACAATCAATGACCACTAGATGGAGACTTCATGCAATTTCATACATTTTAAGGTTATGGCAAGGTTCTATGGTTTGTGGAGTAGCTGCTGATGCATGAAAAATGTATCATTTATGACAGTACCTGTTTGC
>JARFYF010000074.1:29133481-29148394 GCA_030265395.1 Rhina ancylostomus | reverse complement strand
GGAAATGAGAGGGGAAACTACACACTGCTCTCCACTGAGACTTGGGAGAAGAAATGACCAAGATTGATCCCAGCAATGCATTGCAAGTGAAATACAGGTCACAATAATTAGGTGGCAATCTACTCAGTGAATTTTACTTTGTTTTCCAGTGTGATCTAAAAAATTCACCATCACATGTTGATTTTCTCCTTAGGTTTTAATTATTATTGTTATGACTTGGCACCCTATGACTTTTTAAAATAAAACAACAAATAACAAATGTGTATGTCAAGGAAGAGGAATGTGTTTTGATTCTCAATTTTATGAAATCCTGCTATAATGAAATTCTGCTTCACACACCAATGCTTCAAATAATATGTTTCTCTATAGCAGGAGACATGTTCTTTTGCTCAATGGGCAATTTTGCTTATTTTTGTAAGATTTGTTATTAAAGCACTTTAATAATAACATGAAAATGTGTATTTTTCTGAATAGTGTTTTGAGCCTGTATATACTACAAGTCATGGACTTTATAAGAACTAACTTTACGAAAATCCAAGCATTCTTTCATTCAGTCATTCCTTTCTATCATAGAAAAGTCAGTGAAAGTAATGATGCAAAAGGTTTTAAGTAATGATTGCTGCTAACGTATTCAGATTTGGTAACTACTTGTAATATGCAGCAGAGATGCACAAATCATATAATGAATTTATTAATTCTTTGTTTGGCTCATCCATTGTATCTGCCTATTGAGTTTTTTTTTCAGTCTGCTGGAGTTTGGTTGAGTTAAGAAGTTAAGAAGTCACAGTGATTTCACCTTCACATTGACATAGATGCACTTGCATGCTAAAAACACAAGGTACTGCAAATATTACAAATGTGGTGGAGAATACATCAAAAGCCAGGTCTAGGAAAACACATCTTCATTTTCCATGTCCAGAATAATAAATGTGACAGGAAACAGCATGCAATTCTATCACCACATAACACAAGAGCAACACCTCTCTAACTCAATGTCCAAAAGGTCAACAATTGTCTAGGGCATACCAGAGAGAGACAATTCATTTCTAATTTGTCCTTACTATTTTTCTTACAGTTGTCTAGACATTGGACCCAGTTTATTACTGTCCTTAACATGTAAGCCGCATGTAAAAAGCAAAATTCACCTGCTTTTTAAGGTTTCCACCCTTTTCCAGCACAAATACCGCCTGCTGAAAATTGGTCGACCGTGCGTCCCTCCCCCCCCCCCCGGGAAAACAATGACGTCATCCACGAGTGCAGCTGTTTTAATGACGAAGGTTCGTGACCTACAACCTCGATGCTTTACTTACGCTAATATGAAGAATATATCACGTTGAAAGTAGTGGAACTTCTTTAATTTAAAGGGATATTACTGGGATAGTATATTTTATAAATTACCCCTGTTTTCTCCGTCAGTTTTATTGTATGAAAGTTACCGCCACCAACGGCACATGGCGTGATTGCTTTTTCTGGTTCAACACCCATCCCCATCAACCATGCCCCCATCACCATCGCCAATCCCCAGTCCCCTCGACCCCAGCGAGGTATTTAGCCTTTTGCTCATTTGTACTGTCGTCTCAGACCCAGTCAGCTGCTCCAGGCGCTAATCAAACTTTACATTTCGCTCCTCCCCTGCCCTTCCCCGAGGCTGTCATGGGAGAGGTCCCTTGAAAGGCGCTGATTCACTTCCCCCCGAGTTGTGCACGTAGGCCGGTGGTGCTGGGAGTCCGGTCAGCGGCAGGTAGAGTTTTAACATCTACGAGAAAGAAAAAGTAAAATAAGGATGTCACAGTTCTGCCATTTGTTTTCTGCCTATCAATTTTGCATTCATGCTAATATACGTTTAATTTAGCGCACAAGAAATGGTCAATAGTCCAAATTACAAGCAAATATTTGTACTGATTAATGCTAGCATTCATCTTTCACTCTAAGGTTACCATTCTAGCCATCTGCTCCTGTGGATAACAGAATGACTCAAAGTTTAAATTAACGATCATCTAGAAATTCCCATTTGCCCCCTCCCCCCGCCCATTCTCAATTTAAGCATTTTCACTGGCTTAGCATTTCTAATATGTGGATATTTTCAATACAATGCATTTTTACTGATCTCGAATTTTATAGGCTGAATTCAATAATATCAGAATATAGACAAAAAGAATAAGTTTGGTTGGAAAAAAGCAGAATAACTGCAGTGAAATAGAATTGCATGTTGAAAACTTAAAAGTTCAAGCATCGCAATGTCCAGAATTCAAAATTTACAGCATTGTTCACATTAAAAGATATTGATATGAAATTACAGATTGAAAATAAAATCAGCTTGGATTGATGATTTCTCAAATATCCAGGTTCATTGTATGGTCCTGTTACCATATGACTGCTGCACATCTTGCATGTCACACAACCAGCAGATAGAGCTCCTCTGGTCATTCTTTGAGGTCAGTTCATTTGGGAAAACTTCCATATGTTCCCAGCAACACACTCAAAATGCTGGAGGAACTCAGCAGGTCAGGCAGCATGTACTTCGACTGTTTATTTCCCTCCATAGATGCTGCCTGGTCCGCTGAGTTCCTCCAGCGTTTTGTGTGCGTGTTGCTCCAGATTCCAGCATCTGCAGAATCTCTTGTGTTTCCACGTGTTCCCTGTTTGATTCACAGGGAGTACACTGAAACCACTTAATACTACTGCTTCCAGTTAAAATTGAGCTGTATATTTTCTAATTTTAATTTTTTTCTTGGTATTATTGGATATGACCAAAAGTTGCAAGTCTGGACATGGTAATCTAGAAAATGGTAAATGGAGGATGGTTTCCCACTTATCATCAATACAGTTTAAAGTTAGAGTTAGAATGTCATGTTACAGTTGGTATAAGACATTGGTGAAAATGCCCCTGGAACATTTGTATGCAGATCTGATTGCCATACTATAGGAAGGATGTAATTAAGTTAGAATGCAGAAAAGATTCACAAGGATGTTGCTGGGACTGGAGGGCTTGAGTTCCGAGGAGAGACTGGACAGGCTGGAACTGTCTTCCCTGGAGCAAAGAAGGCCAAGGGGTAACCTAATGGAGGTGTATAAAATAATGAGCGGCTTAGATAAGGTGGATGGTCACAGTCTTTTTCACAGGGTAGGGGTGTCTAAATCTGGAGAGCACAGGATTAAGGTGAGAGAGGAATGATTTAAAGGGGACTTTAGGGGCAGGTTTTGGTAGTGGATATATGGAACAAGCCGTAGAGGAAGTGGTAGAGGCAGGTGGAATTATAACATTTCAACAGGTACATGGATAGGTTATGCTTTGAGGGATATGGGTCAAATTCAGCCAAAAAGAACTTGCTCAGGAAGGCATCTTGGTCGCCATAGACAAGTTGGGCCGAAGGGCCTCTTTCTGTGCTGTATAACTCTAAATGATGGGAACTGCTGCCTAGTAAATATATGACTCGTGGCCATTCATAGAGTAAGAATAATAAACCAAACACATTTTTTATTATGTTGCCTTAGAATGAATGTCAATAATAGATAACAAATGGTGCTCTCTGAAGTTTGCACGCTATCCCTGTGACCATGTGGGTTTCCTCCCACGTCCCAAAGATGCAAGAGTTGGTAGGTTAATTGGCCACTGTACAGGTGAGTAGTAGAATCTGGAAGGAGTTAATGGGAATGTGGGGAGAATACACAAAAAGAGATTATTGTAGATGGATGTTTGGTGGTCAGCATGGACTCAGTAAACTGAAGGGACTGTCTCCATACTGTATGACTACCTAGCTGGTTGATCTCATCTCAAGAATGCAATTCAGGCTATCTGGCACAATCCCAGTGCATGCTTTGTGAATGCTGCATACTCATGATTTGAAAGTGACATTAAGACGGAGCTTGATCTTGGTCTGTTTTCTAAAATCCTTTTGGATATGGCCTGTCTCCCTAATGTGAAATTCGACATGATAGATAGGAATCAATAACCACTGGAGGCACACTAGTAGCTATCAACCATTAACTGCCTGTAAAGAGGTAGATGCCAAGTTTTGGGGCCAGAGGCTACAGATTAACTGAGAAGGATGGGATCAGGGAACCCTTCCAGCTCAGTATTATCTCTTGTGTATTATTATTTTGCCTTCTCCTGAGACAATCCTGACTCAAAGGCAAAAGCAGAACAAAAGAGATCTTAGCACCAAAGCTCCCTTAGAAAGATTATCTTTTTCCTTGCATTCTTGGAGTTAAGGCTCTATTATTTTATAATTCTTAGATATAGAAATGATTATAGGGCATTCTGAAAAGTTGTATGTTGGATCCCATTGAGAGTTAAGTTTGAATGTTTTGTTTCATGAAGCAACAGGCTTTCCAAGATAAACAAGATAGATTTAAAATGTCATGAGAGAAAAGCATGACCTGCCTTCTGGTTTTAATATTTTGAATGTTATTATACATGATGCGCTAGTGCAAGGAAATAAGTGACTCCAATGTCAATGACAGAAAGACTAAATAAACTTGGGGACAGAGATCTTTGAACTATGGGACAGAACTTCCACTGCTCTTAGGCCATACTTGCTCTTTGATGGAACCTGGCAAAGTGCAGTGTGGAAGGTGTCTCAGTCTAATCAGAGGTCTTGCCCCACAACATCTCTGACAACCGTGAGGCTCGACCCACAGAACTGCGACTAGTATTGCATTTATGTAAATGTTTTATTTTCATAATCAGAATCTATTAAAATAACATTAAAAAATTGGAAATATGTCTTTTATAAAGTTAAATGGCTAAAAATATTTATGCCTGCACTGAGAAGCATTTAAACTTAATTATTAGCAGGAAATTAATTACTTATCTTTCTCCCAATCATTTGACTGAGATCACTGTCATAGATTTGGTAGGCAGGTTTCCCAGTGTCAAAGCACACCTTCAATTTTTTTAATAAATGTATTTCTAAAAAATATTTAAATCCCTTTTGATTGTTATTAAATGCGTTTGGCCATCAAAAATATTTAAAAGCTGTTCAAATATCTTTGAGAGCAGCAGGCTGTCAAAAGGTTTTCAAGGTCGCCCACCTCAGGACTTGTCATGATGCCTTTATGGCTAGTTGTGTCAATAGGTCTCAGTATAATTAGATTTGCATATTTGCAAGAAGTCAATGTCACCGTGGAGATGGTATGATGGCATGCATGGGAGAGGGCTAGATTCAGTATGAGCCGACTTATCACTTTGCAAGACAACTGAAATGTGAATTTCTTTCTCACTCTGCTGGTACTTACCACTGGGAAATTGGTTAAATGATTTCCCCTGAAAAATAATCCATCTGTTGCTTGTTTGGATCACTGGTGCACAGATGCTTGTGAAATTTAGCTTGTAGCTCCTACATTTGCTTGAAAGAATTCAATCACATGAACATTCAAGGCTTTGGTCACCTTGACAGCCATTGACTGAGCTTCCTCTATTGTGGAAGTTGCTTAATTGGCTCCAGTGGAAAATATTTTATTTGTATGATTTGAGGAAACATTTCCATTGTAACCAATTGACATTTTAGACAAGAAATGGAGTAACTGCATGCATGTTTATTGTGCAGATATAACTTTAACATATAATCAATGAAGGGCATGAGTGTCAATGGCTGAATGCAAATTCATATTGACTTCTGTATTATAATGACAAATGATATATGAGCTAGTTATCCCAGGGTTGTTTGCATTGCTCCACTGAACGTTAATTTTTGGAGTTCTGATCGGAATGGCTTGCTCTTATTGATGATATGTGCTTAACCTGCATCAAAGCTGTAGTCTCCTGGCTCATGGGGGAAACTCTTATTGATGCAGTAAATGCAGGTGAAGTAGTTTTGCAGGCTGATGGCACAACCAGAATAGGAATGAAGCTGTATGAGAGATTCCTATTCTCATTTGCAGTGTGTCAACTGACAATCTATCAAGTAACATTAAGTATCAAGGGATTGTGATGGTTCTTCATTGTTATGTGATCAGATCTTCTCAAAGGTATATTTGACATGAGCTGTCCTACAATTAGGTATGGTTTGCTTGTAACTGTTGGCAGCCTTTCACAGTAACTGCTAAGATTTAGTGACAATTTGCCTGGTTAGAGGAGTTAGAATTTGCTATAAAACAGAAACGGGGTTTATATCTAAATAAAACGTTGTATTGAAATGACAATGAGATGAATTTACACTGATTTAAAGGAAAATATTCAATGGAGGTCAATGAAATGAATTGACACCTTGGACAAATGATGTGCAAGAGCTAACAAGTTACTGCAAACAATTACTCAATCTTGTATATTGGTTCTTGGATCCTGTAGCTTGTTGAAAATCCATAAACCATTTGATGAGTGAAGCTTTATATTTAATTTAGTATTTAATTTGCCTACTCCATTATAACTTTAGAATAAGAGTTGAGTTGGGTGAATGGTTCATAAGGTTGAGCTGGTTTCAGTTTGATGTGCAATCAGGCATAGTTGCTGCCTGACCTGCTGAGTTCCTCCAGCATTTTGTGGGTGTTTTATGATTGTTCGTTGGAACTTACAGGACAGGCACACAAAATTAATGGGAGATGAGGTGTAGATGAAAATTGGGTACTAATAAGATAACCATGCTGATGTCTTCAGTACTTGGGGAAATATGTAACAATTATCTAAAAAAACAAGATGCTTACATTTGTATAGTGCCTTTCATGATTTTACAAAGGACTTCATAACCAAAGGAGTACTTTTGAAGGTTGTCACTGTTGTAAAGTAGGAAATGCAGCAGCAAATAAGTCCAACCAGTATGAATTGTTTTGACTAAGTGTCCACCATCTAAATTATTTCTGTGTTGTTTCAAGTTAGTCTAGAAATTTGAAGGGCGTTTCCTGGTTTGAATTGTTCTTGCATTTGGAGAATAGCAGAAGAAAATAGATCAAGTTATTCTTTAGTGTCCATGTTTGATTGTTCCCAGGACAGACATGTTTTCTCAGTGCAGCCACAGACTAGAATCCTCAGGAATCCTCCAATTATGCTGAGCCCTCCCTTGCACACTAGTGTCCCTTCTCTCCCCCGATCTGTCCTGGCCCCATGCCCTCCTCCTCAAAGTGCTTGGGTTTTCACCCGGACCTATGATCCTTTGGGTCCCTGACCCTCTGACTCTTTCTGGCTCATTCCTGACCTTTGACCAAGCTCACATACACTAGCCCCTTCCAATCCCTTTGTTTATCAGCGACCCATCCCTTTTTCCTCGATCTTGATCATTGAACTGTCCTTTATTGCAACCTGGCTCTGATTGGCCCTGCCAATCCCTTTTATCCACATCCCCATACCCCTGGAACAAGCCTTGGTCCGGATGTCAGAACATTACAACACCTGTTGGGTATTGCCCAAGACCTGCTCTTTGAATTTGCAATAGTGGACATGTAGTTGAAACAATTGTTGTACCACATAGTGACCACTTAACTTGCCTAAAGGAGCACTGCAATTTCTAAGCAAATCTGTTTTAGTAATGTTGAATGAGAGATAAATATTGACAATACACTAGGAAGGAAAAATGATAGAAAAATGGAGGGCTATGTGAGGGGGAAGGGTTAGATAGATAATAGAGCAGGATAAAATGTTGGCACAATGTCGTGGGCTGAAGGGCCTGTACTGTGCTGTTATGTTCTATGAAGAATGTCTTCAAAGTCCTTGGATAAATTTTTTTGAATTTGCCTGGGAGACCAGATCAGGCCTAGGTTTAACATCTGATCCAAGTGGTGGCAGCTCCAACAATGCAGCACTCCCTCAATTGCAGCTCTGTATCTCAGTCTGGAATTTTTGTGCTTGGATAGCTATTGTGGGTCTTGAGACTGCAACGAGAATTGAGAATTATACCATCTGAGGCCCAGCTAGTGACAGGATCAATTAATCATGAGCACCATTCCCTTATATACTAATGACATGGGAAAGAATAGCATGGAAAATCAGGTGCTGGGAATGTGAACAGAGAAACAGAAAATGCTGGAAGCCTTCCACAGGTCATATAGCATTGATGGAAATAGAAAAGAATTAATGTTTCTGGCTGAAGGTCCCTCAGCAGAACTGAGAAGGGAGAAAACAGAGAGACACACGGAAATAAGTAGGAGTGGGCTACCATGCCCAATGTGTCTGCCCACCATTCAATATGATTATGGCTGATATATTGTATGCTGACCTCAGTTCCTCTTCTGCGCCAGCTCCCATTGCCCTCAATTCCTTGATCTTTCCAATATTTATCTATCGCCACCTTGGTTGTATCTAATGATCTGGCCTCCAGCACCCTTGGGGATGGACAATTCCAGAGACTCACTACTCTCTGGAATTCTTCACCTGTTATCATTTGTTGGCCTTAAAAATTTAAAAGGGGCTTAACACTATTTTGTGACATACATTATTTTCCCTTTTTTTAAAAAAAGATGTATGCCCTGCACTATGATTCCAGCTTTATCAATAGTAAACATCACATGTAAACATTAATATAACAATAAATCCAATGATATGTATTTTTATGTTAACAAACTAGTTCTTCTGGAACTTTTTAACATAATTATGATATAAGGGAGGCTTTGCACTTTTTTTTCAGAGTGGATCTGCCACACTGATTTAAATATTGAATCATTGTTATATATGACTTGATCATTTGATCTACCACTACTATACATCTGGTGAATCCCTCCAATACTACTTTACAAAGCTGTGTTGCACATTCAGAAGATCAACGGTCTGATATCACTTCAATCAGCTTAACTAGGATTCCTGGAATTCAATTCTCAAAATTTAATGAAAATTATCTCAGAGACCTTTCCTATTGTTAAACAAAATAATGTCAGTCAGACTGCTCTGGATTTTCTTATGGACTCCAACTTCCCTCTCGAGCTCCGATATACTCAGTAACAAATGGCATATCTAGTGAGTACTCCCTACTATGCATTGTAATTACAATAGAAGACAACACGTCAGTTGCAATCACCTCTGTATGTTGGTGCATTAGCATTTATTTTAAATTGTCTTTTATATTCCATCTTTGAGTTATAAGGGGAGATTCAGGCTGTTTCCTGTGTTATTATGTGTTGTAGTTATAATAAAGAACTACAGTTCCCAGTAGGCAATGCGCATGTCACTTGGGGGAGCAGGAAGTGACTGTGAGTAAGCAAGCAAGCTGTGTAAACAAACAGGATGAGTTATCAGTCTGTGTTTGCAGTCTGTAGCAGCAGCTGTACAGCCAAGATGCAGGTATAATATTTTGTGTTATATTAAAAAGTTCAGAAGTTAAAACCCATACCAAGTTTTGTCTCTTAATGAAGAACAAACATAACATTTCCTAGAGAGAAGGAGGCTAAGGGGTGACCAAATGGAGGTTTATATGGATGGTCACAGTTTTTTTCCCAGCATAGGGAAGTCTAAAAATAGAGGGCAAAGGTTTAAGATAAGAGGGGTAAGATTTAAAAGAGACATGAGGGACAAATTACACAGAGGGTAGTGAGAAAACAGAATGAGTTAACGGGGAAGTAGGAACAATTACCACATAATAAAAAAAATTTGGACAGGTTCATGGATAGAAATGGTTTTGGGGGATATGTGCCAAATACTGGCAAATGGGAGTAGCTCAGGTAAGCACCTGGGTTGGCATGGATGCATTGGGCCAGAGGGCCTTATTCCATGCTGTATAAAATTCTGTAACTCTAAACTTCTGTGTATGCAATTCTGGAAATTCCTGTTTCTACAGTCACTGTCTGCAGCCAACCTGTTTTGATTAGAATGTGAAACTCCTTCTATTTACCATCAGTCAAACACTGGACAAGTGCTTAATCAGATGATGTGGTTTTCTGGTTGTCTGGAGCAAATGCAGATATAATGAATAAATTCTTTATAATTTTAGTAAGAAATTTATATCTACTCCAAGGTTGCTGTTAGTTCAAGTTGGTATCTAATTTTAAAATAACTGTGCTGTCAGCCAAAAAGTTTTGTTCCCATAACTTTTAGTTATTCTGGTGTCAGTATGGTAAAATTACACAACCTCCATCCATGATTTTCCCAGTTAAACCAAGATAGACAATCATGAGCTTGTAGTGATAATGTGATCAAATTGTACTCAGCATATTTAAAGAACTACAACCCCAGTTTAACGTAGTTTTTTCTAGACACTCAACAACAAGTCAAAATACAAGAATTTGTTTGGAGTGCCTACAGGTAAGTTACCCTCCCAATTTTCTACTTGCCTGTTGTCAGCTGCTCTCTGCCTACTTGGCTTCTATCAACTGGAAGGAACAAAATTACCACTTTTAAACCCAAAGTAATCTGGAACAAAAAAGGATAACTGTATTCAAATCTGCTTGAGTTGGTAATTGCAGTGCGTGTAAGCAAAATTAGATGCCATAAGTTATACCAAACTGACTATATATTTGGGTTTTGCCTACTAGATAATCTTGCACAACAAATGGAAAGAATGACAAAATCACAATTTACCAAGGACTGTTTTGATAGAATTAATTGCAACTATTGTAAAGTAGTGTAATTGATATTCTTAAGCTTTCTAAAATGCCTTATGAGCTCTTTGTCAGTCCTATATGATGATGTAAAGTTAGATGATGGATGATGCAACTTTGTTTCATGATTTTACAGCTTAATTCAAAACCTTATTTTGCATTTCTGGGCGAAATACAAATTTCAGATTTGTAACTCTTAATTTTTGAAATCTTTTTTGGTCTGGGGAAAATCAGTCTCCAGTTGGCCAGAAAAGAGTGTAAACAATTTAGAGATTTATTTTTCCTTACACTGAGTGTGCATTTCTGTTTCTGGCAAAAACTTGTATGTGTGCTTAACAGTACATTTTTCTTTGAATTCATATTGTAGCTTCTACCATAAATCAACAACAACATTTGGAGACAGCTTAAAGCTTCTGCAGGATTCATTTTAGTTAATGCGTGTGGGAGAAGAATCAGAAAAGTTCATTGTACTAGTTCTGTTCAACTTGGTCTCTGTGTGGGGGTTAGGGAGATGAGTGCATGGTTGTATGTGGATAAAACTGACCGGGAATACATCAATTAATTGTTCATGTCAGAATTTTTACAGAAATTGTAAAGTCTTGTCAGTACAGGTATTGCACTTTGATTTTAGGAACTAAATCTGTGAGCAATTTTCTGGTATGTAGAGACTGTACTACTGTTTCATGTTTTGAGCTGTAAGGCATTTGCTCTGAGATTCCCACTCACTGGAGCTCCAGTAAATTTTTCTGCCATGTTTTATGTAATTTAATGTGAAACTAACCGTGGATGGACTTGCTTCTAAATTTGAATAACTTCTGTCATTCAATGTCTACCCTTCCTATTGGAACTGATAAACTTAAGACAGGAACGACACAATTCTTTGTTATATTCAACTTTTGGGCCAAGCTTTTGAAGGCTGCTTTATTTGCTCATTGGCTGAATTGGGGATTCCTTGTAATTTAGGTGTCTTCTGTAATATCTTGGTCTGGGGACGATCATTTTTCCTTTATTGATGTCACTCCTTGATGGACTGTTTCATATGAACTGTGGGCTCGTATTGCAACAGGGTTTGGTGAAGAAACTTGCAGAAGGAGGCTGTTTTAAAGAAAGCAGCAGTAAGGATGGCTCTGGCAGCTATTATCTTAGAGAATGAATAAGGAATACACTGAAATGTAGTATCACAAGTGCCAGTTATTGAAATTATGAAATTTAGACCTTGTTCCTGCAAAATTCTGTAGTACTTGAGGTCCAAGATGTTGTGCATTCCAGATCCAGCCTTGCACTGAAAGAACTACCCTTGTGTGCTTTACCTGGATGCAGGGAAACAGGTAGCCTGCACGTTTGAGTCTGGATCATGGGGGTGAGGATGGTGAAACTGAGAGGACTGAGGAGGTGTGAGGTGATGGGGTTTGGAGATTGGGACTTGAGGGCTGAGTCAGCTGGTTGGGGTAAGGGGATTTGTAGTCAGATGTTTGGGTACCAGTGGTTGGTAAATAGATTATGGGGATGAAAGACTGACTCAAGATTTGGGATTTGGAGGGCTGAGTATTAGGCTTGCTTTTAAGAGGACGTTGTTGAGTTGTGCTTGGATGGGAATGGTTGAGAGCGGTTGTGGGGGATGTAAAGTCAACTTACCCAAGTATCTTGCCAATACCAGACTATGGGCTCAAGCAGGGCATCTTTAACAATGACCATCCAGGCAAAGAACTGCTTTACATGCAAGGATCACTATCATGGAAGTGATGCCACCACACATCTCATGGTTCCTCCATGAAGCTGTGTGTCAGATACACAGAGGCTCTGGTTGGAGGGTAGCAGTAAATGTCTATCTCCAATTTTCCTTAATCATTATTTTAATAAGAAATTATTACTAGAGCATTTACAATTGTTGTTCAATGCCAAAGAAATTTTAGGCCTTGACTTGCAAATTACTATCATTTTCAGACTATAATGATTTTGAGAGATGGAGTTTTGGAGGAGAAGAGTTGGGATGTTTTGATTAACATTGACAATGAAAACAATTGTGCACTAATACTATAGTTGGAATAGAAACAATTTACAGCACTACTTAGTGAGAGGTGGATCTGCCTTCAATGTGCCTGGTGTTCAGCCAGACTTTCAATGTGATTCTGATAAAACCCACCAAAATGGAATGGCAGTAACTAGGTTGCACCATCATCTCCATTTCTGGGATTTTTCCTCTCCACAGAACCTGATACCCTGTTATACTTGTGGGTGCCTTGCAGTTTACACAAAAAGAACACTTTGTTTCATAATTGATTGTAGATGTTCTTGAGGATGCCAGCGGTGCACATTATGATGCTGCTGGTGAAGGATAGGAAGCATGCCAGGCAACAAAATTTCTGGACTGAAATACTGTAGGTTAATGCTAGTGGGGCAAAACTGGCTGAGAGTGATTAGGCAGCCAATTGAATCTATAGGAAAGAAAATGCAGCGTGTGTAAAATAAACTGCTGATTAGGTATCAGTCTTTGACATTGACTGATTCACCTCCACCCCAGCCTCATCTGGGCGATAATTAGAGGCTGTCTCAGTTCTTCAGAGATCTCTGTCCTCTCAGCAATCTCTCTTTGGTCTAGGTAAAATACCTGTTGGCCCAATTTGCTGATGACAAGAAAGCAGGTGGGAAAATAAGTTGTGAAGGCTACACTTAAGGTAAATTCAAAGGTGTTTTCTAAGTACATTAACGGTAAAGCAATAACCAGGAAAAAGGTAGGGCCCATTGGGGACAGTAGGGGCAAGCTGTGCATGGAGCCAAAAGATCCTATATGAATATTTTTCATTGGTATTCACAAAAGAAACAGATTGTTGTTGGCGAAGTCAGTGCAGGGGTAGGTGAAAGTTTAGTGCAGGTCTCCACAGGAGGTATTCAATGCCTTAGCAGGCTTAGAGGTGGGTAAGTCCCCAGAACTCTGTGGGATTTAACCCAGGCTGCTACAGGAGGCTAGGCAAGAGATTGCTGGGGCTCTGGCTGAGATTTTTAAATCTTCCCCACACACCAGTGAGGTACCAGATGACTGGATGATAGAAAACATGGTCCCCCTTTTCAATAAAGGCAGCAGGGAAAAGCCTGGTAACTTTAGACCTATGAACCTAACATCAGTGATAGGGAAGATATTGGGGGGAAAAACCTGAGGGAAAGGATTAATGATCACTTAGAAAGGCAAGGACTAATCTGTGACTGGCAAAATGGCTTTGTCAAAGGCAGATCCTGTCTGACCAATTTGACAGAATTTTTTGAAGAGGTAACAACGTGTATTGATGAGGGGAGGGTAGTAGATGTAACTTACATGGTCTTTAGTAAAGCCTTTGATAAGGTCCCACATGGGTAACTGGTTCAAAAGGTTGGGGCCCATGGGACCCAGAACAAGTTGGCAAACTAGATCTAAAACTGGATTGGCAATAGAGGAGACAGAAGGTGACGCTACAAAGTTGTTTTTGCGATTGAATACTTGTGACTAGTGGTGTCCCACAAGGATCAGTGCAGGGACCTTTGCTGTTTGTAAGATACGTGACTGACTTGGATGTGGATATGGGAGGCTAGATTAGTAAATTTGCAGATGACAGGAAGATTGGCGGAGCTGTTGATTGTGTGGAAGGTAGTCTTAGGCTGCAGATAGATATCAATGTATTGGTGAAATGGGCTGAGAAATGGCAAATGGAGGTTAATGCAGACAAATGTTAGGTGATGCATTTTGGGAGCACTAATGAGGCTCGGACATACACTATAAATGGTAAGGTCTTCGGGAATATTGAGGAACAGAGCGACCTTGGAGTTCAAGTCTATAGACCTTTGAAGGTGGCAACACAGGTAGACAGTGTGATTAGGAAGGCATATGGAATACTGGCCTTCATTAATCAGGGCACTGAATACAGAAGTAGGGCGGTTATGCTCCAACTTATAAAACCTTGGTCAGACCTCAGCTGGATACAATTCTGGTCACCAAGGTATAGGAAGGATGTGATAGTGCTGGAGAGGGTACAGAGGAGATTCACCAGAGTGTTGTCTGGGATGCTGTAATTCAGTTATGAAAAGAGACAGGAGAAGCTAGGTCTAATCTCCCCAGAGATTTAGAGGGGACATGACTGAGGTAAATAAAATTGAGGGGTTAGATAGGGTAGACTGCAGGAAACTTTTCCCCATATTTGAGGTAGGTAAAATTAGAGGTCATTGGTTTATGGTAAGGTGGAAGAGGTTTAGAGGCAATATGAGGGGAACCACCTTCATCCAGAGAGTGGCAGGTATTTGGAATGCACATCCTGAGAGAATGGTTGAAGTTGGATTGCTGACAACTTTTAAGAAGTGTCGAGATGAGCACTTGAATTGCTTGGGCATAGAAGGTCTATGGACCAAGTGCTGGGTTGATGGTATTATTAGGGAAGGGTGCCCATTGGTTGGTGTGGATGAGTTGGGCCGAATGGCCTATTTCCTTGC
>JARFYF010000074.1:29095654-29110945 GCA_030265395.1 Rhina ancylostomus | reverse complement strand
CTGTAACTATGCAGTAATGAGGGTATCTCAGGCAGGATGAGTGGTGTTGCTGGTGCATTGGTCACATCAGGTTCTACCACTTCCCCTTTGGAATCTTTTGAACTTGCTCTGTTGTCCTTTGCATTTTCTTCCTCCTGCAGGTTCAAACTAATCTACTCCACAAAGTGAAATCGTTGTTGAAAGGAGTATGAAGTATATCATTAGCATGTCAGTGGCTTGCTTAATAACACGTCTGTTTGTCAAATGGCTTTCATTCTGTTGCTCCCAGGTATTAGTACTTGACTTCCACATAGATGTCATCAGCTTTAACAGAATAGCATGAATGGAAATCAAAAGAAGCTGCAGGTGCTAGAAATTTAAAATAGAACAGAAAATGCTGGAAATACTCGGCAGGTCAGGCCACATCTGTGGGAGAGAAACAGTTAACATATCGGGTCAAAGACTTGCTGTAAACAGTCAGTTTGTACAAACAAATCTTTATTCTTTAGGTGTTTGTTACACCAATTCATTATAAACATAAGGCAAATATTATTACCTGCAGAATTGATTTCAACAAAATGTCAGTTTTGTTTTTGTGAGTTGGTCGCATTGGGTTATGACACAATAATGCTAAAGGCAAGAATAGATGTTCTTCATAATTTGTGTGATTCCATCTGATGCCTGTGAGCTGTCTGGCCTATTTTCCATAGATATGAAACTTTTTACAAAACATAATCCCATATCTATTATGTTTTTACCCATATGACATTTATTATATTTCTGTATTGTATTTAATCCATCAATCATTGTCATTTTCAACATTTTGGACAACTTATAATTCCAATTTATATTAACCTATGTAAAGTGAAATCTAGTATAACATTTGCAATCTATTTACAGAAAAAATATCTAAACAAATCATTGTGATCTTTTAAGTTCTCCTGTACAAATCTTGTGTAAAACAGAAGTACTGAGCTGGAGGTGCTGGGATTATTTTCAATAAAAATCTTGCAAGTAGTGAGACTGAAGATAGCAGGAGCAAGATGAAGAAGTAGATACGTATTTGGTTCACTTTGTCAGCTATTAGGTGGCTGTGTGGGATGGATTAATGCTGATTATCCAAGAACTGAGAATACAGAAAAAGGCTAAAAGAATGACACAAGAGAAAATTTGGAAGAGGTAAAGAACTGAGTGTATAGAATAGGATTAAAGGAACTATGTAATAGAGAGTGGAAAACAACAGGAGCTGAAACTGCAGACCAGGGATAAAGGAAAGGCCCAAAATTGCAAAACAAAGTGATGTTATAGGACAGCAGGTGGGTGATTGGTCGTCATCATGAACTATGCTGACCAAGTTTTCTTGCAAATTAAACTGGGTCAGAGCATTAAGAAAACAGCTAAAATAAGACATTTTATCAAGTAACATAATTAATTAGAGAAAAAAATCATGCTTTAAAGACATGATCTAATTGAAACTTCAAATATTCTGACTGAGGCCAGATAGGACGCAAGGAGGATGTTTCCCCTGGCAAGGTTGTTTAGAACAATAGATCACAGTCTTGGGATGCAGAGTGAGACATTGAGATGAGGAGAAATTTCTTCACTTGGTCGGTGAACTTGTGGAATTTGCTACCTTGAAGGGCTGTAAAGGCCAAGTTGCTAAATATATTTAAGAAGGAAATGGAAAAATTTCAAGATGCAAAAGGCATCAGGGGTGTGAGAAGAGAGCATGAATATGCTATTTTAGATAGATGATCAGCCATGATCGTATTGAGTGAAGGAACAAGCTCAAAGGGCTAAATGGCTTACTTTTGCTTCTATTTTCTATGTGCTGTGTGGTGATTGGATTGGCCTGGATTTTGCCAGTAGTTACTTGTAAGTCCTTACAAGTTTAGGATCTCACATATATGCTGGGGAATCTGCTTTGAGATCCTGAGCAGGATAGAACTGTGCTAATGGTTTTGAGACTGTAGGATGATCACAGAATCATAGATTTGCAGCACAGGAGACTGTTCAACTCATCATGTCAGTGACTTTGGGTTTTCCTGCTTCCAGCTCTTGGTCCCCTGCAGGTTATCCCTCTTCAAATATTCTTCCATATACTTTTTAAATGACTGTATCTGCCACCACCACCCTTTTCAGGTGGTCAGTTCCAGTCCCCTGCCAGATGTTGATTGAAATGATGTTTCCTAAACTCTTCACTAATCCTTCTAATGATTAACTTAAGTCTATACCCCATACCAACGGACCTATCTTCTACAGGAAATGGGTCCTTCTGTTCACCCTGTCCATATATCATCATTTTAAACACCATAATTAATTTCCTGGTTCAAATCATCTCTTAGTTTTGATTAAAGGTCATCAGCCTGAATTAATAACACTGTTTTTCCCCTCCATTGATGCTGCTGAGTATTTCCGGCATTTGTTTTTATTTCATACTTACAGCACTGCAGTTTTTTTTGGCTTTTTGATTACTACCATTAGTTTCCTTTGTTCACAGGGAAACAATCCCAGCTTAGTCAGTCCTTCCTTATACCTGTAATTCTCTAGTTCTGGCAACAACCTCTTAAATTTCTTCTGCACCCTCTTGAGAGTTATCACATCTTTTCTGTAGTGTGGTAACCAGAACTGTGAACAGTACTCTTAACTGTGGGCTAACTGCTGTTTTATGCAGTTCTACCATGACTTCCCTGCTCTTGCAGAATACACCTTGGCCAATATAGTTAAGTATTCTGTATGTCGTCTTAACCATTTTATCTATTCATTATGCTTCTTTCAGGAATTTGTGGACATGCATTCCGAGATCCTTGACACTTCATTGTTTACTACTATGTATCATGAAATTGCTTACTTTATTTATCTTCTCCTTATGCAGTACATCATTCTTCTCCAGCTGAATTCTATTTGCCATTTTTGTGCCACTTAACCAAAACATTGATATCTTTCTGAAGCCCAGGAAAGACCCCCATTTAAAAAAAATACTGATTTTGGTATCATTAGAAAACTGCTCAATTGTGACACCTACAATTAAGTTCAAATCATTTGCAAGTACCACAAGAAGCAAAGGAGACATTGTACTGAACTCTATGCAATATCACTACATATAGCTCTCTAGTTACTAAAATTCTCACTGACCATCACCCTTTGCTGCTGTCAATGACCAAATTTTTAACCCAACTTGCCAATGTCCCTTGTATCTGATGACCTTTTACATTATTGATTAGGCTATCATATTGCTTTACTAAATGACTTACTAAAATTCATGTATGTTAAATCAAATGCTCTAATCACATTGAACCTCCTTGTTACTACGTCAAAAAATTCAATAAAATTTGTCAGTCACAATATGATTTTTTTCTTCATTTTCCACATCGTTGTCGTCGTCTTCTAACTGTGAATCTACAATGAAAATGTGACAAGGCTTGGATTGTGATGAGGGAAGGGAAGAAAGTAAGAGATGCAGATTTACACCATCTACAGTTCGTGAATCAGAGGTCATAGTGATGGAGTAATACTGCAAGTAAATGAGCCCTTTGGCCTATATGTCTAAGTACCAATCTATACCAATCCCATTTTGCAGCATTAGGCCAGTAGCAATGGTGTTTCAAGAGCTCATCAAAATACTTCTTTGGTGTTGTGAGAATACCTGGCTCCATTACTCACTCGGGCAGTGCATTTTGGATTTCAACCATACTGTGGGTGAACAAAATGCTGCCTCAAACCCTAAATTTCCAGATCCTTACCTTAAACCTAAACCCACTGGTTTATAGACATATCTGCTAAGGGGAAAAGTTTTTCACAATGCCCGTTTTAGTTTTGTAAACCCCAATCAGGTCCCCTTTCAGCCAACCTATACAGACTCTCCTTATTGCTGTGGGAAGGAGTATTATATATGTTTATCCTTTTCATAGATTGCTTCACTGACAACTGTAGTGAGATCCTCAGTGCTGCACCTTCACATGATCATCAGCACTGTCTCCCCCATGGGATAATCATGCAGTTCTGACTTTCTTCTATGAATCGTTGCTGTTCCTTACTGCAGTGTGCCATTCTATCCTGCAATAAAGTGGGAAGAGCGACGGTAAATCTGCACTTTCAATTGGGTGATGTTGTTATATGTGAATACCTGCCCTTGTGTATGATCTGCAAATTGTGGATATGAGGCTCACAATGGTGCCAAGTACATGAAGACTAGACAAAACATAAGAATCTTAGGATTCAGTACAATTGGTGGAGATTGATTGTGGAATGGGTGTCAGTACTGGTGTTACTGTGATATCTTAAAAATAGTTCCTGAATTATATAATTATTTTCAGAGGAACATTTTCTGATGCCCATCACATATTCTCACTGCCTCTGGAATGTGGGCCTTCCAGGAATGAAGGCCTTCAAGGGCCTTCTGCTCTCCTGTGGGTACAGGACATTTTTCCTGCTTCATACTACTTTCACCAAGGCTTCCCGTGCACTGTCTGAAATGGGGCATGCTTTCTTATTCCATTCAGACATTGCTCAGACTATTCCAGAAAAGATTCATTTTTGGAGAAAAACCTGCCACTTGTAGCAATGATACCCCTTGCCAATGCATGGAGCTAAGGAACAGCAATGAATTTAGTGTGCTACCTACAATAGTGTGAAAGGGCACAGGTTAATCAGGCACAATGACACCTCTACTCTGTTTCAGCTGTTAACTTAGTGTTCATGCATAATTTCCTGGAATTGTAATTGGTGATTGCACCTGATTTGAAACGCAGGATCTCTATCCATTAATGTTTTGGTAACGCAGTAAATGATTCCCATCAAAGAGTCTACAGTATGTTTGTCCAACAAGTGCAAGTATTCTGCACTAAAAATATTGATGTAACACTCAAGAGAAAACATTTTCTTTTGCCCTAGCTGAAAGAAAAATGAAGTAAATTCTAATGGTTATTGAAACAAAGGCACACTCAACCCCTCAAGCTTGTTCCACGATGCAATTAGGTAATGGCTGATCTTTTTCTCAACTCTATTTTCTTCCCTTTGTTCCTTATGCCTAGATACTCTTTCACCAAATTTATCCACCTCTACTTGGCCACCTTATGTTAATGTAACTGTAATTCCTCACATTTTATGTTTCCACATTGTGAATATTGCTGTATAGTTTGTCATTGAAAATATATTTACCTATTGTTATATAACTATTAATTAATTAATAACTATGCCATGTAAACTATGAATTCATAGCATTTATACAGTTTCCTTAACTTCTTGACAAAATAAATTTATCTTGGAAAAAGTGGAAATTGACTGAGTATAGGAATACAAAATTCTCACCATAACGAAATGTGGAAGTGTGAGTAATAATGCTGCAGTGAATTGCTGAAGTGCAAGAGTCCAGCTCTCCTTTTAAATAACTTGATGGATTTGCTAGCTTAATTTATTTTTATAAAGCTCTGTACCAGAGCAGTATCAATCAATGCCACCAGTATAGAGTTCTGTCTCTGCTTCTGGTTAGCTGATTTATTGTTGTTTAGAGTAGTTCAGCTGATTTGAAATCATATTAAGAAATACATAATTATTCCCAAAGAGAGCTGGAGAGTCCAGTCTGTCACACCCCTCCTTAATTAAATGTTAACAGGGTCCACCTTTTGCAGTGCCCTTATGTAAAACTGGATGGATCTTGTCCCATTTTCTGAAATGTCAAATGGGGCTGTCCATCTTTTGGTCGCCTAATTTTCATACAAGTAGGCCTACTATCTGAAACCAGGTGTGTAGGGTGACAGGACCATATTGGGAGCAAAAATGAGGTGGTCTGTATGGTTTATATGGTGTGAACTCCCCTTTTTCATTCTCCAGAATGAGTGAAAGGGAGGCCCATAAAATCAAATGGTTTGTGGCACATTATAGTTCCAGTGCTATTATGACTATGAACAAACAAGCAATGGAAAACAGTTAATAAAATTTGAAGAGTAAAATCTGCAATGCTAGAATTATATTTCAGAATCTTCCATGCATAGCTTTAAGGGTCTGAGAGACGTTTCATAAGGTTTCCACTATCTGGGCACTTTATCTTGGCCATTATTCACTCACTGGAGTCCGTGACAGTGCAACTTGTGCATTATCTACTCGAAGTTTAACGAGAAAAGACTTTTTGTTTTTTTCCAGCTTGTGTTCCTTTGCCAACTTAAAATGAACCTTCTGATTCTATACTTTAAAACTGCATTAATAACGAACTGAAATAAAATTTCCCATACTCGTGATGATCCTTTATCCTTTATTCCCTCTGTAATTGTTGTCTTCCTGCATGTGAGAAGTTACCCATAAGAGGACCAGGTAGAAAGATCCTTTCATCCTCTGTGTCATGTTTCACCTTCTGTCTTTCTCCTATAAACTGATTACACTTTAAATAATTAAGAGCCTATATAAGATGAGATGGACTCTTAGCCTCACAGTCCACCTTGTTATGTCCTTGCACCTTATTGTCTACCTGCAATGCACTTCCCTGTAGCAGTGACACTTTACTCTGTATTCTGTTGTTGTTTTTACCCTGTACTACCTCAATGCACTGTGTAATGAATTGATCTATACAAATGGTATGCAAGACAAGTTTTTCACTGTTACCTCAGTACAAGTGATAATAATAAACCAATACAATTCAATAATATGTAACCAATATTTTAAAATAAAAAATTTTCTTTATGTATGAAGTGGCTTTATTGATAATAAAATTTATGAAAATGTATGCTGGAAATTGGGATTGTAGAAAGTGCCTTTAAATGATCTTCTGAACTGCTGAAGTTGATAAGGTTAATGGAAAAGGTCTGTGGTACGTTAGAACAAAGCATGCGATAAAGGCAGTGACTGTGCAATGGAGTGACTATATTACAGTTGATGAGAACAATAACATAGTGATACAGGAAATCTAGTACAGCAGATATAATTACAGATACTTGAAAACTCTATTGTAACTGTAATTAAAATATCCAATATGATAGAGTTGTACAGCAAGTATATAACATACTTTGCAATGACATTTAGTTTTTTCCAATTTTTTTTGTGCTTTTTAGTACTTTTGTTGAAGTATTTTTACATGAGGTTTAGGCTCTCTCAGAAAGGTAGGCTTAGGCTGGGCATTTTTAAAAATCTCATGACACTTGTAAAGAGCTTTGAACTACATTTGCACATTTCAGCATGTTCAGTTTGCAGGACTTTGCAGTGTGAATCTCAAGAACCTATGGAATGGAATGTCCTCTCATCTTGTGAAGATTTGATACCTCTGAGGTACAGAAGGTGACTGGGAATAAATGGCTGCACATTTTGGATGGGTTCAACCTTGTGCATGTGGAAAGCAGTGTCCTTGATGGCCACATAAGTGTTCTGGTGGAGGTAGTGAGGGGAGGAGTGCAGGGTGATGGTCTTCAACTAATGTGGCAGGGAGAAAGAATAAACAAGATGAAGATGAAATAAAACAAAAAGAAAATTTGCAGTAATGCAATTTAATGTAATTTTTAGATTTATTTGAATAAAAGCCAGAGGACAAATTTCAGAAGCTGCTTTTGGGGGAAAAAATAATTTTGTGTGTGTGAGAGAGAGAGAGAGATGACATTCTATACTGATTGCAGTTCATAGTGATTTCAGATTAAAGTGTTCTGCCAAACTCTAATTGGCCCAGCTCAGTTCTGTATAAGACAGGTGCACTCCCCAGCGTTACTAAATTTAAAAATTACCTCAAGTACAGAAAAATCTCATAACCCAGTTCTTTGGCCAGGAGTCCTTAGGCCAGACTGTGCACCCTTTCTCATACCTTCAGATTTCTTAAACCACCTAGATTCTGCCTTCTTACCTTGCTAGATCTGTTCATTACCAAGACTGGTGTGACATTAACCTTGCTTGTTCTAACCTCCAGTCTTAGCCTATGGCACTCCACTCACCAAAGACCAACTTCAACAATGTCAACAAATCTATTGAAAGGAGATTGCTGTTGTGCTTTATTGAACTGGCCTCCTCCTTCCAGAGACTGAATGCCAGCTCTCTAACACTACCTCATACCTCCTGCTGGGTCATGACTCTACCACTGTTCATCAGGCTGTTGTCTCCAAGATACTCACTATCTCTTTCTCTCTGGAGATCTTCCCTTTGCAGACTCCAGCCAAGATTCCTTGTCACACACATTCTGCTCTGCTTCTTTCTCAAATATAAGCCAAAGCAGTTCCTCCTCCACCACCATCTTCACTCTTCACTTACTCCATCCAAATCAAACGTGCAGCTATGGGAATCCACACAAGTCCAAATTAAATTTACCTCTTTGTGGGATTCAAGGAACACATAATTGTGAATAGAGTCCAAGCAATGATATGTGCTGAACCCCACTAATGCCACAGCCTGTCAACCTGAGAAATACTCTATTTTGTTCCTTTTCTTTTGTGTTTTAACAAATTCTCAATCCATATGAGTGTACTATCCCCAGTCCTATGTGTTTTAACTTTATTCACAACCTCCTATGTGGGGCCCTTGTGAAAAGCCTTCTGAAAATGCAATTGCACCATATCTATCCATTGGTCTCCCCTCATCTATTGTACTAGATAGATTCTCAAAAACTCCAGTAGATTTGTTGAACATGCTTTCCTTTTCATAAATCCATGTTGATCTTCTGCTCAATCAAATTATTATTTTCAAAATGTCTTATGTAATCTCTTACAGAATATAAATACCATCTCTCATAGATTCCAGCATTTTTCCAACTACTGATGTCAGGCTAGCAAGCCAGTGGTTTCCTGTTTTCTCTTTTTTTTAAAATAGTTGGTTCACCTAGAAGTCAGAGAATGTTGAAAGGTGAAAAATAAGAGCATCCAGTATATCTGTAGCTGCCTCTTCCAAAACACTGGGATGAAGATCATTTCTTCAAATTTATCAGTTTCTTTTTAGGCTCACTAATTTTTCTCAAAAAATTTTTTTTTAACAAATACTTTTATTTCCTCATTTGCACTGGACCCTTGATTCTCCATTATTTCTAGGAGTATTTTGTGTCTACCATGAAGGCAAACACTTAGTATTTGTTTAACTGTTCTTCCATTTCCTTGTTCCCATAATAAATTCCCCCTTCTCTGAGATCCAAACATTCTTTTCCTTATTACAGTCTGTTTTTTGTTTCTCAGTAGGTTACCCTAATATACTAATTTTCCTTTCTCTGCCTGTTTGGTCATCCTTTGAATTCTAAATTACTCCCAGTCCTCTGGTTTATTGATGTTTTTTCCTGGCAATTCTTTAGACATTTCCTTGGATTTGATACTGTCTTCAATTTCTCCTATAATCAATGGTTAGATCACATTTCCTGCTGTATTTTTATGCCTTTTTAAAGGAAAATGTATATTTATTGTAAATCATGTATTATTTCCTAAATGCTAGCAATTGCCTGAACACTGTCCTCCTGTCTAATGTAGTTTCCTAGTCCACTTCAGCAATCTGCCCCATGTACCTTCATAGTTTTCTTTGCCTTGATTGAAAACTCTGGTCTCAGTTGAACTGCATTATTTTCAAACTTAATGTAAAATTCTATCATGTTATTAATTAACCCTTTTCTCATTGTACAGTTCTACATTTAAAATAGTCCACTCTGTCGTCAGCCCGTCAACATTTTCATCCAGGAATCCATCTTGTATACATTCCAGGAATTCATCCTGTACATTATTAGTGCTAATTTATTTTTCCCAGTCTATGTGTTGATTAAAATTCTTCATAATTCTGTAGAATTCCTGTTATATGCACCTTGAATACATACTGTGTCCTATATCACAACTACTCTTCAGAAACCTATAAACAATACCCATCTATGCCTTCTGCAGCTTCTCAGTTTCATCCAAATAGATTCTAATTCTCTACCATGATATGCTGAAATTAGATCCTTTCTCATTACTGTAGTGCATGACTGTAGTATGAAAGGTCATGGCTGTCACGTGACACCATTGAGCACTGGTCAAAAGCGACACCACTGTAAATCAAGGTCTAGCTCCACCCACCTATTAGTGCACACTCTTGACCATTGGCTTCTGTACACACCTCTGTACCTGGCCATGACCTATTGGACCTTTTGAATCACCTGGGCTGGCTCCACCCAACTCTCCAGCACTATAAAGAATGCCGCATGAGTGTGGTTCTCTCTCTTTTGATTGCTGCAGGAATTGAAACCATGCTGAAGGGACCATTGGTAAGAGTGTGCACTTCCATAGGGGTTAGGAGCATCCTGAGTAGATTCCTGGTAGCACAGAGCCGATGCTTGCACAGTCAGGGGGTTCAAGCATCGGATTGTTTTTTTTTCCCTGTTTGTAACCAGTTTGTTGTGTGTGTATGCACCTCACCCCCGTTGTGATTTTCCCCCACGTTCACAGTCACCCATGTGTGCGAGTGTGAATCCATTCCCGTTCATCCTGTTCCCACGTTTGTCTTTGCGAACAAATCATTTTTTAAACTCCAATGACTGTGCCCAGAGTCCTTGGCCTTTGAGATCTCAAAGAACCTTTTCTCACAACAACCACCCAACTTTTTCCTTTTTGCTTGTCTTTTCCTAAATGTCAAATATCCTGCAATAATTAGTTTCTAGCTTTCATCATCCTGCAGCCATGTTTCTGCAATGAGAATTAGATTATTCCCATTTACAACTGTTTGTGCTGTTAACTGATTCACTTTTTTTTGCAGATGCAACAGGCATTTAGACATAGGGCCTTTACATTTGACCTTTTAACATTTTCCATAGTCTGACCCTATTTGTTGCTTTCTTTTGTTTCCACTGCCTATTTATTTTGCTTATTGTATTTCTACTTTCAGCTTTGTCTCTTTTCATCCCAACTCTCCATACTGGTTCCTGTCCTCTTTTGGGTTAGTTTAAAATCTTCCCCAAACGCAGTAGCAAAAGCTCCACTGGGAAGATGTTGGTCTTGGTTTTGTTCCTGCTGAGTGTAACCCATTTGACTTGTATCAGTCTCACTTGCTCCAGAATGATTCTAATGCCTCGGAAATCTAAAGCCCTCCCTCGTGCATCATCTCTTCAGCCATGCATTTATTTGCTCTCTGCTCATAGTTCTATGCTTGTTAGCACATAGCACTAGGAGTAATTCTGAGTTTCCTACTTTTTGAGGTCCTGCTGTTTTTGCTTTTTTAACTTCTTTCCTAGCTTCCTAAATTCTGCCTCTAGGAGTTCATCTGTCCTCCTCCCTCTATTGTTGGCACCATTGTGGACATGATTCTTCGCATCCTCCAATCAGACTTCTCTGCAACTATTTAGTATCTTCCTTGACTTTGGCACCATGGAGGCAATAAGCCATCTCTGGCCACAGAAATGCTTCTCCCTCCCCTATTACTGTTGTTCTCTAACTCTTTCATCTTGTGCAGCTGAGCTAGGTGACTAGCTCCCAGCTCTGGCTGTGCTCCCCAAGGAATTACCACCATCACTTGGATCCAAAAAAGATTTGTTAGTAAGCAAGATGAAGTCAAGAAACTCCTGGACTACTTTGACAGTCTCTCATTCCTTCTTTGTCTGCATGCTCTTAAGCTGCAGTGTGGCCACCTCCCTAAACGTGCCATCTATAATCCCCAGCAGAAATATCACATTAACTCCAGCTACCACTCCAATGCTAAAATCTGGAATCTTCCTGCACACATGGTTGTCTTGGACTCTGGAAGGTTCCACAATGTCCCACAGAGCACAGGGTGCACACTTCCACTTGGCTGAGTTGTCTGGTCATGCTGTTATAAAATAGAAATTTCTCAAAGTACTTGCCAGCTTCATGCTAGTGTCACTTTCAAATTGCAGCATCATACTTTCAAGCCAAAGCCAATACTGAGCTTCTCCTTCCACTCACCATCACCCTCCCCTCACTTGGCTTAATGTACATCAGGACTGTGCAGTCAGATGACTACTGTGTTCAAACCATTTGTGCTCTAGTAGTCCTCAGCCTTGTACACCCAAGGACCAGCCAACTACTGAGTATTTCCGGTATTCTCTTTTATTTCAGATTTCCAGCACTTCCAATTTTTTGTATCTCTCAGTTCTAGAATTTTTTTAAAAATCTCTTTTTATTCTCACTTACCTTCTACTTAAATCTCCTCCAGATAGATCAGCTTTCACCACCCTTTCTCAACAGGCACCACCATTGCTTGTGCCATTCAGTTTTTCTTGGTCTTCAACCTATCAAATGTTGCTTGTGTTCTCATCAGCCCTCCATGTCCTCTGCAATGTGAAACGTTTGAATTCTAACTGTTCCTAGTTCTGAGGCAAGGTCATTGCACAGATATATTAAATATGTTTCTCTCTCCACTGATGCTGTATATTTCCAGCACCTACAGTTGTTTTGCTTTTATTTCTGAGAGAAAATCCATGCCCCCTACCTATAATTGCTAAGTACAAAGGAATCTTAAAATTAATTGGGAATGCATCCAGCTGTCAATGGCATGTCACACCAGCCTGCAACCTGTACTTACGTTCTGAGTGTCCAGACTGTCTCTCTAGGAAGCTGCTGTTCAAGCTATGTATTTCATCTGCTGCAGTCTCCTCAGCTGTTTGGCAGTAAAACGTGTATAGTATGTCCAAAATATTTTTCCTATCAAAGACATGGACAATCTTGAAATGAGACATCTTTTTTTCCACCTGGCCCTCTCTTGCACCTTTGGTGAGATGAATACAGTCATCTTCCTGAAAGACACATTTTAATCCCATGAATTTGTGCTCTTTCGTTGTGTTCCCAGATGAGTTAAGGTAGGTTTGAGTGAACCAGAGGGTGCAGATTTTCTGACAAAGGATACCTTGGCTTGAACTGATAATTTCATAAGCCATCTTAATTCTTATCTCCAAAATTGGCAAGTGAAATAAATTAAAATAGACACCAGTAATGGAATATCTAAGTATAAATAACAACTTTCAATGCATTGATGAAAGTTCCAGAATATCACCTAATAAGAATTTACTATATGAGTCACTATTAGTCAGTAGTTCCACATATTATCCTTGCCCTTTGACTCAGAGGGCAACAAAATAGATCTACTAGTGCTTTAAAAATAGTCTTATGGTGGTTGCAACAGAATGTTTTTTTTTCATTTTTTAAAAAAAACTATTTCTTTGTAATGGAAACATTCAGAAAGAAGTTAACACCATGGGAATCAATTTCGACCTGGCATTCATTCCCTTTATAAGACTTATGGTATTTAAAAATGGAAGGGAAATAGTGCATGTTCCTTCATTGCCCAAAGCTATGATGTAATTTTTACATGGGTCATGTAAATTTGTTTCCAGAATTCACAACCACAATAGAGGAAGGCAGCTTTCATCAACAGCCTAAATGCCTGTTATAGGATTTAATTTGCAATTATCAAGCACACATATGGATATTTCTACAAGCAGTAAACAATCTTTAAAGGGAGTACTGAAAGTAATTTCAAAGGTGGCATGGAAAAATGTTTTTAAGAGCTTTCATGTAGAACTAGGAGAGGCAGGAATAGAGCAGTCACTACAAATCCTCCCATTTACTATGAACTCTGGATTAACTCTTTATGCAGCCTCTGGGTTTTCAATCTCTTGTTTGATGAGCTGGCCACTGATGCTCACCAATCAACTATATACTAATGTGACCCAAACCTAATGTTTCTGGTATGCTGCTAAAGAATTTAGATGAACCACTGACCTCACAAATGTTTTGATGAATGTTTAAAATTGCTCCATGGTAACTCTGTAGAGTTGGAACTGGTGAGATATGATTCATTACAAAGCGTAAGACTCACACGGAGAGATTGTTATTATCTTCATCATGATATAATTTAGCAGTGCATTACTTTATACCAGATGGTTGTAGATGGAAATTCACTGCACAGCCATTTCAAATCCACATAAAGCCCAAGCCAGAAATCAATTGAAACAGAATAGCACTGTAAGTGCAGCCAAGTTGATTCAAGAAGTTTAGTGTAAAAGGAAACAAAAAGAATGTTGTACTGTATTCTTAAAGTAATAACATCAAAGAAAGGACTTTGCAATTGAGCAAATGTTAAAGTACTTTTAAGCTGTATCAAATTCTCTCTAAGTTGTGGAAACATTCAAATTCAATAGAGCATGAGCAAAAAAAAACATTTTATTGTTAAACTGATGTTGAATATAAGTTTTGAGAGAAATGCAAATAACATTTTCTAATGTGCCTTGTCTTTCTATGTAAATCACTCCGAACTATTGAAGTATCAGAGACATTTAAAAACAATACCTTTCACTGCCAAATATCATAAGGCCAGAACTTGGAGAAGGGTCTCAGGCTTTGCTGCCTGAGTACAGATCACTACCTGTTGAGTACTTTGCCTCATGGAAAGGCTGAGGAGTACAAGCCTTCAGAATAGTTCATCCTGTGGGTACCACAGCAGTAAACTGTGGCCAGGCATTTACAGCAGGGGTTGAATCTAGTGATGAGTTGGTTCAAGCACAATCTAGGCCAATAAATAAGTACAGAATGGTTGCAGCAATGATGGAAACCATTTGACCTATCAAGTTTATGTCGGCTTTATGAAAGAGTAATCCACCTAATTCCAAAACTCTGCCCATTCCCCACAGACCTGCAAATTCTTTCCATTAAGATACTTACCCAGCTCCCTTTTGAATTCTGCACTTGAATCGGCTCCAGTACTTTTCTGGCAATGCATTCTAGACCCAAATCATTCAATTATAAAGAAGTTTTTCCTGACCTCATTTCTGCCTCTTTTGCTAATCTCTTTGTTTTATCTCTCCGGTTCTTGACCTTTCTGGTAGGGGGATCAATTTCTCTCTGTCTATACTCTTCATAATTTCAAACACCTCCATCAAATCCCTTCACAATGTCTTCAGTTCCCAGCAGAACAACTCCAGCTTCAGTCTATCTGCATAATTTCCCTCAGTCTGGGAACAATTTTTAGTAAACATCTTCTGCACTCTCTCTATTGCCCTTGCATCTCTTAAAGTGTGAAATACAGAACTAGACCCAATACCAAAGTTGCAGAGTTTATAAATCATGAATCGTTTGCCTTTGTATTTTGCTTTTATTTTTAGTCTGTGGGGCAATAAAACTTGGATATGATTTCACTACATCAATTAGGTTGGCAGTCATGGCTGAGTCCCTCCTTTGCCATGCCTTCTGCAGTCCAAGGACGTCGTAGGTTGCTCTGGAAGGTTAGATCACATTGGAATCCAGGGAGAGCTGGCTAATTGGATACACGATTGGCTTGATGGTATGAAGCAGAGAATGATGGTTGAAAGCTGTTTCTCTTACTGAAGGCTGGTGATAGTGGTGTGCCTCAGGGGTTGGTGTTGGGGCCTTTCTTGTCTATCATCTATAT
>JARFYF010000074.1:28996896-29010255 GCA_030265395.1 Rhina ancylostomus | reverse complement strand
GCTCCAGATTCCATCCACCCGCAGGGTGAAATAAATCTTCCGCTTCCTTGTTATGGTTAAGAGTTTGGCAATAGATATAATTGTGTTAGTTCTTTGACCTGGAGAGCCATGTGAAAATCCATTTGGATCAATGTTACTCTACTGTTCAGGTTATAAAGGGATAATTATTAAGTAGCAATACCAGCTGACAATTTGACCTGAATCAGTTTTATATACACACAATGCAATATGAATTTCAAATCCTAAAGACAATTTGTCAGCCAAAAGACTTGTGCAATTACATGATCCATGCATACTCCAAGATTCTGTCTGATTTTATCAAAAATGACTGAGTATTGAAAAATCATGAATTTGCTCTGCTACTGGTCTTCAGTAAATATATCATAAGTGAAGGACTGCCTGAAGCAGCTATCTTGATTTCACCTCTCGCAGCAGCTTTGTTCATTGTTTTCTTTCTACCTCCAGCCCTGCAACCCTCTGAAATACAAGCATTCCTACAATTTTAGACATCTCCAAATTAAATTGCTTCACCATTGACATTCATGTCCTCTGCTGCCAAAACCCAACTGTGAACATTCTCTGCCTAAGCCTCTCCATTTTTTAACTCCTCTTTTTACCATTTAAGCGTCTCCTTAAAACTTGGCTCTTTCACCATCTTTTTGGCATTCTGACCTAATATCTCCTTACATGGTTCCATGTCCATTTTGTTTGATAATGTTCCTATAAGTGGTTCATTCTAAAAAGATACTGCATAAATACAATTATCCTTCTAAAATAAAGTTTTACTCCTGAAAATGTTTTGAATATCTGGTTTGCTTGGATACAGTCTTTTGTAAATTAAGATGATATGATATTTAATTGCATATCGATGAAGACCATTATATCAAGATTTTCCTGATAACTCACTTCTTGTGGTTTTACATAACTAAACATATTGGGCTAGCATGGATCCATTGCCCACTGTCACCACACTCCTGAACATGCCTGGTCCAATCGCAGAGGCCTATCTTGCTGGCCTGAAGTGTCCCAGACTTCAGTGGCATGTTGTTTGAGCTGTAGCAATGCCTGCAAAAGCAATGCTAGTTGTAAAAGCTGCAAGAGGTTTTAAATATCTTTGAATGTCTCTGACAATGAGGCATTTTGGAAACTATTAAAATGAAATAATTTTTAAAATATTAAAACATTTTTAAAATTGAAAGAGGTAAATTTAATTAAAACATTCAAAACGTAATCAATTAAAACATCAAAAAAATACTGAAAGACTGTTTTAAAAATAAGCTTTTATTTTCTTTCTGTTTAATTATTCACCGTCATACAAAATCCTTTGAAATCATCGAAACTTCTGTAGCTGGTTAACCTAGCAAAGTAGCTAAGATGTGATTCCCCAGCATTAATGATATGTTGTTCCTGGATTTATGATTCAAATTTGAGCATCTTCATACCAACTAAGGATCATATGGGATTTGTATCAAAGTGCATCACATGATTAACAGTTTTTCATTAGTAAACATTTATTTAAGTACAACAACTTGTATTCATATGGTGCTTTGATTAGAGTAAAACATTCCAAGACTACTTAATAAAAAAAAAATTATCAAACAAAATTTGACACACAACCACATGAAAAGTTATTAGGGCAGACAACTAAAAGTTGATATTTAAGTTGAGTTGAGATTTCTGGACAGCCTAAAGGCAAAAAGTAGGGTAAACAGGTGGGGAGATTTAGGAAGAGAACGTTCAGAGCTGGGTGTTCTCTGCAGGTTTTGGCCCTGCTGCTTCACCTCTGTAATATGTTCTAATAATGAATGAGAATGAGAAGAACAAATGTGCAGGGAGATTGTGAAGAGTTGCAAGAATAATAGGGTTGTCACAGGGGATTTTAACTTCCTAATATAGACTGGAAATGCCACACCATTAAGGACTTAGATATTGGTGGAATTTGTTAAGTGCATTCGGGAAAGTTTCCTTGGACAATGTATAGAGGGCATTGTCCTCTCCTGCTAAGGAGAGGGCAAAGCTTGACCTACTTTGAGGTAATAGGGCGGGGGCGGTGACTGAGGTGACAGTGGGGAAGCACTTTGTGACCAGTGACCACAGTTCAATTAGTTTTAGTTATGGAAAGGGACAGAACTGGTCCACAGGTTTAAGTTCTAAAATGGGGCAAGATGAATTTTGATGCTATGAGGCAGGAGCTTGCAAAGGTTGATTGGAGTAGGTTGTTTGCAGTCAAAGGGACCACAAGCAGTTGGGAGGCTTTTAAAGGTGAGATAGTGAGAGCTCAAGATCTGTAAGTTCCTGTGCACGTGAAGGGCAAGGCTGGTAGGGATAGAGAACGCTGGATGTCCAGAGATATTGAGGCCCTGGCCAGGAAAAAGGAGGCATGGGTCAGGTACAGGCAGCTTGGGATCAAGCAAATCCTTAGAGGAGTATAGGGGATGCAGGAGGGCACTCAAGAAGGAAATCAGGAGGGCAGAAAGGGAACATGAGATATCTTTGGCAGGGGAGATAAAGGAAAGTCCAAAAGAAATGTCTTAAATGTATTAAAGGGAAATGAGTAACGAGGGAGAGAATAGGCCCCTTCCTCAAAAACCAAAGGGGTTATCTTTGTGTGGAGCCATAGGAAATGGGGAATATCAATGAATATTTCTCCTCTATTTTTACCATGGAGAAAAACAAGAACTTTGGAACTAGGAGAGGAAATGGAGAGGTTTTGAGGATAGTCTGCATTTCAGTAGAGGAAGTGCTGGATGTCTTAAAAGGTATGAAGGTAGATAAATCTGACTAGGTATATCCAAGAACACTGGGAGGCTAAAAAGGAAATTGTGGGAGCCCTGGCTGAGATATTTGCATCATCATTACCCACGGGTGAGGTGCCGGTAAGCTGGAGGGTAGTGAATGTTGTGCCTTTATTTAAGAAGGACGTCAAAAGAAAACCTAGGAACTATAGACCAGTAAATCTAACATCTGTGGTAAAGTTACTGGAGAGGATTCTGTGGGATAAGATATAAGTACATCTGGAAAGACGAATTGAATAGGGGTACTCTGCATAGCTTTGTGCATGGGAGATCATGTCTTATGAACTTGAGTGTTTGGATGATGTAACCAGGAAGGTAAATAAGGGCATGACAGTTGACATTGTTTCTATGGACTTCAGTAAGGCCTTTGATAAGGTTCTACATAGTAGGCTGCTCTGGAACATTAGGTTGCATGGAATCCAGGGAGAGCTAGCTAATTGGATGCACAATTGGCTTGATGGTAGAAAATAGAGCTTGATGTGGAAGGTTGTTTCTCAGACTGGAGGCCCATGACTAGTGGTGTGCTTCAGAGGTCGGTACTGGGCCCATTGTCGTTCATCTATAGCAATACTTGGATACAAATGTACAAGGCATGGTTAGTAAGTTTGCAGATAACACTAAATAGGAGGTGGTTTAGTGGGCAATGAAGAAGGTTATCAAAAATTACAGGGGGATCTTGATCAACTGAATAAGTGGGCTGAGGAATGCCAAATGGAGTTTAATTTGAACAAGTGCGAGATCTTGTATTTTGGCAAGTCAAATCCAGGTAGGGCTTTCACAGTGAATGGCAGGACCCTGGGAGTGTTGTAGAACAGAGCAACCTTGGACATGGTTCACTGAAAGTGGAGTCACAGGTAGACAGGGTGGTGAAGAGGGCTCTTGGCACACTAACCTTTATAAGTCATAGGGCACTAAGTATAAAAGTTGGGAGGTTATAGTGTGGTTGTACAGGACATTGTTGAGGCCGCACTTGGAGTATTGTGTTCAGTTTTGGTTACCCTGCTATAGGAAAGGTATTATTAAACTGGAAAAAGTATAGAAAAGATCTACAAGGATGTTGCCATAACTTGAGGGACTGAGTTACAGGGAGAGGTTGGACAGGCTGGGACTTTATTCCTTGGACCATAGGAGACTGAGAGGTGATCTTATAGAGGCATATAAAATCATGACGGGCATAGCTAAGGTGAATGCATTCAGTCTTTCTCCCAAGGTTGGGGAATCAAGAACTGGAGTGCATAGGTTTAAGGTGAGAGGGGAAAGATTTAAAAGGAACTTGAGAGGCAACTTTTTTTACATGAAGGGTTGTATCTATGTGGAATGTGCTGCCAGAGGAAGTGGCAAATTCCATAACAAATTATAAAAGACAGTTGGACAGCTAAGTGGATTGGCAAGGTTGAGAAGGTTATCGACCAAACGCTGGTAAATGGAACTAGCTTGGATGAGGCACCTTGGTCAGCATGGACCACTTGGGCCGAAGGGCATATTTCCATGCCGTATAACTCCGTGACTCTAAATGCAGTCCTTATGGGTTTGATCATTGCCATCTAAACAAAATGGGGCAGCGCAGTGGCACTGTTAGTTGAGTAGCTGTCACACAGATCTAGTGACCTGAGTTCAGTCCTGACTTCGGATACTGTCTGTGTGGAGTTTGCACATTCTGTGACCATGTGGGTTTTGTTTGACTGATCTGGTTCCCTCCCACATCCCCAAAATGTGCAATTTGGTGGGTCAATTGGCCATTGTGTAGTTGAGTGGTAGAATCTAGGGGAAGTGAGCAGAATAAACTGGGATTAATGTTAGCAGGTGCTTCATAGTCAGTATGGACTCAGTAGGCTGAAAGACCTCTCCCTGTGCTGTATGACTATGATAAAATGAGAGAGTTCTATTCAGAAACGGTGCCAGCAAGATCTGTATCACTATGTCATCTGCATCATTGGGTACATATAATTCTCATTTTGAGTTGAGTGAAATGTTTGGATTGTTGCTGCTAAGTGGAAGTCTCATGGAAATCCTGGAAACCCAGAATAAACTTGCTAGATTTTCCAGGCAAATCTAGTTACTCTAGTTAATGCCTCAGTTAATTGAGTGAGGTGATTTTGTGGTTACTGCCATTTGTACTGTACATGTGCATCGAGACCATCCAAAGCCCTCAGAATATCTAAAATTCTGAATAAATAGTGGCCAAAGTTGTTTTTTTCCCTACAACAACACTAACAGAAGTATGGCATGCCACTAATTTCGATTGGGATTATTTAATTTTTCTTTTAGCAAGATTCTCACATTCGCAGGATATAACAGCTGAAAGTTGGGAGACGTCTATGCTGGCAGAAATTGGGAACTTGAAGCAGCTTGAAGGCAAAGCAAACTGACTAGGCAAAACATTTTTCTGCCTGATAAAGGAGCAGAATCGTTGATTTTGTAGATTGATATCTCTTTGAATAGAAATTATCTACATTGTGAATTTAAATATCAGTGCCATTCTTGGCTTATGGGGCACAGATATTTCATGTACAGTGTTGAAATCATGAGGGTAAAATTCCCTCCTTTTTCTTTCTAAGAACAATGGAGAAATGGCATTGTTCAGAAGAGATACCACACAGCTATTGATAGTGTATCCTTGTGTGACCCTGCATCTAACAAAACATACAGTAAAATTGTTGCTAACCAATCTCTTAAAATAACTAAAGTAATACAAGCAGTGATCTCGAGGATAATTGAAATAACATGTTTTGTTCCATCAGAGGAGTTTCAATGACTTCTTGTGAAGCTAGTTTTTTTGGGAAAAAGCCTAGTAGTGCTTTAGACCCTGAGACTGTTGTTTTATAAAATCCCAAATAGACTCTTACAATTGCATAGAATGAAATTCTTCACAGAATTTCATTGTTTTGATGAGTAAATTTCATTTAATGAACATCAGCTTAACAAACAAAACATTTAATTTTATGTTATAACCAGTCAGAACATCGGTTGTCAGGGATACTTGCTGGGTTAGAGAGTGGAGTTTGTAAATGTTATTGTTAACATGCATTTGAATATTATTAACTGATTTCCAGGCTGACAGGAGTAGACACAAATTCCCAGGTCTTTTTGTGCTACCTATGTTGTTTATAGATGGAATACCCAGATAATTTGGAGCTAAAAAAACTGCTGGTTATCACATCAATTTTAGTGCTTAATCAGAATGTTATTGCTTGATACTCATTGTCAGTGCCTTTTAATCATGCCTACATTACCGCTATGTCATTCTAGATAGTGGAGTGTTTACTGTGACTGATGATGCAGAAAAATGGGAGAAGATCAGAAATAAAATGATGCATTTTGGGAGGTCAAATGGGAGAGGAAAGTATACAGGAAGTGGTAGGATCCTTGGGCTCATTGATGTACAGAGGGATTTTTGAGTGCAAGTCCATAGTTCCCTGAAAGTGGCATCATAGTGGGTAGGGTGGTAAAGAAGGCATATGCTTGAGTATAAAAAAAATTGGGAAGTTATGTTGCAGCTGTGAAAAGAAAAGTTTGGTGAGGCCGCAGTTGGAGCTCGGGTTGCCACACCTTAGGAAAGATGTGGAGGCTTTGGAGAGGGTGCAGAAGAAGTTCACCAGGATGTTGCCTGGATTGGTGTGTGTTAGCTATAAGGAGTGGTTGGATAAACTTGGATTGTTTCCTCTGAAGACTGAAGAGCAACCTGATAGAAGTATATAAAATTATTGAGGCATAGATGGTCAGTCTTTTTCCTAGGGTGGAAATGTCAAATATGAGAGAGCATAAGTTTAAGGTGAGAGGGGGAAAGTTTAAAGAAGATTTACGAGGCAGTTTTTTTTCCTCAGAGTGGTTGATGCTTGGAATATGCTACCAGGGAGGTGATAGAAACCTATACGATAGCAACATTTGAGAGGCATTTAGACAGATACATGAAAAGGCAGGCAACAGAGGGATATTGACCATGTGAAGGAAGGTGGGTTTAGTTCAGATTGGCATCATGCTTGGCACAGATATAGTGGGCCAAAATGCCTTTTCCTGTGCTGTGCTCTTTTATGTTCTAGAAACAGGAATTGGACGTTCAATTCTGCTCTGCCATTCATCAAGATTGTGGCTGATCTTCTGCCAAAGCACCATTTTCCAACACAATCCTCAGATGCCTTGATTCACTTAATATATTGAAATCTACCTGCCTCTGTTGTGAACAAACACAACAAATGAGCTTCCGCAATGCTCTGGGGTAGAGAATTCAAAAGTTTCATCCTCCTCTAAATGAAGAAATTTCTTCTCATTTCAGTTCTAAACAGCTTAACTCGTATTCTGAAAGTGTACCCAGATCCGAGATGCCTCAACCAGGGCAACCATCCTCTCTGTATTTAGCCTTTCAAGCCCTTTGAGAATTTTGTGGGTTTCAATGAAATCTCCTTTCATTCATGAAAGTTCTAGAGAATGCAGTTCCAATCTGCTCAATCTCTCCTCAGATGGCAAACCAACCATCTCTGCAACTAGTCTGATAACATTTCACTGCACTCTCTCTAAGGCAAGTACATTGTTTCTTAAATAAGGAGGTCAAAACTGTACACAGTACTCCAGTTGCAGTCTCAAAGGTCCTAGACAATTGCAGCAAGACTTCCTTAGTCATGTATTCAAATCCTCTCATAATAAACGCTAATGTACCATTTACCCTTAGTCACATTACACTGGCATGTTTTTTCTAACTACTCTCACAGAGTAATTGATACATTTTGAATATATTTTTGACCTAAACTGAATACAATAAAAGCTGTTGCAAGAGAAACTGTCAAAAAAATATATAGTTCTAAAAACAGATGCTTACTGATAGTCCAAAATAGCTTTGTTAGAAGCTATGCCTTGAAAACATAGGCAGCAGTAAATTATGAAGTTGGATAACAACTGTAAACATCAAAGAGGCAGACTCCAAGTGAGAAAGGACTTCAGGACAACAATGAAATGGGCATCCTAATGAATAGAAAATAAAACCAAAATAGCACCTTACAGGCAGGTCTGCAAAAATCAAGAAAATCCAAGGAAAATTTGGAAAAGAAGGAATGCTGCAGAAAATACCCTCAGTCCCGGAATATCACCCATTTACTATTCATCTAGTGCTCATTTTAGAGATAAAAGGAGATATGCAAATACAGAATACTAATGCAACTGTCTTTGGTGGTCTTATTTTATAAGTTTTGCTGTACAGCAATCACTTGAAGTTGTTATCAGGAGGCTTACAATGGCCATCATATTAGGTTTGCTAAACCTTGGCTGTGGAATGTGGGAGTTTGACATTGGCTAAACTGTTCCAGGTTTCTAGATTGGCACCATCTTCAATTAGGAACAGAGTCAAAGGATGTCCAACACCATAAGGGTATGGGAGGAATTTCTGAAAGAGTTAGATGGAGTATAGCCTTTGAAAGAAAACCACAGATTCAGGAAGGACTGTCAGGGATCACAGTGACTTAGAAAGGGTTGAGGAGGAGGACCTTAAGGCATTGGTCTTGCCCATCACGTATGAGGCATTTGCCACCTGTGTAGTAAATACATCATACAATCACAGTAGAGGCTGTGTCTCAGGAGCATGTTCAGATTGTGGTTAGGTTTGGAGGTGGAGGGAAAAGCTAATAGAAATGTGACAATGGAAATTCTTTACTTAGGAGAAGAGCCACCAACTTCTGTAGTCATGCATGAGAGTCCCTTGGTGTATATTGCTCTTGTGTTGTTATGGTGAGGGATTATCTTGAAGCAGAGAGGAATTCAGCAAAAGAGTGGGGAAATCCAAATGGCATTGTCCATTTTGGAACAAACAACATTGATAGAGTAATCAAAGCAGCTAAAGCTCCTGGTTCAAGTCAATTGCACTTCATAGTTTGAAAGAATTTAGGGAATTGATAGCAGAAACAGTATTAAGCATATTTATTGGTTAGAAGTCATAGAACAAGAGAATTGCAGGACAGCTAATATTATACCTATATTTAAAAGGGAAAATTGAACATATCATGGGAACGATTAGCTTAACAATGAAAAAACATGAAGTTCAGAAAAAAAATTGCCTGATCAGCCTCATTGATGAGATAAGGTTAATGAAATAGATGTGATATATCTGGAGTTCTCAAAGGCCTTTGAAAGTAATAGACAAATAAATAACACTGAAAGAGCAGCAGAATGAACAGCTAGCTGGCAGTGGGTAGAGATAAAGGGGAATAATTTAGTGTGGCCAAGTGTGCAAAATGGAATCTCACAAGGATTACTGCTGTTCACAGTGTCAACTTTGGAATCTAAAATACATTTTTTTTAAATTTGCATACAATGCAAATTGGGGAGGAAGGTCAAAACTGAAGAAGACTGCAGTACCTTAGATGTATTCCTGGTAATGATGGCAAGCAGTGGTCCAGAATCAGTACAATCACAACTTACAAAGAATGCAACTTTAGAAAATAATTGATTTTCCTGTACAACGATGTATGAAATGTGCAAAATGCAATCGACGCCTTCCTTGCTTCTGTGCTTATTTTCTACACTACTGTGCTTTCTGATGAATCACCTCTGGCCCCATTGTCTTATTCAGGCACTTCAATTTTTAATGTCCTGTCAGTATCAATGTCTGTTCTCTACACTTTCAATGCCTGCATGAACTTCACACAATTTTCAGCAACAGAATTCTTTCACTTTAATCTTCTGTCTCATTCTTTCTTGTCCTTATGAATTTCGCTCTGCCTTAAAACTTAAGTTATTGCATATGTTTCAGAAAGCTTTCATTGCTATGATAGCCACTGTTTACCAATTTTTACTTTCTCTTGTAGATTGTTCCTATATTTTTAATTTAGTCATGTATATTTTCATTTTTCCTTTAGATGGGGACATTGAAGAATAAAATAAAACAAAGTTACTGAAATCAGTGAAAGTATTAGTAAAAACAGAGGAAAGAAGAAAGCCAGATAGTCCCATCTGTTCTTCTTAGTTAATGCAAAATTAATCAGCTCAGCAGAAGGAGTTGGTAAATGACAAGAATTATTGGGTAATGGAGATAAACTAAAAACAAAAGGGAGTCTGATTTATTCTAGCAAGTCAAGCCTCTGATCTTTGCTGCAGATTGTTACATGTGAACGTCAGGATAAAATGTTGGCAAAACTAATTTGACATTGATTTTTAAGAGGGGAAAGTCAAGTTGCATCTGCAAGTTAAAATTTATTCTTTCAAGAGAACTTGTAGTATAATAAAAAATACTAACCGGCCAAAAAGGTTAATGGTTGTAAGTAAATATTTTAGTCAAATTGCAGGACTGCTTTATTTGGCAAGCATGAAACATACCACAAAGGCAAAATGTCCTAACAGCAATTTACTTCCAGGCTAAAGATCAAGATGGAAAGTGGCCTCTCTAGGTTGGTAGGCCAACAGGGAAAAATGATTTTGTACCAAAGACAGATCTCAGACTAAAATGTTTAATTAGATCAGCATGGGACTTTCTCCAAATGTACTTAAAATGCAACTTCATTTTATAAAACAGGAGTGAGATAATTTATTGATTTATATCTAGATCTACTCAATAACAGTAAAATATTTACAGTAGTCTAAATATAATTCAGTAATGATTGAAATAAAGAATAAACAATGATTTGTGTTGCTGAGTGCATTATTGAATTCAAACAAATTGTATTTTCTCTATTTAAGAAATTTTATGTTTTTTGAAAAAAATCTGTTTTATTGTCAGTAAGTTAGTTTTAACGTACCCAAAGGAGTTAAACAAATTGAAGTCTATCTTAAGATTTTTTTAATGCAATGAATGATGAGGAAGGTTTCTAAATTTTGGCAGTCGGTTGGCTTTCAGGCTGAGTTTTGCAGAGTGCTCATTTTGTGGGAAATGTTTTCAACTGGAAAAGTCATTACATAATGCACATTAATCCAGAGGTAGGGGAGGGGTGGGAATCATAGAAAAAAAACAATAGAAAGTTATAAGGAAGTGGCTGTATTTTCAATTCTTTATAAAATTCTAGAACTACAAAGTCATTAAGTGACAGTAAGAATATAAGAAATTGCCATTTAGCCCCTTGAACCAACTCTGCTATTTAATAAGATTGTGGTTAATCCTCTATCCCAGCACCACTTTGCTGTACTAAATCCATATTCCTTGATTCTCTTTACCTAAATATAAGCTACCAGTCTTTATGAACCTTTCAGCTTCACCTGATAACTTGGATGGGGGGCATATTTTCTGCAGGCCACTCTCACACAAACAGACTTCACAAATGCTGTGCAGATTTGCCTTGTTACTTATACCTGACAACTTGACCAGATCCCATACTGTGGAAACTGGCACTCAGAACCTGCCTCAGGTAGGACTTTGTTAAATACTCACATGTGCTGATTCTTCCTCAGGACTTCCCTTGTTCCCCATTTCAGGACAATGGACGCTTCGTGATCTTGACCCTCAAGTAGCACCTACCCTCCACTGATCTTTCAGTGATTCTATTCTTTTGCCCATATAAACATTAACTGATTATTTTAAAAATCTCTTGTTTCTGTAAACTACCTTAGACTTGTCTTCTATTAGACATTAGTGAGGTCAATTTTCATTATCCTTAGCTAGAATGGGTTTGTAGTCATGCTACCCCATTAACAACGATTGCATAGACAAATCCATTTCAAGCTCTTGCCCTTCTGGTAGTAGACCCATTTATATTGAAATATGGTCCTATTTTGTTAACTTTGAATTTTGGAGAGAAAGGATCATGTGTGTAGTTAAGTAATTCCATGAGTTCATAGAAAAGGAGAGACATGAAAATAATGGTTCAAATCATTTTGTGATCTTGGAAGATCTGAACTTCACCAAGGTCACAGAAATAATCTTGGCTGCTGCCACCATTGTAAAGCCCTTCCTCCACCACTCACCCAATTGCCTCCCTTAATCTGCAATTAGGTGGTGACTGTCTCAGCCCAATCTACATGCCTCAGTTTGGACAGATGTAGGCAAAAGAGTAATTTGAAAAAGAATTTACCGAGGAAATGGGAAATCCTGTAAACTGCATCTTACCAATTCTGAATAAAGCTCATTTGCTTTTGCTTTGAGGCTACCTCAAAGTTAAAAAAAATTTAAGAGAACGTTCCAAGACATAATGCCATAGTTAACAAATGGGAAAGCAATTCAAAAGCCATTTGGCTACACGTCCTCCCTTTCTAGTCTTTGTGGAACTATGGTATTTTAAATATGAAGACTTTCAAGATATGGCAAGATCAGTATTACTGTGACATTCATGGAAAACAGAAACTTCTCAAAGGTTAATTTTAAAACTCTTTGACATGCAGCTGCGGCTTTAAATATATTAAGAAATTCTTCAGAATATTTCTGAGTTATACCATGATTTGGGAGGTTTGAAGAAGGGAATAACAAAATCTAATTTCATAAAGACCAGTGAGTTTTTGTGTGGCTTTATGCATTGTTTGGACTGTAAAGCTGTGTGTGTGTGTGTGTGTGTGTGTGTGTGTGTGTAGTGTTGGGGTGGTGGATGGGGAGAATGTGCATTCATCAAACAGAGATCAACGTCCTGCTTCCCTCAGCTTTGACCCACACTTAACTCAGATAATTTTCTCAGCTGTACTGTGTCTCAGTGTTCCTTAAAACCATCCTTGTTACTTTTATGTTATTCAAACTGTTCCAGCAGTTGCACGTTCATGAAGAATGTTATCATAATTTCTTCTTTCAGTTATGTTGAGGTGATGAGCATGAGCAATTTTTTTGAGTGGTACGTAGTTACACAGCATGTTTTAATTTTTGTTTGCATATTTGCCAGTTGGTAAACTATCCTGATTTGGAGCTGGGCCTCTAAATGTGCAGATACACAAACATCACCTGCATACTGCAGCTCGATGTCTGAATCTGTGGAGATCTTGCATCTGGGGTGGAAGTGACATAGTCCTGTAGATTAGTCCCATTCCAGCTTGTTGGAGGTGAGGTGAAGATTGAGGAAAATAGTTGGACAATGACACAGCCTTGTTTGCTGCCAGTCTGCACTAAGATTAGATCTTTTGTTGTCTCATTGGTTAAGATAATGGCTTGTGTGCAATCATGTAGAAGACAAGATGGAGACAAGTTTCTGTGGGAAGCTAAATTTGATAACAAAGCTCCACAGTCCCTTTCAATAAACTGAGTCAAAGGCTTTAGGGGAGGAAGAGGATTCAATAAATGCAACATATAGTGGTTGAGGCTGGTTCCTGCATTTCTCTTGGAGTTGTTGTCTGCTGAAGATCATGTTCACTTCCAGATCAACATCCCAGCTTTGAGGGCCTAATATACTATTACACTTAGTTAACTCTGATGGGTAGGCCACATAGTTCACCATGGCCCATGTAATAAATTCTAAAATTTTGTCAACCTCTGAGTAAGAAACTGCTTCTCATCTCAGTCTTGAATGGTTGATTGCTTATTTTGTGATTGGGACCCCTAGCTCTAAACACTTTAGCCAGGGTAACACCTACCCAACATCTACTCTGTCAAGCCCTGTAAAATTTTTTTGTAACATTTACTTCTTCTAAACTTAGGTGAATATAGGCCTGGTCTCCTTGTTCTCTGCTTGTACAC
>JARFYF010000074.1:28948867-28958944 GCA_030265395.1 Rhina ancylostomus | reverse complement strand
CCTGGTAAATCTCCTCTGCACCCTTTCCAATGCTTCCACATCCTTCCTATAATGAGGTGACCAGAACTGGACACAGTGCTCTAAGTGTGGTCCAACCAGAGTTTTGTAGAGCTGCATCATTACACTGTGGCTCTTAAACTCGATCCCTCAACTTATGAATGCTAACATCCCATAAGCTTTCTTAACTACCCTATCCACCAGTAAGGCAACTTTCAGGGATCTGTGGATATGAACCCCAGATCCCTCTGCTCCTCTACACTACCCAGTATCCTGCCATTAACCTTGTACTCCACCTTGGAGTTTGTCCTTCCAAAGTGTACCCCCTCACACTTCTCTGGATTGAACTCCATCTGCCACTTCAGTATGAATAAAATGGCTACCGGGGATCTCTCTGCTCAACACCCACAGCCTCGTCTTTCAGCTGAGCAGAAGCAGGCAGGCATTAGCCACATGGGGCTAAAAGGCACACCTCATGAGAGATGATTTTCATAAATCTCACTGCAAATGAAATTCCCTCATTCCAATCAATCCTTAACTTCAACCTTGTTTGTATAGCACGTCAATAATCAGCTTGAGAACCCTCATGATACCTAAAACACTCTTACATCCAGCTGTGTAGATCCACTGATGTTGAATATAACATATAAATGAATAAATCCCTGTTCCAATTACTTTTTGCTGCAACACTTCTGTGTTTCCTGATGAGCTCACCTAAAGGACTTAAGGGTACCACATAAAAAAGGATTATCTGTGTGGATACTGTGCAGAGTAAACAGTGGTGTTCAGTTTACCTTCACGAATGATATGAAATTACATAATTTATTTAAACATTGATTGAACAAAAGAGCATATGTGGGAAGGCATCTTGTACCAGGCTTTCATGGTGGACCAGGCAGCCCTCTTCTGGAGCATAGGACCTTTCTCCTGACATGTATTGAAAATCAAAAACTTGCAGATGCTAGAAATCATCAGCCAACAACATTGACTCAGTTTCATTCTCCCAAGATGCCAAGTATTTTGCAGCTTTTTCTTTCATTTTGGATTTCCAGCCAGCTGCAGTGTTCTGTATCCTCCAATTCCAGCATTGTTTCTTTCATCTCTCCTCTGTCGTTATTCAGCTCCATCTATTTAGCATCTCCCCCAGCTTGATCACCACCTTCTTTCAGCCAACATCACCACCATTTGCAAGACAGTCTCTCTTGGTCTCCATCTTGTCACAGATATTCCCTTTGTTGTCCCCACCCTTCCTCCTCCTTTGCAACTTAATATAGGCTTTTTTTTCCTAATTTTGCCTCGTTCTAAATCAAAGGTCATCAATCTGAAATGTTAACTCAGTATCTTTGTCTGTGGTTGTTGCCTGGTCTGCTGACTATTTCTAGTTGTTACTGTTTATATTTCATTGATCAGGACTTTGAAAAATTGTGGGAGTGACTTTCCTCTTTCCAGTAACTTCTGTCCCCACCATGGTAGCCATGTGTGTGGCTGGTGTGGGGAATGTGCCTTTAAGGGTTGTGTTCTAAATGTTGCACAATAAACCATTGGGAGATGTGCACAATTGGGTAGAGGCCCATCAGGAATTCATCAGGTCCCTTTTTAGTGCTTGTTCCTTGGTGTAAATTGTCCTAACACCATTTCAAACAGCAATTTTGTGGGGGTAAGGGGTCTCCATTGACCATTTGGACTAAATGTAGGCATGTTTTTGTGCACCTTAAGAGATCAAATATGAGTTCTAGGCTAAAGCTTGTCTACAGAAACAACAGGAACATTTCCCAAATAAGAACAAGATAATTTCTCCTGAAAAATCAGCAGGAAGGGAATAGTTGCATGCAATTTATGTGCGTTGTATCACTCTTGGTTTCTCACAGCAGTATGGATACCAAGCTTGATTGATAGCAGAATTACTCAATCACCTGGCTGATTATTAGCTTTGTCATGAATGCACCCATCAGATAAAGGCATAATTGTTTGGTGTATGGCTTTACTAATTTGAGATCTCTCAGACTTCAGTGATAAGTACAGTCAAAATATGCATATACATATACGATCTTGCACTATTGGTGTTGGATTACCAAAAAGACAATATTCTAATTTTGTCCTCTTAATCTGTCCTTTTAATTTTGTCCTTTTTTCAGCTTAATCAAAAAGATATGGAGCAAAAGTTAAAGGTTCCAGTTCTGTTGCTAAAGGTGTCATAGAAGAGGGACTTCCAGTTACAGAAATGTTAACTTATTCTAAATTTTACACATCAGCTAATAATAAACAGGATAAACAATATACAGAAGAACACTAGAGTTCCCTGCCTCGAAGAAATGCATTAAAATTGAAGGATCACTCTGCTGCTCTGACTGGGGTGGGAGAAGGGTGATAGAGATCGTTAATGAGCCAAAAAGGTAATATAACAATGTGAACTATGGGAAACCGTGGCCTGCATTCTCAGGTTAATTGATTAATTTTCTTCCGTAATTCTTTGAAGCCAAAGGATGCCTTTTCTTAGCAGATCATTGAACCTAAGATTAAAGCAAGCAATGAATAGTCAGAAAGTAGGGGATTGACTCCCACATCCTGACTGTCTTCTTTTGGAGTCATAAGATGCTTCATTAGATCTGGATTTTCTCCAAATTTTGGCACCTCCTTCCAAGGACAAGCCTATTGGATTGTACCCAGAAATATCAGAGTCCGTTTTCTTTAATTCCTTGGCTCGATGATTGTTTCCTAACTGAGTTTATGGGTTTAAGCACTGACTTAAGTACCTCAATGTAGAATTGAGAGTATTGCAATGTTGGGGGGATAAAACATTGCATTGTGAGCTTGCTTGTCACTCATGATAGACTTAACCTAAGGCACTATTCAAAGAAGATCAAGAAATTCTAACATACAGACTAACATTTATTGTTCAACTGACATGATGAAGCAGAGTATTTGACCACTTGTCTTCCTATGCAAAATTGATTGCCATATTTTAGGTGGTATAGAAATCAAAACATTTGCCTCAACCATTCAATTAGATTTTCACCTATACAACAACAGACTTGGTGGTTCAAAAGTACTTTTGGTTGTAAAGCACTTTAGAACTACCTGAGGCCAAGTGCTTTATCAATGAAAGTTGCTTTTGCTTCTTGTACTGCAGAAGGTTTATTCATTGTAAAGTACTGCATGAATAACCTGAAATAATACATTCTCTGATTGTGTTTACTTCCTCATGGTAACATTTCACTTTTCCTTCAGCATTCATAGGTTTGTCTTTTTGGTTTGACATTCAGCATATTTTATGACACTGGCATGTAGCCTTTAACACAGTTAATAAGTACAAGGGCATCTTGGAAGAATAAATGGCCAATATGTTGGCTCTTCACCAATGATTATTGTCTCCAAATTTAACATGTAACTACTATTTATTAATCATTTCTACTGAAGCTATGGAGCTTTAATTGTTTTGCAGCATATTTATCTGTTGCAGAAGTTGAGGGAGTTGTTTGAAGGAATTACAAGGTTGCCAGATCATTAAAGCCCAACTGAGAGTGTGCATTTCAGTTTTTAAGAAGTCTTTTATGAAATGCTATCCAGAAGGTTGATAAGATTGTTGAGTCCTGGATGGTGGAAAACAGTATCTTTGGTTGGATAGAAACTTATTACATTTTCAGAGATGGAATGGTCAAGGTTCTATGAGGAAGGTTGGTTGGTTGTGGAGCACTGGACTGTTTGGGCTGATGCCCTTTACTATCTTTATCTACAAAAGAATGAAAGTTTTGGAGGATGCCTCCAAAAGTTTTGGAGGATTAGCCACAAGCTGGTGGATGATATGAATATATCGTGATGATCAGAACCACAAAAAATATAGATTTGAAACAGAAATATGCTTAAAGTGAGAATGGCCTGCAGATATCTTTTAATATAGGCAGATGTAACCTGTTGCTATTAGGTAGGGGCAGTTCTAACCACATGATATCCATGCAAAAATGTGGGCCCAGGGCTGCAGAATGGGAGACTGGACTGAGGCATGATTCATTGAGGATTTGGGACAAATGCCACAAGGCTTTTTTGTAATTCAGTCACAGCATATGGATATCATATTGCCTATCCCTAATTTTCCTTTGAAGTGTGTGGCTTGCTAGGCCATTTTAGCTAAGAGTCCATCAGATTGATGAGGCTGAAGTCACATATGGATCAAATCAGGTCATGGTGACAGATTCTGCTTCCCAGTGAGCAGTGGTGAACGAGGCACATTTTTCTATCATTACAGCCATATTCCTATATGCCTATCACTGGTACAACCATTTAATTCAAGATTTATTATCTAAATTTAAATTTTCCAGCTGAGATGGTGGGATTTGAACTCGAGTCTCTAAATTAATAATCCAGACATGTGACAATTAGTCTGGAAACTTAACCATTACGCCATATTTAGAGCAAATGGGTGCTGAATTTACTTTCATGACCTATATGTTTTAGGAATCTGCAGTCTAATGATTATCCTCTTCACTAACTTTGACTGATTCAGGACTGATCTCTTGTTAGGCAATTCCAAATTCACAAGGGATCCTTGTACCTGCTCTTTCTGCTATCCAGTCAATTAGATGACAGAATTGTTTCCTTAATCACTTACTGCCCTCTAAGCCTGATGCTGCCACAGCATTCCGACCTTTTAAAAGTTATGTTCTAATTCTTGTTCACCCTTAATGATTATTTTACAATGGTTTAACGGCATTCTGCTCCAATGTGTAAGCAGAAAATTCAGGTCTAAAAGGTTTTGTAGAGCATTGGTATCTGTGGATCATTTTAGTTCACATAAAGCAGTGCAACTCACCTCATGGAAATTTGGTGTATTGGTTGAAATGCAGACAAGTCAGCTGTCAACATATAAACCAGTATGATGATGATGGAAAAGAGATCAGCAAATGCCAAAGCTCACAACCTCATTATATAATTCTTATTTCAGACCAGACCTGGTAAAATTTCAGAAATTACTGCCTTATGAAATCTGTTTGAAATGTTAATTAAGTTTAATGTAAGCTTTCTTGAGCCTGGCCTCAGCAGCTGACTTTCCTCTGTGCCTCTAGATGTTTGGCTAATGGTAAGTTAACCAGAAATAATTTTGTACTGAAATTACCTAAAATGGAACATAAAAATATATTAATATAATTAATGCACATATGTAGTACTTAAAATTAATTATAAAGTTGGTTCTGGGACATTTTGCAGACCTTGCATATCACATAATTCTTAAAGCCTGAAGGCAGTGGCCAGGATTGCTTCAGGTTTGCGTATATGAAAAGATCATGAGAGGTGGTATCCTACCTTAATGACTCAAGTGGGGTTATTATATCTTTCTTCTGCAGTGCTCTCATTCCATTTGAAAATATCAGGCCAACTGTTTCCAGATTTCTGTCAATTTGCTGGAAAACTGACCACTAACTGCTTGACAGCTGCTGAAAGGGACTCCAAGTTTCCCACCCTCCCTCCAGGAAGTGCTTAGCTCCATGTGACAGCTGATTAAAGCTTGTAGTTTATGGTATTGTTGGCACATTCTTGGACTTACCACTTTTTTCATGTCTAAATAAATATAAACCCTTTGCATTAAGCTATAAGATAGAACTAATGTAGCAAAATGGGAGGGAATAAGGTCATTTGTTAAATGTACATATTATGATGATGCTGTAGTTGTTGCTGTTGACATTTAGCTATATTATCAAGCTTACTGAAACCAACTCAATTTGTTCAAGGTCATAGATTTGTGCAAAGTCATTTTCATTGTCATTCTTTCTCTTTTGGAGAAGTCAGAAAATTGTATGCTCAAAACAAATCTGAATCTGGTTCTAATGAATACATAAAATTTATGCAATACTGAAATTACTAATACTTTGTCAGTTAGTGCATTCATGTTATAAAATTATGCGTGCATGCCGGTTGGCTGGTTTATATTACATTGGTTGCAGCAAGGATATGCCTGAGGTGACTCTTAATTTTCATTGATTTCCAACTTCCCAGTTTAGGATCCTAGTGTATAGTTCAAAGATGGACCTTTGCCATTTGGTATTCTCATTCTTACAGCCAACTGTAAATTTGATTGGATTGGATTTTATCTATGGTTCTAATGTAAACATCTGATGTACAATGAAAAACTGTATTTTAATAAAACACTTTTTCAAAGCTAACTGGCTTTTCAAATGAAATGAAATCCATTTAATTTAGTAAGTGTCACTGGTTTCTTTAAATCGTAACATTAGCATTTCGGAAATTGATAGTTCATTTCCCTTGAGATTTAATGAAGTCTCAGATCCAGATGATAAAACATCTGCTAGGTTATGCAGCATGTCTTCAGGTAAGAAATGCCTCCATTGTATTTCCAATAACGAGCTGTATCAGAGTCTGAAATGCATCTTCTTAATAGTTTAAACTGTTTGATTAACATGTATTTATCAACTAATATTGCCTCATCACTATTATTTTTTCTAGTTACTGAAGATATCTTGAATATAATGGAAGGGGAAAGTTTGCCACCAACAGATTTTATATGTTTTTTAAATGCAGATTTGTACATGGAAGGAAGTACATCAGATAGATATGAATTAGAGAAAAATGGGGGGAAAATGAGAGAAAGGGTTATAGATTCTGCAAATGCAAGGTGATGCAGTGCACTTTTCATCAAAGCCCTCCTTACACATGCTGTCAGTTGCTTAAAAAACAGTAAGATTGGCACTGACCTAGAAGAGGACTGAGAGCCTCAGGAGAATAACTTAGAAAGGACATAGAAATGTCAGAAGAATTTACAGTGGCCTTGAACATGAACCAGTATTGAAGGCTGGTTTTAAACTAAAGGATTATTGAATCACAGCTATTATTATTGCAACAAAGTATAGACAGACTGAATTTGAGAATAATTCTAAACAAAACAATTGCATTTTCAGTGATTCTCAGGTTAGGTAAAACCAGGGGATTGTCAAAGTAGTAAAGATTAAATGTGGAAGACAATTTTAAGTAATAAGGAGGACTGGACTAAGTAGGCTAAGTTTACAAGTTGAAAAATGTAAGTACCAAAGAACAGTGCACTGGTTTATGCAAAATCCAGCATGTTGGGCTGAATCTTAAATGCCAAAAATGGGTGGGTTAGGGTAATATTCAAATATTGGAATCCAGAAAACTGGAGCAGGAACAAACTATGCCTGGAACCCACTCTGTCCTAATGGAGGAGAGGAAAGAGGCATGTACCATCCCATCTGAAGAAGGGCTTTGGGTTATTTCAATAACATAATATTGAGTTGACTTTATTTTAACAGTCATTCTGTTTTTAACTTATTTTGGCTGGGTTTCCCAGGCTTTGAGTAACTCTGCAACAGAAAAGAGGAGAGAAGGGCTCTCACATTAGGTGGAGACACAAGACTGCCGATGCTGGAATCTGGAGCAACAAACAAGAGGGGAATGGACAGACAACATTTCAGGTCGAGACCTTTCATCTGGACTGAAAGATACAGGGAAGATAGCCAGTATAAAGAGGTGAGGGAAAGGGGTGGAGCAAAAGCTGGCAAGTGATAGGGGGATCCAGGTGAGGAGGGGTGATGGGCAGATGGAGGAGGGAAGAGTGGAAATAACTGGTGAGGAGAGGTGACAGGTGGAGACATCAAAGGGCTGCAGATGAAATCTGATAGGAAAGGAAGGTGGAGCATTGGATCAAATAAGGGAGCTGGGGAGGGAACCCAGTGGAAGGAGTGTGTTGGTGATGGGTAGATGGAGTGGGTGAAAGAGGGGAAAGAAACGGGACTGGGGCGAGTGTAGGAGGAACTGGGTAGATCAGGAAGAGAGAGAAAAGGAATAGGGAGAGCAGTTTACCTAAAACTGGAGAATTTGATGTTATTGCAGAGCAGTTGTAGATTACCCAGGCAGAATATGAGGTGCTGATTCCCTGGTTTGTGTTCAGCCTCACCCTGGTAGTGGAGGAGGCCTGGGACTGATGTATCAGTGTGGGAAAGGGGAGGGAAATTAAAATGTCTTGCAACTGGAAGTACTATCATTGTTTGTGGTCAATGGAGGGGAAGGAATGTTTTCTAAAGACCCCTCAAGCTATCTGTCGTGCACCACCTTGCAATGTCAACCATGATCTTCCAATTTTTTTCACCAAATCTCCACCCCTCCATCCTGACCACCATCACCATTCCGACCACCATTGCTGCCCCATGACTACTGTGGTAATTCTATCATGACCACCATTTTCGCCATCCTACCCTGACTATCATCTGCTCCTTTCTGAGCACCCCAGGACATTAAATTGATGTCCCTATAATTTAGATCAAAAAGAAAAATAGACACAGTGAGTTTCACAAAGTCTGTGATTTCTGTGCCTCTGCAGTGCTAATTCATAGATGAGCCTGGGCTTGTGCAGTATCCAACATCATACATCTCTTGGGATTTTTGATCCCACATTAGTTGTCCACAGTGGTGCACACCATGCATGCAGAGGCAAGCCTTCAGAATGCTGGTGAGGCCTGCTTCAGCGTTACTTAAACAAGACCTGCCTGGCTGTATAGGAGCTGGAGACTGCTTTGAGAACTACCTCAGGTAGGAATTCTTCAGTCAACATACTAAATAATACAATGGCTCTCTTTGGGTCCCCCACCACCACACCAATTCAAAACACCACACTGATTCCTCCCCTGCCACCCCACCAATCCCTGACCCCCGATCTGTCACTTGATGTGCGACTTGATCATTGATCTACTGCCTGACTCTCCCATTGTTCTATCATCTGACACCCTAACATGGACACCAATCTGCCACTTGACCCCTCCACCCCGACCATTGATTGACCAATGACCAACCCTTCCAATTATCGATTGGTCGGCCTCCATCCCTACATGGATCATTAATCACCCACCCCTCTAACCAGTGTTATGCTACCTGACACTAGGCCCCAAAAACTACCTCTATGCCATCTGACCACCACCTAAGGCCACTGATCCACTGTCTGGCCCACAAAGATCATATCTGAAATAATAGCAAATCAAGGCTGTAATAAGACTAAGGAATTTAAATAGTGAAGAAAATTTACTGGAGAAATAACTGAGTTAAATTCAAAGAATCCCTTGTCAAGATCTGCTCAAGTATAATACTAAACCAAATCTGACCCTCACTGACCACTGCTAATCTGAATCTGATCTGATGGCAAGGACTTTTGATTTTTTAACACCTACCCTGATCCCACATATTTCGTCAGTCCTGTCAGGCTCAGGATGAGTGGCGAAACTAGAATTCTCTGGAGCTTGTTACCAACTTTCTAGAATTCTAAGAGGTGTCTGCTGAAGGAAAGAAGTGCATTGAATTTGGTCTTGCACACTCCCAAAACATTTTACAGCCAAAGAGGTGCTTCTGAAGCATAATCATTTGTTGCAATGGAATAAATATGGCAGCAAATTTGTACACAGAAAACATTCAGAAACACCAATGTGATGATAACCAAATAATTTGTTTCTAGAAGTGTTGAGGAACAAAAATCAAAAAACTCTGTTGTAATATTTCGGAGGTAAAAGTTTGCAGTCACAGTTGTTGCTTGAGCTATATTGATTGCTAATGTTGTCAAAGGAAATACTTGTGAGATAATGTTCCTTAGGATTACAGTAATAATATGTTTAACATAAATGCACTTATGTTTAATTGTGCTATGCGATCCAGATTAGTCATTATCCTTCTAGTTTTCTGCTGCTTATGAAAAACTCTTTTGGCCTCCTTGGAGTCCTATATGCTTTGAGGAGATGAGATCACTTCTTGTTTACCTACATGTTTCCTAGTTACTCTATATACTGAATATTTTAGGCAAGTGTTATGAGTGTTTCCTGTGTATAAGCTAAAATTCCCATCTGAATTAGAGAAACACTGCAGATGCTGGAATCTAGATGAAAAACACAATGATGCTGGAGGAACTCAGCAGGCCAGACAACATCCTTGGAGAAAAGCAGGCAGTCAACGTGTCAGGACAGGACCCTTCTTCAGGATTGAAGATAGGAAAAGGCAAAGCCCAGTACCTAGGAGGAAAAAGCAGAGCAGTGATAGGTGGACAAAAGAAGGGAGACGGTGGGCACAAGGTGGTGA
>JARFYF010000074.1:28901822-28912445 GCA_030265395.1 Rhina ancylostomus | reverse complement strand
TTGAACTGCTGAAGTCCTTCTAGTGAAGGTACTCTCACAATAAAAGACCAGTAGTATGTTTCCAAATCAGAATGGGGAGTGGCTTGGAGAGAAACGTGCAGATCCTGGTGCTCCTGTGTGCCTGCCATCCATTGTCCTTCTTGATGGTAGGGGTCACTGTTTTGGGAGGTGCTGTCAAAAAAGCCAAAGAAAGTAACTATGGTGCATTTTGCAGTACGCAATGGCTGACCTGCTCCTGCTGCCATGATATTTATATAGTCAGTCTGGTTGAGCAAAGGTGACTTAAGGTAACCCCCCCGCCCCGGCTGCCAGAATGTTGATAGTCAGGAATCCAATGGTGGTAATCTCATTCTCTCTTGTTGGAAATGGTCAAGGTCTTGCTGCATGTGTGGCTGGGCTACTTCATTTGCTGAGCATTCACAAATGGAATTGAACATTGTATAATCATCATCAAACATCTGCACTTCCCACCTCATGATGGAAGGTCATTGATGTGCAGCTGAAGATGATTAAGCCCTGGACACAGTTCTCAAGGGAATCCTGCAGTGATGTCCAAGGACTGGGATCATTGACCTCCAAGAACCACAGCCACCTTCCTTCATGCACGGTCATCAGACTGCTTTCCCATTATGCCATTGGCATCAACTTTACTGTGGCTACTTGATACCACACTCGGGCTGCACTGACGCCGAGGGCAGTCACTCCGGCCATGTGCGGGTACCAGCTCTAAGCTGACCTCTGTGTGCAAGCTGTGGAGTATGAGTATGAGCCTTGCAGCAGTGTGAAACAGGGAGTAGCATATGAAAGTTAGAGTTATGTACTTTGTTTATAGATTTTATTGGGTAGAGAGGTCATGTGTTGAGGCTGTGTGTGAGGTCAGTGGTGCAATTAGTGAGAGGTCCTTTGAAGATGCAATTACTGAGCTTGGCAACACATGAAATGATTGAACTTGCTGTCCAATCAGATCCTTGCAGCTTGCCTCAGTGTTTGGCTCTGGATATTTAGCTCCCAAGTAACCTCCTGCTGCTGCCTTTAGTGTGTTGGCCAGAGGGGCTCCTGGTTCCACCAGAAAAAGGACATCAGCAAACACCTCTCCTGTCCCTCTCCTTAACCAGTGTCTCTGGTAAAGAATCAGTAAAATATAGAGCTTCCTTTACCCAATGTTGGGCATAGCTGTTTCAACTGATTGCATTTAACATTTTACTTCCACTGTTCTCTAAGCCAAATGCACCTCCTTTAAGAGTTTTGGACTGGCTTTAGAATGTGTAGGATATTTTCAACTGCTGTTAGCTACTCCTACAATTGAGCTTCCTGTCATGACACTAACAGCCTAACAATGCTGTTGCCATTGGCTGGGCATTGCACTCTATCAGGGAGCATACAGCACAGAGCTTACAAACTATCTGCTCAAGGGCAACTGGACATGGGCTAATCACCTACCATAACCCCATACACATTTTGTAGCACTGTCCAGTTAACCTTCCATGGTTCCAAAGCCCTCTCACCTGTGAGACCAATAGCAGGTTTTTCTGAAGTCTGCAACATTTGTAATTATAACCTGTCAGATTGTTAATCCGAAAGGAAGTATCAGCAGGAGTCTGGTTAGCACCTGGGCACATAGAGGGTAGCTGTGGGCTTATTGAAAGAGGCTTCAAGCTATGAGCCTGGCAGAAGATCAGGAAGGCAGAGAAGTTGTGAATGTTGCGAGTTGGGATTGGAGGAAAAGTACAAAGTGAAGAGAAATGAGTGTTTCCATTTGGGCAACTAAAAGAGGAAAGACATGAGAGCTCAAAATTATCAAAGAGAAACAAAATGAAATTAATTGTAGGCTCATGTCTGGAATGACATTCCACTCACATGTACACATGAAGACGGGAATGGAAGAAATGTGGTCTATTTGTAAACTGAGTACTTGTCCCTTTCTCCAGATGCCCTGTATTGAATGGATCAAAAACTGTTATTTTGGGTTCCTGTGTCCGAGGCACCACTGAGCAGCCCACAGGTGCAAAACATCACAGAGTCCCACAATTCGCACAACTCCAGGTTAGCACAGCAGACAGAACAACAGTGAGGTGGGGATCTTAATCTGAAGCCCATTATCCATCTTCATGAAATTATCCTTCAGATCATTGAGTTGGGAATAGAAAGTCACTGTAAGGATTCATGGAGCAGGGTGTATTGCATAGTAAAGCAAGTACTTCCCCTAATCCTACACACATTTAGGCTCGTTTAATCATTTTGAGTCCATATGTTTCAAGCAGAGAGCAGCTTACATTCTAAATCTTCTTCTGCCTGTTTGCTTTTTTTCTGCAGGGCTGTAAACTGCAGGCCTAGAGGATGCTGCTCTACCGCACAAACCAACACTCACTCCACAATACCTAGCTTCACAGAAGTATTTCCAGTGTGTAAAGACACACAGCATGAGTGGCATGTGTAGGGTACAACAGTCTTCCAGTGCATTCTCAGCTGTAGACTTCCTTCATTGTGTCATCCTGCTGCTTTCTGATGTCTTCAATTCATAGAGTCTGTAAGGAATGGCAACTAATGTGAAGGAATTCAGTGATCATATCTATAGAGAGTGTTTGGAAGAACTTGAGAGCATGCATGGCTCCTCCAAGCCCACCTGCTCTGGGGCCCTGCCATAGCAGGAGTTCCAAATATAGCTCTGAAGAACACAGAGAGAAATTTACCACACACTTTTGCACCAGTGGACTGATCTATTTAGGGCCAGTCCCAAACATCTAAGGCAGTGTCATACTGGCCATTTCAGAGTGACATTGTAATCCAGCAAGTTAAGATACAGAATCACCTCCATGCCAATCTGCAGATAATAATTTACTTCTGTTGATCATGCTTGCAGGAAAAAAAAAGAACACACACACAAACACACACACACCAAAAGATGGGGCAAACATTCTTGTGTTTACACTGCACTGGAAAATCAAAAATAACTGCAAATGCTGGAAATCTAAAATAAAAACATAAAATGCTGGGAACACTCAGTAGGTCAGGCCACACCTGTGGAAAGAGAAAAAGAGTTAATGTTTTGGGTTAAAGAACCAGTTCTGACGAAGGGTCTTCGACCTGAAACATTAACACATGTGCAGCCTGACCTGCTAAGTATTTGCAGCATTTTCTGTTTTTATTTTAGATGCCCATTACGTTTAGTGGATATTTAGCTGGGGAGATTCACACAATGCTAAGAGAGTCTGACGAATTTTCCATTCATTTGCATGAATCATCTGATCCTTAACCTGCAGCTTTTCTCTCTGTGCAGCAGCCAGATAACTCAAAATTTTTGAGTGCATTAACTGAGCTATTTGCCCTGCCTTCAAGCTTACCGAGCTCTCTTGATTTTACCCTTACACTAAGGCTGATTGATCTGACAGCTATCAGCCAAGGCAGGTTGAAAGGATCTTTACAGAGAACAGTAAAAGTGACTTTCACTACCAAGGGAAGAGCTGTTCCAGTTGTCGATGAAGTTTGCAATCTGGACTCAGTGGAATGGCAAAATTCCAAAACATGATATATTGCAAAGGCATGAAAATCAAACTCAATTGCAGATGCTGGGAATCTGAAATAAACAAAGAAACTGCTGGAACCATTCACTAGGTCTGACAGCATCTGGAGGAAGAGGAATAGAGTTCACCTTTCAAGTTGAAGATACTTCATTAGAATGAAGGTCTTTTGGATAATTCATCTTTGAGTTGTCGTACATTTTACACAGTCAAATAAAAGTATCATTTATCCCAATTAATGGAAAGAAAAGTGAAAGAATTAAAATACTAGAAAGCACAAAAATAAAGAGGGAAATGGACTAGGAAAATATTATGAAAACCATGTTCCAAACAAAGTACAACACAAACAGATCGAAAAGTAATTAAAGCACAACTTATTATCTCCTTGTGCTACTTCAGTCTCAAATGAGCTCAACACACTTTTTAAAAAAAATGACAACAAATAGCAAAGGTAAGTGACAAAATTTTGGGAAAGATTGTCAGAGGCCTGAAAATGAATTTGTAAATGCACCCATCACACTATGCTTCTGGAGAAGAGACTATACGGAGTCCTGGTCTCATCATCATGCTTTTCATATCCTTTGTGTAGTCATTTAAAGGTTCGAGGTGACCTTCTTGTGAACTTGGTGTGGTCGGGCTGGGAAAAAGCAGACAGAGTAACCCCATTACAAATATCAGACACACACCTCCCAGATATCTATGCTGCCTCTACAGCCAGACCAGTTGCACTTGTAGACCACAGGCACAGAATAATTTAAAAAACTCTTGTTTTGATATAATGTTCATTTAGCACCATATACTTTAATCCACAATTACAGTTTAAAGCAGATCATAGAACATCCTGTCCTTGTGAAAATTATTCTTTTTTATGCTTTGTACTGTTTGACGATACTTGAGTGAATGAGTTGTGACGTACTGATAACATGGCTGTAAACTTCAAATAAAACCTTTCTTGAGAGGCACCAGAGGATGGATCCAGGGTGGAAGGGAACTTAAATTTGTCCACTGATCTCCTTCCTGAAATAACAAGGAAAAAATTGAACATCAATTTCTTGAAAATTGAGTTGCAGCCTAGCATACCCAAGTAACCCTGGAACATTCATTTAAGTGTTAAGCATTTTGACAGTGGGCTGAATTTGACTATATTTTCAATGGCATATCAATATTATGGCCCTGAAATTTCTGTTGGCATTGCTACTTTCTCATCCCTTTCTGCTTTCATTGAATATTCTAGGATTCTTGTGGGTGGGCCAGTTAAATTCAGATCAAATTCACTGCAGAATTTGCCTTGGGCTTTGTGTTGGCAGTACGCAAAGCAATTGCTCCATTGACTTACCCAATTTTGGATGCATATTGATGTTCCATACGTCTAGTTTGGATTGGTACCAATGCCAATTCTTGGCTGTCTAAGGAGTAAATGAGGGAGGACGTATTTCACTCCAAGGACCCAGTGTATGTGTATTTAGGGAATTGTAGGGGCCCACCAGCATTAAGGTTAGAGATGGGTGCAACTACTCCCATCCCCTCCCCTTGCCCATATCACTGGCACCACATGTGTAAGCAGAAGAATGAACAGTATTGAGGTGCCATCCAATGAACCTGGGTAACAGCTCCAGATTTTAACAAAAGCTTCCCCTTTTAGATCCACAATGAATTTCACTGTGAAAGTGCAGATGTAACTTTTGACACTGCTTCATCAGGGCTCCTGAAGGCCTTAATGTCTTGTACTCAGCTTGCTTCTGGTGCCTCTCTTGTTACCTGATGATTATGACATTACTTCTCCTTTATGCTCATTTCTGGGAATGTGTTTCATCGGCTCACTCACAGGAATCCAAGTACTTTCAATGGAGGCAGAAAGGCTGAAATTCTTCACGTTCTGGGTTCCTTCCCAAACAGTCCCAGACAAAGGAACAGTGGAATCACATTCTCTGCCCCACAGAAATTTCTGGGCCATAATATCTGTCTTCCACTGAAAATGTGATCAAGTTCAGCCCACTGTTAAAGACTGAACACTTTGGTCAGAATAGCCAGAGATGGTCCTTCAGTCAAAGTTAAGCCATCAAAGCAAAATTGCAGCCGGAACTCCACTGTCCTTCAGAAAATGGACACAGATTTCCTCTGTTGCTCTGTTTTTGCTCTGGAACATCTGGGATGTTTAGCACAAATGACAACAGGGATTGAACACATCCGAAGGCATGTGAAAATTATAGGCTTAAAGGGAAAAGTATCATTTGATGTGTTTCCTGTTATTGAAGCCTTACTACCACTAATGATGTGCAGCAGCACTAAGGAAGCAGAGGGCAGGAGGATTCTGAAACAAAAGAACTGAAGTTAATTATATAAAGGAACGCAAGGGATTTAAAACACTTTAAAACAACATTTCTTCTGCCAGCAAAGCTAGCTTTGCAATGCTGTAGGAGGAGCTTAAGCTATTTTTTTCTGCCCAAGCAGAGGCAGCTAATCAGGGGCCCCTGAAATGGTGCTGGGAACCTGCCAAAATCCAGAAATGTGTCTGCTGTGTGGGATTTTCTGAGGTCAGAGTGGGGGCTGAGGGACAAGCAGAAGGCCTCCTGCAAAATACCTCCAGCCACAAGGAAATCCAGGCGCTGGTGGTCCTGACTTGATGAAGCCTGATGCCCATTAATGTCACTTTTATGTGAGTTAAAGTGGATAGATAGACTTGAAGATTAGCATGAAGATCACAATACAGAATTAACTCTTAACTGTTGCATCTGGTAACATGGCAACTTCTTGATACTTGCTAAATAATATGATTGCAGCATGCAATCATATTATTTGTTCAGTGACTATAGCTCAGCTCAGCTCAGTGCCCAAAATTGTGCAAGGCCAGTAAAATTTAAAGTTATTCAGAACATCTCAAAGCAAGCAGAGGAATTGCATTGTTGCTGCCGCAAGTGTCAGATTCCAGAACAGACTTCTTTCCTGAAATACAGACATCTCACTGCCACTCCCCACTGCGGTTGAAGTAGAATTGTCCCCTGGATACTCTCAGTGGATGTGGGCTTCCTCTTCCCCAGTGCTCATTGAGCACAGTTTCCTCTTCAGCTCTGCTCACTTCAAAATTGTATTCCATTCATCTTATGAATGAGTGGGAGCAACAGGTTTATGCAAGGGCCATGAGCTATAATAAAGTTTTTCTACACCTGCCACACCACTCCCCGCAGACTAACAACTTTAAAGAACTTTAGAAAAAAATCAGATACTTTTAGAATTCAAGCAATAACTAGTAAAAATCAATCAAAGACAGGTTAAAAATCAGTCCCTTAGACAGCACAGTAGAAGCTCCTTACTGCTGCCAAAGTTATATTCAGTGTTTATAAGAAAGGCGATTAATTGGAGTATTGAACTTCAAAATAGAAATGTTGGCTTCAAATCAGCATTGCACACTGATTGATGTCAAAATCTGCTTTTTGCAATAATATGCACTAACACCTTATAGATCCAGTGAAGTCACTCCACAAATGTGGGTGCATGTTGCAGCTATTTTGGAGCAAAATGGTGCCCATAGTATCAAAAGAATGGAATTCACAGATTTGAATTTTTTGGTCCTCTATTTTTATATCTTTTTTGAAATTCTGTCTGTACCATTTTAGTTCTGAATCAAATATTCTGGCAATGAAATATTTGATTGTTTATCACCATCTTATGAAGGACAGTCCAAACAGGAATTAATTTGTAGTCCAATTAAGATGTGCTTAAGGTAACAAAAGATAAAAACTGCAACAAGGATAAATTAAATATAAAATAATAAATATTTCCCAACAGCTGAACAGAGGTGCTTCCTCACCTGTGAATCAAAAGAAACTCGGGAAATTGTCTACATGAAGAGAATGGTACATGATGGAACACGTTGTTCCTACGGTAATCGCTATGACGTTTGTGTTCGAGGTGCTTGTGTGGTGAGTGATCCAGACTTTGCATTGAAGTAGAATTAAATAATAGAAGTTGGAAGATTATTTTGGGATTCTTGTTAAAGATGCAATTCATCTGCTCCAGGAAAAACTTACTAAAAGCTCCATTCTCTAATATCATAGATTCACATATTTGATAAAACTGAAGATAGTTATTTTAAGCAGTTGCATTGTATTGCTTGAGCATGCTGTTGCCACAAACAAGAAACATATTAAAATTCCTAAAGGATTTCTTCTGTATATGCTTGAAGTGAATCTGTGCTACTGCTCTCCATAGCATGATGTGCAGCTAGTAACAGTAAACCATTAGGTACTAAAAGATGAAGAAAAATCTGAAATTTTCCTAAGCTAAAGAGAATTTTGCCTTTGGTACAGATCAAAGATGAGGTCAAAATCTATTACAGTTTAAAAGTTATTGGCAATTACTATTTGTTACAAATTTTGATCTTTTATGAGCTATTTATTCTGCTCCATAATAGATCCATAAGCTTGATATCTGAACAGTATATTTTGCTAATCTAGTGGAATTCTTCAAGGAAAGTACAGAGTCGATTGTTGAAGGTAAAGCTTTGTAGGTGGAATTTTAACCACCCACCCCACCTCAGACTGGCAGAAATGTGATGGGGATAATTATTCCCTTCGCTCAGCCCTCAGAGCTTTATCCTTGTGGCAAGGACTGTGTCTGTAGCAACCTCTGCTGCTCACTGAATTTCTAGCTTAATTTGAGGCTGAGATCAATGATTATTGCCTATCAGTTGTACTCAATTTTGTGCATTCAGTTCCATTAAAAATAAAAAGATGAGTACACTAGAGGCTCATCCTTAGATACTGTCAAGTAGTCGTGGCCAAAGACAAACTTCTGTCCCAGTCATTTGGTTCTTTTCCCGCTTTCATCTCCTTTTAAAGAGGATCACTATTTAGCCATTTTCAGTGGAGAAAAATAAACTAATTTAATTTGGTTAGGTTAAAATCTTACACGGGAAGATTTTCATTTACCTAAATTTAGCATCTTACAAATATTTCAAATGGTTGTTCTTTAATCACTGTGATAGAAGAAAACTGACTGAAGTGTAACCTCAACATAGAATCAGGTATATTCAGCATCTTGTCAACTACATTGCCAGCTGTAAATAAAAATTACTGAGTAAAGGAAGTGGGGTTTATTGAGTTTAAAGAGAAAAGTGAGAAAAGCCACATCATCTTTAATTAATAGATACTAGAAAAATAATTCTAGTAACTCACAAATCCAAGCAAATATTTACTACTAAGCCATAAAAGATTTTTCAAATACTGAATTTGATCTGTTAAAAATTACCATGCGATTTAAAATATCTTTTCATCTACAGTACTGTTTCTCCCCCAAATTCCAGGGGTTATAAATTTAGTCTGAAATGCCCAGAGAGACCAGAGACCATCATGAAGTTGGCTTTGGACCTCATCTACATGCTGGGTGAGCAGATGGTACCTGTCACACCTCCACAGCCAGCTCACACCTCAACAAAAATCGATACTGAGTTGCTGACAGTGGCCCTCTGATAAATTCCAGGCAAAAGGTTGGATGAAGCATTGAAGCCGAGAAAGTTTATGTTGAAAAAACTTGTAACGTAACATTTGTTGGCATCCCCAGTGGCTAGTGAAGAATTCTGTGCAGGACAGTCCCAACTTTGCCCTAGTTATTAACTAATTTTATGTAACATGAAACTTTGATAATCTGACACACTTGGAACTTTAATGCTGCCAGACTAGCAAATTTTCTGGCTATTGGATGTTATTTCTGATAGTATCCCAACACTTTTTTAGATGTTACACAGTACTGTAATAAATTTTCCAGTATACCAGAAGAGCTTAAAGGGAGCACAGGAACATGGGCCCTGGTGAGTTCCAAGGCAGTGCAAAAACTGGGGCCCAGTAAGCTGAGGAGGAGAGAGTGGGAGCCAGACCCCAGTGAGCTGAAAGGGATTGCAGGATATAGAGTCCTGAAAGTTGAGAAAGAGCACGGGAACTGGTGCTCCAGTAAGTTGAGAACGTGGCAGACATGAGCTGGTGAGTCTGATGCTGAATCATTGAGATTTATGAACAGCTGGAGAGCAGATTTTTGGAATTTTACTATATTCAAAAAATATTCATTAAACCTTAATTCACATGGTCCCTCATACCTGTCTCACACAGATTACCAGCAAACTGTATGTTTTGTGCTACATTATGGCCTAAAAATAGGCACAATGCATGCATGTGTATTTCAACCTCTCAATTCCTGTGGGAGACTGACATTCACTGTTCCTCTGTGCTTACTTATAAAGAAGGGATAGCTGAAGCGTATTAGGAAAAGGGGAAAACAATAATGCGTATTTTTAATGTACTTTCTTAAGTTTATTTATCCATATTAACATTATAACCAGCACTTTGCAAGTGTTAAGTGGATTTTTAGTCCCAGTAAAGTCAAGCAAGGCTAGTTACTATCTCTCTCTTTACATGTGTCAATTTGGATTTTCCTTTTACCAAATCAAACAAATTGATCTCCTTTATCTGACAGAATGCAAGTCCACACACTCCCACAGAAACTTATCAATTTAGTGCTGCCATATTCAAACTCCAAATCTTTCCTGCACAGCTCCACAACTCAAGCTGTCTCTTTTTTAAATGGGTGATAAAAGGACTGTTTAAGATCTTGTTGATGTGACGTTTCATTCATGCTATACATGTGAAATGCATTTGTTTTTTTATATATAGTTAATGCCAATTTGGACTTGGTTGCTCAGATAAATAAAACACAATAGATATTGCCAGTGTTTCCCTCAGCAAAGGATGATTTATGATAATGGAATATTATACAAGAGACTGCAGATTCTGGAATCTGGTGCATAAAACAAACCACTGGAGGAACTCAAAGAATGGGGCAGCATCAATGGAGGCAAAGGGATGGTCGATGCTTCTGTCCTGATGCAAGGTCACGACCTGGAACGTTGACCATCCCTTTGCCTCCACAGATGCTGCTCAACCCGCTGAATTCCTTCAGCAGTTTTTTTTTCCTCTTGGTTTGATCTTCTGTTATCATATGTTGCAATTTAAAGATGATGGAATAATAGGATAAAGCAGCATTGGTAAAGTATTCATTTTCTTAATGTACAAGATTTTTTTATATGCATTTAGAATGTTTCATGACTGTAATGATA
>JARFYF010000074.1:28883833-28900536 GCA_030265395.1 Rhina ancylostomus | reverse complement strand
GTTAGGTAGGAAGGGGAAGCACAGTGCTGGGAAAGTTTAGGAAACAATAGTTTAGAAACAATTCTTGAAATTTGAAAATCAATCCAATAATGAAATGCAAGTTCCCCTGATTCACAAACATGAAGTAGAGTTGAAATAAAAATTGGAACCTTTAGTAAGAACAACTGGTTCCACCTTCTACAAATCACCTCCAAAATTCAGATATTCGCAAATTAAATGCATAGGATAAACCTGGAAACCAACTGTGTGTTTGGCTAGCACAATTATGTAAATGAGCCCACAGGGGTTTTGATGGGTGTTATATTCACAATAATAAAAAAAAGTCAAGAAAGCTTGCCTTGAGTGTAGTAATCACTTAAATATGCTGAAATTAATAATTTCTCAATTATTTATTTTGACAATTATGAGGATCAGGAAGGAAAGTAAAACTGAGACCAAAGATCAGATTAGCCATGATATATTGAATAGGGAAACAAGCTCACAAGTTTGATCCTTTCTCCTAAATGTGTTCTTATGTCAAATAACAGTGTGATAATAATGTAAATGGTGAAGAAAGAGGAAATTAAGGATAATGCTTCCACCATATCTTCAAAGCAAGTTATGGATCTCACAGGCCATTCAGCCCATTGAATCATTGGATGTTTCCACAAAATGCCACAATCTTATTCAATATGTCTTTCCGAATAGCCCTGCAAATTATTTTCCTCCAAGTGCCTATTGAATTTTTTGAAGCACTTGATTAACTCTCCTCCCATGACACTTATATCCAGTGAATTCCAGATCCTAACTGCTATATGTATTAAAAAGTTTCTTTCTTAATTCCCCCCTGTATTTTTTGCCCAACATTTTGAGTTATCTGCTAACATTGATCCTATCTAAACCCAAAATCTACTTAAAATTAGCCCAAGCAGGTTGATAATTCCTTAGAATTTTATTTCATGTCATAATACAAATCCACTTCAGTGTGTTCCAGTCTTTATACCTCAGAATTGTGTCACTACTTTGCTCTGACAGGGTATCTGAAGATGTTTGAAATTCCAGCTGGAGCAAGTCACCTGTCTATTCAAGAGCTAAGTGCATCTCCTCATTTCATTGGTAAGTCTTCCCCAAAAAGAGCCTCAAGTATAAAAGCACAAAGTCGAAGAGTTTATTGTCATATGCACAAGTACATGTATACATAGGTTCAATGAAAAACTTACTTGCAGCAGCATCACAGGCACAGAGCATCATATAAGCAGCATTCATATGAAAAACCTGAATTATATACAATATTTTCAAGAAAAGAAATACAAGTAGAACAAAAAGAAACAAAAGTCCATTTTAGTGTAAAGTGATCAAAGTAATCATAGTGTTGCCATACTGAGGCAGTGATTAGGGTTGTGCTGGTTGGTTCAAGAACCGAATGGTAGGAAGGAAGTAGCTGTTCTTGAACCTGCTGGTGTGGGACTTCAGGCTTCTGTACCTCCTGCTCGATGGTAGCTGCGAGAAGATGGCATGGTTAGGATGGTGGGGATCTTTGATGATGAAAGTTGCCTCCTTGGGGCAGCACCTCCCGTAGATACAGGATGTATCTGTAGACCCCTCCTCCAGTGGTGGGGAGGGATGAACCCGGGATGTATTGGGCTGAGTCCACTGCTCTCTGCAGCTTCTTATTGAGGGAAATGATAAAAAGATGATTCAAATTGACCTCATATTTAGAGAAAATTATGTTTAAATAAATAGATTTTTTGCATAATAACTATGTCTCCCAAATTCAAAAGTGTCAGGAGCACTTTACATCACTAGGAGAGTAAAAGACTCTATTCTGTTTAATGTGCAGCTGTAACAGGTGAAGAATAGCTTCAAAGTTCCTTGTGATTAGGATTTTTAAAGTGTAATGATTTAAATGTTATTTCATAATTGGAAGTTAATCTAATTATAATGCGTACTTACAAGAAATTTAATAATATGTTTATTTTTATTTGCTAAGTAATCAAGAACCAAGCTACAGGACATTTTATTTTGAATGGGGAGAATGATTTTCCTGATTCTAAAACTTTCATTGAAATGGGAGTAATGTGGGAGTATTCCAATGATGATGACAAGGAATCTTTACAAACTGTTGGACCCCTCCGTGATGGAATAGTAGTGCTGGTAAGATTATGTTCCAGTTACTACACCTTTACATTTGTATAGAAGTATTAACATAATGAAACATCCCACAGCATTTCACGAGAGGGAGCTAAAATATGGACACTAATCAGGAATTGGGAGAAAATCTAGGAAAGATGGTCAAAGACAAGATTAGAGGTAGATTTTGGGGACACCCTTGAGTGTTAATTAATTGTTGAGTGGTTTGCTAGAGGCAATATTGTCATGGTACAAAGGTTGCTAGATGAGAGGGAGTTGAGAAGTAAGCTATAATGATGCAAGGGTTGAAAGTAGTTTTGAGTTGTGCCCAGTCCTTCTCCTCGTTGCCTTTCTGATTAATTTATTTGATAATCCAGGCCTTTTATTCTCCAAAGAAATGTTCATGGTTTATGCCCTCTTCTTTAACACACCATCAGGGCTCCTCTTCTAGCTCCCCACTAAAATACACTAGCCTCTCCCTGGCCCCACCTTGGCTATTACTGCAGTCTTCCTGCTTGACCACTCGACCCAAGAAAGCCACAACACTGCCAATTTGTTGTTTACCTTTGGCTCACGTTTGGGTCTTGTTAACCACTACAATCTACCCCAACCTACTCTCCCATATTTTCCTGGTTCCAAGAGCTTTTTAAATTGCTTTAACTTTTTCTAAATGCTTCGCAAGTAATTTTAAAAATCTTTATTCTGCATTGGCATTCAGATGCAATTCTAAGTTTGTCAATGGGTGATTTCATCATGTGATTTTATTTCCCTGTTTAACTCGTGTTGCCCTCCTCTTTAATTTCATAGCCCTGTCTAACCAGTTAAATAAACTCCCCTGCATATATTAATGTAAATCCCTCTGACTTGACATTCGTAACATCACCTACACTACCTCTGCCTCCACCCATCAGTTGCTGGTTCCTTCAATGATATGTTTGTTACCTCCAGACTCAATTAATCCAATAATCTGCTGGCAAGCCTCCCATTCTGTGTAAGCTTCACCTTATCTAAAAGCATTGTGTCCAAAGTGTATCTTCTGTTAAGCCCTTCTAAACTATTCCTTCCCCCCCCCATTCTTTAATTGCCTGCATTGTCGCACAGACCCCATTGTTATTATTTTCAAATTCCTACCTTCATTTTGAAATTACTTCATGATCTCTGGGATCTCCTTCAGCCCTTCAAAGATAAGATAAAATATCTTTATTAGTCACGTGCACATCAAAACACATAGTGAAATACATCTTTTGCGTCGAGTGTTCTGGGGACAGTCCGCAAGTGACGCCACACTTCTGGTGCCAAAATAGCATGCCCACAACTTCCTAACCTGTACATCTTTAGAATTTGGTAGAAAACTGGAGCACCCAGAGGAAACCCACACAGACACAGGGAGAATGCCCCAGAACCCTCTTTTCCTCTGACTTGGGCTCCTTTCCTCCTTTGAGCAATGGTTGTCAACCATCTCTTTCTGTGTGGCAAGACTTCGTGCCCCACCATTTTCTACCTGGACATCTGTTTCTAGAGCTATAGTTCCTCCTTCTTAAAAACTCTTAATTTGTTAAACTTTTCATCATCCCTCTCAATAGGAGGGTATTAAGGAAGGGAGAAGATCAAATAAAATTCTGATGGAATTCAAAGAAGAAGATTAGCTTTGTATGAACCAATCTTGTGACACTTATAGATTCGTATTCCTTTATATGTAGTTGCAGTGGTATGTAATTGTAAATCTTTGTTCAATGTTGAGCATGTTTCAGCCAGCAGAGCTTGGCCCAATGTTTCAAAAAATGATCAGTTTAGGGCTAAGTCGTTGAGCTGAAACACTTTCTCTCTTTGTTATTCTTTAACCTGCTGAGTTTTCTGGAATTTTATGATTTTATTCCAGATTTCAGGTGTCTGTGGTATTTTGATTGAGTTATTATTACTAAACCATCTTTGTGCCTTTCTTTACAAAAAAATAGATGATGCCTAGTGGAGATACCAAATCTTCCTTGACTTATAAATACACAATTCATGAGGACTACTTGGCCACTATGACTAACGAAGTTTTACAAGAAGATATGGCTATGTTTGAATGGGCTTTGAAGAAGTGGTCCCAGTGCTCCAAACACTGTGGAGGAGGTAATCTGCAGTTAAATAATATAAGAGTATAATCTCAGTGATCAAATGATTAATTACTGGTATTGATTAATTATTCACAAATGAGTCTATTTGTCATCTAACTGCTTTTGGATCAGGACTTCACTGCACGCTAATTTAGCAACACTCTAGGAGTCACAGATTAGTTCCCTTCATACCAAAAGTTGGCTTTCTTTAGGGAAATGCAGAGGCTGCTTATACTGAAACAAACACCATCTATATCTTTTTATATATGTATATATTTTACCAGTTAATAGATGATTTGTAAAGGAATACAGAATATGTCACTAGTTAATGCGAACAACATTTGCTTTGAATTAAATAATAACAAAACAACCAACTCTCTATGACCAGTCTGATTCAGGATACTTAAGCAAAGCTTGTGTTTGAATACTTTTGGTTAATTGGAAATGGTGCTCAATGACCTTGTGGTACTGGACATCCACTGCTGATAGTTTAACATGGAAGTACTTGATGACCTTAGAGAAGTTTTCTGAATGCTGCTACAATTTAAAATGGTGCAAGCTTTTAACTCTTGTTTCATTAACATTAACAGAGGTTCACTGGTGAATTACTTTATGGTAGTAACAAGATAGGAACTGATAACATTTTGAATTGCACATCATTTTAATTTTCAGGCTTCACTTTCAAGGGACCCCAAACTATAACCTTTTCAAGGCCGAACCTGAAATTGAAATAAACCTTTGCATTACTGGTGGAGCAAAAATGCATGACAAGCTAGTAAACTTTAATCATTACTTGCAATAGTAAGGTTCAATAAGCTTGTATTACCATTGCCATTATGTTACTCTGAGATGAAAAACATGTTCTGATATTCGATCGAGGTACGTTCAATTTCATTCGCTAGGTTTGCGATTATTAAAGATTATATTTGTATTACCAGTTACATAGGTTGACGCTAAATACTTAATCTAAGCAGTTAGAAGATTGTATGAGTATTCTATAAAAGTTTGATACTTAAGGCATTTATTCTCATAGAGATGATTGATTTTGCTAAGGTTTTCAGTTTACGCGATATGGCTGTCGCAGGAAAGCTGATTCCAAGATGATTCACCGAAAGTTCTGTGATGCAAGTAAAAAACCAAAGCCAATCCGCCGAATGTGCAACTTGCACGAGTGCTCCCAGCCTGTGTAAGTTAACAGGAAAATTCAGATCCACCATGCTATTTCTCAGCTACATGTGGTCCTCAGTTATGTCATTTAAAGACAGGGTATAAATGTCAATTGTTTCCAGCCCACTATTAAGTTTCATTTCCTCCAGAGCTAGGTATTCCAGTGCTCTCTTCACTCACTTTGGCCTAAGCCGAAGCCTTTGCTGAAACAATGCTGAATGTTGTGCCCTGGTCAATGGTCCCTTCACACTCTTGTCACACCACTGCCTTCATTTTCTTGAAGGCCATTGGTAGGCTTCCACTTTCTGGCTTGGGACCTGCCAAAAGCAATCAGCAACTGCTGACTCAAAAAATAAAGCCAGTTTATAACGAATTTGTAAAAGTTCATTAATATTTAAAAGCAATCTTGTAGCACACTTATTCTGGGGGATCATCGTACCTATTATGTACAACTTAAACAGTTGTGTTTATCATTGGTGAATATGATTTAAAGTCTTGAAATTGAGTTCCGGAGTTGCAATACCATTGAGTCCCATTTTGGTTGATGCATGTTTAAAATAGTATTTTCCAAAATGTTTTTCAGTATAATAGGCAGAATATTAAGTTCACAGTGCTGACTTTTAAATGGTTATTCTTTGTGATTTACAGATGGATTACAGGGCAATGGGAGGCATGTACCAGAACTTGTGGCAAATCTGGATATCAAATCCGTACTGTGCGGTGCGTTCAACCACTTCACGATGGCACCAATCGCTCAGTGCACAGCAAATATTGCAATGAGGATCGGCCCGAGACTAGAAAACCCTGTAATCGAGAGCTTTGTCCTGCACAATGGAGAATAGGGGCTTGGTCACAGGTATGCTTAGACGTTTTGCTTTTTTTTTGGCGTTAGATTACTCTAGGAAATCATTTGTAATAAGTCTCTCTGGGGAATTGATATCACCTTATTCTACTTGATGTGAATAGCACCTGCAAGTCATTCTGATTATGGCTGAACACAAACTGCTGCAGGTTTTTTGGCAGTGTTGGTAAGAGAAAGATGGGCAACAATTTGGTGGTCTCATACCAGACACCACTGGCCATTGTTCTTGGCTAATAGAACAAACTCCTTTTTTAAATATATGTTTTTTTTTAAACCACCGAGTAAATAGCTACAATCTCATGTTACAGCTAAACATTGCAGATGAACTATGGTTGATGATAATTTTTGTTTTCCACTATGTTCAGCAGTGTGCTTATTTTTTTTAATTTTTGAGCAGTATCTTTTAATCTGCAAGGAATCCAGACCAAGGTTAATCACTAGTTATTGTCTCATTGGTACGATCTAGTCTGGTTCTGAACTCATCCCAATCTGCCACTGTTAATGTTCTAAATATATTGTGTAATCACAATACTTCATTAGAAATGTCTGGTCAAATACTTTGTGTATACCTGCCATATACTACTTGCAATGAATTGATCAGCTCAGATTTTTCTAACGTTTCCTTTTATGGCAGGTGTCATGGCCTCTGCTTTTCATATTTACATTCACAACTGTGCAACTTGTTGTTTGTTAGTGTTCAGTAACCTGCGGAAATGGAACACAAGAGAGACTGGCCGTGTGCCGAACAAGGGACAATATGATTGGACAGTGTGAAGAAGAAAAGCCAGATACTATACGCATATGTAGAATGCCCCCATGTCAAAGTAAGTCACTCAAATAACACTACCCTCCTGTATTCATGCTACAATGGTCAATTAATATTTAACCTCAGACAAATATAGAATTAGGATACATTTCATATTCCAGTGTTTTCACAATACTGATCAGGCCTCATTGGGAGCAAAAGCCAAAGTATTGAAGTTGCAGAGTTCTAGCCCTGTTTCCAATCTATACATTCTGCAGCCTGGGACCAGGATATAAGGACACTTACATTTATTTCATCAGTTACAAAGTTTAAATGTTTGCAAAACTATTTGAGACCAGAGGCCTAGAAATTCTATTGTGTGGCACATTAGTTTTATATGCTTTATGATGCAATTTTATCAAAGACTCTATTGTTCAACATGATTGGGTACACAATACGCTTCCAGATTTTTCTCCTGGGTCCACTGTGTATAATGATGCACTATGTACACAGGGCACTGGACATTGAGCATCACAATAATGTCAAACAGCATGGAATACACATTTTAACATTACTAACAGAAAATTATTCTGCACTTAAAACATCCGTGAGCAACTTGGTCTTGTATATCTTGCACAATGATGCAGGTCTTACCCAGAGGGTTTAAGTCTGTTTCAGTTTAAGTTAAAGGGAGATGGTCTTACCTGATCTAGGTGAATTCAAGACATCTATCTTATTCAGGCAGATTTTTCTGTAAGTGGTTTTCATTGTACTCACTTTCATCCTCTTCCTCACTGGTTCAGGTTCTCCGACCCTGCCACTAGTCCCCAGTCATACACCTGCTGACTCCAAGACAGTGCCATAATTTCAGCCTGATCTCCCCACATGGTTCCCTCTGGAACCAGACTTTGTCCTCTCCAAATGATACACACCTCATAAGCCATGGCTTTGTGATCCAGGCCCGAACCTCCCTCCTCCCCTCCGCCCCCCATCTCCATCCCCAATTCCAGCCCAGTCATTCCCCTCCTGTGTTCTTATCTGCCCCCTATGACCACCACTCATGTAATCATCCCTAAACCTCCACAATTTGCTCCTCTTTGTCCCCTCTACCCACCAATCTACTTTACACCACCTAATCCTGCAGTCTGCAGCCCAGGTGACTTTCTCCACAAGTTCACCAGTGGAGGCCCACTTGGCAGGTCCAAATACCCACCACTCCCTGAGTAAAAGGGTTCTCCTGAATTTGTTATTGAGATATCAATCATTTATTTATTTTCCCTGCTAAATCATCTCTAAGACTCCTTTATCAAATCTTCTCAATGCCTTAAGACTGTTCTAAAAAGAAGAAACCTTGGGGCTGCAAAGTCATGCAGTTAGTGGAATTGCTGCCTCAGATTCTGTAAACCAGCTTCATTCCAAACCTCCAGCACTATCTGTGTGGAGTTTGCACATTTTTTCTGTGTCCATGTGGATTTCTGCCAGGTGCTCTGGTTTCCTCCTACATCCCAAAGACATGCAAGTTAATCAGCAACAGTAAATTATCCCAGCATGTGGGTGAATGGTGGAATGTGGGGAGAATAAAATGGGATCAGTGTAAGTGGTTGCTTGTTAGTTGGTGTGGAATCAGTGGGCGAAAGGGCCTATTTCCATGCTATATCGCTCCATGATTCAAATGAAAGGTCCTTTGTGTTTACTTAAGCAACCAAAACCTGTTCTATCACATACGATGCCTCATCTGTGGGAAAGCAATAGACACAACTGCCGCCATACCAGTATAACACATCGTTTTAGCTCAAATATATCTCCTAGCCCAAGGAGCATAATAAAGCTGATTATATCACTATTAAACCAAAATACAAAGCAATAATCCCTCCAGTTATCTCATGAAATTAGTTAATTGCTTTTTCTGTTTACTTTACTTATAAATTAAAAATAAGTTAAGTTACAGTCTGCCAAACAACAGATTATGTACATTGTCATGTTGTTTTTGATCTTTATATAGAAAACTCCTCTCAGCAAACATCACGTACTTCCTCCAAAGGAAAGTCCGTAATCCAATGGCTCTCGCGTCCAGATCCAGCATATCCTATTCAGAAAATTTCGACAAGTAAATCGTATTATAACTCTGATCCTGGTTTTAAATGCATGCAGTTACTTACATGGATTGTACCCTTCTCTGTGTCCTTTTCTCTTCATAATGCACTCCTCTGATTAGCATCTGTATCCTGGTTCTAATTCTTCTACTGGGTCCTGGTGCATAGCCTGTCTCTTCTCTAGAGCTTGTGCAGCACTAGTAGTGGAAGTCCAAAGGGGAGGACTTCACACATCACTGGAGGAATTCCACAGTACGTTGCAAGTCTCTGAATGGGAGCTGTCTTCGGCTTGCTTACTGTTTGGTTTGCTTGAAAACAGGCTCTAATGAAACAGTCTCAGTTCAACGGAGACTGCGAAATTTATTGTGAATGTGATCACATCACAACACTGACATCCTCTCGTGCTAATATTTCCTTCTTTCTAGACCTCTTGTACTTTGTTAGAATTTCTGATGGTAATTCATGCTCTAACCTAAAATGAAAAGTGGTATAGTAGTTCTTTTTCTTGCATTAAGTTTGGTTTCTACTGCTTGACATTGTGCTGTTACATTTCACGGTACTAAGGGAGGATTAATGGCTTGTGCTGTTTCTAGGTAGCAAGTGAATGGTTTCATTTTCACCTGTTGCATGTTTGATGATTATCTTGTGTGAATGAATGTATGTTGCCATGTGTATGTTAATTGGTTAATATGGTCAGCTACACACATTTGACATAGCTAAATTATTATACAGTACCTCAACATTTATTTTGTTTAGAAAAATGCCTTATCTAAGGATGAATGTAACAGCTTTTGCTACTGCTACAGACTCCAGAAAATTATTTTATGGATTGAGCCCATCTTTACTTATACACAGCAACAGTCACTGCCATATTTAGCTGTAGATGTAAATAATTACTAATGCTAGGAATGTAGAAAATGTTCCACAAAAAAAAAGATATTCATCACCTTTAAGAATTATTTTTGGAAAATAAATGTTAAAGCATATAGTTGCTGCAAACAAAGGCCCAGAAATAATGCAATTAGTTTGCGAGGGAGAAATGAAAAGCACTTTGACCATGTCATTGTCATGTGATCACATAACCAGCTTTTGTGAGCCTTTTAGTGGAAATGTTAGGATGTGATGTTTTATAAACAAGGAGAACTGACGAGCCGCAGCTATTGCACTGAAAGTGTTACATGTAACTTAATTGGTGTTTGTACAGATTTGCTCTACTATTAATTCTGTTATTTTAAAGTCAGAAAGTTTTAAATAGGTTAACCATGTTCAGTGGTCACCAACAGTGCAATTATGGTACTTAGTAATGTGCACTATATTAATATGCACTTTGGTTTATCAGGGATAATTTATTGATAATTAAAAATATAATCAAAAGTATGTGCCATTTCAGTTTCTATCATTCATTTCTTTTTTTTGTAAGATTGGTGGCAGTGTTAACCAAAGTAACTGTGATCTTGTACATTTAGATGCATTTTCTTACCAATGGAGATCTGGGGTCTTGTGATACTCCAGTTTGTCATTAATTTCTGCAAATAAATGAAAACCTATGTCAAGAAATGAAATATTGTCTACTTTTCAGTTTTTTTGAACCAACCCAGACAGTCACTAGAAAACTCCAGTAGTGTCCCCATTCTAACTTTCTTAATTGAACAATCTCATGCTGCTCTTTTAAACAATTATTAACACTGAATAATGAGGCCTCAGTAATATCTTCTACCGAGTGAATTTCTAGGCATTACGGAAAATATTCAAACCCATACATTCTGAAAGTTAAAGGCATTTTTCTAACCAAATAGTGGATGTCCTTTTTGGCATCTAAGGAAGCATACAACACAATATCTGTGAGAAGCTTGCAGTTTTCACATTGTTGAAAAGGAAGAAATAGTTATTAGAATCTAAAAGGAAAATGTCCATCTCAAAAATTGTTTATGAAACTAAGCAAGTGATAAGTGCACTCAGTTTCATTTCTTGAGAAAAGATCAAATTCTCAAGCAAAATCAGTAAGTTAATTATAAAAATTAATTTATAAATCTTAAACAAAATTACAGATCAGCTAAAGTACTGTATATCACATTGCAAAATATACAAAACATTAGCATACTTCAGAACGTATAATATTGATGACTTTACTTTTCTAATGTAACTGATCATAATATTAAGACACCTACCAGCTAAACGAATACATAAATCAACTATTTCAACTAAGTCATTTTTTGAAGGAAATCAGCTACAAAACAAAATGAAACCTATTAAATAATGTTTTCATATTCCTTACAGTTCTAATTTTCTTTTCATCTTAATATCTTCACAGAAGCAAATTGTCATGGGGACAAGTCAATTTTCTGCCGCATGGATGTACTTTCCCAGTATTGTTCTATTCCTGGCTACAACAAGCTTTGTTGCAAGTACTGCAATTCACTGTCTCAACAGATTACAAATAAGACCAATAATACTGATTCCCTGAAGCGTGCTATACCAACCACATTACCCGAGACCACAAGGAAGCCAAGGGTTGTTACCTCTCACAAATTAAATACAACACAGGACAGTTCTGAGAAAAATGCAGTTGGGCAGATGCACAAGGGAAAAAATGGTGACAGTAAAATACCGCGACACAAAGTTATAATTCCAAGACGGCCAAATATAGTCAGCAACCACAGACTCCAATTTCTGCTTGACCAGAAAAGAAAGGAAATGCTGAACAATTCCTCGGACAAAGATGTTTCACCTGTAAAGGACAACAGTTTACCTCATGTGGAGATTTGAGCATGGATCGTTTGCAATGAAAAACAAAAGGAAAATGTTATAAAGTGGCTCATCCACGATATGACCAAAAACTGGACTGGAAATGAATGGCAGACTGTATCCATCAACACATTTATAATGCAAACACTTCTAATTTTAGTAATCTCTCTTGTAAAATGTTCAGCATGGAGCATATGCCCCACAGCTTTGCCAGGCTACAAACACAACACAACTTGCACAAAATAAATGCACATCCCTGTGTGCCCCTTCCATCCTCCCAACAAAACATACAAAACCCTTTATAATTACTTCCTTTCAAAAAAACATATTGGCTGAGGGTTCCCACTGCCGGTTTCCTCATTGTAGCACTACAAAGTACTTAACATATTCACAACAATTTTTGGAAATTGTGGTAAATTTCCTTGAATGATGGTGCTTAAGTTTCGCTTCATACCTACATATTGTATTATTGGCATATAAGATGGGTGGTCTTGGGTCTTTTGTACCTACCAAGAACATCTCCAATTCTAGTTAAAATTGTGACTATGAGATTTATGAAGTAAAAATCACTTGTTATGTTGTAAACATTGACAGCATATGTGCAAAGGATCCTTTTGGTGCTGAATTTTTTTAAATTCCTAATTTTCAAAATATATGGTGCTGAAATTATGTACATTTCTCAATCTGAACAAGTTGTAGAACATGAAAAGTCTGGAAAAAATTATTCCATAATGTTTATACTTGGATGATTTCACATAATAATTTGCACTACTTTCTACAAAATACTAAATATTTTTTTTGGTATAAAAAGATTATTCCAATAAGCTATAAGGGACTAAAGAAATTGCTGTAGCAAACTATAGCACTTAACTGAAAGATGGTAGCTGGAGGGCAAGTCTGCTGTGATTATTATAATTAGCATGCTTTTATACAATGTAAAAACTTCACATTTGAAATTGCCCAGAAGCATCACATTGTTAATTTGCATTTTCAGCCATTTCCCCCATTGGGCTTCACAGAGCTGATAGTATGCTAACCCTATCTCCTATTCTAACCTTTTGAAGAGAAACTAAACTTCAGTTTTACACAATTTACACAGTATTTACACAATTCATTTCACTTCTTTTTAAATCAATGTGAACATTTCTTATGGCTATAGTCAAAGCATCTCTTCTCATCAATTTAGGTACCTGGTTAGTCATACCCTCCATAAGTTAAAAGTCTCATTAGATCTCTCCAGGTTAGTTGTATCTTTTGATATTTCCACCTCTTCTAAATTCAGTGCAACTGGTTTCAGAACAAAGTGATCATTATAAGAAAGCAGCAGTCATATATTTGCAGAAGGCTTGTTCTTGTGTTAAAGGCTATTATTTGAAAAATAATTATGTCACATAGTAGACAATCAAGAACTGTAACCATCTGTATTCTACATTCAGTTAGCATTCTTACAAAAACAAATGTCATACCAGAGTAAAACTGGTAAATGCAGGTTAGTCAACATTTGAAAAGATTAAGTTAATGATCCAAACTTCTCAGGAATCTGAGAGCATTGAGAAATCATGGGCATATTGTAAGGGATTTTATGATACGTTTATGATGGGCCAGCGTCTTAAAAAATTTAGGTGTGTGTTTCTGGATAAGACCCCACATTAAAACACGAGACACACTTGAAAGATAAACGCATTTTCATCTGACATATACCGATGGACTGGAAAAACAGAAATTCCTCACAATTTACTTTCAAAATTAGGTAGCATCTGAAACTGAACCCAGTCACTCTTAATTCACTCACTGAAATCCATTGGTCTAATTAAGGGTTGCTTTCGGCTTCATAAAATGCTATTTCTGTCTAGTTTATGGATTATATACTTGATAGTATTTTCTTAACCCTCTTAGTCCCAACAGAAAACAGATTTGACAAACTGAGTACGTCATGTCATTAAAAGTTAAATATTCTGCTGCGTACTCAATGCAGACATTGTACTTTAGAATGTAAAAGAGATTTATAAGTTATGCTTTGTTGTGCTTCATTGCAATGTTAATTTTCTCATTAACTACTGGGCTTTACACTGTATGTATGAATAGCATCACATGCACCAATTACACTTGCAATTACTACAGCAGTTTCACTGAAGAGTCTCTTTTGTACATTATTTGTATATAAGAATTAGAACCTTTATTTTTAATATTTATTAAACTTGAACGTTTGTGGCATTTTGTTCCTTTTGTCTCAGAGCTGTAACTGATTTGTTAATGTTCCTTCTCAATGTTACAGTGCCTGTCATTTATTTGGTACTTCATTATAAAAAGCTTCTTGATTATTGGAATTTGTTGGGATTGAAGGACACGCAGCGAGTGGTAAGTTGTCTCAGAAAATCTTGTCGGTGAGTATGAGAAATATTTCTTTCAAATTAAATTTATCTGGTTCAACACAGGAACTGGAATTGATAAATGGTTATTTATTTTAAATTGGAGTGTAGGAAGATAATCTAAAATTACAGCTTCAGATTGATTTGTAAAGACAGTGCAGTCTCCTGTGACATCATGTGGTAACCTGGTCCAGTTTTTTCTCCTAATTTCAGGCTGGGGCATCACACATCAGTAGAAAGAAGCAATAGGCTGAATCCATCTGTGGTGCACAGAAACAGTGGCAAATCTGTCGTCTATTTCATAGTCAGGTCTCATCCACTTGCAGTCAACTTGTTAGCAGAAGGTTAACAGCAGGATCTGTACTGAGTTGGGAATTAGTTTGTGGCTTTTGAACAGGGTGATGGGGCCCAAATCAGAGGTGGCAAATTCTAAGATGTCTTCCCCTACGCCGTAGTTGACAGTGCACTCAACCACATCCATTCCATTTCCCACAGTTCTGCTCTCACCCCTCCTTCCACTCATATTAAGAATAGAGTTCTCCTTGTTCTGATCTTCTACACTTCCAGACTCCATATTCAATGGATCATCCTCTAATTTCCACTACCTTTGATGGGATTCCATTACCAGACACATCTTCCCCTCTCCTACCATTTCAATATTCAAAGGGACAGTTCCCTCTGTGACTCCATTGTTCTCTCTGCCTAATCNNNCAGCATTATCGTGCAACTGCAATTTGTGTTGGTTCTTGCCACATCATCAGAGACATCAAACACAGATTGCATGACTGCTTTCCAGTCCGCGAGGATGATCCTGAGCTTCCGGTTACCTGTTGCTTTAATTTTTCATCCCACTCAGGCCTGTACTGTTCCAATGAAACCAAATACAAGCTCAAGCAAAACCACCTTCCATCTAGGCACCTTCAGCCCTCAGGACACAAAATGGAATTCCACAGTTTCAGATAACCTGTCTATCCAGATTATATCAGAGCTAGTCAGTTCTAACACAAGGACATCAACCTGTAACATTAACAAATTTTTTCTTTTGGCTGATCTGATGAATGTTTGCAGTGTTCTTTTTATTTCAGAGTTTAGTAACTTTTCTACCTCTCCCAGTTCCAGTATTGTTTTTGTTCTTTTTGTTTCTCCTTTCTCTTCAGTCATTTCCCTGCTATTTGCACCTCTTCCAGACAGTTCGGCTACGATTAACAAGCTGTCACCATCCTCTCTTCAATGGCTTCAACAACGTGTGTGTAATCTGGATTCTTCCGGTGTTCACCCTGTAACAGATACTGCCTTTGTTCTTTCCACCTTCCCCCTTCCTGCAACTTAAAGCATGCTTATTTTCTGAACATGTCTGTTCTAGAAACACAGAAAACCTACAGCACAATTCAGGCCCATCGGTCCACAAAGCTGTCCCGTACATGTCCCTACCTTAAAAATTACTAGGCTTACCCATTGCCCTCTATTTTACTCAGCTCCATGTACCTATCCAAAAGTCTCTTGAAAGACCCTATTGTATCCGCCTCCACTACTGTTGCCGGCAGCCCATTCCACGCACTCACCACCCTCTGAGTAAAAAAAAAACTTACCCCTGACATCTCCTCTATACCTTCTCCCCAGCACCTTAAACCTATGTCCTCTTGTGGCAACCATTTCAGCCCTGGGAAAAAGCCTCTGACTATCTGATCAGTGCCTCTCATCATCTTATACACCTCTATGAGATTCCCCCTCATCCTCGGTCGCTCCAAGGAGAAAAGACAATGTTCTCATGAAAAGACAATAACCTAAAACTTTGACTGTGTTTCTCTCCACAGATGCTGTCTGACCTGATGAATATCTCCAGCATTTTCTGTTTTTATATAGTAAAGGGCTGATTTCATATTACTTTTATACTCAGGGAGTGCCAGAAACATGAAAATGACATTCAGAAGAGTTTCGCAAGGCAGACCAAATGAAATATTTTTCAGTCCAGTAACCTACTGAATTTTCCAAATTTAAAAAAATGGACTTTAAGAGGTCATTCTTTTATGGATTCATCACTAATTTATGCAGTAGCTCACTCAATGTTTATTGAGGCATTGCAGTAATTTTAGGTCATTTTCCAAAAAGTGTCCTGAAAATGAAATGCAAAGATACTACAAATGACCTACAAATTGCACAATAACAGGATAGATTTTTAAAATGAAGCCCTATTTACAAGGGAGTAAAAAAATAACATACAGGAACGAATAGGAACTGAATACTGAATCTTTATAAATCTGTTAGAATTATTATTTCTTATTCTTTTTCCTGTCAACTTTTTCAGTTTCTGCCCTTGTTGCAAAGGCTATTTACTTCTAATGCTTGGCACTGTTCATCTTTGGCCCATGCTGATATTTTCCTGGACAGCCTCCCATCCTTGATAAACTCCAGCTTATTCTGAACATTGCTGCCTTTATCCCAATCATACTCAGCCATCACCCTGCCTGTGTTTACGCTGGTTATTTGTCAACAATCTGGGGGGGTGGAGGGGGC
>JARFYF010000074.1:28871332-28883823 GCA_030265395.1 Rhina ancylostomus | reverse complement strand
TTTGTCTCATGATTAAAGTTCTCCAACCTTCTCTTGTCCTCCAACTCCAGTTGCCCCATTTCGTTGACTGTCCTTTGATGTGATCTCCTCTCTGATATCTGTGATCTTAATTGTAGCCAAGTGTTCCGCTGGCTAGATCACCATTTCCCACAAAACCTCCTTTGTTTCCTGAATATAACCTGTTCATCTAAGTTTTTGCTATTTCTCAATTTTGGCTATTTCTAGGTAAAAGATGCTGAATGTTTGTTACTATATTTAACATTCATGAAACTGATAAAACAGTCTTCCCATGATCTCATATAATTACTTGATAGTAAGCATTTACTGAAATGTTTGAGCATTGATATGTAAAGTTCCCAAAAAGACCAGACCACACCCTAGCTTCAAAAATTGAAAGAACCATTCTAAGTGATCTTGTCCCAAAATCAGGCAGGATTGCAGAAAGAAAATATTCAGCAGTGGTTGAATCCCTCCTCAGCAGTGGGAATCGTGCTGGGAAATTCACTATATGTGTTATTCCCAAACTACATCAGGTTTGGTGTTGATTGACAGATAAATATCAGCCAGGACATTGTCAGGCTGGTCTCCCCACACATTCCTACTCTTCTTTGGTGCAGTGCCATAAGATTTATATTCACATGATAGAGAAACATGCTTAAATCTATGTCTTATTTGAAAGATAGCACTTGTCACACACCTTCAGTGCCATACTGGAGTGTCAACCAAGATTAGACATACTGATATATAAAATACTGAACTAATGCATAATTAAAGTTGCTGCCCACCTTGGTTTTCAATTTCAAGATTTAAGGATGCAATTTCTGCCTCAAAATAGACTTTGGGTGATGCCATAACAATTATTATCTCAACTATATGTTATTTTATGAATAATAATGGAAACAAAAGTAAACTTGTGGCATTTATAGTACATAATACAAGCTTAAACTTTGGCAGTCTACACATCAATTTAAAGACTATCTCAGTGAGGGAATTGATAGGCATTGGGTCCCTGCTTCCGAGGTGCAACATCGTACCTGAACTGAAAATTTTGTAACAGCAGTAGGTGGGGAAAGTACTCTAAGTAGCATTCTGGGTTATTATATTTGCTGTTCATGAGGAATCAGTGAAAAGTTTTTTTTATATGGATTAAGAGGATAAGAATACACTAGTATAAAGCAATGATAGAAACTGTCAGTATTTTCTGCTTTGGAGAGAATCATTCAACTTCGTGCATCATTGAAGTCAGAGGAAAGGTGCTTGGTAGGTCTTCACAAACTGAAAAACCGAGCGACTGAACAGTAGCTTACTTTTCTCCATGCAAACATAACACCTTTTTGTGACACAATTAAATTACTTGAGGCAGTTGATAGATGTGCAAGACCCTCAGTATCTTAACCAATTAAAAAATGGAGCTGAGTACAAGGTACGAGGAAGATTTTGTGCCTGTTTTAGTGAGAAAACTAATTATAGGCTTAAGGAGCAAGGTAATGATATGTCAGTGCTGTTTAATGTGTCAAGCTCATTCTTTGACACAATAAAATACATATGTGCATAGGATGAGCATACTGATTATTTGAGAGACTTAAGTAATCTGCTTTTAAAGAAATTACCTTTAAAATCGTTAACTGAAGCTGCCATTGAGTTTTGCAGGATAAACGTAAATGTGACAATTAACAAGGAGACATGGTTTGATGAAATAATTTTGTTAAATGATTTTATGACAGAACAAATGGTGTAAATGGAATGACCTGCTAATAATAATCATGATTGATGACAGATGAAGCAATCAGGTATTTCTTGCAAGTTTGAATACCACACACAAAGACTAAAGAAAAATAGCAGAACTGGTTTTATGTGAGACTTGCACTAATGTTTCAATCAAGAGGATGCCTTAACAACCCATGGCAGCAAAAAATTACAGCAACAGGGTTGATTCCGTGAAACTTATTCTCAGCATCAAAGAAAATTTCACTTTTCAGTTGAGTTCTCAGCGTAATGTATAAGAACATTAAAATTTTCAAATCAATCAAAGACAACTATTAATCCAGTGAGCTTCTGCACTGCTACCATTAACAAGGATACTGCAAATGCAATTCCTTACGTCCAGTTAGAACTGAGAGAACTAATTTTTTGTCTATAGCCAATTTCCATCCAGACATTTTTGGGAACCGTGAAAATTAAGAATGACATACAAACTATATCATCAATTTACTTACAGCTTAATAATGTATCACAAGATGGCAGTGGTCACTTCTATTAATTCTCAATAGCATTGTAGCATATCTTCTGTTAACTGCTTGATGGCTGATGCAGGTATCTTCATACACATTCTAGAAACCTAAAGTAGGCAAAATAATCAAAAATGAACCTGTGAAAGTGATTTCTGAGTAGGCCACATAGATTCTGTAAATGAAAATAGGATGTGCCTAAACAGTTACTGCATTACTTATAAACATGCTCCAAACACACTTTAATAATGTGATGTCTCAGTAACAATCTGCATATTTGGTTTGTATTTTAATATTTATATGCAAAATATAAGCTGATAAAAGTTTTGCTTTGTCCATCCTAACTATTTTGCTGTTTCCCCTGACCTACATGCCCCAGATTCAGTTTAGAAAATGGTGTCATCCTCACTTTCACTGAAGATTGCAGTCTCTGACATATGGATAGAGAAAGTACCGCAGCAGTTAGTCATCTAAGTTTAAAACACTGATGCAATAAATGAGAGGAAAAAAAGTAATTGATATTGAAAATATGGTCCAGATATATACACAAAGATTATGGAGAGGGTAATATTTGAGGTGATGACCAGCAGTTTCTTCAGATTTCCAATGACATTGTATTATGCTTTGATTTTTACTTGAACTTAATTCCAAATAATCTTACTTTTCATTTTTTCCTAGATTTTCTTTGAATCAATATACACAATTACTCCTGAGGAAAATACAGAAATGAGCATCTATGTAACTTACACCTGTAAAAGTCAATTTAACTTGATACTTTTCACATTGTAAGATTGTACTATTTGTCCCTTCCTTGTGCACAGGTATCATGAACAAAGAGACAACTGACCCTTTTCTATGCTACCATTATTAGATGGTATATTGGTTAAGTTAGCAGCCAGAATTCTTGACCAATGGTCCAGAGATACATGTTCAAATCCCACCCTGGTGGCTGGAGAACTTCAATTCGAGTAATAAAATAAATTTGAATTTTTTTAAAAAAGCTAGTCTCATTAATGGTAACCATGAGAGTACAGGATTATTGTTTTAAAAAAAAAACTTTCATTGATGTCTTTCAGAGAAGGAAATCTGCCACCCTGATGCAGACTGGCCTTTGTATGACTTCAGAATGACCAACTTTTAACTACTTCCTCAGTTCAAGCACAATTAGACTTAGTTAATGAAAGCTTTCATTGTCAGTGACATCTATACCCTGCGAATGACTTTTTTTTTGCATCTTTGCAATAAGTGAACTGCATTTATAGGGAAGATTACGAGTTCATTCAGTGGGTATTTGATCCACTAAAGGTCACCCCATATTTTTGTCACCTCTACAGTTAATTGGGCTGATTCTGAAGCTTATTAATTTTTATTGGATAGGTAGTTATTGACACTGGAGGCTGGTCTATTAAATTTTGAATCCAATTTCTTCAGAATTCAGCAACAAAGAAAACGTTGACACTTCATTTAAAACATTAGAAATAGTATTAGCTGAAGGACATGCAAGGTCTTTCAGTAAACTACATACATCCATTACTGCTATTTACACTGTCATTGGTTGCTTGACGTGCTTCATTCCACATGCATCTCACTTGCATAATTATATGCTATTGTCAATTCATTTCTTCCAAGTATGATCTTTTGTGTATAATTACCCAGTCAGTTTAGTTGGAGTCATTATAATATGAATAGAATGACCAACTGAAATGTGATGTAGAAGCAGCCACAAGATGGCAATATTGATCAGTGACTGGTACCTGACTACCAGATCAAGTTAACAAAAATGACTAAAACAAATTCCTAAAAAACAAAAGTGGCAAGGCAATTTATGCGAAGTGATTCGATGATATCAGCTGGCATCAGAGAACAGAATAAGAATAAAGTATTTGCAAGCTTTGTATTTCAGATTTATTCAGCTGAATTTAAATTCTCCAGCTGCTGAGATGGATTTTGAACATACCCCACTTCTTTAGCCCAGGTTTCTGAATTACTAGACAATACTATAAACACAATGCCAGTACACCCTTCCATGGTGCTACCCTCGTCCCTTCCTGCACACACCAAATATTCAACATGCATTTCTTTGGCACACAGAATTTCCAGGTTAATGTTCTTAGCCTGCAACAACAAGCCATTCAGCCCAACAGTGTTGGTGGGCCACATGAGCATCCTACTTGTCTCTTTCTTTCCAATTGCCATCACTATATCCTTTGGAGGAAAGCATTCCAGCTATCCACAACCTTTGGTATAAAATATTCAGTAATTTCAGTCAAAAATGACATAGCTCTCATTTAAAATTGTGTCATCATTTTTCTGGATTTGTCCATCAGAGAAAATCATCTTTGCACTTTTTCTGTCAAATCATGTAATTTTAACAATATGATAGATCATTGCCTCGACCTACTAGCTCAGGGTGGTACAAACACAATTAATACAACCTGAAAGGTCATTGGCCTGCAATGTTAACTCCATGAATGCTGCCTGACCTGCTGAGGAATTCCAGTATTTTGTTGTTATTTAACATCTGCAGTATTATAATAGAACCTGACCTTGGAATGTAACCATTAAAGCCCTGGTACAATTCTTGTCGATCTGTGCCATTTCAAATTCCAAGACCAACAATTCTTCACTGAATGCAGAACTCTGCAGACACCAGGTTGTGTCTGCAGCTGAAGCATTACTTCCTCACTTTTATCTTGAGATAAAAGACCGAACTATTATTATCCTTTTGATTACACAAGCACATTTTTTTGTTATATGTACATGAACACTTAAAGCCCTCCACTGTCCCTGTATACATTCAGAAAATACTTTTTATTTGTCTTTCCCAGCTCTAATTGATAATCCCATTCTTCCACAACTAGCAGAATCTGGTCTACACACCTTGTTCTTTTGTGGAACTCTTTCCCATCCAAATCATTTACTGTTTCCCAAACTTGGCATCATCAGTAAATTTAGATATTCAATTTTACACTTTCATGCCAACTCTGAAGAGTAATGCCGGAAGTTTAGAACCACAGACATATCCCAGGAGAACAGCATTTGTGGCATTCTCAAAATCAAAAGATAAATCATTGATTTTACTCTGTTTCCTACTGCAACGCGGCAATTAATTAAAACATTTCAGTCACGTAAAAATGAATTTTCAAACAAAAAATCATCACAAAAGCTATCATGACTATATCCTGGCCTACTCATGGCCTCGATCCACTCTCCCACTATCACATTTCAACTTCCACATGGTCCCCATGCACTGCTTTGGAATAGTGGAGTAAAACTCTTTGTGCACATTAAACATGCAAGGCTATTGTGGGCCTTGTATACAATAGAATTTGGCAGCATTGCTAGTTCACACAAACTATGCATTCACCTGCTACTCATTGCTTGTTTAAGGCAGAAGAATTTCTCAGCATCTCTGTTCCTTTCTTCACAGATGCTGTCTGAATATCTCCAGGGTTTTCTGTTTATTTCCCAGCTTTCACTAGATATTATTCTTTCAACTATTATTTTTGTTTCTTCTGAGGTCCTGTAAGTTTCCTAGCATGCATCAGCGAGTTTGAGCTGAAGTAATAGTTGATTCCCTGCACGCAATTGTGAGTAACTTTAATTTACAACATACTTTCAAACTTCAAAGAAAGCTTTACCTCAGACACTGGTCATTTCTAGGTCATTTTATGTCACTCCAGAAATTCAAGCAGGCACTTCTCAACACGAGTCTGACCACATCTGTCTCAAGTGATGCCATATCCTTTTGGACTCTTGCCAGGGAACTATGCCTACGTTGTCCCAAGAGTGTTCATTGTTGAGCACCTGAAGAAAACTGGGTTTTGATGGTGCTGGACTGGAACCACACTAAGGTAATTTGAATTACTTACATTTTTTCCTTCAGGTTTGCCAATTCCGCCAAACAATCTGATCCCCACCTCTTCCCCAATCAAACCAGTGTTTGAGCCCATCTCCCCCATAGTTAAGCCCCAACCCTCCGATCACTATTTCCTTGACCCCTCAAATGCCTCGAAGTGAAATTCAAAGAACTGTAGATGGTGAAAATCCACAACTAATGCACAACTTTCTCTCATGAAGATCTTCAACCTGAAGCATTGTCTCTTTTTCTCATTCCCTAGATGCTACCTGACTTATAAAGTGTTTCCAGCATTTTCTGTTTTTGGTGCAGTGGAGGCCTCAATCTCCAGCACAGCCCCACCCTGAAGAGATACCACGCAAAGACCACATAATGACCCTTTAACAGCATATTATTTCCAAGGGCTTTTTCTGAGTTGAAAGTTTATAAAGAACACATCAACTATTTATGAAGTTAAACCCAGATGGAAATTTCAGCCATTGGATACATCCAGATTAGTTGCTGTTAATCACAATACTCCTTGTCTCAGCCATTAGAGTATTCCTGAAACTCCAGGACCCATTTCTAACTATTCATGTAACCCGGCTGATTCCTTAGAGGGATTGAGATCACAACCCAATGCTGCTAGACATTGGCCACCTTCCCAATGCTCCAAATCACACAGCCACATTGTTTGATAATGTACCCTCCATGGTACAACATTATAAACCCCATCACCCACCACCCTCCCATCTCCTTTTTATTTATCCATTCCAGGTCCATACTTCCTGTTGACTCATTTTCTTTTATTTCTCCCCACTCAAGCACTCTGCAATTTGAAATCCCTGCCTCAGCTCTCCTGGTCCATCTTACTCTTCCAGCTTTAACTCCCAGGTGACACCATGTTTTTGGAACCATTTAGTTAAAAGATGAATGAGAGCAGGTGGGAGATGATAAGAAATAAAAGAACTGCAAGAACACTTGCTGGAAATTCGAAACACACGAGAATGCCAGAAATACCCAGAAGATCAAGCAGCTTCTATGGAGAGAGAAAATCTGAGCTAAACAACTTTGGCCTCCTCCCGATCACAGGCATTCCCTCTGCTCTCGCCACTCCTACCTGTCCTAGCAACTTAATCAAGTATTATTTTCCCACCTCTCCAGTTCTGATGAAAAGTCATTAACATTAAATGTTAATATTATTTCACTCCCCACAGATGCTTCCTAACTTGCTAAGTATGTTCAGAACCTTGTTTTCTTTTTGTATTTCCGATTTCCGTCATCTGCAGTTTTTTTTATTTTGCTCTGGGCTTTTCTTGACATCCTTGACGGACCTGTTGAGGCACATATTCCCAACTGCTCACATGTTGAAACTGCGCTTTCCCAATCCTATTCTATGCTCTTATGACATTAGAAGGAGACCATTTGACCTATCGAATCTCTGCCAGCTTTTGGGGCAATCCTCAGAACCATTCCCCCAGTACAGGAAATGAGACAAAACCTATGCCAGGAATGAGTAAACAACAATAATTTCAATGTGGACAGGGGCGTCAGAAGTGCAGTTGAGAGTATGGCTGAGGAGATTGGTAACTCCAGAAATGTTGTGGTAAGGGAGAATTTTGGGAAACGGAAACTGCATTTGGAAGAGGCTTGGGGGAAGAATCTTTGAATGGGATAGAAAGAAGACTGGCAAAATAACTTTGGAGGGGATACATTTGGAGAGAATATGATATATTTTAAAGGTGTGCTCCCCATATCATTAACTCTGAGCATTACCCCTGTTTACCGAGCTATAGCCCTGAAAATTCTCAATATTAAAATTCTCGTCCTTTTTTTGAACCTCTGAATTGCCTCATGCTCCCTATCTTAATAACCTCCTCCAGCCTTATAGCCATCTGTGCTCTTCCAATTATGCCCCCTTATAGTATAAGCTTCATTTTTCACAGCCATATCTCTGCTACTGAAACACTGGGTTAATGGGCTACTGCTTCTGTTGGAGAGTCTCTAAAACATACCATGTGGGCACATGAAGTATTGCTAACATTGCAAATAGTTACAAGAAGGCCTACACTATTCTGATATTAAATTTTATGATAATGCCATGTATATATAAAAAAGCAAATCCAGTTATATAAAATAGATGTAATTAGAACATTAGTTGTCTCAAGTTCTTGAGGTCTTGTAAATATTTGAATCTTGGCAGAACTCCATTAATGCAATCCATTGGCTAAGATCCATTTTAATTGAATCATGATGTGAATGTTCAACTGAGTCAGGATATGTTGTTTGGTCCTGCTAATGTGGTTATCAGACTGTCACAAACATATTTGTCATCTAAACCTCCAGGCATTGATAATATTGCCAAATGGAGGCCATTTGCTTGCACTAAGATAATTCCAGTAGTTTGGGCAAATATGTTTCCTTTCCTAGTTCTCCGGAGAAGTTGGCAGATGCCCTGCTCTGTATAATTTGGTAGCTATAACATATCATAACCATTTGCACAAAGTGGCTCTACAATCCAATATTGAGGTCACTGTCAAAATAATTGTACTTTGAAGACTTAAAATATACATTAATAGGATGCAACAGACTTTAATTTCACACCTTTTATTACCTCCTTTCTAGACTCTTGCTTCTTAAAGCTCCCACATTCTGGTGGATTAACACTTGACTTTGCATGAATGCAAGCTTTTTTCATTGTCCTCTGATGCAGCTTCATTGCTCAGTTGCTGACCATGCATTATTGCATAAGGCACTTCAGCCTTTTGAGATATCTACCAGTTTTGTTTACATACGTCCTACTGAAAAATACTTCATACTTCCTGTCCATAGATTTTCCCCATGATAGTTCTGGCACATTTACTGCAGTCAGCTTTCTTATTGTTTTGAATTTCGCTTTACTAAAATGCATAGCTTTGGTTTATGGCTTTCCCTTCTTCCTTTTAGACCAGTATGAAGCTGAATCATAATAAGATTATTGTTTTCGGAACGTTAGTTAATTCTGCTCTGTTACTCACTACTAAATCTAACAACAGTAATTTCCTAATTGGGAAAGATACAATGAGCCAAAGACAACTGGATTCTCCTGCTGGAAGGTAAGCAGAAGTGTAGAACATCTACCTGCCTGTGTGTCTGCTATTAAGCTGGTGTAGCTTTCTCCCTGGCCACCTTTATTATGCATGTAGGGTGAACTAGGATCATTGCTGCTGCACCTATTGAGTTATTGTTGTTGGGAGAGATGGATAGAGAGTGCAAGGATAGAGAGTGCAAATGTACCCTTCAAATGCATGTTCACAATAAATGTCCAAGGTGAAACATCAATTATGAAAATTAGAAATCTGTATGAGGCAGCAGCAAATCAGGAGAGACTACGCAAGATGCCATGTTTGAAGCCCTACATGTCAAGTGAAGGTTGATGAAGGTAGATAAGGCTAATCCTACACCCATCTTTCCCAGTCATCAGCTTCCCACACTACCTTGTTTTAATCAACCAAGGACATTAAACAGAGTTGGCATTTATCTGCTCTCTTTCCACAATGCTATTGCTTTCAACAGGTATACATTTTGGATGATCAGAGCCCTAAAACTCCACTTGAATATATCCAATCTGCTACAGTAAAATCACTGGAACTCTCAGAAACATGCTATGAGTGAATGTCTTCAGCCATTGATACATTTCCCAGGAGGTACCTTGGAAGTTACAACAGTCGGTTGGGAGCAAAATTGTGAAAATTTCAGGTCCTGGAATTTAATCATAAAAAAATACTATTGTGAAAAAGCACACAATTCCAGAAGACATTCTCACCTGGGAAAATACTGGTGTCTTGTAAGTTGGCTTGAATGATCATTAGCAATGCCCAGAAATGAGGAACACAGATGCAGTCATCACTTTGGGATATATTCATCTGATTTAATTTTGCAGCCCTGCATTATATGCAATGTAAAAGACACATATAGAGTAATAAAACTCAATCTTTATAAATCTAAAGAAGCCAACAGAAAGCAATCATTACTTTTCTTTAAATGCTGCAGTTAATCTTTAGAAATAAAGCTACTAAGCACAATCACCAGTTTTTGAAACAAATTAATGAAAATCAGGAGGATTAAGTAGAAACACCCTGTGATCCAGGAATTGGCAGTTAGCAGTGGTGTGATTCCAGGAAACATGCTGATATCAGCAAGTTCCAGAGAAGGGCACCTGAAAAGCATTAGTGAGCCAATTATTACACGTTAGCAGTGTTCTACATTCTTGATGAGTGAATAAGTGAAAATCTGCCATGAGCTCAATGAAAATTAGGTATGTAAAAAAATCTTAAAGGAACAAAAACCTTTCCATTGGCCTTGAAATAAAAAAGCAGTCTTAATGTTTTATTGCTAAAGCAATAAATTGTAAAATAGCAGAAGATAGCTTAATCCTGATGAAAGGCATTCAGAGTTCTGACAGAGAAAGATAAAAAGCACAGGGAGCTTTGATTTCATTAGTGACCATCATTCCAGTATATTTTTTAAACTGATCTACACTGCAAACTTTCCCAATGATCTTGACATCCATTGGAAGCTTTTATTTATCTTGATGTAATATCTCAAGGAAGCATCGGAATGGATTATCCTGCATCCTGCCCAGACTCAATGCCAGCAGTACTCTCTCTGTACTTAATTTTCTAGATGTGGAGGGGTGCCGTTACACCCCACTCACCCCCAAAACCCGAGAGGCATCCATTGAGAAAAAGCTCACAGCTGCCAAAGAGTGGCATAAATATAAACTGGGAAAGAGGGCTCAACTTGGGTTTACGAAGGAAATGAGAGGTACAATTAGATCCACAGAGGAAGCATTAAAATGCCAGAGAAAGCAATGTGCCTGAGAATTGGGAGCAACTTAGAATTCAGCAAAGGAGCAACAAAAGAGGGAAGATGGGAGTATGAGATTAAGCTTGCAGGGAACATAAAAACTGATGTAAGTACGTGAAGAGAAAAAGGTTAATGAAAATGAGATCTCCTACAGTTAGAAACAGGAGAAATTATAACTAGGGACAAAAATATCAAAACAATTAAGCATATACCATCATTCTATCTTCACAAAGGACACAAATACCTCCCAGGTACGTTAGGGTCAAGAGAAAATGAGGAACTGAATGAAATCAGTATTAGTAAAAAAAAAGTGTTAGAGAAATTAACGAGGCTAAAGGGCCACAAATCAATAAGGTGGATAATCTACATCCCAGAGTACTAAAGTAAGTGGCTCTGGAAAAGGTGGATGCTCTGGTGGTCATCTTCCAAAATTGTTTAGATTCTGGAGCAGTTTCAAGCCTAAAATGCTGTTTAAAAGGGGAAGGAAAATTCTAGAATCTATTATAAAAGTTTCAAAGACCGAACCTCAAAGCATTAACAGATTTGGGCAAATTCAGCATAGGTTTATGGAAGGGAACTTAATGCTTACCAAATGTAATGGAGGTTTTTTTTTTAAGTACCTAACTGGTTGAACAGACAGGGAGGACCAGGGGAGATTCTGTATTTGGATTTCAGGAAGTTAAGTGTTCTCTTTCAACCCTCAGTAAAATAAATTTGCTAAAGTAGACCAGACTAATGAATCATTCATCTTTGTATATTTTGTGTGATAATGCGGTTAAATACAGCTTGGCTCGTGTTTACTCCCATGAAGAGTGTTTCATTTTCACTGTCTGAGACAGCCCTTACTTAAAATGGAATCATATTATTAATGAAAAGTTTTTAGGTGATCACTAACTAAAAGTTTTCTACAATTTTTCTACAATTAAGTTGAAATTTCCACCATTTGTAGATTAGGACCTTTTGTTTTAAAGGAATAATTTAGAAGGAAATGAACTGTAATTCATAGAATCATAGAATTGTTAGTGAACAGAAGAAGGTCATTAGGTCCACTGTCTGCTAGTAACAGGTGGAGCAATCCTCTCAGTCCCATTGCCCTAATCCTTCCCAATATTCCTGTTAATTTTACTCTTTAAGTGTCTGCCCAATCCCCTTTTGAAAGGGAGGAATGCTTTATTTAGTAGTATTTTCAAAATTCTCCCTTCCTCACTCAGGATTAAAAAGAACAATACCTGCAATATACCATCAATCTCATTGATCTGTGAAAACCCCAGAGCAGTCTATGGTTCATCCTATCTACGTTAAAAATTAAAACAATGACTAAGTAGCAGGTGTATTTAGTGGTTTAAAGTACTGAAAATATACTCCTACTCACTTATATTTTAATTTTGCCAAGCACATAGTTTCCTTTGGAGGTGTGAAGATGAGGTTGGGATTTTTCTTTATTTTTGACATAAGCAGGATGTCGATGTAATCAAGTTTGAGACAATTACCAAATGTTACGTACCAGCAACAAAAGAAACACACTGAGACATGTATAAGTGTTAAAATCTACTTTATTAATAACTACTTATGATAAT
>JARFYF010000074.1:28788637-28799988 GCA_030265395.1 Rhina ancylostomus | reverse complement strand
TTTAACTTTAGAGCTGCCTAGGTAGCTGTAATTATTTTATTAATTACTTAGTGCAGATGTAATTGCTGGTTTGATCAGTGCACCCATGAAGAATGGTAAACAAGAGTTGCTGCAGTGCATTATATAATGAAATTTGTAGAAATAGGTTTAGCACAGAACTGAAAAATGTCCTTCTATCCTGAGTAGTAATCACTAGCGAAATGTGGAGAAGGTTCAGATTCATGTAGCCTACAAGTTACCATCAAGAACTCATTGGAGTACACTAAATTTGGACAGGGGAGTGAATGTGACTGTACACAAAGTAAACTGGTTTATTAATTTCCTGAATAGATGTAAAAGGGGCCTCTTAATCTTACATAAAATGTACACTTTTTTGCATTATGTAAAAATCAAACATTTCTACATTTGTAGGATTATGCAAAAAAATTACTGCATATAAAAATTCCTACAAATATCCTACCAAAGATAAAATGTAATTTCAGTACAGCATTTAAATAATACACCACATTTTAATCACAGAAATGAAGTATACAATAGCATTTGGATTTGGTCTGTGAAGTAACAGCCCCTTATAATTGTGTACTATATATATCCATCCCAAGTGACCATAAAGCTGAAACAATGAGATCAATACTGATAGGTCACTTCTTGCCTAATTCACTTTAGATTGGGGTTTCATGATGTACATTAATAAAATGGTAAAGCAAGGAAAACATGAGCAAACACCTTTTATTCACACTTTACAAAAAGCTACTCATTGAATCTACTACAAACAATACTACCAATAATTAGTTTACTGATTATAAATTGGACATGTTTGCTAATAGTACAAACAAAAATGACTGCAGGTCCCAGACAAGGGTTCATCATAAATCTATTATGGGTATTTATTACATTTTCAACTTAGCAAGTTGAACTCAAATTGCGCATTGCATCCTGGTTTTGTCTGCACCAATTATTATTTAAGTGCTTTGTCTTTAATTAAATGTTTTAAAAGAGTTAAAATTTGTCACAATCAACTTAGCTGCATTCCACATTAACTGTAAACCGGAATGAAGACTGGTCCAATTTTTTTGAACGCCATGTTGTGTTCTTTTGTCTCCCTGCCTGCAGTCGAAACTAAAGAGCTAGATCAAACTATACCTCTGGCTCATTCAATGCATAATATAGTACAAGCTAATTCCAAAGGCTCCCCCTTCTTCCCCCTAGCACCTTAAACAAAAGCATAGCAAAAGCTAACCTACTAAAGCTTGCACACTTGGCTTTAAGAATATGCTACCAATGGCACAATGAACAGAGAGGAGAGATATAGCACTGGTCCAGCTGAAAAAACACAAAACCATGACCATTTAAAAATTAATGGATTTGAAACTTTGTCTGGAAGACCTGCACGGAAAACATAGCTCAGTTCTAGTTTACACTGCTTCAGAACATTAAAATTCCTACCAAGGAATGCTACTTCTTTACAAGATCAAAGCACACAACATTGATGGTGTATGGTCTCACATGATGCAGCTTTCCTTGGTGAAAAGTAGCACTGTGCAAAGAGACAGAAGCAGTGCTAGGATACAAAGGGTTAAAGTTACACTCTGTACCCAACCTGATCAACATGTGGTGTTCATTGCTCCACAAGGAAAAAAATGCCACAGAGCTTATACAAAAGTGTCTTCATAAAATCTCACAAATCTTTAACAGTTTTTATTTTTTTAAAAAAATCTCAAAGAAGATGCTCAGGATTTCTCCGCGTGCACAGGCAGTGCTGGTTCCAAAAATCCCCTCAAAAATAAAAGTTGATGAGGCACATCATGTAAAAAAAATCAGAGGAAGTTGGGTAATTCAAAGATCGTAAGGTTCAAATGCTGATACCAAATCCTGAGGAGTGAAATACTTGAATTTAAATCAACTGTGTCCTCAACTGTAAAAGTAGTACATGAGTTACAAACCCAGAACAGTGCAAATAATAGCAGAGGAAACCTGTTGCAACTTCTTTTTTTTTTACAAATGTTTTTTTTAAAGCATGAAACAGATAAAAATTTAGCCTTAGTTTACAATACAATCATTTTTCCAAATCTGTTTTAAATCTTTTTAGTACAAAACACCTTAAATCAGGTCTTCTATGGTTCATATACAATCATTAAAGGCTAAATTCAAATTTATACAAACACTTCTCAAAAGTGTGGGAGTGAAGTATGGAAAGAAAGGTCCTTAATGGCTACTACTGGCCTGAAAAGGTAGTGCTATACAGAATTTTTGTGCAACAATATACAGTTGGTTCCACTTTAGCAAATTATTTTGTCAAGTAGGCAATTTAAAAAAAACTCAATTCATTTGCACTTGTATATTTTGCTTTGAATGAACATGCAATAAAACTGGGGTAAGACTACACAGAACTGCCAAGTTATGGTGATGTTTTCAAGGATGTTTCATGGAAACTTAATATCCCTGTTTAACTTTGGCTTGAAGTATTCTCATTTCTATTGAAAAGGAAGAAGAATTGGAGGGCTATTGGACACTAAGGCAGAAATTTATTTCTTAACAAAAGGAGTGGGATGGGAAAGAATCAATATGTATAAACCCATCTTAATGCACTGCCTATTGCAATGATGAGTTTAAAACTAAATACAAAGTAAATTTAGAGAGCAAATGAAAAAGAATTGATCATTGATACACCAACTAATGAAAATTCCTTTACATGTTCTTGGTCTGATTATAAATTCTCTCCCTCAGATTTCCATTCATACTGCATTCTAACACACTGTAGCAACTTACAAAGACCTCCCATTGTGTCAGAAAAAGTCCACATTGCCACCTTTTTCATTTGAAATGTTTAATTCTTAGTTGTATTTCAAAGTGCACTGCTGGATTTTGAAATGTGAATTTCTGTTCTGTGAATATTCATACACAATAAAAGTGAATTTCACCTCCTCCCCAAGCCATCCCACCCTCCTAACCACCACTCCAATTCTAAAAGGAATCAACTGTTTAAACTTGTGTAAAGAAACTGGAAACTTTGTTTCATTTTCCACTAAAAATGCATAAGCATAAAGCAGTACAGGCTTTGTAAAGAAACCCATTTTCAGCATGTCTACGGTATACAAAGTAGGAAATAGGGCTCAATTTCATTATCTGTAAATAGCACCAGACTACTATTGTTTATTTAGACAAGCTATCCAAGAAACAAATTTAAAACTGATTAAGAACATAATTTTGACAACAATCCTATTGGCCATACTTCACTCCTCAGTACTTTGATTTTACAATTTTACAAGATTGTTTAAGAGGCTTCCCTCCAGAGTACACACACAACTACCTTCTGCCTGGCAGATGGATACCATTCACTGGCGACACAAAAGGCAGTAAAAGCTCTAGTTGTGCAAAAAGTGAGAAATGGTCTGATGGGATGTGTGGATGTGGGCAGCCACTTATACTGTTTTCTATCAGCCAATTCGGATCCAAAGGTCCAAGAACACCCAGTATGTTAATGTGAGGCTTCGAGTAGAAGATGTAGTCAATAATACCCTACAGTCAAATGAAAAAAAAATTAATTTTAAACATTCAATCTAGGTTAGCAGCTTCAAATTTTTAAAAATACTGATATCACATAAAAGCAGCTGCATCCAAATTAAATTCAAAATGGAAACCAGCACCAACTGTAGCAGAATGCATCAGTTAATAAAATATCAAGATAAAAATGACAGCTTCTCAAAATGTTCACTCTGCCACCTAAAACTTGATTGAATCAATGCATGAAAACAATTAACAATCTTACTAGTAATTCAATGGCCTTAAAACCAGAAAATTGAAATAATAGACTCATGGCCATAGTCTCAACCCAACCATGGGAGGATGGCAATAATGAATGTAAACATAGGCCGGAAGTGCCTTTCTTGGATCCAGTCTATCCTCCCTGACTCTCTCCCAAGTAAGAACCTCCTCGACCATGAATCTCGATAGGCAAGTACTGCATCGCAGAAGGCAGCATCCAAAGAATACAAGATAAAGACTGGGAAGCAGGTTAATGTGACATACACTGAAAAACTGGGATAATGGAAGAGTTGTTACAAGAAGCAGAATGAGGGGAAAAACAATCATGGGAGCCCATGGGATTGTATGTATACTGGCCATTAATCTATCCCCTGAAATAGAGGTAGAGAACTTGAGGAAATGGAGGCAGGGAAAGCAAGAATTGGAGGTGGATAATATGAAGATTACAGCAGGATGGATACTGGCAGCAAACGTGATGAAACTTTCTAATACAACGAGATAGCAAGAAGCAATACTACGTCAATGTATTAGAAAAAGTGAGAAGACCAGAGGAGGATGGAAAGTTACCACATACCCCGTAGAGTTAGATCATGAAGGTGTCCATTACTACAGCTTTGGTTGGGAATTAGTGAATGGAATACTTGTTCTACCTGCAGAGATATGTTGAGGTTTTAGCCTGTAAATTATCCAAGTAATCCAAGGAAATTATGAGGGCAAAAAAAGTCATGAGATATCACTGGCAGACAAGATAAAGGAGAATCCCAAAAGATTTTAGGTATATTTAAGAGCAAAAGGGTAGCTAGAGAGAGTAGGTCCCCTTAAGGATTAATGTGATGTGTCTGAAACCACAGGAAATGGGTGAGATCTTAAATGAAGACTTCTCATCTGCCAGGGAAGGTTTTGAATTCAAAAGGAGAGAACAGTAATATCCTGGAGCATGTCAACATTATAAAGGAGGTGGTGTTGGAGGCCTTGATATGTTAAAAGGTGAATAAATCCCTGGGGCCTGATCAGGAGCATGCTAGGATGTTATGGGAATCAAGAGGGGAGATTTCTGGGGTGTTGGCAGAGATATTTGTATTTTTATTAGCCATAAGTGAGATATTGGAAGACTGGAGGATAGCTACTGCTGTACTTTTGTTTAAGAAGGGCAGCAAAGATATGCCAGAGAACTAAGAGATGGTGGGCCTTACATCAGTGGTTGGAACGTTATTGGAAAGAATCAGAGCTATTTGTATTTGGAATGGCAAGGATTGATTAAGAATAGTCAGCATTGTGCCGTGCATGGGAAGTCATATCTCATGAATTTGATAGTCTTTTTGAAGAGATGACAAAAACAATTGACGAGGGCAGGACGATAGGCATTGCCTACGTGGACTTCAGCAAAGCATTTGATAAGGTCCTGCATAGTAGGTCGGTTTGGAATGTTAGAACACATGGGATCCACGGCAAGTTAGCAATCGGGATACAAAATTGGCATGGGGTAGGAGGCAGAGGCTGGTAGAGGAGATTTTCTTTTCTCAGATTAGAGGGTTGTGACCAGTGGTTTGCCAGTGATTGGGGCTGGGTCCTCTTGCTTGTCATCGCTGTTAATAATTTGAATAAAAATGTAGGTGGCATGATTAGTAAGTTTTCAGATGATACCAGAATTGGTAGTATAGAATTTTTAAAAACATTAAGATATCACTAAGTGTGGGGGAAAAAAAACAAATAACAATTTGCTTCACACCAATAAGCAATAAAGATTAGCCCTCACACTGTCAAGATTATTAAGATATCCATTTTATATTGAATTATGAAGAACAAATTCCTTGATTACATTGTTAAACATTTAACGTTGACATACATACTTTGAAATCAAAGGTGTAGTTTGTATAAGGCATCAGACCATTCTCATAGGCACTCTTCAAGTTAAAGCCATGAGTGATCCTTGCAGTGGGAGTTCCATTTTTTCCAATATTACTGAATTTCATAAGACAGTCACTATATCTTAGCTCCTTGAAATCCTTGTGGTTTGTATCAACTCCTCCAGTGGCCAAGTATTCCACAACACCTGAAAAGGGAAAAAAAATTCATTCTAAAACCACTACCATTTTGTGCTTTAAAAAAAAAACAAAAAATGTTGATGATTAAATGTCTTTGCTTCCAAGATAAGGAGATACACAGTTACAAAACTATGTATTACAGCATGACATTGACAGGACACAGACTGGGCTGAGAAGTGGCAGATGGAGTTCAACCCAGAAAATTGTGAAGTGACACACTTCGGAAAATCACATTTGAAGACAGAATACAAGGTTAATGGCAGGGCTCTTAGCAGTGTGAAGGAACAGAGGGATTTTGGAGTCCATGTCCATAGATCCCACAAGGTTGCTGTGTAGGTCAATAGGATTGTTAAGGCCACGTATGGTGAGTTGGTCTTCATTAGTCAGGGTATTGAGTTCAAGAGCTGCAAGGTTAGGTTGCAAGCTCTATAGAACGCTGGTCAGACCACACTTGTGTTCCGTTCTGGTCACCTCATTATAGGAAGGATTTGGAAGCTTTAGAGGGTGCAGAGGAAATTTACCAGGATGCTGCCTAGGTTGGAGAGCATGTCTTGTGAGGGCAGGTTGAGTGAGCTAGGGCTTTCCTCTTTGGACAGGAGGATGAGGAGAGGTAACTTGATAGAGGTGTACAAGATGATAAGCAGCATAGATTGAGTGGACAGAGACATTTTCCCCAGGGTGAAAGTGGCTAACACAAGGGGGCATAATTTTAAGGTGATTGGAGGAAGGTATAAGGGGGATGTCAGAGGCACGATGTCAGAGTGGTGGGTGTGTGGAATCCACTACTGGCAGAAGTTGTAGGGGCAGATACATTAGGGACATTTAAAATATTCTTAGATAGCTACATAAATGATAGAAGAATGGAGGGCTATGTGGGAGGAAAGGCTTAGATAGATATCAGAGCAAGATAAAATGTCAGCACAACATCATGGTCCGACAGGCCTGTACTGTGCTGTAACATTCTATGTTCTATAAAACAGGACAAGTGAGCCAGTGTGAGGGGGCAAATTGACCGGCGTGGCAAGAGTCTCCATTTCAGAGATGCAGACCTCCAAAGTTATCTTTTGAACCTAACTGCAACAGTCATACTTATTAAGCCTACCTTTGTAGCCTTAATGAGATATATCTGCCCCAGCAGAATTGATTGTACTTGAGATAGTACATCACTTTCCTTGCTCAACACCTCACTTTATAAAATGAGGGTCACTGAGCCTTTGCTTAGACACTTGCAGGTTCAAACGTTGCCAAACTGTACAAATCCCACCCCCCAGGTTAAGAATGCCCGACTTGCTTGCAGCTTGCATATGAATGAATATTTGGGAGACCAGCGGAATGGATTTGCCGGATGCTGCGGGGCTGCAGGCATCTTCTGCCGTCGAGGAACTCTGTTCATAGATGTACTGACGTGACTGTCCGTGTTATGAACAGTTCACAGGCACAAAACCCTGAGAAAACCTATCATTGCTTTTCCTACTCCAGTGACACTTTGAATTGAAGTACATTGTAAGTGAATTAGTACCCAAAGTTTTCATCACAAGCCTTAGCTAATTTTTTTTAAATATACAATTAAACAAGTTGCATTAAGTTAAAATAAGATAATGGAAACCTTTTAAAAACAAAAAAGGACCATTTGGATAGTTTGCTCATCACACCTCCTCCAGGATGCACTAATTCACCCACTCAAAATAAACAAGTATCGTTTTAGTAATGCAATATTGCTTCATTCTGTTCAAAAATGTACAAGTTTAACCCGCATTTGGCCACAGGTTATGAACACATGTCCCAGTAACTTAAAATACAATAGTAGTTTACATCTTGAATTTGCATATCAATGTACCATTAAGGAAAACCACAGGATTACCAGGTTTATTTCCAATGAAAGTGCGCCAATTAAATAGAATTTTATACAATCATAATACCTGAAGAAATGATCCAGAATACAACATTAACAGCAGTGAAATTACTGTTAAGAAAAAGAATGACACTCCATTGCCCAGATGCTTATTTTTAAAATCATAATCAACTGCTAGACTTCTTGAAAATACCACATTAAATATTCAGTTTGACATAGGCAGTGCAGAGATGTGAAACAGGATAAAAACCATCTAGTAGGTAAAGCAGAAACAGATTAAACAGAAGTTCTTTTGTCACGCCATTTTGTTTTTTTTAAAAAATTGCTTGGATGAATGACATTTGAAGCCACACTTTCAGCTGTACCACTGTGGCCTTGCATCTAATATTAGACAACTACAAATTCAACTTATTTTACTTAATAATTCACAAGATTCATCTGGACAACCGGATAGCATTTGTGGGTGAGAAGTAACCTAGTTTTAATTAATGCTCAAAGTAGGCACATCTAGAGTATATTACAATTAAAAAGGTAGATTAGTGATTCTTACCCGAATCTGGCAGTGAATTGAGATCTGCACAAAGTACAAGTGGAATGACATTAAGATCTCCTGAGACGGCACCTGGTCTGAGTGTTCGAGAAGCCTTTTCAATTATATTCTTCACTTCAGATAGGAACATCATTGTTTGTATCAGCTTTACATCAGAATACTCAGGATCCCAATGCATATGTGCATTTGCAACAAGAATGAGCTGCTTTTCCATCCCATGAAAAGACTTCCCAGCTAAGATTTTAAAAAAATACATTGTCAGGAGATATCTAGTTTTAAAAAGTAAAAACTAAATTAGGGTATATCAAATTGATGGATTTCTCAGGCATAAATATCTAGAATGCAAAGGTGTTACATCGGCACACATTTCTGATTGACAAAAGCTTTAATATCACACATCACTTTTTTGTTTAGCTTTGTCAACTTTATTTTAAATGTCTACATTTTCAAGAATTTTTGCACTTCGCATGCAATCAAGCTCTGTCAAGAACAGTGGTGAAGCAGCACCTTAGCTTTACTTTCTACATTATTCAGTTGGATTCCAAATCATTTTACAGCTTTTTTCATCATATAATGTTGTTTAAATGTCACTAAAGTAGATTCTGTACATTAACACATGCCGATGCTAGAATGTGGAATTCTTTAGAATACAAGAATTCAGTATTCAAGTCAGGCACCAGCAGGTTTATAGCATAGTGCATTTTCCACATAGGGTTGCCAACAGTCCCATGGTACTTCCCAAATCTGAGAGGGACATAGTCCATCCTACATGACAGCAATACAGTGGACAAATTTTGCCATAAATACAATAGAAACTGCAGGGGTAGAAATCCCCAGGATAGCTACAACTTCTCAAAAGGAGTGACCAATGACATCTTCACTCAATTTACTCCAATGACCATAAGGTGTGCTGTGAAGACTGCACTGAAAACTCCAAAGACCCAACATCCCTCAGTCTGACCTCATCCCAATTCCCAGCTGTGTCTTCTGTTTACAGACTCCTGTTATTGATACAAGTTTCTTTTCATTTACTTCTGAGCACTTGATTATCAATACCTTGATCAGCATGGACAAGTTGGGCCAAAGGGCCTGCTTCTGTACTGTATAACTATGAAAAAGAACCTCAAATTATACTGCCCTTAATCTTCTCTAGTCTGAGGCAAACAACCCCAGCTGCTAATATCTACATATCTTCATTACTGATGCCATTCTGGAAAATATCTACTGAGGATGCCATCTGTCTAAATGCCTTAGAATAAACTAAAGAAAATTCCAACTGGGACACAACTAGTGATTTATAATGGTTTAGCATAAGATTACAAAAGAAAGTCTGCTTTATTTACAAAGCCAAGGATTCAGTATGCCTTTTAAAATTTGTTGGTGACCCAATTAGTTCTACTATAATTCACAATTGTCATTTTGTGATTATTAATCTTAAGGCTGGAATTGCTACATTAGAAAAAATAAAAATACCCATGATTAGAGGATAATTTGGAAAGCTGGCTTAGACTAACAACAGAAAATAAAAATTAAGTATTCCCGCCCCAAAAGAGGTAGGTTTTACCCCCACAAAGAGGGCAGTGAGTATATTGAATAAGCTGCCGTGGGTGGTGGTAGAGGCTAGTACAATTGCAGCATTGAAAAAGCATTTAGACAGGTATAAGGAATAGAGATATTGGCCAAATGCAGGAAAATGGGATTAACATGTCTAGGCATCACAGTCAGCATGGACAGGTCAGGCCAAAGAGCCTGCTTCCATGATGTATGATTCCCGTTATCTGTCTGTGCTGCCTAGAAACTCAACAAGGCACTAAACCTTTGAGATGCAGTGTTACAGCATGTATTTATCAGCAGCACTGCACACAGAACAGATGAATCCAGACAAGTTGGTAAATACAAATCTCCATTCAAAATCAAAAAAAAGGCAGCAAGTTTGTACATGTAACAAGTCCTGGCATCCAGGCCAGCACATTAAATAAGCATCTGTTTAACATTTAGTTCATGTTCTCCTTCATTTTTCAACTATAGTGAGACCCTATTTGATTCAAAAGCATTCTTTTACAGGTCAAAGCACCAGTCAGGCACCCATGGGACCTGACGGGTGCTGGACTACAGAAATTTTCCCCCAATCATCATCCTCCAAGCAAAAGAACTGCTCTTTTGAAAAGGCTATTGGCCGAGTTCACAAAAACGGCACAAGTAGGTTATTTAGTTACAGATCTTAGTTAATTTTAGATCTATGTTAGATCTTGATAAGAATTAGTTATTTAGTATAGATCTATGCTACAGATTCAAAACATGCTGAACCATAGAGGTTGCCGGACCAGAGAGTCACAACCTGTATCATTACAGTAGTTCTGGCCAATTAGAATCAAAACTACATGTAAGGGACAAAAAAGTTACTTTAAAAGAAAGTAGATATAATTGTCAAAAACCCCAACAACAAAATAATCATTTTTAGTTGCAGTAGACAATTAAAAATATCACTTCGGCTTGAAGCCTGAAGGATACATGGTGTAGCAAAGTAAAAGCAGCATAAAAGGAAAAGTAGAGGACAACATAATAGCACTTGTTTCTTAAAATATGCTAGAGAAATTCTGATTCTGCACCCTCATGGGGGAACTATTTAAATACCTGTGTTAAAAGATGATGAAGGATTTAAATGGGATTTCAGAATAGTCATTAGTAGCAGTACACAATAAACAGAGTTTGGAGAGAAATACTTACGGGATAGTTCAAAAGAATCCTTCTGCAACTCCAAAAGTACAGCAACACCAATGTTATCTTTTGTCATAACTCTGTTCAACATAGCTTCTGAGCCATCAGAGTTTGCCATGGCCAACTGGTTGAATTCAACTGTATGGTTCTGAATCAGACAAAATCTAAAAACAAATATTACACAGTTAAAAAACTTTAAAATATAAAAATAAAAAAAAATAAATTTGGCTATCCCAAATTTCTAGAGCCCCAAATTATGGATGATTTCCATTGCAATCCCTTCTAATCAAATTGGAATCAACAATCCATATACATCTCACTACAAAACTGAAATGGTAAGTTAGAAGAACTCTCTGTAGATAACTAGGACAACATGGATTAATACAAAAAAGTTTTTTTTCCAGAAATTAAAAATTAGGCA
>JARFYF010000074.1:28761296-28771484 GCA_030265395.1 Rhina ancylostomus | reverse complement strand
TCTACCCTTACTTGTCTTCCCAAAATTTAACACCTCACACTTATCTGAATTGAACCCCATTTGCCACTCCTTGGCCCTGTAATTCTTGATCACCATCTACACTGTCTACGACATCACCCATCTTCACCACCAGCTTTGACAAGATTCCACCTTCAGACACAACCCCCTCTCTCTCATTCTCTTTCAGCATTTTGAGGAACCATTCATTTCGTGAATACCTCTTCCATTCTTCCATTTTTACCAACCAGTCCCCTTCTTATGGAACTTTTCATGCAACCACAGACCTATTACCCCTTCCCACCATCCAGGGACCTAAACACAGCTTTTAGCTAAAACAGTGACTTGCACTTCTTTCAATTTATATGCTACATGTGTCATTCACACTGGGGTCTCCTCTACATTGGTGGAACAATACTCAGGTTGGCTGACTACTTTGACTAGTATCTGCATCGAGTCCACAGGCTCCCCACTGCATGCCATTTTAATCCCAGTCTTACTCCCGCTCTGACCTGCCCATTACATCAATGCCCAACACAAGGTGCAGGAAAAGCACCTAGTCTTCCATCAGGGCACGTTGCAGTCTTCTGGACTCTATATCAAACTCTACAACTTCAGGCAACTCAGTTTCTGTCTGTAACAGAACTAGACATTTCTACTGCAAGTCACATGTGTGATACTGGTTATGTTTTGCTCCCTCCACTGGGACAGCCCACCCTGTTGGGCACTTCCTGCAGCTCTATTTCACAACTTCTAGGTTCCTTTATTTGTAATCCCACTAACTGCCCTCATTTAACAGCTTCTGTCCATTTTATTTCCCCTCTCTGTCTCCAAGTACCCCCATTGACTGCATGACCTCTACAACTTATCCCCAAGCCAACCCTGGCCTTACCCTAACAACAGGATTCTGTGTCCTAAACATCCCTCCCCATGCTCTCTGCAACTTAAATTAGCTAGTTTGCTATCTTCCCCAATTCTCACAAAGGGTCTTCTTAAAGGTTAAATCTATTTGTCTTTCCACAGATGCTGCTTGACCTGCTGAATGTTTCTTGGATTTTCTTAGTATCCTAGATTTCCAGCATCTGTAGTTTTTGAATTTCATTTACTTTTAAATGTTATTTCCCATCCATGATTTAAATCTGACATACAATTCATTTTTGAAATGGTATTAAAGATGGAATCACTATTTTCTAAACTATGCAATTAGTTGAAAATGCATTATAAAAGCATAACATTCAAGTTTTGACCCAAGTTTTCCATGATACATAAAGCAGTTAAACTCAAAAAATAAATTTGATAAACCCAAATAATATCAAACAAAATTATCTCAAGTAGCATTCCAAGATTCTGGAATAACATTATTCATCATGTTAATGGGAGGGCTGAAATTGAACAGACCTATAAAGTTATTAGAATTATTTTTATTTGAAACTATTCCCATTGTATCCTTACATCGCAAAGGACTTGCATGCATGCAATCTTTTATTTAAAAAAAATAAATTATGCCATTCAACTGAACATCTACCTGAGTGATACGATATTTCCAAGCTCTGATGGTAAACTCCGTATTTTGTTACAGGATAGGTCCAAGTAAACCAGGTTATGCAGTTTGGCGATATCAGGAGGAATACGTGAAAGGGAATTGTCACCAAGATGCAAGGCAGTCAAGTGTGTTAGTGACCACAAGGATGAACTCAAACTTCTAACTCTCCCTGTGCAACACAAATAAGAGAATGTTAAAACTTTTCTTCAGTTTTCTCAGGTCCTTGAATAAAAAGGAATCTTAAGATGTAATGAGTTGACAAACATTATAATTTTGCTGCTGTCACACAAGCACGGTATGCAATACTTAAATGCACAATGTCATCTTTTAATTCAAATGGCAGCAAAATACACCCACCACAAAAATATTCACTTAGAATTTGAAAGCAAAATCTTCATTTGTGAATTACAGAGTGGCACACATATTAGTCTTTGTTAATTATCAAAACAAAATAAGGAAGAACTTCAAGCTTAAATAATGCTTGATTTGGTGAACTATCCCAGGTGCTTCAGAGCTGTAATCAAACAATATTTGACACAAAAGAAAACTAGATCAAATTGCAGAAACAGATAATCAAAATATTTTAAGAAGTAATTTAAAAAGGAGAAGCACAGGTACTTCAGCAACCAATTGTTATATATTTCAAAGGTGCATAAAAGGCCAGAACTGTATGAATACAGAAATTAGTGTTGTAGAATATATGAGGAAATTATAAAAAGGTAGGCTGTAGAAGAAATGAACAATGTGAGAAGTTTTAATTTTGTGCTCTTTGGAGACCCCACATCCAAAGTAGTCAACAGGCACAGAGCTGGATACATAGGAGGTAGCACAAATTAAGTTGCATGCAAAGATGAACACAAGTTTACAGACTGTGGAAGGTGGAGCTGAACTTGGATGAATATTTAACTAAATAGTCCAAGGAGGGCACTCTGATACTATTTTGCTCAGCTCCAAATCATTGTGAAGATTCCAAAAATAAGGACTATTAAATTAATTGTGCTGATCTACTGCAGCCCATCCAGCTAATGCACTGCCACAAAAGAATGCTAGCAATGGAGGGTGTGGATATGGAATCTAGCTACAGGGGCACCAATTAAGTGAAGCACTCACTCTAGGCTCTGGAAAAATGGTAGAGAAATGTCTTTATATAGCATCTTCTATAAAAGTCCCAAAGCACATTAATACCAACACTGACTGCTTTTACATTTTCTCATGCATGCATGCCAGATCACAACTTGAGTGGGGGGGAAAAAAAAAATCATTTCTAGATTTTTTGTCAAGAATATCCTTGTTCTTCTTTGAAAACTGTTGGGAGATTTTCTGATTGAGGCATAAAATAGGTTTTCATTTGATACCATATTCAAAATGTGATTCAATTTAGAGTCCAATTGGAGTGGTATGATTTGAACTCTCAACCCTTGTTATCAGCCTGTTCAGATGCAGAGCACCAGGACTAAACCACCCAAATAATTCTTCTGTTGCATTCTTGCAAGTCCATAGCATGAAACAATTCATAACTAAGGAGCAATAAATAGGACTATTGTTTTACAATTACTGAAGGTCAAACTCCATTTTATTACATGCATTTTCAGGATTTTAATCAATACTTTGAATCTACAAACCCACTGTTTATAATTAGACATTTTGTGGTGACAAAGCAACTCAAATTCAATTATTTACTGTTTCACAGAGCATTTAAGTGAACCAATAAATGAATGGGACAGGAGATCAGATCATCTTACATTTAATGTAATCAAAATTATATCAAGACAGAAGTCAAGGTCACCACACATGAAAACTAATTGGATAATGTTGGAAAAATAGAATGGATGCTTCTTTGAACCTTGTTGGAATCTGCAGCACAAGCTTTAGTGTTTCATTGTCTGAAATGAAAATCTTTCAGTTCAAATAAAATCTTTTAAGAATTTCCAATGTTTATTGAAATCCTGCTCAGTTGAACATCTAGACTCAAAGCTCTCTTAAATAACAAGTTTTGATGCAGTTTCAAAAATATAATTGCTACCATTATCTGTATGGACAGCATGCAAGTTTTTCCACTGTACTTTAGTACACGTAACAATAATAAACCAATTTAGTTCTGGACACAATACTTACCACTAATCTCCAACTCTGCCCAGTACGATTTCTTCCCATTTGCAGCTTCTTCTGAAGACATAATTGTATACATTCTCCGTGGATCAGGTGGATCATATTTTTCCTTGGGCATTCCGGTTACACTGAAACAACAATGCAAACAAATTCTGAGAAACATATAGAGTTGCTAAGACCTATTCAATATCCAAACGATTACAATGCATAATAATGCCCAAAATAAAAGGCATTTTCAAAACTAATCACCAGGATATCCAAAGCCATCTGATCTATTGTCCCTATTCCAAACTTGCCATATATACACTTGGGTTGCACCAGACTAGTCAAGATCTGTTGGATTTAGAACCAACTCTCAACTGTACGCACCTTGCAAGATGCATTTTCCCTCCCACCTGATGAGCTGAAACCATGATCTTGTCACCTCTAGACAGAATTTTCTTTTATGTTCCACTTGCTGATACCAACTCCTAGTGCATAATATTGTGCCTTTATGAATCTCTATACCATGCAAAACTTACCCATGGCTGTTTCCAACCAAATATTAAAACATCCACAAATTCCTTAATCATTCATTTGCAGCTTTCTACAAACTTTCAACCCCTTATTTGCAAGTCTATATATTGGGCAGTCCAATGAAAGAACTCCTCTCTCTAAACACGGCACCTTTTTCTCCACATTTAAAAATTTCCTAAGGTATATCTTAAATTAAACATTTCCACCTCTGCTAATCTTTGTTCCATAGCATCATGTTTGTTCCTATATTCATTTAAATTTTCTCTTCCTGCCTCTAAAGCACTGATGCACAAATGTACTGCGTAATATCATTCTCAAATGCAGAAAAGTCACTTTACTGTTCAAAAATCTTCAATTACAGAAGACATCAATCAACCTTGTGACTTGATGCAATGGAAATTAACTACGAAACATCCTTTGCAGTGCAAGTTGTTGAGCCTACATATGTGTTTGTATTAAACTTAATATTAGGTTAATCACTATAAAACCATATACTCTTCAACAGCACATTTAAAACATCAAAATACAAAGAATGACATTGAAGCTTCCTCAGGAATAGGAAAAGCTCAATTTCATTTTACCATTCAGTTATTTCTTGATAGATTTTGACACTTCAATTGCTTTTAATTTTCTCTCCGAACAAATAAAATTGATGCTGCAAGTCCACAAGACCCAAATACAATTTTAGATTATTGGGACTGCAAAGTGTAACAGATGTTAATGGAGCACATGTACAAGAGGTTAAATTACATAATATTTAACTAGCTTCCTCCTGCTTCCCCTCCTTAAATAATTCCTCAAAGTGGTCTAAGCCATGGTGATTGATAGCCAGCAGTTCTAAAGGGACTCCAAGTCTCATAATTCACACATGGGTGGCCAAATATGAAAACCTGAGACCATTTGAAGGCAAGATGCTGGCACATCTGAATGCTTCAAAACCATACTCAATGGTGAATTTCAGCAGTGGAATAATGACTCACCGAGGATTGGGATGAACTTTGTATCCACCACACTACTATATACCAAGTAGGGGTCAGGGGGTGGGGTGGGGAAGAAGAGAGTGGAAAGGGTTGCTTGCTTATGAGCAGTGAGCCTTTTTATTTGAATAAGGTCATTAACATTAAATAAAGCATTTTTCTCTCAATGTCATATTCAAATACATTTGTTAAAATTTTGAAGTTTTTAAGTTCCACTATCAAAGGAATTAAAAACCATTAAACTGCCACAGTATTCCAGGGATATTGCCTCAGGATACAGGAAGCCTCGCTGTCATTGTAGCTGCTCTATCTTGTCTGATATTGGGAGTGGGAGAGTCAACTCATTCAGTTCAGTGCATCCAGCAAATATCTCAATTGGCAGGACTGCAAGCAGGACCTGACAGTGGGCGAAGGTCCAGGCCAATTTGCTGTTTTAAACAGCCTGTGCATCTTTGTCAAGTGTAAACTTGATTTCATCCATCAACATCTCACTAATCACAAGCAGCCTCTATTTCTATTCAGTCTGGGTTCATTTAGTGGAATGGCAACACAAGCTAAAAGCTGAATGTAATGATTAATACAATCAAGTATAATAATTTACCAACACTGATAGCCTTTGAGATGCATTTGGTCAATGTTAATAACACTATGTAAAAACTAAAAGGGAAACGAACGCACAAAATTCAACAGTTACCCAAGTGTCATGGGAATGTTAACTGATAGGTTATTGATGTTGCAAGTTCAGGTTCCAAATTTAAATAGAGGGAAATAAAGGTGAGCAATAGAAGCAAATTGAATTCATGAAGCTATCCCAATTAATGATGTAGAATGATGGAGGCATATAACCAAAACAATAACCAATTTCTAATTGGACTGTGTAAGTCAAGATACTTTATACAGAAAAGGTGGTCATTAGGAATTAACATGATTCTGCACCTGACTTTGCTTCTAAGTTCATAAATTTGAAGTTTTCTAATCAACAATTTATTCATTGCATTGCACTGGTTGTATTGTTGAACCCATATTCAAAAAGAGTCTTGAGCTTTGTCATAGCAATTTGATAAACTGCACAAATTTAACAAGATCTGGTTTAAAAATAGCCCAGTACTGACTGGCAAAGGAGTGCCATGGTGCTAATAGATGTGCAAATATCCAACTTCAAGAAAGCAAATCAGCCATCTTTGCCATTATGCACAACATACAGATCCATGAGCTATTTCTGGCCCCAAGGATGATTCCATACAGTACCTTTGGCGAGTTGCAAGCCACCAGTATTCTCTGCCCTTCTCCCCCCCCTTCACCACCCTGTATATTCTGATGAATGAAATGCTCTTCTCAGCTGGGAGGAAAAACTGCTTTTTAAAGTAATCAGTTTGTTAATTTACTGGTCCCAACCAGATTAGTCATCATTGCTCTCGTAGGATTATGTTAGATCTAGAGCTTGGTAACATGCTAATTGGAGTTCCACTCAACTTATAGAATCAGAGTAACAGAGCATGGAACGAGGCCCTTCAGCCCAGCTTGTCCACACAAACCATAGTGCCCACCAAGCTAGTCTCATTTGCCTGCATTCTGCACATATCCCTCTAAACCCCTTCTATCCATGTACTTATCTAAATGTCTTGAATATTATTGTACCTGCCTTAACCACTTTCTCTGGCAGCTCATTCCATATACACACCACCCTTTGCATGAAGATAAAGCCCCTCAAGTCACTTTTAAATCTTTCACCTTTCGCCCTTCACCCCCATCTATACCCCTCCTGATTTTATACACCTCTATAAAGGTCACCCCTTGGTCTCCTACATTCCAACGAATAAAGTCCTAACCTGCCCTACCTCTCCCTGCAACTCAGGTCCTCGAGTCCTAGCAGCATTCTTATAAATCTTCTCTGCACTCTTCTCAGTTTAATCATCTGCCCACTTACTTAGCTGATTAAGATGCCCCCGCAATTTTTTTTTATATATAACCTTCTTACTGCTTTGGCAACTTTTTTCCTGCTTTCCTTAAAACCTATCAAAGTAACCTCTGCTCATTTGCTTATCCATCTTCTAAAATGCATCTATACTATTGCTTCAACCATTCCCTTTGAAGTTCTATATTGGCACCACTCCAAATATAGAAGTTACAGATTTCTTGAGACTATCATATATTGAAGGCCTCTAGTTATTCTCAAGTGGAAATATTCTGCATCCATTCTATCAAAATCCTTCATAAATTTCATAGGGCTCAATTAAATCAAAAGAGACCCAGCCTGTTCATTCTTTCCTGATATGAATACCATTGTAAATTTTCACTGCTCATTTTCCAGCAAATTTAGAACTTTTTTTTAAAATAACAGTAACCAGAATTATGCACAGAATTCCAAAATTTTAAGAGGTTTAGCATTAGGTACTTGCTTTTGCATTCTATCCTTGTAAACAAAAATGTCTGGTTTGTTCTTTTTTCCAAAAAAAAATTAGCCTTGTTAAAATGTAGTACAACTTTTAGTGACTGGAGTGTTTTCTTCACATATAGTTAGATTTGCACTTGGGAGTGATCTTACTATTCTTTCTACCAAAGTATAATATAGCCAACTTCCAATTACCAGCAACTGATTTACCAGTTTGTGGGTTAACAAGGGAAGTTTTTAAAAGACCTGTGCTGTTAGAACATAGAAAAACTACAGCACAATTCAGGCCCTAGGGCCCACAAAACTGTGCCAAACATGTCCCTAACTTAGAAATTACCAGACCTACCCATAGCCCTCTACTTTATTCAGCTCTACGTACCAAACAGTCTCTTGAAAGACCCTATCGTATCTGCCTCCATCACCGTTTCTGGCAGCCCATTCCACAGCACTCACTACTCTGCGTAAAAAAACTTACCCCTGACATCTCCTCTATATCTACTCCCCAGCACCTTAAACCTATGCCTTCTCGTGGCCACCATTTCAGCCCTGGGGAAAAGCCTCTGACTATCTACCCAATCAATACCTCTCATCATCTTATACACCTCTATCAGGTCCCCCCTCATCCTCTGTCGCTTCAAGGAGAAAAGGCCAAGTTCCCTCAACCTGTTTTCATAAGGCATACTCCACATTCCGGGCAGCATCCTCGTAAATATCCTCTGCACCCTTTCTATGGCTTCCACGTCCTTCCTGTAGTGAGGCGACCAGAACTGAGCACAGTGCTCCAAGTGGGGTCTGACCAGGGTCCTATATAGTAGCAACATTTCCTCTGGGCTCCTAAATTCAATTCCACGATTGATATTCTGCATGAAGTGTGTGAAGAATAAACTAAGATCATGTCATGGGAGTAAGAACAACATTGCTATCTGCAGTCTTTTTAGGTCAATGAACTTTGACTTGAATTAGAATAATGTGATGTAAAGTTATAAACTGAAATGCTGTGTTTTTCTCTCTTAAATATTAAGTTTTAAATTTTATTTCATATTTTCACATTTGCAGTACTTTATGTTTGTCCTTGGAAGGTTGAGTTGCGTGGGTGAATGAATTGGTTCTCTTGCAACAAAGTTAAGACATTTATTTTTGATTGCTTGAAGCATGAAACGTGTGTAAGAATATATCTGACAGTTATACTCACTTCTGCATAATTAGCTTCTTTTTATTCAGGGGATATGGTATTGCTAACAAGGTCAACATTTATTGTCCATCATGATTTGTGTTTGAAAAGGTAGTAGTGAGCTGATTGCATGTTCCTCTGGGGTCATAGAACATAGAACATAGGACAGTACAGCATGGGAAAAGGCCCTTCAGCCCACAATGTCTGCATTTACATGATCTATATCCCTCAACCCCTGCATATTCATGTGTCTACCTAAAAGCCTCTAAATGCCACTATCATACCTGCTTCCCAATGTACCAGCCCCAATGGCAGCCCATTCCAGGCACGCACCATTTTCTATGTAAGATAACTCACCCTGCACATCTCCTTTAAACTTTCCCCCTCACCTTAAATGCCTCCTCTGGTATTTTGATTCTGTGAAAAAGACTGCCTACTCTATCTATGCTTCTCATAATTTTGTAAACTTTTATCACATCTCCCCTCAGCTTCCAGAGAAAACAACCCAAGTTTGTCCAACATTTCCTTATAGCTCATACCCTCTAATCCAGGCAGCATTCTGGTGAACCTGTTCTGTAGCCTTTCCAAATCTTCCACATTCTCCCTGTAATGGGGTGACCAGAATTGCACGCAGTTCTGCGAAGGTGGTCCCACCGTGCTTTTGGGAGACAGGTCCAGAATTTTGACCCAGTGACAAAAAAAGGAATGATGATGTATTTCCAAGTCAGGATGGTGAGTGAATATGTGGGTGGTTGTGTTTCATGCTTGTTCTCCTTGGGCACTGAAGTTATGACCTTGGGAGATGCTGTCGGAATAGCCTGGGTGAGTAACTGCAGAGCCTTTTGCAGATAAGATATCTTTATTAGTCATATGTACATCGAAGTGAAATGCACCTTTTTGCGTCAAGTGTCCTGGGGACAGCCCACAAGTGTTGCCACTGTTCCGTTGCCAACATAGCACGCCCACAACTTCCTAATCTGTATGCCTTTGAAATGCGGGAGGAAACCAGAGCACCCAGAGGAAACCCACCAGACACGGGGAGAACGTACAGACTCCTTACAGACAATGGATTTGAACCCGTGTCACTGGTTCGGTAATAGTGTTATGCAGATGGGACACACTGCAGCCACTGTGCGCTGGTAGGGGAGGGAATGAATGTTTAAGGTGGTGGATGGGGTGCCAATCATGTGGGCTCCTTTGACTCAGTTGGTGTCGAGCTTCTTGAGAATTCTTGGGGTTGCACTCCACCAGGCAAGTCGACTGGCAGGGAGTAAAACTACCGTTCATGTTCATTCAGGCTTGCATTGATGCTGACTAGGGATGACTTTTCATGAATTTCTTTTAGGTATTTTTAAAGCAAAGAATGGTAAGTGGCATGGGACCACTATCATTACTAAAGCATGTTATTTTCAATAATACCCATTGACATCTCACACATCTAGCATGAGGTTGATGAATGATATGCTGCTTCTGAAAACAGCTC
>JARFYF010000074.1:28449786-28464236 GCA_030265395.1 Rhina ancylostomus | reverse complement strand
TATCCTATTTGCAGACAAAATAAGAATATGTTTTAAGAATTTAACCAATTAATAATGTTGATGCAGGGTTTTGACCTGAAACCTTGACAATTCCTTTCCCCCCGCAGATGCTGCTTGTCCGACTGAGTTCCTCCAGCAGATTGTTTGTTGCTCCAGATTCCAGCATCTGCAGTCTCTTGTATCTCTAATCAATAAAACAAAGTTGTGGCTCTGCTTTAGAGTAATGAAACAAGGGAACTGTATATGAGAGAACATAATGGCCATACCTAAAATAAATTTGCATTGTTACATTACTCTTGCCATTCTAGATATTAAAAGACCAGGAGTTCTTTGTCTCCTCCAATCAAGATCTGTAATCTTTGGTGAACTTTTTTTCTTTCCCAGTTTTGATGTTTTAAATGACATTAAGTATATTTGTATCTCGGTCTCTTCTATCAGAGTCAAATCTCCATCCCACCAATGAGCAAGATACCTGTACTTTAGAGTTAAGTAAAGTGTAATGACTACATGTGCTGATGTTTATGTTTAGTGCATAAGTGCAGATTGCGGAGTTGAGTTCAATACAGTTGACAGTCCCTGGCATCCTTCAGCCAAACAGGCATTTGTTCACCATCTTGGAATCAGCTATCTGAATATCTACAGAGGACTCCTTGCATGATGTGCAGTTAGTTAGGTTTATAATTACTGAGTTGTGCATCTCATAAATGTGAGCTTTAGGAACAATTCACCATATGTGCAATCCTTCCTGTGGCTTTGAAATGACTATAACCTAATTTAGTATGATCATTACAAGCTAACATATGATTTAACTGATGCCATTACTCACTGTAGTGATGAATCTAGCATGTCTGCTAAAGCAAAGAATTTGGCACCAAGTGCCAGCAACAGATAATCAGGCAGCAAAGTTTCTTTCACACGGTCAAATTTTCAACATTGTAGAGCTTCATTAGTTATACACCTATTGCAGTAGAAGTTCCATTAGTCCAAAGCCTGTACTACATGAGTAGAAAAGGATATTATTCAATCGACCTGCAGATAGAAAGGATTTTTATCGATCTTCATGTCTGCTTGAGTATTCATCTGCTAGCACTGCAGATTCAAAGAACACACCCTGGTGCTTGATATCAATCTCAGCTTCTTCCAGATATTCCTACAATTCTCCAGCATTTAATGCCTATTTCAGAGAAATGACAATGATCCTCATAGCTACCATTTGCCATTTAATGGCAATGAAGAAGCAATGAAAGTTGGAGAACACAAGATAATAAGTGGGACTTTTTGCAGGAAACCATGCAAACACAGGCATTTTGCCTGTTGCAAATTATAAACAATGAGTGCTCAGAAGGTAGCAATGCTTGGATTATATGAGTTTAGAGAAGGCAAAGCCATGAATACATGTATCAGTGGTAGTGGTTGCATTGCAGGTGGGATGGATGATATTGTGGATCTAAAAATAGGCAGTCTTAATGATGGAAAGTACTGAAAAGCAGAACCATAGAAGAGGTTGCAACAGATGTGTTCAAGGACATTACAATAACTATTTTCATTAGTGAGAAGTGGAAAGTTGCAATGGGGATGCATACTGGAGAAGAAGGAGTTCCTAAGGATTATTTTGAGATGAGTTTGATCAATCAGAAAAGGAGTTTGATTACTGTTGACAGCATTTTCTGCCAACTCCAGTTGGTTGAATAACTTTAATGGGGCAGGAAATTGGATGGAAATGCAGATTATGGCAGAGATTACAGAGAATATTTTGTCGCTAAAATATTTTCTGTCAGGACAGGAGATACCAAAGCATTGTCGGAAAATAGGTGGATACAGTAAACTAATGTGATAATAGCGACATTGTAACATTATTTTGTCGTAAACATCAAAGCTGCTGAATGCTAGCGATCTAACGTTGATAGTGGAAACACCTTTTCAAATAAGAAACAATGGGAAATGTGACATCACAGGAAGTTAAGTAACTAACAACAGGTGCTGAATTTAATTTATGCTATTTGATACATTTTCAAGTTCCATTTTTTTGCTATTGCTACCCTGAATTTCCCTTGACTTTTCAATATCGCTCTTACCTTTGAAATGCAAATCTTATTAATTATTAATTTTGAGACTTGATACAATTGAAATACACAAAGGAATGGAAAAAGATAAATTGGCAGTCCTACATCAGTAGAATACGTTATCATAAGAAAGACAAAATCTTTCAAAGCCCCAAAGTCACCAAGCTTATTTAAATTGTCCATGATTCCTCCTGGTCTTTTCATGGAAACTCTCAGAGCAAAGGCGGAAATTAGGCTGAGAAACTTGATGAAACTTTAATGAGGCTGCCCTTCCAAATTTTTGCATGGTCAACAGTAGGTTAGTTGGGTATGCTTGCCTGTCATTCTTGTGTAACAAGATTATCCCATTCTGCTGGAGAGGTGTATTAGTTTAGTTACTGTGTTGTATAACTCTGACTCTTTGACAGGAACCTAACTAATATTATCTTCTTGCATTCTCAATAATTTTAATGAATTTAGTTAACAGTCTTAATGTTGTACTCATTTGAAATTTGCTGATGATATTTTGCAATATATGTTTAGCATGATTTTGCAGTTAGTGGGAGATGTTAAGTTTTTTCTTGGATGAAGAAAATAGTTAAGAGCAAATAGTATGAGCATGATTTTAAAATGTATACTGTTTACTATGCTGTGGCCATGAATTTTCAGCATGTTTTCCAAGTTGATCTGGTCAGAGTGGTTGAAGGACAGATGTTGCCATTTGTCATAAGGCATTATTCTTACAATGATGCAGAGGCTATTTGCCCCATCAGGTCTACACTGGCTCCCAGGGGAACAAAACCTATTATTCCCATTGCTCTTCTCTTTATTTCCCGCACTCAGGCAAATCATTCTCTCTCAAACACAACACATCTACTTCCTTTGATTTCTTTTTAAAGTTCTTTTTGCCATTAACCCACACTAGGAGGTAATTTATGGTAGCTATTAATCTACCAATGTATTTTTGGGATGTAGAGGAAACCCACATAGTCCCAAAGAGAACATTCAAATCCCAAACATACAGCACCCAAGGTTGGGATTGAACCCAGGTTCTTGAAGCTGTAAGGCAGCAGCACCAGCTGCTACCCAACCTATTGTTTGAGGTGAAACTTCCTTCATCTCAGGCAATGGCATTCACACCAAGAGTATAAATTCCAGGGATAGGGATTTTCTTGTTCCAGGTCTAAGGTTGGCCAGGTAGCTTGTGTACCAAGTAAAAAGATGAAAATAAAGGGAAGTAGTACCCACTCAAGAGTTGAAGTTTAGGTTAGCCCTTTCCCTCTGAAGAGGTCAGTTGCCAGTGTGTAAGATTCAGCCCTTAGTTTACTTTCAGGTGACTGGTTACTCCTCCTCATATCACCCCAGTTCAGTTGAACATTCAAGATGTATAAGAGTATCTACAACTTCCCATTAGTAAAGGAACAACTCATAAGTCCTTAGTTGATTGTGTCCATTCCAGGATTCTGGGAACTCTTCTGGGTTTAGAGGCCTGCAGATATTTGAACCTCTTAGTTTGACTGAACTTCAAATGTATTATTTTGATGGTGTTTAGGTAAGAATTAGAAAATTTGGACCTAAGATAATGCAGCTGCTGACAGAATGGACAGAAACTTTCACTTCTGACTTTCGGGATGAGAGAATGATTGGACACCTGAAGGACATGATCCGTAGGATAGCTACTTGTGATGAGGTAAGATTTCTCAATAATTAATATTTCTACTGGAATTCTTGTTTTCTGCATTGGCAATTCTTCCATATTTAGATTTCCATTAATGGTTAAATTATATTTAGTTATTACTACTTTTAGTTATTGTAGTAAGTCTTGTGAAATAAAGCTTGATGACTATGTAGTTAGAAGCCTACAACAGGTACTTGGGTCCTGCCCTTCAACAATAAAAACTATAGAATTTAAACCACCACTTTACATAAATAGTACTATAAATATATAAAATCCTGATTCATTTATTTATTTTTGCATAAATTATTTGGCTACTGGCCCACAGAACAACTTTAACAGCAAATAAGTCACTATTATAGATACAGCTTCTGACTAAACAGAAGTAGAATTTTTTTGCAAATGTTATTGAGTTTAATGTAGATTATATTTGCTCTCAGCATAAAGAATATATAAACATCCTCTAGTGCATATTGTCCTGATTACAATAAGATTAATATACTTAAAAATGAAAATAAGTAGGTATTTAGAGGTATAACGAGTACTGTTGAGACCACACTAAATTTACTGCAATCCCTGGTAGTGTACTATGGATGTGCTTTATTAGATCTCACAGCTAGATGAATGCCACTTACCCTCCTATGTAATATATAGCAGTGGTCGGGACTCAATACTGAATTTTTAATACTTAAGTACAAGTCCAAATCAGGTAGCTCTGTTGCCCAAGATATAGCTGGCATCATCTGTACATTATTGTAACTTTGCTACTCTCTGCTAAGAGAGAATATTGTGTATTCATGCTTGCATTCATTCACATAGATCTGTCCTCCATCAATAGATGTTTAATATTTTGATATCACATTAAAATATTGCATTACATTGATGAAGTGGCCAGGACATACAGCTTTTCAAAACCGGTACTACACTGCATTAAAAGTATACTGAACACATTCTCAACCCAAGTGATGTGAAACCCTAAGTTACCTTTAGCATATTTCAGAGTCAGCAATGGACCTCAAAGTTATTCTGCCAGTTTGTATGATCTGGACTAAAATCTCTTTGCAATAAGAATTAAGAAAAAATATACATTTATTTACATTTCTTAAGAACCTCACAAAATGCTTTACAGTTAATAAAGTACTTCTGAATTATTGTAAATCAAGTAGGGAAAATGCCAATCAATTTATACAAACTCAGCTCCTGCAAGCATCAATGGCTAGATAAACTGATACTGAAGGTTGCTCAATGTTAAAATATTTTCCAAGGAACCCGCTCTTTAAAATAGCACCATGAGATCTTTTACATCCAGCACAGAGAAATGACAGGGATCTCAGTTTTACAGTCTAATCCAAAATTAACATTTTACCACAATGCTACACTCTCTTGGTAGTGCACAGGTGTGTTGGCCTAGTTTTTACAAGATGCTGGAAAGAGACTTGAAGCAGCAACTTTCTGACTCAAAGACAAGAGTGTTACTAACTAAGCCATAATTAACGCTGCAAAAAAGGAGGTAAAACTGCAATCCACTGGCTTTCAGACCTAATTAAAGGGCCTCACAGGCTGCCAGAGAATGAAAACAGTGTTGCTATTAGGTAGAAAAATCAATTAAACTTTTTTTAAACCCTATAAACTATCAAAGATTGTACTTCACATTAACTAGGTTTTGCAGCTTCCCTGAAATGGTTCCTGTTAATTACTACTATAATCATAGAACTCTGGAAATTTATAGTATGGAAATAGGTCATTCAACTCATTATGTCCTTGCCAGTCTGAAAAGAATATTTAGTCTTATCCTCTCAGTGCTTTTTACTGTTAGCTTAAGACACTTCAAATGGGGCAGATGACATTAGTTAAATTCCAGCACTCTTTGTGACAGGTTTTGTGTTCATTCTTTCTCCAAGACATGATAAAAATGCACTTTGATGCAGTACTGTGTTGCTGAATGAGATGTTAAGCTACCCTTTCAAGCTGATGTTAACAATCTCTTGGCAACAGTGAAAGAGCAGGGAGCCCTCTTTATTGTCTTAAGAAAATGTTTATTTAGAATATATTAAATTGTCAATGTCTTATGATTGTTTGAGGGCCATCCAAACAATAATGACTCCATTCCAAAGTGTGAAGTACTTTGGAATTGATAGAGTAGCACAATATAAATCAAATTTATTTGTTTACTAGTTTGACGTCATTACCTGTTTTTAACACACTATGAATTGACAGCATCCAGTTATATCTATCACATCACTGAATGGCTTTACAGAACAACTAAAATGCATGTGCAGTGCTCAATTTATTTGTTCCTGATGACTGATGAGATGCTTTATATTAGAAATGAACTGGTAGTTGTAATTAGCTTTAAAACAATTGAAAACATGCTGCTAAAAGTTGGCTTCTATGCAAGCAATTGTTTCAGTTTCTGATAAAGCAATTCAGGTACAAAATAATAGGAGAAAAACAGACCACAGACATGATTAGTACACTGATCCACTCAAAATTATGGAGTTTAATGAGTATATTTCATATTGTTCATGGCATTCAAAATGCTCAACTCAAATTGTATTGCAGTCAATTGATCATTAATAAATATAGACACTGTTATTCTTTCAATTGGGACAGGGTATAAAACTATTAACTTGTATGGCACACTCAGGTTTAGGGATGGAAAATCAGCCAATGTTCCCATATTTTTGCAATTCAATGACCCACTGTGAAATTGAGTGCTTAATTAATTGTTTTGATACATATTTTTGAATAATTTAAGGTAAAGCAAGTAGAATGTTGGTGTACTTGGATTTTGCTGAACATCCTTGTAAATATCTCCATAGATGCTGCCTGACTTACAGAATATTTCCAGCATTTAATGTTTTTATTACTGGTATATATAGTTATTTTCACATACTGGTTTTTATTCTCTCCCAGGGTTATTGGAAGACAATGAATCAGCTTTTGCAAACCCTGAACCAAAAATTGGCAAATCTAAATCAAAGTGAAGAAAATACAGTCAAGGTTAATACCAGTATGAATGATAAATTGGTTGTTATCAAAACAAAGCCTCCATCTATTCAAAGAGATATGCTGAGTATCTGCAATGACCCTTATACACTGGCACAACAGCTAACTCGTATAGAACTGGTAAGTAGGATAACTAATTTCACAAAGCATTTTACATAGAACATAGAACACTACAGTACAGAACAGGCCCTTCGGCCCACAATGTTGTGCCAACATTTTATCCTGCTCTAAGATCCTTCCCTCCTACATAGCCCCCCATTTTTCTATCATTCATGTGTCTGTCTAAGAGTCTCTTAAATGTCCCTAATGTATCTGCCCCCACAACCTATGCTGGCAGTGCATTCCACACACCCACCACTCTGTGTATAAAAAAAAACCTTACCCCTGACAATCCCCCTTATACATTCCTCTAATCACCTTAAAATTATGTGCCCTTGTGTTAGCCATTGTCGCACTGGGAAAAAGTCTCTGACTGTCCACTCGATTTTTAGCAATAATATCCACATATGGATCCTGAAGAGCATTAATGCACAGAGGAATCTTGAGTTGCAAGCCCATTGTTCCCTAAAAGTGGCAATACAAGTGGAGAGAGTGGTAAAGAAGGCATATGATATGCTCACCTACATTGGTTTGTTACTGAGTACAAAATTGGCAAGTCATGTTACAGTTGTATAAAACTTTGGTTAAGCCACTTTTGGAGTACTGTGTGCAATTCTGGTCGCCACACTATAGGAGAGATGTAGAGGCTTTGGAGAGGGTGCAGAAGAGGTTCACCAGTATGTTGCCTGGATCATAATATATCAGCCATAAGGAGAGGTTGGACGAGGTTGGACAAACTTGGATTGTTTTCTCTGAGCGTCGAAAGCTGAAGGGCGACCTGATAGAACTATATAAAATTATGAGAGGCGTAGATAGGGTAGATAGTCAGAGTCTTTTACCCCAGGGTGGAAATGTCAAATACTGGAGGGCATAGGTGTAAGGTGAGGGGGGAGAAGATAAAGGAGATAAAATTTACTAGGATGCTACCTGGTAGAGGGCATGTGCTATCAGGAGAGGCTGGACAAACAGGCTCTTTTCTCTGGAGCGGCAGAAATTGAAGGGTGATCTGTTGGAAGTGTAATAAAATTATGAAGGGCATAGATAGGGTGGACAAGCAATATTTTTTCCCCATTATTGAATGATCCAATACCAGAGGACATGCATTTAAGATGAGAGGGCGTAGGTTCAGAACAGACGTGAGGGATTGGTTTTTGACTGAGAGGGTGGTGTGTTAGAATGCGTTGCCTGATAGGGTGGTGGAGGCAAATTCATTGGAGGCTTTTAAGAGGGGCTTGGATGGGCACATGAATGAGAGGAAAATAGCGGGATTATAGGCATTCTGTTGGCAGGAGGGAATAGCTACATCAGCACAACATTGTGGGCTGAAGGACCTGTTCTGTGCTGTACTGTTCTACGTTCTATGAGATGTGTGAGGCACACAGAGTGGTGGGTGTCTGGAACGTGCTGCCAGGGAAGATGGTAGAAACAGGGTATAATGTTCAATAGGCATTTAGACAGACACATGAACAGGCAGAGAATAGAGGGATACAGACCATGTGCAAGGAAATGGGATTAGTTAGAGGCATCACATTTGGCATAGAAATGGTAGGCCAAATGGCCTGTTCCTGTTCTGTACTGTCCTATATTCTATCACCTATGATGTTTTCTGGAATATGGCATGTGTGAGTTATTTGGTTTGCTGCTTGCTTTCCTAATGATAGTTGATGCACAATCTTGTACTTTTTTTCCAGAAGTCACTTATCTTAGATTTGTCATCCTGCACATTTGATTATTTCTGATAAAAATTCAGAATGTAAAAGCAGCCCTAGAATCTCTTTAGTGCATGGTAGGGTTTGTCAGATAGGCAGTGCTTGGCACAACACAAATGTACCTTTTTCTTTAGGAGTGTCAGTCAAGGAGGGGATTAGACTAATTGGGGTCTGACAGGAAGGTCAGGGCCCTGGGGTTGGGGATTATCAGAGTCCTGATAATGATAGGTATGGAGGGTGGAGGGAGAAAATATCAGGGTTACAATACAATCAGGGTATGTGGGTCATGATAGTGAGCTGCCATGAGAGAGTAAATCTAGCAGAAGCCATTTCCAACACAGGACTGGGCTGATCTACTTGGGCAAGCTTACTTTAACATTTATGTTTTGTGAAGGCAAGAGCATTGCAAAAAATGGTAATTGATTTTCAAAAGAAAGTCATTTGTGCAATGAACACAAATACTACACCACATAATGGAATTTTTAGCCATTTGATGAGTGCTGACAAGACAAACACTGTTTCAACTAGATACTTGTGCAATAGGCCTCTACATTAATGATATTTGGCCATTTAATTAAAAATAACCATTATATTGACAAAACCAGAAATAAATAATCTAACACAATACAAATCTAACAGATTTAGTTTTGTTGCAATTTTAAGTTTCTGAAATTGATGATGGTTTCCCATTACACAGTTGACATATTAGAGCAAAATATAACCATGGGGTCTTGTTGAAAATGAGATTTTGTTTTAAACCATAAATTGTTTTCAAATGCCAGTAGAAAATTTCTGGTCAGTTTCTTACTTAAATATGTTAATGTTTATTTAATTTCCTAAGGAACGATTGAGTCTTATCGGGCCTGAAGAGTTTGTGCAAGCATTTGTACATAAAGATGCTTTAGAAGACACAAAGGTACAAATGTGTTGTATACAAAATAGTTTTTGAATCAATTTATCTTATTTACTATCATTCCACATTATTTGTGTATAAGACCAGTAATGGCAGAGAACACGTGTATGGTTTTCAAGTGCAAAATGTACGGACCATAATTCAGTACAATATATTTTTATAATTATGCTAGAATTCAAGCTTTAGCATTATACCATCTAGTGGGCTGTTTGAGAAGTGACAAATCATCATTGACTTGATGGTGGGAAGAAGGTATTATACAAATTTGATTTTGGATTTGTATTCTGTAATTAATCTGTATTTGTATTTAATCAAAGCCAAGCTCAGATTAGTTTGTGCAATCAGTGTTTTTTTTCATTATAACAAAATTGTCAATGTGTGTACCCTGGACGAGGTAAGAATGCATATTTCTTTGTAGAGTTGCTCAAAAACTGATACAGCACACTGTGCCTTATTGAAATTTACCAGCGGAAGAAATTACTCAATGCACGCTCGACATTGATATTAGCATTATTTATTAAATGTATAACACTGCTCATCATAAATGGTGAGAAAGATGCTTAAAATTGAAGGTGGCAACTGAATGTTTCAATCAACTCATCACTCCTAATATAAAAAGGATTTTGATCTAATCTTACATTACCTAGTTGAGGAATCGGGAATTATTTTTACATTTATGTGGAACAAATGGACCCTGTAATCTTGTTTATGAGAATCATAAGTAACCCCACAAGATGTTTATGTTGACCTCCAAGAACTTGAATAAATTTCAATCCTATGAGATTTTCCCCAGAAGGGAAAACACAGAAGAATTGTATTGGCAATTTGAGGAATTAGACACTGTTGTCATCATAATATTCCTTAATGCCCTATTTTTCTATAAATTTAGTGCTTTGAGTTTCATGATTTCAATTTACACAATACTTTCCAGCCATTTATCTTCCACTTAATAGATTGTATTTTGTCTCAGTACTGCACTAAATTGTCAGCCTCATGGAGTAGATGTATTTGAGTGGTAAAATACATGTTCTCTAAATGACATTGGCCTTGATTTTGCATTGAAAATCAATGATGAGGTTAATAGCACTCATTACTTGGAAGTTGGACAATTATTTAAAGAAATTAGTTCTGTTACTCTGCCCCTCTTTTTAGGTTGTGCTCTAATAGTCCCTTGCCCATAGATTCAGTGTGGAAAAGAACATAATGGCAACAAATTGTGGTACTTGTTCTTCCTCAGTAACAGGTTTGAAAAAGTTGGGACTGTTGCATTCAGAAGCAATTGAATTTTTATCATTGTTACTGCTAAACAATTTCTCAGGTGAAATGTGAACCCTCATTCCTTCAAAATTTAATTAACAAAAACATTTTAAAAATATATTCAACATTAGTTTTTCTATCTCTCTTTTATATTTTCCAATTTTTATTTCACATTGTGTTTACGATTGAGGTCTCATTTATAAATTCCTCATTATACTTCCCAATTTAGACTCTGCTTGTCTCAGTGAGGAATATTCAATTTGATTGAGGTACCCCTCACAGACAGCACAGATCTCCTGTGGAGGACTGCGTTTTAATAAGTTGCTCAACTGCTCAAAAGCCTGCAAAAATTTGGGAAACCATCAGCATGGTGAATTACAAATCAGATACTTTGCTGCTGACTGCAAAACTTCAGGACGTTCAGTTTATTGTTCTGGCTATATTAGTTCACAATGTATCTTGAACTTTTACTCTTTTTATCTTTAGTCTTGTTTCAATGAACAAAAGAAAACGGACAATCTCGAAGCTTATGTTAAATGGTTCAACAGACTCTGCTATTTGGTAGCTACTGAAATATGCATGGTAAGTGCAATTTGTTGTTACAATATATTGCCCACAGATTTTTAAATGAAACTTGGCTCAAAATTCCTTAAAAAAAAAATCTCAGTTAATAAAATTACATGTAGCACTCCACTATCAAATGAAACTACTAATTCTTTTTTTAAATTTCAGCCTGCAAAGAAGAAACACAGAGCACAAGTAATAGAATTTTTTATTGATGTTGCTCGAGAGTGCTTTAATATTGGCAACTTCAATTCCTTAATGGCAATTATATGTAAGTATAACAATAGTTTTGAAAAGGAATGAAGCGCAAATTCTGAGGGTCCTTGAAGGTTCAGGCAGCGTCTATGGAGAGAGAGAAACCAAGTTAACATTTCAAATCAGTGGCCCTTTATCAGAACTTGAAAAGTGGGGAAAAACAGCATGTTTTGCAGAGTTGTGGAGGACTGATAGGGTTGAGACCAAGGTTGTCCAGGTAATACAATTGCTTTCAGTGTGATTTAGTGTGATCTGTCCAGAGGAGTGTAAATAGGGAGAGATGAATGAGGGCAGTAGAGAGGAAGAAAAACCATGCTAAAAGTATGAGGTGAAGAACAGAGCAGTTACTGGAAATCAAACATGTTACTGATTGATGACCTTGTAGCAGAACTGGCTAATTCTGACACAAACAGGAAAGGCAGTTTTCTGAAATTGTTGAAAGCAATATTGAGTCACAAAAGCTGCAACACTGTCTCAAAGGCTGCAACATTGCCCAGATGGAAGATGAGATGCTGTTCCTTGAGCTTATTGTTGTGACTGTGATCTGACTCACCGAGGAGACACTGAAGCTAGTGATATAAAAACCTTTGTTTATCACGACAAGCAGACATTCTCGGCAGAGTCTCCCAATCTCAAAGTACATCACGTTCTTATACCCTGAAGATCAAAGGTAACAGCAAGTGATTCAATACAATTTCAATAACTACAATGACACCATTTACTTAAATATTTTGAGTCTGACAATGCTTTCAGTGAGTTACATATCCGCAATGGGTGTCTGATTCAGACACCCTGAATGTTCAAGCACCTATGCTGGGACAAAGTAATTCACATGGATGGTCTAAAAACTAATGAAGACAGAGATCCCATACACCCAGAATTAATGTTGTGAGGGCTGACTCTCAGAGTACACAAATATCCCAACTATTGATTGATCAAATATGCTTGTGACCATGTTAGATGTGCTAAGTGACAATATCAGTCTGAACATAGAGCATTACAGCACAGCAAAGGCCCTTCGGCCCACAATGTTGTGCCAACATTTTATTCTGCTCTAAGATCCATCAAACCCTTCCCTCCCACATAGCCCTCCATTTTTCTACCATTCATGTGTCTATATAAGAGTCTCTTAAATGTCCCTAATGTACCTGCCCCCACAACCTCTGCTGACAGTGCGTTCCATGCACCCACCACTCTCTCTGTTTAAAAAAAACTTATCTCTTGACATCTCCCCATACGTTCATCCAGTCACCTTAAAATTATGCCCACAATGTGTTAGCCATTGTCACCCTGGGGAAAAAGTCTCTGACTGTCCACTCAATCTATGCCTCTTATTTGAATACCCCAATTTGAATATTAGAATATACACCTGACCCAACACAGAGTTGGGTCACATTAGCTCAGGGCAGGTATCCAGGCTGTGTAACACACTATCCAACCTGACCCTTGATGACAAGCCTTAGACTGTACTGCATCATTGGCTTTGCTTTCCTTTGGATGAGATATTGAACAGAAGCCTTGGCCATGCTCTCAGGCATCAATAACAAACCCCAGGGCATTTTTATTTTAAAAGCGATGAGATTTTCCCTGGTGCATCAGTCAATATTCATCCCTCTGCCAACACCACTAAAGGAAGTTAACTAGTCAATCCCCTCTTTATTGTTTGAGGAACCCTTGTAAAAATGGTTGCTGTTGCTTATAAAAACAGCAGCACCAAAATAATTAATTGTAATAGTAAAATACTGTGGGCTGGCTTGAAGCAATGTAACTCTAGGTTTGTTCTTGTGGGAGAGAGATTCTGATTTGGATTTGACTGTTCGCCTGCAATCTACTTCCAGTATTTACTGAGGATATGCCTGAAATTGTTTAATATTCAACACAGGGCATGATACAATTGGCAAATAGGTTGCAATTTTGTGACTGTTGGAAAGATTCTTTGAGATCATTTTCGCAGTGAATAAGCAAATGTGGAAAAAGCCTTAATTGGCTTCTGTTTTGTGTCAACTGTGGCTCCTTTGATCTTTGTGTGGGGCGAAGGGGGGGAGGAGGTTTCTGTTGCTACAGAGGTTTGAGCACTAAATGAACACTGATGTCCCCAAAGCTCCAAACTGCATCCACACCTGTCTTCAATCCTTTGATTTTTTTCAGGACAAGAGTAGCAGTCCAGTATACACAGTAACATTCCGATAATCCGCTGTCTGACACTTTGGTTTAGCGTCTGGCTCACCGGTAAATGTTTCCCACTCACACTTGAGTCTCGCCAGGGGCTGTGCATCCCTGTCTCACTTGGACCCAGGATTTCCGTCCACTTTCTCACCGGTCCTCACACTCCCCCTGAGAGTTACCGGGGCCTCTAATTCCCCTGCCTCTGGTTCCTGCACTACCCTGCCCCCCGCCATCCCAGGATGCATGGTTCTCCTTCTCTCCGCCAAGTCTCAGTGGGTCCCACCATCCTCCCGATCCCCACCACTTACACTCTTTCCCCCCCCCCCCCCCCAAGGATCACCAATTCCCTGGTTCATCTGGTCCCCTGAAATTTGCTGAGTTCAGTGGAGAATTTGTTATAATACTTTGTGACATCATAAAAACCTAATTAAAAACACATCAGGGAATTAATAACATCCAATGGTCCAGAAGATCTCCCAGTCCAATACCATCAATGTCCCAAACAATGTGGATTATCGGAGTTTTACTGCAGAAGGACAAGCTCGACCAAGATTCGTCTGCTGAGGCTAAGGAGGTTGCACATCTGCTTGTGAATGCAGAGTCTTGTACATTAAGAGAGCTAAATGACCTCAGTAGGGAGACAGTGAGAGATTGCAGGGATGGGATTGACAAATAAGGCTGGTTCTTCTGAGGTGTTTTTTCCATTGTACTTGCCCTCTGTGTGAACATGTTCACAGATCACCCGGAGTACTGTTGAACCC
>JARFYF010000074.1:28336719-28353949 GCA_030265395.1 Rhina ancylostomus | reverse complement strand
TAGTGTACCACACAGGATTTTGTCTACTGCCCTGCCTTCATTAACCTTTTTAGTTACCTCAAAAAGTTTAATCAAATTAATGAAGCAAGATTTCCCTCACATAAAGCCACGGTGACTATCTCTGATCAGCCCCTGCCTTTTCAAATATACATAAATCCTATTCCTTAGAATTTTCTTCAGTAATTTCCCTACCACTTATTTATAGCTCACTGGCCTGTAATTACCTGGCTTATCCCTGTTGCCCTTCTTAAACAAAGGAACAACATTAACTATCCTCCAGTCTACTGGTACCAAAGGTGCAAAAATCTCTGCCAGAGCCCTAGCTATCTCCTCCCTTGTTTCCCTTAGCAACCTGGGATAGATCTCATCCAGCCCAAGGGATTTAACAAGCCTAAGGCATCTCCTAACATCTAACAGCTTTTCCTTCTTAAGACTCACCTGCTCCATATTGTCCATGTACCTCTTTCTGAACTCACTGTCTTGGAGAAAACTGATGCGAAGTATTCATTTTGGACCTCGCCCATATCACCTGGCTCTACATATAGATTATTCCTTTGGTTCTTAAGGAGACTCGCTCTTTCACTGGCTACCCTCTTGCTTCAGGCATAGTAATGATCGAAAGCTCCTTGAAGCCCTGCAAACATGCATTTAACAGAAACTCCCCATTGTGATTCATCGTCAGCGGATATAATGGTCCGGGTCTGGTTTGAACATGGTTTTCAAATTCACGCAAAATAATGGGAACATAATTTGTATTTAAAATTTGGTGTGTTTTTGTACTAGATTAACCAAATCTGGGTGAATTACACCAAACAAATCAGCACAACTAATGAGAAACTCGAGACTAATTTGCTAAATATACATGGAGAACAAGGAAAATTAATTAAAACTTGAAATCTAAAACTCAAAAATAAGTTTAGTGCTTCTTTAGGTCCCAATTATTAGGTTGATTTGGGATTGCTTTTCTGATTGGAAGTCTATTTATGCTGTTTTTATGGTCGTGCATAATGCAGTGAATTTGGAACTTAGCGACAGCAAAAAAAAAGGCAATAGTAGCCATTTTTTTTGGTTCTACATTTCAGTTGGACTCGAGAAAGAATGTCCATGTCTTCGATATATGGTCTCTCATTTATTACTGCTTTCATTTATAATTAAAAGCTTAAAATATATGCAAGACATTGGCCTTGAAGTTGCTCATTGCCCCTAAAAGTGCATTAGTCAGATGGCTCATCCCAGAGCAACAAACATTTTGTCTAAGAGCACTACATTGGCATGTCCGGTAGCATGTGAGGCCCAAGACTCTACAGAATCAGCTCTGCACACTCAAGTCTTCTTTGGACACTTTTCCATTGCAGAATTCTGCAAGGAAATTAGATGAGCCCTGATTGAGGCAGCTGTCCAAAGGATCACAGGGACATGAGCTTGCAAGTACAAAAAGGAGGGGAGGGTTCATAGGAGGGATTGGATTGATCCAAATTGATGGGTAGCTCGGGGCAAGGGCTAAATGCTCAGTATGGATGGGAGCTGATAGGATTGATGGTTGGGGGGGCAGCTTGGAGGGGCTGTGATCAAAGCTTTATAGAATTTATGATCAGTGATTGGAAGGAGTGCAAATTGAGGTGAGGGAAAACTGGATCAAGTGATCAGTGGATAGGGCTACTGGGTCTATGAGTGTTGTGAGCTTGGAGATGGTTGGGAAAGTATGAATGAAAGACTGGTAAGATCCCATCTTAAAGAGGCATAACTGAAGCAGGTTCCCAATGTGAACCTGAGACCTGTGTAGGCAGTCTCCCACTAAGTCATGCAGAGGCAGGCTTCAGAAGACGTTGTGAAAGCCTATTTCTATGTGAATGGCTTGCAGATAATGCAGGTCATGCACACACACATTTTGAAAACTATTCAGATAGCTTCTGGAAAGTATAACTAGTGCATTAGATATGTGGAGGACCAGGAACAAGTATCAGACTGTGCAACTCTCATGAAGTCTTCAATTTGCTAAACTGTTTTATTTTTCACCAGTTAGATTGTAAGCAGACAAAAATGTGGCTCTACTCGATTCAATTCGAGCCATTTATCTTTATCAGTTTACTTTGTTAATGTAAACATTCCAGCAATAATAGCCAGAAGCTATCATTAAGTTATAATAATTATTACAGTACTGAGTTATACTCAATGGCTTTGACTGAAGAAGTTTAAAATAATTGGTCTTTAAAATAGTTGTTCATTTGTGGCAGAATGACAGAAAAAAACTGGCTAATTATGAATAGTGAATTGATATGATTTTTCCATTTTTAGAATTTAAACTGCTATAGGGAGCACAAAATGATAGGAGTAGGATAATTATCCCTCCCACCTTGTCCTTCTATCAGTGGTCCCACTCTCCTTCAAAGCTTCTGTCATCACCCCTTCCCTTGAAAACCAATCATTGACCCTCATGTTTTTGAAAACCACATCTCCAGCCTTCCTATCCTCGCTATAGCCTTTGATCATCCTGTGCCCTGCCAGATCCATCTCTTCCAGAACTATTGGATTGAATGCCTCCAATTAGGTTTTAACATGCATCGTTGAACAAAGCCAACTTTGCTCAAAGTTGCTAATATATTACTGCTGTTATCCCTTCTTGGCCTCACTGCAAAGTTTTTGACTATGGTGTCCTCCTCCATCGATTCTCTACTGTTGTTCAGGTGGATAGAATGCACTTGTCTGCTTCCATTCTCATCACTCCAGTTGTGCACACTTTTACCTCTGGTGTCAGCCAAGGATTTACCTCGGGGCTTCCGATTTTTGTGTTGTTTAGTGTTTTCAATGACTTGTTTATGTTATTGTTAAGTTCTATTTCCCTTTTAAGAACATTGTGTATTTTCTCTTGAAGGCATTGTATGGTTTTGGACATGACCAGTATCATGAAAGTTGCATAAAGGATGCAACCATTGTTTACACTGTACTCACTAGTGAGTTTGTAGAATTAGTCACAAATATAAAGACCAAAATAGTCAAAATTTGTGCCCTTCTGTTTCTCATCAAAGTGCTGCCCCTCAGCAATATCATTCAAAAGACTTAATTTTTCTCATGTATACTGATGCACCATCTTCACCACAATTTCTTTTGACCCTTCACTGTCTCTGTATTGAAAGGATGGTTAGGATCCAACATTTGTTTCTAGCCATACACTGAGAAAGCTGAGGCCAACATCTTTAGTCTCCGTCACAAGCTCTGTCTACTCCTCTCCCTGACATCTGTCACAGTTGGCATTAGGTAATATCGATAATATTAGTAAGACACCAATTTCCACCTCTGTAGTGTTGCTCAAATATGCCCCTGCTTCATCTTATCTACTGCTGAAGTGCTCAACTATGCCATGCAACCTCCCGATTCAACTATTTCAACACATTCTTGGCTGATCTTTCCCATACTGTGTAAATTGTGCTGTCCATTTTGTGACTTGCACCAAGTCCTGATCACCCGTCATTGCTACTTTTATTTTCCTGTGTTGGCACTGTCTTGATTTTAAAATTCTTAGCCTTGTGCTAAATTCAAATGGTCTTGACTTTCCCTGTCCTCATCCACCTCTACAACCCTCTAACGAACCTGCATTCCTCCCATTCTTGTCTCTTGGGCATCCCCAAATTTAAGCACTCTGCCATTAATGGCCATGCCTTCAGCAATCAAGCCCATTAGCTGTGAAATTCCCACCCTAAACTTCTCTGCCTCTCAACCTCTCTGTACACCTTTAGGAAGCTCTGTAAACCTTTCTCATAGCTCTGTATGTGATGAGGCGTAAATGTCTTCTTCTTTGGTAACACTAAATGGTTTCAAATATTTTTGCCATGCTAATGATGCTATATAAAAGGAAGTTATTGATCTCAGTTGCAGAAATTTATTTTGATTCAGCATCCATTATCTTTTAGGGGAGAAAATGTTCTAAATTTTTACTTTGTATGAAAAAGATTCCTTTCCTGTCCAGCTCTGCTCAGATTATATTCCTTTATTTTGCATTCCCCACCTGAGGAAATAATATCTGCGTATGTATCCTATAGAATTCCTTTATTATTTTAACTCCTTGATTAGATCACCACACAGTCTGTGGAATTCAGGGCATACAAAGTTTATGTAAACTATCTTTATAATTCATCATTAAGTGTGTTGTCACTCCAGTAGGTCTATGTGGTACTCCTTCCCAAACTAATATATTTGAAGTAGAGTGCATAAACTCAAATGCATTGTTCTAGATGGGATCTGAAAATGGTTTTGAATCAGCAGTTCCTTGCTGCTATATTCTAACAGCCTTGAGATAAATGCCAATATGAAATAGTATTTTGAATACATGGTGCAATTGTCCACCAGCTTTTGGTAAATGCTATAATGGAAGAATGTTTGTTCTTTTATAATGGTTAGTTTCCCATCATTTAAGAAAATTCTTCACTTTGTCTTTTTCTGATATAAAGTGAACAGCTTCACGTTGAATTCCATCTGGACAGTGGGACAAAATAGGACAGATCTTTTATTGCCCCAAAAATCGCTGTCCTATGCTCCTTAGCCACGGTTTGTCACGGCCCCACCCTGTTCTTACTCACCCCACCTCCAGGGAAGTTTTCCACTGAGAAAGTGGCTCAGTTGCTAGCATTTTGGCACAGCAAAGTGTAGCACAGGGGCTGTCTCAGCACAGACAGCTGGTTGCCTTCGTTGAATCCTCGTGACAGGCAAATAAGGCAGCCAGCTCCTAGACTCAGGGATTGTGAAAATCATCGACATGGTTGGGGTCATTAACAGTTGGAGCTTGGAAAAATATAAAAGTCTTGCTAAAAAAGAAAAGAAAATTGTTTTCTTTCCAGTTTAAAAACCTAAAAAAAACCCACATACAATATATCAATTTAAATCATTAAAAGCAAGCTAAGTAAACAATAAAAACATAACGACTTACCTTTTGCCCTGGAGCCAAATATCTCACATTTATTAGAAAGAGGTCTGCCATGCTTGTGACAGGTTTAACAGGCCTAAATACAGATTTTTTAAAATCTCAGAACTGGTAGATCTGTGGAAGGTGATACTGTCCTATTGGGCTCCATGAGAAGCAGACCTGGGACAGCTAGTAGCACAGGCTACAAGGTGGAAGATGCCACTGCAGACTCAGACCAAGACCAGCACTGGAAACTGGGACTTCCGTAGGGTTACGCAGGTACATTCCAGCATTTGCACTAGCATTGATCAGCCCCATTATTTGTGATCACAGAGATATTAGATTACTTTCTTCTACAAAAGGTAGAAGCACTTTGAACAAGAATTTAATGCAGCCAAAGAGAAAATGTTACAAATGGAAAGGAGAAGATGATGGCACACAAACTTCTTGAAAAACGACGTTAAAAGAAGCTTTAAAATCTTTGAGCTGAATGTTAGGAAGACAGAGCAGAAATCAACAAAGCTAATGGGTGTTGAACTACCGAAGTAAATTAGGATATATGACATAAAGATTAATGAGCAAACCGCATGGTGCTCTGAATGGATTTTGCTTAATGCAAACAACTGTGTTACCAAGAAGCTAGGTGGACCCGCAAGTGCTGGAGGCAGTGCAGAAAAGAAGTTTAAGGTTGATATCCTGAGTTTGAATTGTGAAAAAACACAGAATAGTCAAAAGATTATAAACCTAGATTCATATAAGAGGTGATCTTATTTGTCATAGGCAGTAGTGTCAAAATAGAGTATTACTTTAATACAAACTTCTGGTGGAACTCATGAAGATATGTGTTCATGTTGGTAAACAGTTAATCTTAGAGCTGATGTCTACAATTTGCTTCGATGCGTAGTGATAATTTATAGCTAGAATAGCAGAAGAATAAAGTTTGTAATCATTTAGGAAACTATTGGGTGCTACAATTGGGGAGCTTGAATTTTTATTTTGGTTTGTAAAATTAAGATAGATTGAGTGGCCATTCTCTTCTGAAATTAGTTTAAGAGCTTGTATCATCAATTACAGAGCATGAGAACTCTCTGACTTCCAAGAGATGCACACTACACCTAATGTTCCCCAGCCTCTATTCCTAATATCCCATTAACCATGTAGAATATAGAATTACTCTCTTGAAAGGGAAAGCAAATTCCAAGTGAATACATTTTGTTAAAAGTACCCCCACCTTTTACAGAGAAAAATAATAGACTGAGCAATAGGGCAACAAGTTCAAATTGGCCAGGGAAGCAAAGGGCCCAGGGGAAACATCCCCACTCTATAGTATGGTTTTCTAAGGTCAGACAGTTCTCAGGTCATTTTAAAGTTGTTGCTGATTGCAGTGGAGCCATACTGATACCTTCTCATAATTAGCATCCCTCAAGTGGTACAAAAAGAATGGAGGGAGGCCTTAGGTCCCTATGTTGTGAAGAAAACTGATATGTAAAGAAAAAAGCCAAAGAAAATTATGGAAGAAGTACTTTGAAAGAAAGGGCTGCCTTAAATTTTCCTTGACCCGAAGTTCACTCACCACTTATTTGTAATTACTGCTGTTACTGTTGAGCATTCAAATATCTCTTCAATTATTGAAGTAGCTTAATGACCTATCCAACTCACCATTTTTAAATCCCATCTTGTAGTACATTCTTTCCATATTAAAGACTGCTATTTTGTCTCCTTGTGTATTTGTTTTTATTGAATTAGTATTCAATAGCAGCAATTGGGAGAATTAGAAAGGCACTGGCAAAATAAACTGAATTCCCTGATAATTCTTCTTTTGGATAACCCTGTTTGAATGCTGATTCAAATGCTAATCTCCTTTGTGTGCATAATCAATAATAACGTATCTACCTTAAAGAAAAAACTGTCCTGATTTTTCTTAGTTAACAGTTTTATAAATTAGTAAGCAAGTCTTGAATTCTACCACCACTGTCTCATTCACCATTGAGAGGTTCCAAGTTGTGGAAGTAACAACTGAACTGAGGAAAAATAATTAATCAGAGTGTTTTAATCAGTAGCAATACTTTGTCAATGAGAAGAACGTCAGAGAATCTTGAAACAGATTAGACTGGATTCTTAAGTAGATATTTAGACTCAGAAGAATTGAACCGTTGTTCAAGTTCCCTAGTTCTAATGTTTCTGCTCTTTAAAGCATCAGATCTCCAAAGGAGGGTATGGATCTTGTAGTCATTGCGGCACAAATAGCACTCGTACATCACTCTTGCACTACAGAGATATTAAGGGCTTTTGTGCCAGAAGTTGATGTGGTAAGAAATCCTTGCAAGTGAACCACTTTCAATAGAATATGAAGGGTATGTGTAAGTGAACAGGCCAATCTACTGAATATCACTATAACCAATCAGAAGCATTTTTACTGAAAGAGGAAAAGCTTAAACCAGGAAATGCAAGTTAGTTAAGTCAATGGTAAATCATGTACAGAATATGAAATATAGAGACAGAAGAAAATAGTTTCTGGGAGATGAGAGATAAAAGTAAAGTGTTTCTTAAATATGTATTTTATGTACTTTATTTTTTAAAATATCCTCAACAATCAAATAAAATCTGCAGAAATGAAAGTCTATAGTTGTGAAAGTTAAATTTCAGGTCAGACAAGTTATTTGACCTATTATTCCTGATTTTTAAAAAAAGTTACTTAACTTGGAATTGACAAAATTTAACTCCTCCTTTCGTAGTGAGCATCCTTCTCATAATTACGGTAGCTTTGTACTACTTAATGTGTTTCAACAAAGGTATCTTGTCTGAATCTGAATATTGCAACTTCTGGAGAAGCAGGATAATAAGGCTAGTAACTTCCTGATTTTTGTATCTTTTTTTAATTTACTTACGGCATGGTAACAGGCCCTTCTGGCCCAAAGAGTCCCTGCCACCCATTTTAAACCCCAAATTAACCTACCTGTACGTCTTTGGTATGTGGGAGGAAACCCACGCAGACATGGGAGAACGTACAAACTCCTTACAGGCAGCGGCGGGAATCGAACCCGGGTCGCTGGTGCTGTAATAGCGTCGTGCTAACAACTACGCTACCGTGCCACCCATCCAACGGTCCTGAGCTAATCCAGCACCACTGAAGTCCCAATAAACATAAAGACAGCACCCACATCACCGGATCACTGCAGTAGCACTAACTGTTGTGCCACTATTGATAAACTAAGACAATAAGTACTACATCTTGCTGGAATATATTTAATACTTGAATTGGTGAAGTCATTTAGACGTGATGAGTAGAAAGGTAAGTATGATTAATTCCCTACACAGCAAATTGCAAATCTCAGTAATATAACCAAGAGGCACAGTTCTAAAAGGAAAGGGGGAAGTAAGCATTCTTCATCGCATTTCTACACTTTTCAGCAGAGTCATGGGAAAGCAAGCATGAATGCTTTCTTGAAGCCTCTAAATAAACTGAATCTAAATATCAGCCATGCTTGTACCCCAAACAGAGTTACTTTCAAAAAATTCAGAGACTGCCATATTGCATTATCTTTTAACAGTTGGTCAACCTTCTCCTTATCAATATTCTTGGTGCTGTGTAATTCCAAGCTAGGGCTATCAGACAGAGTATTTATGAAGTTTCAAGTCTTGACCACAAGAAACTAAACTAAAACTACCTTCAAACAATTGTTTGTGACATGATATAGCAAATGGGAAAAGATTTCCCCAAAACTGGTTTAAAATGAAGATCTTCAGAGATGAAGAACAATCACATAACTGTTTAATTATATGTCCTAAATAAAAGTTTAAAAGTAATTTTACTTGCATGTTGTCTATACATGGACATAATGCAGTTGCTTTGAAAAAGTTTAACCTCTTAACATTGAATTTAAAATTTTCAGGACAATATCATAAAACAGAAATCACTTAAATTTTACGTGCGCACACACAAGCACATGCACACACACAAAATATGGAAAATACTCAGCAGATCAAGCAACATCTGTGGACGGGGTAGATGGTCTTTCAACAATCATCAGAAGGTTATAGACCTGAAACATTAGCTCTCTCCACAGATGCTACTTAACCTAAGTATCTCCAGCATCTGCAATATTTTGATTTCACCCATTACTTCAACTATCAAGGCAAATTTAATTATATGCCATGTAACTATTTGAATCAATCAATATTATCAATGTATTTCAATTAATAGAATAATTCTAATCAGGAAAGAAAAATAATCAAATGTATTAGCTTTTAATTAACAATGTTAATGTATAATATTAATGTCCATTCATTCGGTTATTAAGAGACACAAGAGACTGCAGATGCTGGAATCTGGAGAAACAAACAGTCTACTGGAGGAACTCAATGGGTCAAACAGCATTTGTGGGGGGGGGAAAACAGAAAAGAGGAAGGAATTGTCAATATTTTGGCTCAAAATCATGCACTGGGACTTATCACCAGTACCGATGCAGGGTTTCAACCCAAAATTCAACAATTCATTTTCCCCCTACAGATGCTGCTCGACCTGCTGAGTTCCTCCAGCAGATTGTTTGTTGCTTTAGCTATGTAGTTTCATTGCAATTAAAGACAAATTACTGTGATACATGCTTGTTGGTTACCCAGCAAATGTAGTGAAAATCTTAGTTTTTATTTTAAAAAGGGATTTTGCCCATCACAATTTGGTCTATCAACCTCATTCTGTATCCTAAAATTTGGATGCCTGTTAAAAAATTATTTACTCACTGTACATGATAATCTATATTTGACCGAATCTGCAGTCTAATAGTAGATATATTGTCAGCCAGAAGCAACAAATAACTACATACTTTGATGGTCTCCCCAGCCGAAATAGCTCCAGTTGCCTGTGGGATAATAAAGGATAGGAAATAATTAAAAAAAACTACATCATAATGACAAAGAGCTGATCAATAATAAAAGCAAGTAGCTGTGTTCCTAAACTGACATCATCACTCAAACAAAAATAAATCACTCCAGGTTTTGTTTTAAAAACTTTGCAAATTAAAATTCTTTATATATAATCCTTAAGATGTTAAATTGAATGGTTCATTACAGTGTAATTACCGAGGGAGATTGTCCATTTGCCACACAGTAAGCTTATATTTGTAAACTGCTGGAAGAACTCAGGATTGTTGCAGGGTCTTGATCCAAAACATTGACCGTCCCTTTGCCTCCACAGATGTGGCTTGACCTGCTGAGTTTTTCCTGCAGTTTATTTTTTGCTCCATATTCCAGCATCTACAGTTCCTTGTGACTCCAAACTTACATTTGCACTTTGCATCCCTGATGTATGGGGAATTACCTATTCTTTTCCAGTGTTCCCTTATATTGGTTATGCTTTGGAAACAGGAACACCAAGACAGAATATCACATATTGGAGTATTGTTTTTCTTCTAACACCAAGCTTTAAATAGGAACTTATAACTTCTATGCTTTTTAGACGCAGTGCTTCAAAATTAATTTTGGTGATCTATAAAAGTATTGCAGAATATAATATTTAAGAGATGGAGGGTTGTTTCTTTTGCAGACAGTTGCCTTAATATAATTTTCCAAGAGGTGAAATAAATCAGAACTGTTTTCTCAGGAGTGCATGTGCATTCACCAAAACACAAAACTTTCCAGGCTGCATAGCAAGAGCCCCTTGAATGCAGTTTTCCCTTATGAAACACCTAGAATTTCACCAGTTTTGTGGACTAAGAATCATGGCTGCAGAAATAGAAGTACATGGCAGGAGAAAAAGGCAAATTTTCCATCCTCAAGTTCCTTATCAATGTAGCCTTGGTATTTTCCAAATTGTAAGGAGCAAAATTATTTGAAAGGGCTACTTAAACACCGTGGCTGAAGAATCATTTTTGCCCCCCGTACCAATTCCCTCCCCTAACCTCCAATTCTCAAATGGCCACTTGGAAAATGAGACCTTTCACAATTCCCAGAAAATATTCACTGTAAAGACTGCAATATTTCATTTTTACAATAACGTGGGCCTTAGCTCCTATCCCAGCTCATCACTTTTGTTCATGGTAACTTATTTTCCAATGCCTCAAATTTAAATCATCTGTAGTTTCCTCCATTGACTTCACTCCTGACTATACCAGTCACCTTGTCCAGCTTTACAACCACCATTCTCCCCTCATCCCATTGCAAATTCTAAATCTCCATTCATCTGGCTCTCCCCTCTTCCACATTCTTCTTTCATTGCACATCTGGTGACTAAACTCTGACCAAGAGTCACCATCTCAGATTCTAAAATCCCTATCCTTCCCATGTTCTCTGGTAATTTGTTCCTGAATATTCATCCTTAGACCAAACGTTCAGTTTGTCCTTAATATCTCCTTTGGGCCTGGCTTCCAATTTTAATTTATTCCTTATGCCACCGAAGAGTTTGATGAATGGTCCTTCACCTGAAAGGCTGATTCTGTTTCTCTCCCTACTGATACCACCGACTGCTTCCTGCATTCTCTGCTTTTGCTTCAAGTTTTCAGCATCTGCAGCTTTTTGCTCCAAACTCACTTACCTAAATTGGTACAGGTTTTTAATTTGGCCATCAGTTTGGCCACCACACAGAGCCAGTGCCTGTTTTGCCAGTGCAGCTGTACGAATCACTGCTCTCCTTCATATGCCTATTTGATGGTGCTTATTCACTCATTATTTTAGTCATTTTTATTTATTTGATGAATGAATACAATGCATACGGGGTTGCAAGGCTCAAGGTCAGCAATTGCAGTAGCTTCTACTTCAGTGAAAATCAATCCACCTGCAGTAAAAGCCAAGATGGTCCATTCTGTAATGATACAAGATTTTCAACTTAATTTTTCAGGATGAAGGTGTCATTGGGAGGGCTAGCATTTATTGCCCATCCCTAATTGCCCTTTGAACAACCACCTTCTTAACTGATGTCCTCGACTGATGATAACCCTAGAATCTTGCTGAGTACAGATATCCAGGTTTAGACCCAGAAATTATGAAGAGAAATATACTTCCGAGACAAGATAGTGTGGGATTTAGAGGAGTCTGCAGTTGATGGTGTTCTGATGTTGCACCTGTTGTCCTCAATTAAAGCAGAATGCACCAGGCACAATGCAGAAAGTATAAATGAGGAGCAGCAAGTTTAGCAACAGAGAATTTCATAAGTTGCTGGCTTCACGTCGTTATTAACTGCTAAATTTCAGGACTGATGTCAACTGCAGTCCAACAAGGAATGAATGATTTCTCCATTTTTAAATGCACAAAAAACCTCTGTAAAAAAACTAATAATTATTATGTATACTCTCCTGCAAATAGCATAAGCTGGTGCTAGAGAAACCCAGCCTCCATCAGTGAGTATGTTTTTCCCAGGTTCACTATAGAGGGGAATTATTCCAATGACATCCTAACACTGAGTTTTAAAAAATCTCAGTACACCCCAATGATTGGAGTAATGGCTGAGTAAATATCAAGTTGTAAGGACCTGACAAGATAAATGGGATTTCTATACAACTTGCATGCTATCTAATCAATTCAAGTTGTCGGTGCTGAGCCAGAAAACAGGTTAAAACTAGGCAATCACCTTAGAAGTCATGGCACCAGTCATGCTGGAGTATTTTATGACTCAAAGGATAGAGACAAATAATTACCCTTCATCCAGGGATATCTAACAGTCACTCTAGTCATTTTTTCTTTCACACAAAAGTCTGGAGGAGAATTGGATTGGATTAGATTCTTTAGCCCAATCAGTGCACACATTCGCAAAGTGGAAGCCTTGAAGTGCAAAACATTGCATGTAGAGCAGTATAGCACAGGATTAGGCTCTTCAGTCATAATGCCTGTGCCAACCATGATGCCAATCTTAGCTAATCCCATCTGTCAGCATGTGGCCCACATCCTTCAATTCCCTGTTTGCTCATGTGCCTGTTCAAATTCGTCTTAAACGTTGCTATTGTATCTGCTTCTACCACCTGCTCCAGCAGTGCTTGCTAAGCACCTTCCACTCCCCATGTTTCTGCCAAAGCAAAGGGCAAGATAATGGTTGACCTAAAGTATAGATGTCTACGAGTTTAATGCATTAATTCATTGGGAAAATGAATCAGTAATACACATGCAGGGAAGAGCTCAAATCATCCTTCTTGTTACAATGATTAAGAAATGGAAACACTGTCAAATCTCTGCATCCGTAACCTCTTTAGTCACCTTCCTCCTGTTGGCCAACTGCATTGCACTACAACAGCGGAAGTGGAGAGTACTTTGGTGAGGATCACTACAGCAATGCAATTCCAAAACACTTGGTTTTTGTCAATCTATTTTGTAGTAACAGACACCTTGCTTTCTAGTCAAGATGTGAATAATAGCCACAGATTTGATACTCCACTGAGGTGATCAGTCATGGAACAATAACTTATTGTCACATCCTATAACAGTAAATCACTCATGCTCACGACCAGCTTCTTCACTCTCACTGCAATCATGATCAGAAAGCTTGGAAAGGCAGTCAGTGAATCATGCATTCTCTAGCACTTGTCAATGATTCTTCTATTCATTAGCTGACCCCTGGGGTACACCACCTGTATCCAACTGTGCACAGTTTGGAGAACCCTTGCCACAGGATCATCACAGCTACCCTTATCACCTTGTGCTACTTGTGTCCTTGTGAAGTACGAGTCCCCAGGTGAATAACTATCCAACTCACCTCACTGAATTGTAAGAATCTGAGCTGTGCATGAATCCTGTCACTGCTTTCTCAGAAGGATTCAACTCTGAGGAATCATCCTCCACTCACTTCTGTCATATGTGCAAAGACCCACTCAAAATGTGGATTACTAATGTCAAGAACAAATCTGCAAGTTATTATGACATGATCACATTTCACTTGCTGTTCAAGTGCAATCAACATGAATCACCAGATCTCCAACAACTTCCCCTCTGCACCTGCAGATTCAGAATTTGTGGAGACCTGCACCTGTTGTAGGAATGAGAGGCAGACAATAAAAGAAAGAACAGACCAAAGAGCATTTGCAAAGGCACATGTAGATATGCGAGGACAGACTGAGGTGCTTGTGATGTGCACTACAGAACACAAGTGAATGTTCAACTATAATGACCTGAATGATGCCATGAATAAATATGCAGGAACATTACATCCTTGCTGCGGAGTTGACCATTCCTGGCTAACCTCCCTCATGCTCCACTCCTTAATTGAAAAGTCATCCAAAAGTCAGCAACCCATGTGCCAACTCCATTCACCAAAATGCATGCACTGACCAACACTGACTTCCAATTAAGCAATACTTCAATTTTAAAATGCTCCCCATTGTTTTCAGATCCCTTCAGAATTTTGTCCCTGACTATGCAAGCTCCTTTGGATTAACAATCCTCTAAAATCTCTACCCTGCTCTAATTCCAGCCTTATGTTAATCCCCAAATTGAATTACTCCATTGCTGTCAACTGCGTGTTCAGCCTTGGAGGCCCAACACTACTGAAATTCCTTCCCTACCCTTCATTTCCCTCTACCGCTTCCTCTTTAAAAAACTTACCTCTTGACTAAAATATCTAAACTAACTATATTTCATGTGGCTTGGCCAATTTAGACCATAAGACATAGGAGCAGAATTAGGCAATTCACCCTTCGGCTCTGCTCTGCCATTCAATCGTGGCTGATTCATTTTTCCCTCAACCCCATTCTCCTGCCTTCTCCCCGTAACCTTCGAAACCTTTACTAATCAAGAACTATCAACCTCTGCTTTAAATATACCCAATGACTTGACCTTCACAGCCGTCTGTGGCAATGAATTCCACAGATTCACCACCCTTTGGCTAAAGAAATTCCTCCTCATCTCTGTTCTAAAGGGACGCCCTTCTATTGTGAGGCTGTGCCCTCTGGTCCTAGACTCTCCTACTACTGGAAACATCTTCTCCACATCCACTCTATCCAGGCCTTTCAATATCTGGTAGATTTCAATGAGATTCCCCCCCCCCCCCCACTCCATCCTTTCATCCTAAACTCCAACAAGTAGAGACTCAGAACCATCAAATGCGCCTCATATGTTAACCCTTTCATTCCCGGGATCATTCTTGTAAACCTCCTCTGGACCCTCTCCAATTCCAGCACATCCTTCCTTAGATATGGGGCCCAAAACTGCTCACGATACTCCAAGTGTGGTCTGACCAGCATGTTATAAAGCCTCACCATTACATCCTTGCTTTTATATTCTAGTCCTCTTGAAATAAATACTAACATTGTATTTACCTTCCCTACTACTGACTTAACCTGCAAACTTGCACGTTAAACTTCAGGGAATCCTGCAGCAGGACTCCCAAGTCCTTCTGCACCTCCAATAACTGAATTCATTCCCCATTTAGAAAGTAGTCTATGCCTTTATTCCTTCTACCAAAGTGCATGACCATATATTTCCCTGCACTGTATTCCATCTGCCACTTCTTTGCCCATTCTCCCAACCTGTCCCTCCTTCTGCAAACTCCCTGCTTCCTCACACTACCTTTCCCTCAGATCCCACCACCAGTCACATCTTCCCCTCCCCATTCTATGCCTTCCACAGGGACTGGTCTCTCAGTTGTCTGCTTATCCTTCATTACTCATTCCCTTCCCCCCCCACCCACTTCCCATTCCCCTGGCACTTTTCCCTGCAACTGTACGGAGTACAACACTTGTCCCTGCACCTCCTTCCTCACCGCCATCCAGGGACCTAAACAGCCATTTGAGGTGATGGAAAAATTCACACGCATTTCCTCCAACCTTGACTACTGCATACAGTTCTCCTGACGTGGCCTCCTCTGTACTGATGAGACCAAGCAGAAATTATGTGACCAGTCTGCAGAGCACCTGCACTCTGTCCTTAATGCCATCCTGAGCTCCCAGTTGCTTGTCATTTCAATTCCTCTCCCCATTCCCACACCAACCTGTCTGTCTTCAGCCTTTTCCATGCCTGGGTGAGGCCAATTCCAAACTAGAAGAGCAATGCTTTGTATTCTGCTTGGATAGTCTACAACTCAATAGAATGTACATTGAATTTTCCATTTTCAGGTAACCTGTACCCAACATGCTCTTATCTCTCTCCCAATGATCCACACAGGTTCTCCCCCCTCCACTCCCACTCCCACGCAGTTTCATTCCTCTCCCCCACCTGGTTCCATCTGCTTGTCACTGACACACTTAACTAATTAGTTCTCTTATCTGCCCATTAGCCCTCCCTTATTTGTTTCCATATCACCTGCCTTATTTATCAAATTCCAGCATCTGCAGCCTCCTGGGTTTCCACATCACCGTACAGCCTCTGTCTCTCCCTCAATTCCCCCACCTACCTCTATCTGCCCCTCTTTTTCTCCTTATGTGCCTCTATGTATCTCCCACCAGCCACTGTATCCCAATTCCACCCCTGCCCATCAACCTTCTTCCAGCTCTTCTATGCCCGTCCTCGCCAAGCCCCTCCCACACACTCTTTGCACGAGCTATCTCCCCTCTGCACTCTCAGTAATCATGCAGGATAATTTAGTCCAGGGAATGTTCTTTGAGCAAATTTTTTATGATAATACATGATGGGAGAGTTTCCACAGTGCAGAATCAACAATTTCAGCATAATGATGTGGAAATATATTGTATATCACCATCACCACTTTTAATTCTTGGAACTCACTACCCAACTACAATGTAGAAGGAACTTACCCAGAAGGACAGTAGAATTTCAAGAACATGGATCACCACCTTCTTCTCAAGGCCATTTAAGGATGCCCAAAAAATATTGGCCTTGCCTAGATCCAAAAAAAAGAACAAGTACACCAAAAATTCTCCTCATTTTTTAAAATATTTGCTTCAATGTAATGTGAAATTACTCTAATTATTAATTGTTTCATTTCAAAACCTTGATCTCAGAACAAAACAAGTAACAATGATCAAGTCATAGTCACAGAGCAATACGGCACAGATACAGGCCCTTCAGCCCAACAAGTCCATGCCGACCACTGTGCTCGTTAGATAGTCTCAATTTCCTGTGTTTAGCCCATATCCCTCTCTGCCCCACCACTCCATGTACCAATCCAAGTACTTCTTAAGTGGTTGTACCTACCTTAACCACTTCCTCTGGCAGTTCATTTCATATATTCACCACCTTTTGTGATGGATATTCTTTTCCAGACCCCAAAAAGGTTTGTTGCCAAACTCAGCTTTTTTAGCACAGCAACATGACCTGTCCAAAGGTCAAGAAGTGGTTGCTGAGTAAGCTAAAATCCCTTTTGCAAAAACAGCAGAGATTGTCCAAGGCTTAAGATGTTTGTTGTTTGCCAAGTTAAACCTCAAACCGATATTCCCTGGTCAAGCTGCTTAGCAAAAA
>JARFYF010000074.1:28299889-28317933 GCA_030265395.1 Rhina ancylostomus | reverse complement strand
AATAAGGATGTTCTTAACATATTATTGAACTAGCTAATTAAGGTTTTTCTGAAATAAGATGAAGAGGTCCTGATCCTCTGTCTTCTTATAATATTTCTCCTTCTAGATTTTCATTGAACTGATGGGACTTGTGTATGGCTTTACTCTTAGAACACTTGTGCAAACTCTTCTTCAGTTCTTGCTCTGTTTTCCCCTCAACTCACTTCTAAACACAATGTTAGTGCTTAGCTGACAATCCTTGTGTCTCGCTAAAGAGTGAAAATGGTAGGAAATTTGCTACATTTATATAATTATCTCACTTCCACCGACATATGGAGTGGCAGAGTTCTCAGATGGTGGTATATAGCAGAGCATAATGCCTGATTTGCTTTCTTCTTTGGCATGCTGCAGATTCACTAAAAATCAGAAGACTCAGGTCAAAATGTTTAATCATTTTTTAGCCACCATAATCAATGATAATTCTTGTTTTGTTCATTTTAAAGTTGCTTTAATAAAATCTTTAAAAGATAATGGAATTACTACCACTAATTGATCATTAATCATTCTTCATAGGTGCCAAAAATAACTTTCCATGCAAGTTTTGCCTTTTAAATAAATCTGCATGAAATTGGTGTATAGAAGAATCTTTTCAAATCGCATTTTTTTTGGTGTTTTTCGAGTAATGTCACATTGTGTTAAATTTCATTGCTTGTAATACTTATCAAAGTACAAAAATGAAAAATTCTATTCATCATTTGCAAATTTAGGAATACACATTAGATTCCAAGTTCTTTATGTACAGTACATAGCCATACTGATATATTTCTAATCATTTGATAATCCAATCATCCTAAATTTTTGTTTTGGTTTTGGATTCTAGGGCCCTCTTGGATTGGATGGAAAGCCAGTAGGTACCTTCCAGTATATGTGTTCAAAAGAATCCTGCTTTATTTTTCCGTTATCTGATATAGAAAGAGCAGAAATAAAAAATCATAGTTCAGTTTGAATAAATAAAAATCAATGTGAAAATCAAGTATTTTCTTGCTGAAAGCTTCCATTTCTCAGGAATAGATTTCTATTGCTTACTAGAAATGTAACAGGTTAATATTAATCTGCTATTATTTTAATGGTGTATTTTTAATGTTATTCATTATTTTTGTTTCCTCATATAAAATTTAGTAACTTTTCTTTAATCTAGACCTTTATAACTAAACATAAACTGAGGTAGAAAGATTTTGGTAATTGTTCAAATTCCAAGCATATGGGAGCAGACCAAACAGTACATGGTGACAGTCTTTGGTGTTGCTGAGCTCTCTCGCTACATTTCCTTTTCCTGTCTGTTCTCTAACCCTTCTCTGAGTCCCTCACTCTAGTGCCAAATATTTTGTATGCTTTAAAACACTGGAAAAGATGTTGGAAAGAGAGAATGTTAAAAATAGTTCCAGGAGTTGGGACTGTTTACCCCGGAACTACTTTTAACATTAACTCTTTCATCCACTTGAGAGTATGACTAATGGAATAACATGTGTGGCTGTAGCTGAATTTATAACTTCATCCTTCACTGTTTCTTGTCAAGCCATCTATCAAGCTATTAGGTTTCATTTTTCATAGAAAACACAAGTAAAATTATGGGACATGATCACAAAACTCTTTTAAAAATCCTGAAGTGCAATGAAATAATACAGAATTTAGTTTGATTGCCTTGATTGCCTTTATTCAGGGCTGTAACATTTCCTTTCAAGTTGTCAGCTGATTGAAACTCCTAGCTTTTCTCAGTTAGGAAGTCTGGCAATCAGACTTTTGAATCAGGAAGTTGGGAAAAAAATGTGCATTGAGGTATTGGTACACAAGAAGAAATGGTTGAGGGCATAGAAATTCTGACTTGCAGTGCTGCTTGATAACATTTCAAAAGAAAGTGATTGTTTAGGAAAACCATGGTCTCACTGTGAGATGCAAGGTGTTTTGACACTCTTCCTAGGTTCTTACATCTGACAAGCAAAAATGGGCAGTCTATCAAATAATGTGCAACACAGACAGTGCCGGCATCTAATAACCAAGCAAACAATACCTGTGAGGCCTGCTTTGTCCTTACCGAATGAGGACTACCTGAGTAAGTCCTAAGCCTGACAGTCATAAATAAGTAGTCCTTAAATAAAAAAATTACCAGCTCTGATGGCTTTCCTATATTTTGTGCACACCTTAATATAATTGTGCCCATTTTTAATGGAATTCCCACCCATCAGGGAATTGGACCAGGCACTTCTGTTTGCCATTCGTCTCAGCGCATTGGATATTTTGCAAGCACTTTTCATGCACATGGTGATGTCATCAACCTCTACAATGTTCATCTCTGCCTTACCAAGAGAAATTGGAGCAATAATGTTTACTCCCAATAAACAAGGAGCAAATCCTGCAGCAAGTCAGCAAGGGGACGTGAATTGAAAGCTTCTGACTGAGACACTAATGTTTTGTTATCTGCATGTATTTGCCTGAATTTTCGAAACTCTGCATGCTTGTTACATGATTGCTAGGTCTCATAGAGCTTGCCCACAGTACAGATCTACTGCAGCCTCTGCCTGAGTAGTGATCTTGTGCCTTGTATTGATGGGGAGGCACTTGTGGCACCTGATTCAGTCTGTGAGGATGATCTTGGGAAGGGGGAGAGTGGCCACACACATTGAAGACACTTACCCCTGCTCCCACATAGCAGGCTTTTATGCAGCTGTCCTCTGAGTTAGCATTCCTTAAGGCTGTGATTCACTTCCCATACTTCATAACAATAAAAACTTGGCAGCTCTGTTCTCTCAGGAACCACACAGGTCATGTTTTAACATGGCAATCAGAGAGAAATCCATCCAAAAAATATTTTCAAGGTAAATTTTTCCAATGTTGTGATTTTTTGGAAGTCTCTAATGGAGTGTTTGAGCTAACCATAGCACCCAATTAGTGCACCAAATAAGAACAAACTCCAAGTTCTAGGCAAGGAAGGGGTGAGGCTGAGGAGGAATTTGAAAACAAGGATCAGAATCTTAAAAGGAAAGCACAGTCAGCATAGGGTGATAGGAAAACAGGGCTCTGTGCAGAGTTTAGACAACTTCAAATTTATGGAGGTTAGAGCAAAGGAGACCAGTCAGAACCACGTTGGAACATTCAAGAATGGAAGCATCAAAGACGTGGATTGGAGTTGCAGCAACTGATGATACAGTCAAGTGATGTTCTGGTGGTGGAAAACGTGTTAGTAATGACTAGTTTGACCCTAGTAATCCAGGGTCAAATATGCAACTAAGTTTGCTAAGAACACCCTGGTAGGTGTATGGAGAGGAATACTTTGTGAGCTTTTCTGCCAAGATTACATCACATTGCCTCCTCTTTCTGAATTGGAGAGGAAGTGCAATTTTACCCTAGGACTACAATGTCTTATGAAGTGTCACATTGGTACCGGGGGAGATGTGCTGAAGGCATTGGGCACTACTGACTGGCCCTTACATACTTTCTTTCACATGGTACTCCATTGCAGAATGCCTTGGTAAGTATCAGGTAAGATCAAGACCAAGGCGAGGTCCAGAGGTTCATGATGGAGAGAATGTTGGGGGGTTGTCGGATGTATCAAGGCCTCAATCCAGTGTTGGATCAGCAAGTCAGAGCCAGAGTTGGGGAGCAGTTGAGATTGGGACTAGAACCAAGGAGCAGAGAATGGGTGGTTGATTGGGAAATTGTGAGTTGGAGCCAGAGATGGGGTAGGTGGGTATTTGGGTTGCTAGGGCGATTGGAATGTCAGGGCAGAGTAAATCAGAATCGGGTTTATTATCACTTGTATGTCATGAAATTTGTTGTTTTGCAGCAACAGTTCAGTGCAAAGACATAAAATGACTATAAATTATAATATAAATAAACAGTGCAAAGAAAGGAATAATGAAGTTGTGTTCATGGGTTCATAGACCATTCAGAAGGCGGGAGTTAGGGGCAATCAGGGAGTCAGGAGATTGGAGCGAGAGTTGGGGGGGCATTTGGGGTATCAGAGGACAGAGTCAAGGATTGAGATTAGAGGCAGGGTGATTGGGCATTCAGGAGACAAGATGGGAGAGGTTTGGTAACATGACTGGCGGGGGAGGGGAGGGGTTAAAAGAGAGGAGGGGTTAAAAAACAAACTACTCAATTTTTGGCACTTTTTAGATTACGTTGTACTTCTGGTCTGCTTCACATTTCCTCACTTTCTTTGGTAAAATCCAGCTTTACAAGTTCCTTAAAATGGCATTTCTGCTCTGACAATCTGATGCTTTTCCAGGAATACTCTCCCACTTTAAACCAGCTTCCACTTCTTGGAAGCTAATCACATTCCCAGGGCAATGCTGTATACTGCTAAATACTCTAGGAGCATCACAACATTCTCTTTTATTGTCCCATGAAATGCTGATGCCCTTGCAAAGCCAATATTTATTGGCCATCCTTAATTGCCCCATAGAAGCACATGTTAATTTGGTGAAATACTTTTACTGCAATTAGATTGTGAATTTCAGGATTTTGAATCAGCAACAAAGAGATGAGGGATAATTTTCCAAGTCAGTGGAAAATTTTTGTGACTTGCAAAGGAACCTGCAGATGGAAGGGTTCTTATTTGTTTGCTGGAGGTTACGATTCTAGGAGAATCAGTTAAAGGAGCCAAGAGATATTGTTGCAAGAGCACTTTGTGGATGATGCACATTGTAGTCAGGATGCACTGATGGAAGAAGGAATGATTGTTTCTGGGGAGAAGAGGTGTCAATAATGCCAGCTGCTTTATTATGAATGGTATCAGGTATCTTGTGTGTGACTGAATCTGCCTGCATTCATACAAAGAAATGCAGAGCATTCCACACATTCCTGACAAGCCTAATAGATATTGAAAAGGCTTTGAGGAGTCAGGAAGTAAGTCACTCATCACAGAATATACAGCCTCTGGTTTGCTCTTATAGCCACAGTATATATGTCCAGTTAAGTTTCTAATCAATGGTGAATCCAAACAGTGTTGACAATAGTAGATCCGCCAAGGCTAGAGCTGTTAAACGTCAAGGTGAGATGATCAGGCTGCCCTTACTGGAGATGGCTGTTGCCTGACATGGCACAGTTGTGACTTGCCACATATAAACGCATGCCTAAATGTTGCTCCGGTCTTGATGATATAAGCACCAACTTTGATTTTCTGAAGAGTTGCAAATTGATTTGAACATTGCAGAATCGGCAGAAAACAGCTCCCCCTCGGACCTTACAGTAGGTGGAAGTTCAATGAAACAATGAAGATAGTTGGGCCTATGACACTGCAGCAATGTCTTGGTGCTGTGATTGAAAGTCCAGCAAATACAGTTATTCTCTGCCAAATGTTAAGGTTTTCCATTAATTCCCATTAACTATAATTTTACTAAGGCTTCTTGATATTATACTTGTTCAAATGCTCCCGTGGTGCCAAGGTGAGTCACTCGAATCTCACCTCTGGAATTCAGGTCTCTTATCCATGTTTGGATCAAATCTCTTCATAGGTCTAGTGTTCAGAGGTCTCGGCAAAACTCAAACTGACCATTATTTAGCAATTTATTGGCGGATAAGAGTTTCCTTATAGCACAATCAAGCCCTCATCTGTTTCTTTGCTTATGATTTGCTGACGAACGACTCACAGGGTGTTGATCAGGTGGTTGGATTTGTCCTGCTTTTTGAGGACAAGATGTATTTGGATGGTTTTCCACATCGTCAGGTGGGTGTCACCATCATTGCTATAACAGTCCAGAGGTGACTAATTTTAGCACACAAAGTCTTCCAAGCTGTAACCAGATGTTGTCTGGGCTCAATTTTCCTTAATTCACTCACTCGGATGTTTATTTAGTGGTGCTGCAGTAAACTCGCATTCCCTCTGAATCTGGTCCTGTTAAAAAACTTCAGCGAGCTAAACTTCAACAACACTCATTGTTGAGTGTAGGTTTGTAGATAGAGCCCAAGCAGTTCCTTGGTGAAGACTTAAGGTGTTTAAGATAAAGTGTTAGGATACTTACAGCAGTGTTTTTGGAAACTAACATAAACAGAGCAGCCAACTTCCACATTTAATGGGCCAGATTATGTTGGATCAAGGCCTCCCCTGGCTTAGCCCATTCATTTTATTTTGTGTTTTTTTTTCTTACCAACAAAGTTTATGGAAATGGACAACAATTATTTTAGAGCAGGACAACTGGGGTCTTGGTGAACAACTCAACTAAACCGTGTATCCCTTTAAACAATGAGATATTCAAATTCAGACAATAACAGAGGAAAAACTGAGATGGGAGGTGGGGGCTGGGGGTGAATCAGAGGATCAATGCAATATCCCAGAAAATGGCATAAAGGGAATGGATAACTAGATTAAAAAAAGATTTGGAAAGTGACAAAAAAAAACAAGGAAATAAATGAATCACCATCTTTCTGTGACTCATCAAGTGATCTAAAGGATTCTCTTTCAGAAGAAGGTGTAATCTGATCAACAAAAACTTGAATAGCCTCAGCATTTCCCTTCCCACCACCTATCTACTTCCCCAATGGTGGTGGGTCTGCAACTTCAAAGGCCTTATTTTCTAATTCACTTTCACTGGGAACATATTCTGGAAAAAAACTACTCCATCCAGGAAATGCAGCTTCAATGAACTTTATATGTTGGCTCTTGTGTAAACATTTAGTGACATATTGCTCATTTCATAACTTTGTGGGTAAAAGACAATATTCAGAGAACTAGATGTGTACTTACATAGTAAATGCACATTAATGCATGGTAATTTTCTGAAGCTGTTGATCTTTGCCATGGGCTAAAATATCTGTTTATCCATAAGTAAGGTTGTTTATTTAACTAAACAGATGTTTTGTCCATTAACTAATGATTTGGTATAAATGATTTACCATTATTTGACTTGACTGAGAAAATAATATCTTCATTTCCCTTTGTGTGGAAAACTGCAATATTTGGTAAATGAAGAAATTTGTGCTACATGCCGTAGTGCTAGAAGACAGCGCAAAGTGATACATAGCACTGCAATTTGCAACTTTTTTTAACCTTTCTTGATACAAGCAAATGAAGGTTATTAATCCCACTGAAAATCAAAAAAACTGCAGATACTGAAATAAAAATGGAAAATGCTAGAAACACAACAGGCTAGACAGCATCTATGGAAAGAGAAACAATTAACATTTTAAGTTGAAAGTCCTTTGTCAGAATTGAGAAAGAGAGTAAACAAGTTAGTTTGAAGTTGCAGAGAAAGTGAGAGAGGGGTAGATAGGACAAATGGAATATTTGTGAGGGGGGTGATGCCAGGGTTGCTGTGGGATATGTTGTAGAGATCCTCCAGTCATATAGGTTAATGGGGGCAGTTGGAGAGTGATAATGCAGACAAAGATGCATAATATGTTACACATAGCAGGGCTGCAGGGTGTACTCAGCAGTCAGGCTGCACTAGTGGAAAGAGAAAAACTCTCCATTTGTGATGGATGACTTGCAGCAGAAATAGCCATTTCTGGTATAAACAGGGAAAACAAATTGCCTGAAGCTGGAGAATTCAGTATTAACTCTGGAGGCTGCAATGTGTCAAAATGAAAGATGAAGTGCTGTTTCTGAGTCACATTATAACAGTGCCGGAGATCGCAGATAGACAGGTCAGATTGAGAGTGTGATAGAGAGTTATAATGGCATGCTACAGGAGGATCAAGGTCCCTCCTTTAAACCAGTCTCTCAATCTGCATTTGGTTTCTCCAGTGTAGAGAGAACCATATTGTAGCCCCTTCCAGGCCTACAAATTTTTCCCAAGGTTGATTGTATTACACTGGAAGCAGTACTACAGATTGCGTCTGAGGAACGCTATATACAGCTACAAAGCCCTTGTGAAAAAAAACCAGCAGTATTCCATGAGCCTTTTTCATTACGTTCTACATCTGTGCTTTAACGGCTGGTATGGAGAAATATAAATTTTCCTGTTCCTCAACAACCACTGACATCACACCATTAAGATAATATTCCACTATATCTATCTCAGATTCAAAAAGGAAGACTTCACACTTTTCCATATTAAGTTCCATCTGGATTAGTTTTGCCTGGTCACTTAGTTTATCCTTGTTATTTTGGGTCCCATCTACATAACTACAGCTCTTAACTTCTTGTATTCCTTCATCTCTTAATAAATATTTATACCTGAAAGCAGATGAGCCAGTCCAGATCCCTGCAGAACACTCATTAATTTACCCTAAATCTGCTTTCTGTTTCCTAACTAAATGATAGAAACATTACTCTACACGTAATATTGTATCTGAGGACATAATATTGTCACTTGATGGCAAGAATGGACTTTTATTTCCAAGTTCCACTAGCCTCATCTTGTTGATGGTAAATAATTACTAAAGTGTGTTCAGAAGAGGGTAGTTGAATGAGAAATTGAGTAAAATATGCATTAATACACTCAACTATTTTATTTTCTAGGGCCTTCCCGGATCAAAAGGAGAAAAGGTAGAATAATGCTTATTTGTAAATTTGTGATGCAATATTTATACTTAATATATAATCGGTTTTCAATTTGTCATTTGTCCTTCTCACTGATATTCCTTATTCAGTAGCTGCACCCAAATCCCAGAACATATGAACAAAGACTGCCTGTGCATTTTATCTTTTGGTGCTCCAAAATCAATTGATTTATTTCATGCTTTAAAAAATCTTCTTTGTTTTTGTTGTTTAATAAAGCTATTTTTTAAAATGTTCATCATTGAATGCTTTTAGTATGATGGTCCATTTTTTCTTAAAATATCGTAATGAAATGTGCTACAACAGAGAGTGGAATATATAGCTATTTATCTTTTAATATTTCAGAAATAGATGATTTTTCAGCGAGTCATAATTGAACAGAAAATGTAAGCTCACATTGCTGGGCAGCACTGAGGGAATGCTGCAATATTGGAGGTACCATCCTTAAGACAGAAGATAAAACCTAACCTTTGCTCTCTTTCTGCCACACCACTTTTGTGAAGGAGGCCTATGGAATTCTCCATGTTGTCCTGGCCAAGGTTAATTCTTCAGCATCACTAACATATTATCTGGCCATTATAGTATTGCAATTTCATGGAGGTTGCTGTGTATAAATCAACTGCTATGCTTCCTGCATTGCAATAAACTCTACACTTCACTGGGTTCTAAGGCACTTTAGGTCATCTGGAAAAGAAAATGAAAGCCTTTACTTAAATGCTAGTCTTTTTGTCCATTTTGCTTTATTTGCTATTATCGTATAAGAATTTTTAATCATTTAGAAAAAAAGGTTAATCTTGTTTTATTACTTTGTAAAATGTCTTCAATGGGTTAAGTATTCTTGGAAGTAACATTTGTGCCACCCAAGAATCAGGCACGACCATCTGCACCAAGGATCTAACCACCTCACCTTCACAGTCAATGTAATGCCATCATTCAGCAAATTCCATCAACAACCTAAGGGTCACCATTGACCAGAAACTCAGCAATTAGCCACATGAATGCTGATGCTCCAAGAGCAGGTTAAGTACTGAATATTTTGTGCTGAATGTCTCACCACCTGACTCCTCAAAGCCTTTCTGCCATCTACAAGACACTAATCATGGTGAGATGATATTATCTTCACTGGTATAGATGAGTACTTTTCAAAACCATCTGGGATGGAGCAGCCTGCTTGATTACTACCCCATCCACCATCCTGAACACTCAGTCACCCCAACCCTGTCATGTTGTTCTGCAGTGTATGCCATTGACAAAATGTATTGCACCAACATACCCGTGTATCTTCAACAGGGATCTCCCAAATCTGCTATTTCTACCAAGTAGGTGGACAAGGCCAGCAGGTGCATGAAATGCTGCCACCTGGAAGTTTTCTTTCAAGCCACACACCATCTTCACTTGGAAGTATCTTGTCAATTGCTGGGTCAAATTCTAAAACTCCCTACCCTTCCGTGTTGTGGGAGTCAGCTTCATCATGGATGCTGCAAGAGGGCAACTGGAAAAGAATACTAAATTCTGGACTTGTTGGTGCCACCCAGACCATGAGTGATTAAACAAAAACAAAGTAGCTGTTTGTCCCACCACTAATTGAATTGCTCTTTATCTTTTCAGTTAGTTCCATTTCCCTGCTCTTTCCCAATACTCATTTTTATCTCCTTTGGCTATTCAGTCCTACGATCTTTACTATTACATCTGCTTGCACCACCTTCCCCAATCACACAATATTACTGAACAAAAAAATTCTCATAGTGCCCGCATGGTTTTGTTACCAACATTTCTGCCACTTCTCCAGTCTCTCCATGTGATAGGCATCCATCATCACTGATTACATTCCAGTAATTCTCACCTTTACTTAAGCATGAAGCCCATAACTAAATACCACACTCCGAATGAAGTGTAACTGAAGATTAGAACATCTTTGCTTAACTTGCCTGCATTTGTATTTTAATCCTCAAATAATAAATCCAAGGGCCTCATTTCCTCCTTCAACAACACTTCCACCTTGTCCTGCCAGATTCAAAGATTTGTGTGCACACACACTCAGAGTTCTCTGATCCTGCATCATTCAGCTCATGTTGCCTCTCCTTATTCTATTGACTGATATGGAATACTTGTTTAGTGCTAACTCTTCACTTGTTTTGCTTTGTTGTGTAGGGTGATCAAGGTTACTCTGGACCAGCAGGTTCAACAGGTCCTCCAGGAGTCTCAGGAAAAGATGGCCCACGTGGATTTCCAGGAGCTCCAGTAAGGAGGTTTATTATCTGTCAAAAGACACAGCAGATATAGACCATGAAATACATTTTATGTAATTAGTTTTCTTACTTGTCAGATTCCAGTTTGAAGTGGTTAGTAAATAACAACTAGGGTGATAGACATTGTTGACAGATGGTGACAAAAGCAGGTGATTGACTACTATTTGACACTTACCCAATTTTATAGTTAGGCTGTGCATTAAGTAGACCCCTGATTCATTGTGGCCTATTTTGTGCCATTGGTGTAGACCAATATTTCACATTTATCTATTGACATTAAATAATGACTTTGATCAATGTTGATAGGTGATGCATAAAATCCCATTTATATAGGACAAGAGGTCCAAGCTTGTAACATAACTGATTTGATTTCACACAGACAGTTTTGTCCAGCGAACCTAGGGGAAGTGGTGGGTTTGGGGAGGGTGATGCGTTGGTGGAAAGGTGCAGGTTAAGTGCATTGTGACAGCAAGGTGTGATGCAGAAATTTGCATGATCTTGTTCTGATCATCATTCACTATCTGCTCATCAATAAAAGGGTAACTGTTTCTGTTGATGAATTCTCTGGCTGACTTTTCAGCACCTGAAGCCAAAATGTGTGTAGTCAATGATACCCTAGATGTGAGGGAGACCAGCCATTGCTACAATTGCTAAATTTTCTTGAATTAATGGGAAAGGTGAACATTGAAGAACAGGTATTTTGGCAGTGTATATTAAGGACTGAGGAGATGTGGCTGTAATCCCCAAAATTATTTTGAAAAGAACCAGTAGGAAGTTAAGACCATTGATGACTTTAGCAGTCACATATGGGATAGACCTGAGCTCAATGGATAGCATGTCCTGAAAAGTGGCTACAGGGACCTAAACAGCTTCCTTTGGCCCCACAGACCAGTAGCTCTAAAATGATGGGCTGGATACAGCCTCATCAGTCTTCCAATACAGCTGACGGCTGCCCTACATTGAGTCGACTCCTGCAAATGTTCCTTCGTTCAAAAGAAACCAGCAACAATGGAAGCAAACTGATAGTGACAAGGCCAAAAAGTGAGAAATATGCAATATTGAGACTGCAAAGTCTCCTAGTAAATAAATTTTGCTGATCCACTAACCTGCAACTGGGTACCCATTATATACAGCCCAAAGTCTCAGTGCTCAACTGCATCTTCAGATTGTTCTTGGGGGTTTCTTTCTGTCTATGGCAGACACTTCTTCTAAGTCACAAAACAGTGTGGTTGGGATGGCAGCATGCTTGCAGTGTCCTGGAAATGCAGTTGTAAGTAAATGAATACATCACGTATCCACTTCGTTTCAGTTGAGTGGGCAGGGTTAAAATCAGGTCTAATATAAATAGCATAATTTTATGTCTTGCATGCCATACAGTACTTGTTTTCTTGAACTTTCATTTCAGTAAGCCCACACATCTGAATCATATTTTAAAGAGACATCCTGCAGAAATGATATAATTATCATCATGATTCTTTGGAAGTTTGTTAACTGAATGAAACAATCTGTTTTTGAAGGACATGTTCACTGCTCGCAGTGAAGCCTAAATTAAATACAGGCTTGTTTGTTTTGTGGCTAATTCTATTTCCCTGCCAGCTTTCAGGATTATTTTTGCAGAGATATTGCAATTTTACTCAAAGCTGAATCATGGAAACAGTTGAATCAAATCAAGCACACCCAATCTTACAAGTTTAGGATTTGTAATTAAAAGCTCTGTGCTTTTCATTATTTTTGAAGTGTTGCAAATATTCAGCCTCTACTGTATTTAATTTAGGCTTCACTGTGAGCAGTGAACAAATCCTTCAAAAACAGATTGTTTCATTAGCAGTAAACAGCATCTTTAGCATGAAAATGTGTTCAAAGGAGTTTCACTGGACGTAAAAAGAAAACTCTGACAAGGTTTATTTAAAAGGTAGCTTTTAAGAAAAATCTTAAAGAAGAGGGAAATGAGGAAGCAGAAAGGTTGGACCAAGAACTTTACATCATGGAAATAAAATCAGACTGTCAGTGGTGGAGATGAGGAGGAAGGATGTGCAAATCACCATATTTCTTACTCGTGTAGTAGCACTGTAGAAGACTACATGCTTATGGAGAGGTAAGATTGTGGACAGCATTGAAGAATTTGCAATCAATAGGATAAGAATGAAGCAGGTCTTGATGCAAGATAGGCTTTGGAAGTGGAATTTTGGACGAGCTGAACAGAATGCATGGCTGGCCAGGATAGTGCTGCAGTCAAAGCTAGAGCTGACAATTTGTCATTGAGTCATTGAGAAATACAGCACTCAGACAGGTCCTTCAGCCCAACTTGTCCATGCCGACCAAGATCCCATTTGCCTGTGTTTGACCCATATCCCTCTAAACCTCTCCAATCCATGTACCTGTCCAACTAGCTATCAAATGTTCTTATTGTACCTGTCTCAACCACTTCCCCTGGCAGCTTGTTCCATATCCGCACCACCCTCTGCGTGAAGAAGTTACCCCTCAGGTCCCTTTTAAATCTTTCCCTTGTCACCTTAAATCTATGCCCTCTAGATTTTGATTCCCCAATCGTGGGGAAAAGACTGTGCACATTCATTCTATCTATGCCCCTCATGTTTTTATACACCTCTATAAGGTCATGCCACAGTCTTGTATGCTCCAAGGAATAAAGTCCTAGCCTTCCCAACCTCTCTCTATAACTCAGGCCCTTGAGTCCTGGCAACGTTCTCGTAAATCTTCTTTTCACACTTTCCAGTTTAATGATGTCTTTTTTATAACAGGGTAACGTAAACTGTACACAATACTCCAGGTGCGGCCTGACCAACATCTTGTACAAATGCAACATAATGTCCCAACTCTGATACTCAGTGCCCTGACTGATGAAGGCCAGTGTGCCAAATGCTTTCTTGAACACCTTGTCTACCTGTGGCAAACTGTGCATTTGTACTCCTAGGTCCCTTTGTTCTACAACACAACCCTGGGCCGTACCGTTCACTGTGAAAGTCCTACCCTGGTTTGACTTCCCAAAATACAATACCTCACACTTATCTGAATTGAACTCTATTTGCCATTCCTCAGCCCACTTAACTAGCTGACCAAGATCCCCCTGTAATTCTTGATAACCTTCTTCACTGTCTACGACACCACCGATTTTAGTGGTATCTGCAAAATTACTGACCATGCCTTGTACATCCAAGTAGTTTATATAAACAATGAACAACATGGGCACAGCGTTGATCCCTGTGGCACATCACTTGTCACACACCTCCAGTCCAAAATAACAACCTTCTACCATCACCCTCAGCTTCCTACCATGAAGTCAATTATGTTTCCACTTAGCTATTGTTGATCATTGACCCACTCCTTGGATACCATGTGATCTAACCTCCTAGACTAGCCTTCCATGCAGGATCTTGTGGAAGGGTCTTGCTAAAGTCCATATAGACAACATTAATGAGGGCCCTGCCTTCATTAATCTTCTTGGATACTTATTCAAAAGACTCTAACAGATTTATGAGACACGATTTCCCATGCACAAATTCATGCTGAATATCCCTAATCAGTCCTAGTCTATCTGAATGCTGGTAGATCCTGTCCCTCAGAATCCCTTCCAGTAATTTACCCACCAGTAACTTACTCACTAGCCTGTAATCCCTGGTTTGACTTGGCTGCTCTTCTTAAACAACAGTGCAATATTAGCCACCCTCTAGTCCTCCAGAACTTCACCTGTGATTAAATCTAATGCAAATATCTCTGCTAGGGCCTCTGCAACTTCTTCTCTAGCTTCACACAAGATCCAAAGCTGCTCTTGGTCGGGCCCTGGGGATTTATCCACTTTTATGTGCTTTAGGTCCACCTTTACCTCATCTTTGGTCATTTATAATATGGCCCAAAACATCACAACTCATTTGCCTCAATTCCTTAACTTCCATGATCTCCTCCACAGTAAAAACCAATGAGAAATATTTAAAATCTCACCCATTTCCTGTGGCTCCACACGTAGATGGCCATAAGGTCTTTAAGGGCACTTAATCTCTCCCTAGCCACCTTCTTACTCTTAATATACCTGAACAATCTCTTGGGATTTTCCTTGACCTTGTCTGCCAGATCCATCTCATGTCCTCTCTTTGCCCTCCTGATTTCCCTCTTAGGTGTACATTTCCCTCTTAATTGTGTGGATGAAGATTTCAACAAAAGATGGCTGAAGTTTGGGATGGACGCAGGCAGTGTTATACCAGTGGAAGTAGGGGATCTTTGTGATATGGGATTGGAACCTTAGCTTGGAATGAAGTGGAATGCTAAAGTACCTTAAACAGTGACCAAAGAGAGAATTTGTTCTAGAGACCAAACTATATCATCAATCTGTGGATATTTAGCCAGGTGGCATTGTGGCTTATACAAAAATAATCTTGGGTGAAGTAGTCTGATAGCACTGGATCAAAAGAGGTGCAAGCAATATTGAGCTGAGTTGCAGTTAACATGCATTTGGAAGCTTCCAACGTCAATGAATTGTTATCCAAATCTGTTGTGTGTCAAATCCAACAGCACCTGGGGAGCATTGTCAGACAATATGAGAAGATATTAGGGCAGATAATCAAAAGATTGGTCAAAGGGCATCTTGAAAGGGAAAAATGAGCTAAAAAGACAGTGAGATTTGGGTACAGAATTCCTGAGATCTGGGTTTTACTACATAACAGCATAACCACCTACGGAGGAGTAACTTCAGTCAAGTTGATCCAAAAACACAGGTGCCTCCAGGTGTGCCTTGTGGATGGTAGAAAAACTCTGGGAAGTGAGGTGGGCAGTAATTTCTCACATGCTGTTGATCTGTTATTGTAGCTGCAGTACCTATGTGTCTGGTCCGTATATGTTGTGGTTAACGGTGAGCCCAGCTCTTTCTCCAGGATATTGTTGGTATGAGACACAGAGATGTGAGGTCTGATTAGGGTTAAGATAAACCTTATATTCATTCTCCAGTTTTTTTCACATTCATTCCTCCTTCCTAATTTATACACTTGTCTCAAAGTCAAACAGCAACACTTTAGAGTAGGGGATATACAAATGAAATTCAAGAAAAGTGTAATTCCTATCTTGAATGAACATTCAGAGGAATGGATTGTTAACTAATAGAATCACCAAATCTACATTTTATAAAAAGTTTAGTAACCATAGTTTCCTACATTGACTCTTGATCTTTCAGTCTACCTCGTCATGGCCTCTGCACTTTATTCGTCTACCTGCACTGTACTTTCTCTGTAACTGTAACACTACATTCTGCATTCTGTTGTTTCCTTTTGTACTACCTCGATGTAGTTATGTATGGAAAGATCCATCTGGATGGCATGCAAACAAAAGCTTTTCACTGTATCTCAGTACATGTGACAATAACAAACTAATTACCAATTACCAACATCCAGCATAAGGATTAGAATTAATCAGAATCAGATTTACTATCACTGACATATGCTGAAAAATTTTGTTGTTTTGCAGCAGCAACACAGTGCAAGTCATAAAAATTACCATAAGTTACAAAAATAAATAATAGTGCAAAAGAGGAATAACAAGGTCGGGTTCATGGACCGTTCAGAAATCTGATGGTAAAGGGGAAGAACCTGTTCCTAAATGAAATAAAAACATCAAGAATATTACATACTTCACAACATATTTTGCTCTGTTGCCCATCATGTCCAACAACACAGTTAAGTGATTTTTTTTCAGACTTTTAGTACCATTGTTAGTTTTTCCTTCACTTTCACACATCACCTCTGCCCTTGCTGTCTCAAGCCTAGGCTTTGATTTACTAGTTTTGCCCAGCATAGCCAGATGCAGTTACTGATCGCGCATGGGTTTTAACTTTGTGAAATGAGCACAATTTTTTCATTAGCTTTCTTGGTGGAAAGTGGAGAATGTCTTCATGTATTCTGAAGAGATTTGTGAGTTTTTTTTTATCCTCCAAAATTTCATTCTAAAGTATAAAAATATGCTTAAAATATAAGATATAAAATATTGTGACGTATTCTCCGTGAGCTATTTTTCTCTGTTCATTGCAGATTAGTAAATGCAGTTTATTTTCCTAAGCTATTCTTTCTTCTGGTTGCCAAGGGAAGGAACTTGTAAGATGTAAACACCCAACTACCAAGGTCATTGAGAGCTTGGATTTCCCTTTGCATGTGTGTACACTGCCCAGTCTTTCAGGCATCATAGATTGTTAGGCATTTGTCAGCTGAGAAAGGTAGTAAGCTGACTTTTTGATCTGAAGCCAGAGTCAATATTGAGGCTCCCAGGGCCATTCCTGCTATACCCTTGTTCTGTTGGATATAGCCGTGCTTAAATTCTCGGGATACATTCCCAGGAGCAAGTGCTATGGAATAGAAAAATAGAAAATAGGAGCAGGAGTAGACCATTCAGCCTGAAGAAACTTCTCCCCACTTAATGTGATCATGGCTGATCATCAATTTCAGTACCATTTTCCTGCTCTTTCCCCATATCCCTGGATAGTTTTGATTTCTAGAAATGTATTCATCTCCTCCTTAAATAAATACAGCAATTAAAACTCTAGGAGGTAACAAAAATTTACCAGATGGATACTTGGGCTGGCGATACTGCCATATGAACAGAGATTAGTTCGGCTGAGTTTGTGTTCAATAGAATTTAAAAGGATGAGAGAGGATCCTATTGAAAATTATAAAATTCTAAAAGAGCTAGACAGACTAGAATAAAACTAAAGGGCAATATTTATGGTATAATGTATTGCCATGGATTGAAAATGGCCTTCTGAACAACCTTCTAAAAAATCTAGCACTCCATATCCACTGGTATTCCATCCATTGGTATCCCTTATGTATTCTATCAGTTATAACCTCAAAAAGTTCCAAAATATTTGTCAATCATGATTGACTTCCAGAAATCAATGTTGATTTTGTCTATCCCTGTTGCTGTTTTCCAAGTGTTGTGTTTACTTTTACTTGGCAATTTCCCCACTAATGTTATATGATGAATACTGATGAGTGCTGACCATTGTACCATTATATTTATAGAGATGCATTAATTACATCACTCCTTTACCAAGAGCCTGACACAAACCACTGGTCTCCCTGCTGCTCTGCTGAAAGACTGGTTGAGGGCTCGGCCCTTTGCTGGTGCTCCCGCAGCAATGAAACGGTTAAGTGATCTCATTGCTGCAAGGCTCAGTGGAGTCTCTGAAGCGATGCACAATGGCTGTCGGTGAGGGCTGGTAATCTGATCAAAAGGTGTGACTGCTCAGTGTTGAAATATAATGGCTAAGCAATCCATTTTGTTCAAATGGAAGGATCCAATACCTCCCACCACTTTTCAGTGGT
>JARFYF010000074.1:28179532-28195471 GCA_030265395.1 Rhina ancylostomus | reverse complement strand
CTCTCGTGTTAGCCATTGTCGCGCTGGGAAAAAAGTCTCTGACTGTCCACTCGATCTATGCCTCTTATCATCTTGTACACCTCTACCAACTCTCCTCTCATCCTCCTCCACTCCAAACAGAAAAGCCTTCGCTCACTCAACCTATCCTCATAATCCTCCAGGATGATGGGCACACTCAAACTTCCAGGGAACAAAACATTTTTGAGGGATGAAAAAGGATGGTTGGATAAAGGAGCAGCCAAATTTCAAGGAGCAAGTGAGAACTTTTGACAAAAGTAGATGAAGTTTCAAAAGTTACGGTAGAATATTTTTTTTAAAATGTTAAAAACAGTCTCAAAAGTACTAATCTCATGATTACATAATAAGCATGGGAATAGCAGGATGAAACTATCCTACACAACATCTGCCTGCAGAAAAGAGGGTTTCATATTTTAGGAGCATTTCTGGAAAAGTAATTGCAGCTTGGAATACAGCAAATGTAACATCAATATTTATGAAAGGGGAGAAGATGTGGCCTAACCAGAGTTTTATAAAGCTGCAGCATAACTTCTTGACTCTTGAATTCAATGCCTTGACTAATAAAGGTAAGCATGCCAAATGCCTTCTTTACCACTCTATTGACTTGTGCAGCAGCCACTTTCAGGAAGCAATGGACTTGGACCCCTAGATCCTTCTGTACATCAATGCTGTCAGGGGTCCTAACATTAACTGTGTACTTTCCCTTTACATTTGGTCTCCCAAAGTGCAACATTTTGCACTTGGCTCGATTAAACTCCATCTGCCATTTCTCCAACCACATCTGCAACTGATCCATATCCAACTGTATTCTTTGGTAATCTTCTGCACTATCCACAACACCACCAATCTTTCAGTCATCTGCAAATTTACTAATCCACCCATCCACGTTTTCATCCAAGTCATTTATACATATCACAAACAACAGAGGTTCCAGCATGGATCTCTGCTAAACACCACCAGGCACAGATCTCCAGCTAGAATAATACCCATCAATCACTGCCTTCTGTTTTCTATGGGCAAGCCAATTCTGAATCCAAATGTCCAAGTCACCATGGATCCCATGCATCATATTATTCTGGATGAGCCTACCAGGAGGGACATTGTCCAATGCCTTACTAAAATCCATGAAGACAACATCCACAGCTCTACCTTCCTCAATCACCTTCATCACCTACTCAAAAAACTAATCAAGTCGGTAAAATATGGCCTGCCCCACACAAAGCCATGGCTTTCCAAATGTTCATGAATCCTAACCCTAAGAATCATTTCCAATAGCTTCCCAACCACTGATATGAGACTCACGTCAGGCCCTGAGGACATAGCCACCTTCAAGAGACCCAACACCACCTCTTTCTTTATCTCAAAGTGCCCCAGCACATTTTCATTGCTCGACACTGATCTCACCGTCCTCCATGTCCTTCTCCTTGGTGAATACCGATGCAAAGTACTCACTTCAGACCTCACCCACATTCTCCACACCAAGCACATGTTCCTTCCTTTATCCTTGATATCTAAAGATCTTGGAAACCAAGGGGATCATGGAAAATGAACTAAACACAAAATCAGCCACAATCAAAATCTGGTTGTCAAAACAGTAATGGAACAATAAGAGAGACTGAAGAAACAGACTAATCATTAAATGGAATGCAAGGTCTATATGTATTAATCGTAAAACATAATCAAAGGAAGGGTGGAGATAATTGGGGATGAAAAAAGAGATGATCTTCTGGGAGTAGAGTGTGTGGCTCAGGTTGTAAATATATATTTTACATGATTTACTCTACTTTGCACAAGAGGATTCTTTACGAACAAAGTCAGGTGCAGGGAACGTAGTAGTGATATGGAAATAAGATCAAAGCAAATTGGAGGTCATATATAAAATGTTTACACAATCCTCCAAAGTGGCAAAGTTATCTCATCCAGGAAGGCTGCATCCTAGGTTTCCAAGTGAAGCAAGGGTAAATATTGTTAGAAATAACATTAGAGTACAATCTCATAGTAATCCTTAAATATGGATGATGGTAGAGGAATGGAAATTCCCCACCTGTTCAAAAAGGGGGCAATGAATTCTGCAGTTGTAAACCAGTTGGTATAACATCAGTGGTGCTGCAACACTTTGAGGAAATAATCCAAACAAAATTACTTGGAAATTGGCAATTGAGTTTTTGCTGAAGGAACAGAAAAGGTTGACTGGGGTAGTGTTTGATGTGTGCATCAGTGATCATGATTGATCAAGCCACAGAAATGTTATGGTTCTCATATTTAAGGGGAGGGTGGAGGGAAAGGGCAAAACTGCTGAAATAATCAGGCAAGACTAAGGGCGTGTAAATCCTCCAAACTTCATAACAAGACCTCATTATCTTTTTGTTTCCCCACATGACTGACAGCAAAATTGACAGACTGATTGGTAGGAGTGCAAGATTTAATCCGAAATAGAATGCAGTGATTCAACCCAGCATTCTGCTGAACTAGCCTCATTTTAAGGTTACAAGACTTTATTTTACATACAACCAAGTGGGAAAAATCATTGACAGGAAGTTGTTTCCTTGGGATTGCCAATGGTGAGGAGAGGGGTTGAGGAGAAAATTAGCATTTGTAGTTTGGGAAACAGAAAGGTCTGAGAGTCTAGGGGAGGTCTTCATTCACATCAGGTGCAATGAGAGTTCACACTGGGACAGACTGAGGAGGGTAGCAAACATGTCTGGGTGGAAAGAGTGGCTGTGTTTTCAGGGTCACCCAAAGGCACCTGTGAAGGGGTGTGGAGATAGATGTGAGCAGATTTAGAGTCAGAGTTATACAGCATAGAAACAGGCCCTTTGGCCCACCATGCCTATCTATACTAATCCCACTCGTCTGCATTAATTCCATAACCCTCTCTGCTTTGCTCATTCAAGTACCTGCCCAGATGCTTCTTAAATTTTGTTCCTGCCTCCACCACCTCCTCCGGCAGCTCATTCCAGATACCAACTACTCTTTGTGTGAAAAAATTATCCTTCAGATCCCCCTTAAACCTGTGCTCTCTAGTTTTGGACACACGTATCATGGGAAACAGACTCTGGCTATCTACACCTCTATCATGTCACTTCTCCTCAACCCACACTCGAAAAACATCACTTATCTAGTTATATGGGATTAAAATAAAACATCCTCACGCGCGTGCCCCTTCAAAATGATACGAATTGCCAGTCTGGCTCTGCATAACTGACCTGGACCCCGAACAGCCCTCCACTGGGCGGAGACCCCGGAGGTCTCACGTATCACCCGAGGTGCCACACGGCGTCGCTGTCCAACCTCTCACCCAAAAGACAGCAGCCCCGATAATATTCGGCGTATTGCCTTCAACTAATCGCATTGGGGCTTAAATGTGCGATTTTACGACTCGGAGTAAATCCCCGAGCTTCAGCTGACCCTGCCCCTGCCCCTGGACGTGAGCGGGACCAATTCCTGGGCTGCACAGGAAGCTAAATAAACATTAAAACTATGGCGGCCTCCTCCGAAGCGCCACAGAACGCAGGTCAGGCGGGACCTGCAGTGCCGATGGGGACCTGTCACCCCTCGAACCCTATCCTCACCAAAATACATTCGATTCTGTCACGACGAAGGTCAGTTTAACGCATAGTGCTTTACCGCTATGGATCAACCCCCCCCCCCCCCTCTTTATTTGACAATACTGTGTAATACGTACTGTAGCACGATTCTGCATGAAGATCTCTTGAGACAACGAAGCCCTGTCTTGGACACGTGGACTTGGCCGGATCCCCAACCTACTGAGCGATAATCACTAGCATATACTGTATGGAACTGTAACCCAAAGTCTTAACAGCAGCTACAGGGAAAATAGTGTTTCTGTATTACACAATCATTGGCCAACGTTTTGACTCCTTGCTTCCCACTTCTGCATATTTGTGATTACTAGTAACAAGTTTTTATAGATATCGACAATATTTAGTGAATTATTAGTTTGTATAAGTAATTGTTCGAGGTCTGAATAAAATGCAAAATAGGAATATTTACTTGCCAGGGTTATTTTGTTAAATGAAAAAAATATATAGCCAGTTACATTTTCAAATTCAAATTTCGGAACAGATCAGTACACATTACAAATTCGATTCATTCCACTTTCCTCCGATCACGGGGGTGTATGTTAATTTAAGATGGAACATAATTCTTCATGTAAGCTAAACTAGCAGCCACCACGATCTCACACAATCCAGTTGAAAAGATCCGGTAAATGTCCTATCGTATTTAAATTCAGCTGTTGATCCGTGTTTGAAATCATTCCATTCTATTCAGCCACCAGTTTTAAGTTTTAAATCTGCCCATTTGTCTCTTGACACGTTTGAATAGTTTACGTTAACGTCGACAGAATTTCTTTGCTTTAACAGGATTAGATCAGAAATTCACACGTTTAAAGAAAAGTGCTGTTTGAGACACATTCGGCATCTGCGATTCACTTGAAGCCCTGAAGGTTTGGCGTCTCTAATTAGTGTCAAACAGCGAATTCCGCGCCAACTTGTAATTGACCCTCATCAAAGGATATGCCGAACCTCGGTCAGAAAAAAAGTGAATTCATCGCTATAAATTCAACTCATGGAAAATCTGTGTCTGAATATGGCAACATTTAATGAGAGTAAGAGTTTTTTAACCATTCAGCTTAGACCAGAAGTGTTTCAACTGCACTTTACAACGATTAAAATTAAGTAATTTAAAACGGTCGTGATTAACAATTTTGAAATCAATCACTATCTCCTTTAATTCGGGGCCTCCTTAAATTGATGTCATGACTTTTAACATCTTAGAACAGAGCTTGAATCACATGCTTACAAAAACGAGTAATGAGATAACTAACCACAAAATGCCGTGGTGGAAAACATCGTATTGATTATTCAAACCAGGTGAGAGTCCATTGTAAAATATGCTGGAACCACGTTTTTCCTTACTATTACTTCTAGGGTGGGTTTGCAGTATTTGTTAGGCGTGGAGATGGTCATATTAGATCACCTTTCCGTCAAACCTTTCCACTGTCCTGGAATCTGCAACATGGAAAACAGGGTCATCCTGACTGATTTCTTAATCCATCTTTAATTAAACATGTGTTTAAATGTTATATTTAAAATTTAGTATTCCCGTGTGTTTCCAAAAACGATTTGAACACTTCTAAATTCAACGCCAAGGTGAAACAGTTTTCCTCAATTCACCTGAACAGGTGATGTTCATTTCATCGGAACGAGTGTCAACTGTATGAACCTTCCGCCCATTTCAATGGAAATAGGAGTGTTTCCTTATTTTCAAGATCGTAGGTTATTTAACAATATTATACGCTTGTAAAATGCTTGTTTTCTCTATTATGATTTTGCCTCAAAACATTTTTACTCAGTTGGAAGAGTAATCTTTAATCTGGATACGAAGACTGATAACCAGATTAAGGAGGTGTTAATTTAAGGCCCGGTAATAATTTGTGTGGATTTAAACATGTACGATCAAGGTGGTTGACCATTCAAAGATGGAATGAAGGGCAGTCAGAGGTTTAAAGTGCGAACCTACCTGATGAAACTCCGGTTTAAATGAGAGGCTGGGGAGTTATAAACCATGTAAATACTTAAAATTTATGCAAGAAGGGTTTTAAAAATAAAAGTGGATGGAAACAGGAGCGATGTATTAGAATAGGTCGTGGGATGGTGCCTATGTACGTGGAATTAATAAAAAAAATTTAATCGCTTCTCGTGGCCTGGGGTAGTTTCCGGAGCATTTTTAGTCACCGACGTGCGTTATAATACAGGAGGTGCAACCATTGTATGCAGTAAGATCCCACCGAGAAAACAACCAACTAATTTATTATGGAGGCGTTGCGGGATAAATTATTCCCCAGTCTATCGAAGTGGCAAGGTTGGATCTTAAGGTCGATGGGCCTCGGATTATTTGAAGAGCACCAAGCTGATGGTGTAGCAGTCTCTTGGGTTGGAATTTCTACTCTAGTTTCTTGAACCTACAACCTGACTCAGAGGCAGGAAAGCTATTAAAGGTCGATGTGATTCTGGCTGAGACAACAGTGCAGTTGGAGGCTTCATTTGCAGGTCGGACGAGATAACGCAGGTAAAGATTGAGACTAAGCAGCAATGGCAATATAGATGATAGTTTTTAATGGCGAATTTCGGGTGTGAAGTTATTAAATGTACACAGCTGGATTTAATGAAAACAAGCATGGATTTCGATCTACTGCGTTTACTTCGGCAGAATCCTGGAATTACACGAAAACAAATGCCTTTTGTTGAAAACCACCATCCATCAAAACTCCGAAGAACTTCCCAGCAGTAAGTTATTTCTTAAAAATTCTTAAGGACGATAACTTTCAGATTTGATTGTGTAGATATTTCTTGATCGGCTAATCCGTCATACAGCACCAGAGATGGTCCACGTGGCGGCTTTTGGCGGAGAAATTAACACTGATCTTGCGCATTTCTCAAGAACACCAAACTCCAATGAGCAGAAGGAAATAAGGACACTAAGCATGGCGCCATGGTTTACCTTGAGGTAGTTAACTGAGGGAAGGAGGGGGCTATATTTCGAGTTCTTTGGCTTCAATGAACCAATGATGAGGCCAGATTTGATTTTAGGATTCAGTTGTTTTTCCACTACACAATACAACTTTTTTCTAACAAATTTAATTCTTAATGACCTTTCTAAATCAAATTAGATACAAATAATGCAAAAGCTATGTAGCAATTGGTGAATATTTATTCAAATACAATTTCATACTACGTATTGTTTTAAATATCTGGTTTATTACTAGTGATAAAATTTATCTAAAGTAACTTCCCCGACGTGCATTTATTTTTGAATACTTTCATCACTTACCTTGCATTTGTCAGTGATTCTATGCTAGTTTAATTGCTGGTTCCAGTCAAGTCGAAATCAAACCTTTCAATACAAATGGTTTAAAGTTGCAAGACAACAGTGGCGTACGCATGTTAAACGTAATCAAAGCCATCTCTTAAGAAGTGTCTTGCGGCTGGATGTTGACAGCAATGTGAAAGAAAACGTTAACTGCCGATGGGACACGCATCAATCTAGCTGTATACCATTTCGCAATATCAATACGTTTTAAAGATAATGAAACTGACATGTAATCCTAAAATCAAGTTAAACTTGAAGACTGAAAAGTATTATCACAAGCTGGTACGCTCTGGTGCTCTGGCGTGAATTGAAAGCGAATACATTTGGAAGTACTTGGATACATATCTCATCGGGCGACTGGATCCCGGAGAAGTTGCGAGACCTGCCCGAGGATGTATATCACGGCTACCTAATATCTATTTAAAGGCCATTCGTACCTCCAGAAAACAAGGTGTGGCGATCTGAAGAGCCCCGGAATTTTAGGTCCCTCAAGTTCCCCAAAACTCCATATACTGGCTCTGCGATCCTGGTAACTGACTAAATTCGCTGAAAGCCCATCGGCCCCACTCCTTGTTATTAGTGGTAGCAATTTGATCATTGACGGTAATTTTATTTAGTGTAAGCATTTTAATTGCTTTGACGTGGCCCGCAGTTATGCTGCAGCCAGCGTGAAGTCAAATTGTGTGAGACTACTTCTTGGAATAGTCTCGCACCGTTTGCTAAAAGTAAGTCGTATTTGAACTAAAAGGCAGCAGATGCTGGCAATACTAAGCGGGTCGGACAGCATCTGTGGAGAGAATCAACGTTAACGTTTCAGGTCGACCTTCTTTCACCTGAATCCTTGGAATTATCTGCGATAACCGTTCTAATATAATTTAGCAAAATATTGCAATAACCCTAATGCACCAATCTTAAAAATTACAGTCGCTCATCACAGCACATTTGCAGTCACGTTTCGTAAAGTTTTTCAAAATTGTCAGAGTAACAAAACTATTTACGTAACATTTTATCGTCTCAAGGTTCTGAATCTGGCAATCTGATTATTTATTAACTGACAATATATGGGCAAATGGCCAATTTTACAATCTACTATTTACAATTCCTTCACTGAACAGCCAATTATTTTTTTGATGTTGATTGGGACAAGTATTGTTCAGCGCATGCGGAAAACTTGTAATGAAGTTATGAGACCACTAACATTCACCTGAATAGACACCCTGATTAATGTGATATCTTAGTTCCTCATTTTCAATACCCCAGTACGGTACCATAACTGAAATTGTATACTTTTAAAAAGTCTCGACTTATTCCAAATGGGCGCCTGCTTTTTTTCCCCCCAGAGTTCGCTTAATAACACTTTGGAATTCCAAGATTTTCCATTCAAAATGAGCAAGAGTAATGGATTCAAGATTAAGCCAGGAAATATACAAAATTCGAGCATTCTTCTCTAGTCAGGCGGGTAGTATATTACAAAATGTAGATTCCCAAATCCTGTTCGGTCGAACAAAGCCTCCGCAGTGCAATCGAAACTGAATAAAGCAATTCACAACTCCACTCACTTGCCAGATACAAGTTAAATGATACGTTGTTAGATAATTCCCAATTAGCAATATTTCTAGTAAAGATAACTGGGGAAAAAGTAATGAAGCACGTTTGCGTAAATTGTTGCAACAATCACACATGATTAAACAAGTAAGATTTCTCATAACATCACGAACGAAACTAATATATTTTCGAGGTTAAAATTAATGTCTCTCAATGTGAGTAATTTAATTAAGGATTAAATGTTATGAGGGAAAGACACAGATTAACTTCACTGTGGAAGGATTCAATAAATGACTATTGGTGATAAGTGCTAACAACAATCCTTTTGAAATTCATTATTCGGCCTTTCTTGTCTACGATTGGTTGCAGTGTCTGTTTACACATTTCTCGGCTCCGAACTGGTTAATTTACAACAAGGGTATTTTTCCTGACCGCTGAGCACCCCATATAAAGAGTGAAACAACTTCCTCGAGACGCAATTCAACCGTCAGTCCTTTGAGTCCAGAGGAATAAATAAAAAGTGCTGAAATAATTCCAGCGAACTAGACACCATGAAATTCCCTCAAATAATTACTTGTTTTGTGTTTGTCTGCAGCGACATTACCCCAGTCGCATCGTGGTAAGTTTATGTCGCAGGAAGTTGGTAATACTTCAATGTTCAGTGTGTGAGTGTGTGTGTGTGCGTGTGTGTGTGGGGGGGGGGGGTGATGTTCAGATTAAACAGCCATAATATTGTAACGTTTTCATCACAGGTCCGTAAGCAACTTTTTGATGACTGGCCCGAAGGTGAGTGACAATACTTTTAATTATTTAACAAATTAGAATTTTAAAAATCCGTTTGAGCATTATGAATTCATTTTAAAATGTTTTTCTTTGATGTTCGCGGATTTTGAAAGTTAACATTTGTACTTTATTTCCGTACACTTTAAAACAATGTGACATTGGATGTCGTGGACTCGCAGGTGCGGCCGCATTTCCACTAATTACTGGAATTGCCGGGAATATTTTGCGAGGTTGCAACCTCCCTTCATCGCGATTCCTAATACTTTGATTTTTAGCTGGTGAAAGATTCCTTCCCCCCCCCAAAAAAAAAACAAAGTCATTAGTAATTTCATCAGCATTTTGGATTTCTTGGAATTTACAAGTATAAAGCATAAAATTGAATGCAGTAACACTAGCAATTATGCCAGAAGCGAAACTCCACCTGGCTCTATGGAGGTACACAGGTGCAGCTAAATCGCTCGCCTCACTGGTTGTGGCTAATTTCTACTTCAGGCTTTCCTGACCTATTCCAGCAGTGTGGCTGTTGGAGCAGAATCTGGGATCGACGAATGTAAGCACCAGTTCTCCTGGGACCGCTGGAATTGTCCAGAGAGTGCACTGCAACTCTCAACACACAACGGCCTTCGCAGCGGTAAGGACCCATCATATGGTTTTCAATAACTTTTTAAATTGATGGTTATTTTCTAATTAGCTCTCCTTCCATTTTAATGTCCTTTAATTAGCCACGAAAGAAACCTCTTTTGTGCACGCGATAAGTTCCGCAGGTGTCATGTACACCTTGACAAGAAACTGCAGTCTGGGAGACTTCGACAACTGTGGATGCGATGAATCGAGAAGCGGTCAGGCTGGTAGGTTGCCTGTCCTTGTTCAGGGATCTTTACATTGTTTACGTCTGAAATTCATCTCGCAGGGAAAGGCGCTTGCTTTTAATGCACTTGCAGCAAAAAAAAATCTCATCCTGCAGAAAATCCTTTTTGATTTGATTTCAATGCTGACATATCTGAATATTTTTTCAGGTGGTCGGGGGTGGATTTGGGGAGGATGCAGTGACAATGTTGAATTTGGGGAACGGATTTCCAAACAGTTTGTCGATGCCCTGGAGACAGGACAGGATTCCAGAGCCGCCATGAACCTCCACAATAACGAAGCAGGAAGAAGTGTAAGTATATGGACTGTTAATTTATTCAACGTTACATTATGTGAAACAAAACGTGCTTCTAAGTTGTATTTTCTTTCACTGCAACATCTTAAAATTTTCGACAAACCGCGGTCTTGGAGGTGGTGGTTGGAAAATTTAAACGAACAATATGCAGGGGCGTGTACTCATTTCCCGAACTAACACTTCCCAAGGGTTGGGGAAATTGCCCGTCCTTTCTCACAATCTTAATCTCTTGACTAGAGATTGATCGGGACATTATTGTATCCATCAATAACAATCCAAACCCAGCGGGGTCTGGACCCTCTAGAGGACAGATGGTACCATCGCTGCTGCCTGTATTACTGTCTGATTGGAGAGTAAGGAACATTGTGCTTCTGAGAAACTTCGGTCTCATTCTCATTTTATGGATCGCACATGGTTAGTGTTTCAGTATCTGCGCATCCTAAAGTCTCGCCGCTTTCTCCGTCCCCTCAAAAATGCGGCGATGCCACGTGGAAGGCTGCGATTAGAATGCGCCACTCATTGTGGCCTCGCCGCGTAAGCAAGCTGCGGCGATCTTTGTCTTGAGGCTATCCACCGCTGGACTTTCCAAAAGCGAATATAAGGGAAAGGACGTCTGAATTTTCTTTGGTTTCCCTTGGGATTTTTGTTCTCCCCTAAGCCATGTTCCACAACATTAAATGAAAATAAAAGGGGAAAAATGTGTTGAAAATTAAAATTTTTTAAAAAAGCAGAAAATGCTGGAAACAGCGGATCATGCAGCACCTGTGGGAAGGAAAAGTTTCTCTTTCCACGGATGCGGCCTAACCCGCAGAACACTTTAAATTCTTATTCAAAGCGTGATGGAACCTGGAACTAAAGGTCAGGTTTCGCCGGTGGATCTCTGCTTAGGTTTAGGATAGAGGCTTGAAGGGATGTGGGCGAGTTGCATTGAATAGATTTGGTGTGTATCCAATAAGATTTCCGTCGTTTATTGGATCATTAAATATAAATTACCGTAAAATTTTGAAGTGGGTTCCAGATTATCTGTTATGAAGCAGGAAGAATCATCAAATCGTGTAATCAGTATTCCGTCCGTGACATCACACATCTGGATTTGGTTGTGATGGAAACAAATACCTTCCAACTGGGCTTGCTACTTGTCCGAACTGATGTGGTACTGCATACAGGATAAGAGTTGAGCACATCACTAGTTTTAACCTAATGTGGGCACTGATTACACACACGTAAGTGGATATGAATTACGTGAGAGGTTTAATTTCGATGTTGATTCTGTAGGCTGTCAGAGAGACCATGAAGCGAACTTGCAAGTGTCACGGGGTGTCGGGGAGCTGCAGCATCCAGACGTGTTGGCTCCAGCTGGCTAGTTTCCGAGACATTGGGAACTTCCTGAAGGTAAAACACGAACAGGCTGTTAAGATTGATTTAGAAAAGCGGCGTATGAAAGGCGGGAACAGTGCGGATAACCGTGCAGCGATTGCGGATGCGTTCAGCGCAGTGCTGCCGACTGAACTTGTCTACTTGGAGGACTCTCCAGATTACTGCGTCCGTAACGCCTCGCTGGGATTGCAGGGAACAGAAGGAAGAGAATGCCTCCAAAGTAGCAAGAACCTCTCCCAGTGGGAGAGGAGGAGCTGCAGACGGTTATGCGGAGAGTGCGGTCTCAGGCCAGAGGAGAGGAAAACGGAGATTATCAGCAGTTGCAATTGCAAATTCCATTGGTGTTGCACAGTCAAATGCGAGCAATGCAAACAAATCGTGACCAAATATTATTGCTCTCAGCGAGAGAAAAATAGATCTTACAACAATAACAAGCGTAAAAATCGGGCTCGAAGTTGGTGAACGAGAAAGATCCCCCTGCCCGCTGATTTAAGAGACTTCAGAATTTGCTGCTTTCAATATTCATGTTGCGAACCTAACAGACGCGATCAACACCATTGAACGGATATATTCTTCGGGTCTCAACTTTTGAAATCAGTTTTGCAAATTATTGTAAAATGCCTTTTTGGGCACCAGATTTTAGAAAATCTTTGTTTTTAAGAAAAGAGATTTCTTCTTGTGAGAAACCTTCAAGGCTGGGATTATTTAATTACATGCGAGTAAATTTTGGAAATTTCTTATCCTTCGGGTTTAGTTAATATAGTTGCATATTTGAATACTTGTTTGTATCGCGCAGTTTCTTTCTATGCAAGTAGATAAAACCACCAACGACAACTTGTTTCTGCACGTTTTTATGCACTTTCTTCTGTAATGCTTTTGCACTTGTTCAGAAACATTCGTACTGTACCTGAGACCGCATGTGGACATTTAGAAAGTGAGGTAACTTCTAATAAATCATTTTATTAGAAGACCTTTTCACTTAAATTCAACTGATTTGTTAGTTTGAGCACCCCGGATCACCGATTTCGACCAAAGAAACTGCCTCGTTTAAAAATGTTCAATTCTGTAATGTTATAAGACTTCCCGATTTATGATCCAATAAATTTATTTCAATCAACTTGCCTAGATCTGCGACACTTTAATTTGCTCGATGAACTTGGCATTTCTTATTAAAATACTTTCCTAAACAGGTGATTATTCAGAAACTTACATTATTTAAACGCTTCGAGACGTTTTATCATGTTTAGAGCATGATAGCAACCATGATGCTGGTGGAAACAACCAAGTGCTTGGTCAGAGATAGGGTTTAAGGTGAAGAGGGAGGTTTGGAGAAGGAAGTCCAGAGGCTGGAGTTAGTTAAATGGGATGATTTTAAAATTGGATGTACCCAAGGATGACTGCTTAAGGGTCAACACTGGGTAGTGCATAATCTGGAGATATTGCTCAGTAAGTAAGAGAGTAATGAGTGAAAGGAATGCTGCCAGATAGGACAGCCGGGCTTTGGAAGATCTGGTTTGTTCTGGGCACCTTTATATCCCTGACTTCAATGTTCTGTCTGACTCGTTATTTTTGTAATGCAGATAACATCAAGAATACTTATGATAAGAAGATCCTTCAGCCCATCAGATCCATGCTAGCAATGCTATTAGTTTCCCCCACTGCCTCCTTATGTTTTTTTATATATTATATATAGTAGAACACAGGAACAGGCCCTTCAGCCCACTGTTGTTCTGAAATAATTGAACTAGAGACTAAATGCTTAACTAAACTAATCCCTCTGCCTACACAATATCCATATTCCTCCATTCTTTGCACATTCATGTGCCTATGTCTATCATATTTGCCTCCACTAATGTGCCTGCAGCACATTCCAGGCATCCACCACTCTTTCACCTTAAATGTATGTCTTCTAGTATTAGATATTTTGACCGTTGGGGAAAGATACCAGCTGTCTATCTATTGCCTCTCAATCTTGCACTTCAATCAGGTTTCCCCTCAGCCTCAACCTTCTCAATCCCTCCACTTTCTGACTTGGTGGTCTGGTTCCCATCCTCTTGCTAAACTAGTTTAAACCCTTCTGAGTAGCCCTAGCAAACCTCCCCTCCAGGGTATTGTTTCCCATCCAGTTAAGGTGCAACCCCTCCCTGCCTCAGAAGCGATTCCAATGATCCAAGAACTGAAACCCTGCCCCCTGCACCAGCTCCTCAGCCATGCATTCATACAATGCACTCTCTCCCACATATGCCCATCAACTACCCTCTGCTGCTTCCTACCATTGAAGATCAACTTAAAGTAGCCAATTACTGTCCCAGTATGTCTTTGGGATGTGGGAGGAAACCAGAATACCCAGAGGAAATGCACATGGTCAAGCAGTGAAAGTACAAACTCTGAACAGATGATACCCAAGGTCAGGAATGTTTTTGCATTAATTACAGTGCTTCCCTATACCTGCACAACTTCACCGAGAGCTACTGAAAATAATTGTAAAAATCATAAACCAATAATCTAAAACTAAGTCAAGCATATGTCCTGTCTATGTAATTGTTTAAGTTGACTTTAATAACACCATAAAGTGCTCAAGACTTGGATCAATTCACCCTTTACAACCCAACAAGTCACCTTGTCCAACAGTGATTGCCCCCCATCTAGTTTACTTCTCTCAACTAAGCAGCTGACTGCTTCTACTAATTTAATCAAAAAATAGCTGGAATGTAAAAACGATGACAATACTCAACAGGTCAGGCATTTATAGAGTAAGAGCACAAATACAGGCCCTTCAGCTCAACCAGTCCATGCCAACCACAGTGCCCACCCAGCTAGTCCCAATTTCCTGCATTCAGCCCATATCCCTCTAAGCCCTGCCCCTCCATGTACCTATCCAATTGCTTCTTAAATGATAATATTGTACCTGTCTCAACCACTTACTCTGGGAAGAGGTTCCATATACTCACTACCCTCTGTGTGAAAAAGTTGCCCCTCAAGTCCCTTTTAAAACTTTCCCCTTCTCTCTAACCAATGCCCCCTAGTTTTGGACTCTTGAGAGGCAGCCACTAATGCAAAACATGTTTTAATCCCACATATCTAGATACTGACAATTTTAGTGATTTTTTTGAGGGAACAGATACTACTGAGTTGCAGCTTGGATTGCTGTCAGACAACAGCAAATTAGTTTGTCTTTAAGATAGATGTAACTTTTGGTTTCATGTGTTTGCTCGAATCATTTTTACCATTCATTAAACTTGGATTCAATATCAGTTTGGACCATTTTCAAAACAGCATTGCATTTGTGATTGTAAAATATCCACTACAAATAAGATTGTTCAATTATGAAAACATAAATTTTACAAGACTCTCCCCAACTGCACCCCACTGTCCTCTACTAAAAAGGACACCAATTGTTTCCAAGTTGAATAGCTGAAACTTAAAGAATTTCAATTCACCTGGAATACAATACACGTTACTCATCTTTTTTCCATCTCCATAGTATTGACGCTGGCTTTTAACTAACTGAAAACATTGTACTTCAATACAGTGTGAGTATACCGTAGGCCCAGAGTGCAGCATAGGGAACTCACTTTGGAAACTGATAGAGCTCATTTTCTCAAATTAAACAGTCTAAGAGTTTTTCAGGACTCCTACCAGAAGGTGGAAGGGATTGAAGAGAGCTTGTTGGTGATGTGAGGAAGAGTGGAATAGAGGGATGTTGTGTGTAGTAAATCAGGCAAATGGAAGTTCAGATGTTTCAGTAGCTTGGTTTGGGAACTGTTAAAGTTGATGTTTGGTAGTCAGGGAGCCAAGTAGTGAACAAAAAAAAAACAAATTAAGTTTTAGACTAGAGGCTGTGGTTTTCTCTTTATAATTCATGGAAACTTCCAACAATTAGCACCAATTCCAAGAAATGCACAACAGAAAGTCACCTCCAATAATTCCAGAGATCTAATGAAATTTCCCAGGGAGTAGGGTTAGTGTTAGGGAAAGAAGATTTTTCACAAGATCACAAGGGAGCAGAAGTAGGCCATTCGGCCCATTGAGCCTGCTCCATGGAAATGAGAAGGGAGAAGTGGCAGGGGGAAAGAGAGAAAAAAATTAACCCCAATTTCCTGCCTTATCCCCATAACCCTTGATACCTTGACTAACTAGATATCTGTATCTCCTCCTTA
>JARFYF010000074.1:28096500-28111553 GCA_030265395.1 Rhina ancylostomus | reverse complement strand
TTGAGAAATTTGATATGCAGAGGGGAAGAAGCTGTTCCTAAATCATTGAGTGTGGGTCTTCAGGCTCCTGTATCTCCAATCTGATGGTAGAAATGAAAAGAGGGTATGTCCAGGATGGTGAGGGTCCTTAATAATGGATGCCGCCTTCTTGAGGCACCACCTCTTGAAGATGTCCTTGATGGTGGGGAGGTTGTGCCCGTGGTGGAGCTGACTGAGATCCTGTGCTTTGGAGGCTCTCTACCAGGCTGTGATGCAACCAGTCAGGATGCTCTCCACCACACATCCATAGAAATCTGTAAGAGTCTTTGGTGACATACCAAATTTCCTCAAACTCTTAATTAAGTAGAGCCACTGGCGTGCCTTCTTCATCATTGCATCAATGTGTTGGGCCCAGGATATATCCTCTGAGATGTTAAGCCCAGGAACATAAAGCTGCTCACCCTTTCCACTGCTGACCCTTCAGTGAGGACTGTGTGTTCTCCCGACTTCCCCTTCATGACGCTCACAATCAGTTCCTTGGCCTTGCTGATGTTGAGTACAAGGTTGTTGTTATGACACCACTTAACCAGCCAATCTGTCTCACTCTTGAAAGCCTCCTCATCGCCATCTGAGATTCTACCAACAACAGTTTTGTCATTAGCGAATTTATAGATGGTGTTTGAGCTGTGCTTAGCCACATAGTCATGAGTGTAGAGAATGTAGAACAGTGGGCTAAGCACGCATCCTTGAGGTGTGCCTGTGTTGATAGTCAGCAAGGAGGAGATATTATTACCAATCTGCACTGACTGTGGTCTCCCAGTAAGGAAGTTGAGGATCCAGTTCAGAGGGAGGTACAGAAGCCCAGGTTTTGAAACTTGGATATTAGTACTGAGAGAATTATGGTGTTGAACGCCAAGCTGTAATCAATAAATAGTAGTTTGGCATAGGTTTTGCTGTTGTGTAGGTGTTCCAAAGCTGAGTGGAGAGCCACTGAGACTGCGTCTCCTGTCGACTTGTTATAGTAGTAGGCAAATTGCAGCGGGTCCAGGTCCTCGCTCAGGCATAAGTTAATGCTAACCATGACCAACCTCTTGATATACTTCATTATGGTAGATATGAGTGCTACCGGGCAATAGTCATTGAGGCAGTTCACCCTGCTTTTCTTGGGCACGGGAATGTTTGCTGCCCTTTTGAAGCAGGTGGGAACCTCAGACCACAGTAATGAGAGGTTGAAGATGTCCTCGAACACTCCAGCCAGTTGGTCAGCACAGGTTTTCAGTACCCAGTCAAGTACACCGTCAGGTCCTGACACTTTATGAGGGTTTACCTTCTTGAAGGGTGTTTGGACATCAGCCTCAAAGACAGATATCACAAGGTTGCCAGATACTGTGGGGATTTGCACAGGAGTGTGCATAAAAGGCGTTGAGCTCGTTGGGAAGTGAAGCATCACTGCTATTTATACTCTTAGATTTTGCCTTTTTGGAAGTAAAGCCCTGCCACAACTGTCGTGCATCCGATTTTGTCTCTGGCTTTACTCAGAATTGCTTTTTCATTCTCACAATGGCCTTCCATAAGTCGTACCTGAACTTCTTGTAGGATTCTGGATCGCTGGTCTTAAACTCCACAGATCTAGCCCTCGGCCGATTGCGAATCTCCTGGTTCATCCAGGGCTTCTCGTTTGTTCCATATGTTCTCAAAGGTACACACTTGTTCACACAGGTTTTGATGAAGTTATTGATGGCTGTGACATATTCAGATCCAAAGATGAATCCCTGAATATAGTCCAGTCCACCGATTCAAAGCAGTCCTGTAAACAGTTCTTCACATGTTAAATTATATTGTAGTTGTAGAAAGCTTTGGTTAGGCCACATTGTGTGCAGCTCTGGTCATTACATTGCAGGATGGATGTGGAGGCTTCAGAGAGGGTGCAGAAGAGGTTCACTAGAATATTGCCTGGATTGGAGAGTATTAGCTATAAAGTGAGATTGGACAAACTTAGATTGTTTTCTCTGGCGTGTCGGAGGCTGAGGAGTAGCCTGATGGAAGTATTGTAGAATTACGAGAGGCATAGATAGGATAGATAGTCGGATTCGTTACCCTGAGGTGGAAATGTCAAATACTAGAGGTCATAGCTTTAATGTGAGTGGGGGAAAGTTCAAAGGAGATTGACGAGGCTAGTTTTTTAACAGAGAGTTGTAGGTGCCTGGAACATGCTGCCAGGGGAAGTGATGGAAGCAGATACAATAGCAATATTTAAGAGGCATTTAGACAGGCACAGGAAAAGGCAGGGAATGCAGGGATATAGACTATGTGCAAGCAAATGGGTCTAGTATGGATTGGCATCATGGTCGGCAAAGTCATTGTGGGCTGAAGGGTCCGTTCCTGTGCTGTACTGTTCTATGATCTATTAACATCTCCTTGTTGTAAAAATACTCTGATTTTCTATTTTTTCTACAAGAGGATGACTCACTTTTCAACACAACATTCCATCTGCCTTGCCTCACCCATTCATTTAGTCTGTCTATATCGCCTTAAAGACCCTCTGCAATTCTCCTGATAACTCGTACTGCCGCCCAGCTTTGTAACAAACACAAATATGTCACATTTGGTCCCTTCATTCAAATGATTAATATAGATTGTGAACAGCTGGGGCTCCAGCACTGAACCCTTTGGCACCCGACTAGTCATAGCCTCCTAACCCAAAAAAGTTAATTCTTACTCTCTGTTTTGTGTCTGTTAACTAATATTTAATCCATGCTAGAAAGTTGTAAATCTTTGTGATTCTTTGCCTCAGAGGACTGTGATTGCTCAGCCATTAAGTATGGTTACAATTGTGATCAATAGATTTCTGGATACTATGGGAATCAGAGGACATGGGATCAGGCTGGAGAGCAAACATGTCTCACAGAATCAACCACAATACTGAAAGGCAAGCAGGTTCAATAGGCTGTACTTGATACTTCCATGCTGATGACACTTGCCGTTAAATCGGACTCCATCTTCTATTTTTTTATGCTATAAACTGCAGTGGCTTAAGTTTATAGCATATAAACTTATACCCTGTGGTAGCCTATTAACAGTCTCTGGCCTTGCTGATTTAATTCCATTCACAACCATAGCAAAGGAGTCTAAAACCGAGGGCAATGGTTTAAGGACGTGACGATCTAAGGAAGAACATTTTCACCTAGAAGATGGGTGAAATCTGGAATGGTGCCTATGAAGCTGGTGGAAGCTGAGACTCTCACAACATTTTAAGAAGTATTTAGCTGAATGCTTGAATCACCAGGCCATAGAAGGCTGCAGAGGTGCTGGAAAATGGGATTATTATAGATGGTTAATTGTGGTCGGCATGGACATAATGGCCAAAAGGCCCATTTCCCTGCTTTAAGACTCTATGACTCTCACTTTGCCTTGTCTGACTAAGTCTATTTCAATGCACTTCTAGAATTTGCCTCCAATTCCACAGCATCCTATCTTGTGGGCTAAATTTTTGACATTCCAAGAAAAGCCTTGTTCACAGTGGGGATCTGCAGTTGGCACCAAGATCACAGTGGGGATCTGCAGTTGGCACCAAGATCACAGTGGGGATCTGCAGTTGGCACCAAGTTATTAATTCTCCTTTCTTTCTGAATGTGTTCTAGTGCCACCTGTACTAAAGGTGTTAAGCTTACTGGCCTGCAGTTCCTTTGGTCATTACTTTGATCTCATTTAATAGTGTGTTGGTTCACAAGATCACAAGACAAAGGAGCAGAACTAGGCCATTCGGCATATTGAGTCTGGTTATTTTCATATTATAAGAATATAAGAAACAGGACCATGATTAGGCCTGTTGGCTTCTCAAGCTGGTTCTATCATTCATTAAGATTATGTACTCAACAACATTTTGCTGTTCTCTCCACAAATCCCTTGTCTCATTTGTATCTTAAATGTCTGTCAATTTCCATGAATGGATTCCGTGACTCTGCTTCTATAGCTCTCTGGGGCAGAGAATTCCAAAGGTTTACAACCCTCTGAGAGAAGAAACTCATCTATGAAATGAGCATCCCTTATTCTGAAACAATGGCCCCTAGTTTCAGATACCCCTCTGAGGGAAGCATCCACTTTATCAGTCCCCCTCAGAATCATCACCTCTCATTTTCTATACTCCAATGTATAGGCCCAACCTGCCCAATTGTTCTTCATACATCAACTCCTTCATTGCAGACTCAACCTAGTAATCCTTCTCTGCATTGCCACCATCCTTCCTTAAACATAGAGATTAAAACTGTTTGCAGTAGTCCAGTACGGTCTCACTAACATCCTGTAAAATTGCTTCCTGTAATAAAGATCAATGTTCCATTAGCCATCACTGTTAACAGATTTACCTACATGCTAATTTTGTTGTTCCATGTACTATGATCCCCAGATCTCTTCATACCACATAAATTTGTAGTTTTATTCCATTTAAATAATAATTTGCTTTTCATTTTTCCATCCAAAGTGGATGACCTCGCATTTTCCCACCTACATCTGCCAACTTCTTACCCGTTCACTTAAGTTGTCTCCATCCATTTGCAGGCTCTTTAAGTTCTCCTCACAGCTATTTTTGTACCATTAGAAAATTTGACTAAATGCCACTTAATCCCTCCCCCATCCTTGCCACTATATGAACACGTGCTCTTATCTTGTGTACTAAGCTGTGTTGCTTCATCAAAGAACTCTAGCAATTTCATGAAAACACATTAACTGCATGATTGTCTTATAATTTTCTAAATGTCCTGCTATTTGCTGCTTAATAATGGATCCCACCATTCTCCCAATGACAGATGTTAGGCTAGCTGGCCTATAGTTTTCTGCTTTCTGTCTTCCTCCTTTCTTGAATAGTGATGATACATTTATGATCTTTAAATTCAATGGGATGTCTCCAGAACCTAGGAAATTTGGGTGGATTACAACAAAAACATCCACTACCTCTCAAGCTACTTCCTTCGAGACCCTAGGATACATGCCAGAGGATTTATCAGCCTTCAGCACCATTAGTTTGCCTGGTATTTTTACCTCTAGTGACAGAAATTATTTTAAATCCTTTTCCCTGTAGCCCCTTGATTATCTATTACTATTGGGATGTTTTTAGCGCCTTCTACTGTGAAGACCTAGCCAAAATAATTATTTTGATCTTGGCCATTTCTCAATTCCTAATTACTAATTCCCCAGTCTCATCCTCTAGGGTGCCAATGTTTACTTCTGCAACTCACTTTCTTTTTATATACCTCTAGAAGCCCTTGCTGTCTTTGTATTATTTGCTGGTTTACACCCACAATCTATTTTCTCCCTCTTTATAATGTTGTTAGTCGTCCTTTACTAGTTTCTTATTTAATCTGTATTAATTTCATTTCCTGAATAATAGCTACTATTCGAATAAATAGAACTAGTTACTTGTTGGCTAATTTTTAAAAGAAAATTCTGAACATGAAGGGCAATCCAAGCAAACACTTTGTTAAACAGCGTACATGAGATTTCAGAGCTCATTTTCTAGCACTAGATATTGTAAGTTTAGAGAAATACCTTCACCGCTGCAAAGGTGCAGATGATTGGCAAATCCGTTACAAATATGTCTTGTAACAGCTTATATGTTATGTTCCCATTGCATGTTTATTGTTCCTAAGCTTTGTATTTGTGTATATTTATTTGGCACTCAATGAATAACCTTACCAGCCTCTCCAGATTCCATTGTATTGTGCGTTTCATATTTTATATCTTTTTAAAAAGCTTTTGTTTTTCCCTGGTTATTCAAGAATTTAAATATTTTATCTTAAAGCACTCCATAATGAAACTGTTCAGCTGAAAACCAAATGGTAAGTCACTATCTTTGTTAGAGTCTATCTTGAGAGTATAAGAAATCAGAAAGGACTAGATGACATACATCCTTAAGGAACTCCACCATTCAGTAAGATGGCTGGTCCTGTGTCTCAAATTCACTTTCCTGTCTGATCCCCATATCCTCTTTTGTCCATTTCAGCCTTCAAAGAACTAAATGGGGATTCACAGCACTTGGAGAATTCAGGAGATCTACAGTTCCCTCAAGAAATTTATCATCATGTCTGTCCTAAATAGACAACTTCTTATCCTGAGACTATACCCTCCAGTACTAAATTCTTCAGCCTGAGGGAACAGCCTCTCAGCATGTACCTTTTCAGAATGTCTTGTATTCAAAGAAATTACCTCTTATTCTTTCTAATTCCAGTGTGTTTACTGAAGTCTTTCTCAAACTCTCTTCATCTGCAATTACTCATCCCAGGAATTCTAGTGAAATTCTGCTGGATTGCCTCCATAGTATGTGCATCCTTCCTTGGGTATTGATACGGATACTGCACACAGTAGTTCAAATAATATCTCACCAATGATCTGCACAATTGCTTCAAGATATCTTTATTATAATGATTCCCTTACTATAAATGCCAATGTATCATTTGCCTTCCTGATTGCTTTCAGTACTTGCAATGTCAGCTTACTGTATTTCACGAACCTACACACAAGAATCTCTCAGTGAATCAATGTCTACTCATATCTTATTAAAAAATTACCCTGTTTTTCTATTCTTTTTACCATAGTGAATAACTTCACATTTTCCTACATCACAGTCTAACTGTAATGTTCACTCAATATGTTCACTCTTTTTACTTTTCATTTTTTCAACTTTTTCTATATTTATTCCTTTTGATCTTCCACTTCACAAAACCTACAGCAAGGAACAAGCAAAAAAATGTTCAATGTACAAAAATATCATTTTGCAAGTCAAAAACAGCTATTAAAATAATGTGCAAAATACAAAAAATATTATAACCAAGTTGGAGTTATGAATCAAAGAGTTTGGCAGTCTCCCAGTGACTATACAGACATTGTCAATGAATCAGAAGCAATACTGCAAACGACCAAGCAGAAGGAATGTTTGGAGACACAAGAGACTGCAGATTCTGGAATCTGGAGCAACAAACAATCTGCTGGAGCAAATCAGTGGGTCAAGCATCACTGGGGGGAAAGGAATTGTCAATGTTTTGGATTGAAACCCTGCATCAGGACAGTTTATTCATGGAAGACAATCTTTATTCATTAAATACTTTCTATGTCTTGAATGAGGCCACTATGTGCATACAACCGTTTCTAAAAGAATTAAAAACAAACACTTATGTAACTGGGAATTCAGAACTCCTTGGCATCCAAGTAACAGTGATAAATTGAAAAATGAGCTTTAAGAATATTCAAGGGTTTGAGGAGGTAAAGTTAGGGTTCTGTAGCAGGGTTAGCTAAACACTTTTCCCTAATGCAGGTGAATGCTGAAAAAGTGCACACAAGGGCCTCGTTTGTACCTGTCATATATAATTAGGTGCCCTGCTGGACCCTCACCATGTGCTAACCATGGGATCAGCAACAATTCTTTAAATACCATAATGAATGTTGTGAGTAGTCTCCCACATCATCTTGCAAACTGAGAAATTGCAGGGGCAATACCCCCAATTTTCTTTTCATTAGAATGAAAGGAAATAAGGGGTATGTGCCTGTAATGTTACAATATTGCAATATGTGGTGGGTAAATAACACACCGACAAAACACATTTATAAAATTTTGTCTATAATGTGCAGGCATTTCAGAAATAATAGTGTGGTTCTCTGTCTTGAAAGAAAATAGCAATTGCTTTTAGAGGCAGATGAGAAGGCAAAGAATGATTAGGGGCAAAAACAGAAATGCTGAAAACATTCAGTAGGTCAGACAGCAACTATGGAAAGAGAAACAGAGATTGTCAGACCTTCTGCCTGGAATGTTAACTGTGTTTCTCTTTCCATAGATACTGTCCAACCTGTTGAGTGTTGCCAGAATTTTAATTTTAATTTTTAGCTTCTGCAGTTTTTCTGATTCTCAAAGAATGATTAGGACAATTGAGAAATGAAGAAGATGAAGATGCTCAGAAGTAAAGCAATGACAAAGATCTTTAAAAAGTACCTTGGCTAGGCTTAGAAAAAAATGGAGATAGAATTGCAGTGGAATGAGAGAGCCGCTATTGTAAATAAATGAATTAAGAGGAAGGCATTTCTAATGGATTGAAACCAAATGTATTCTTGAAAACTGAGCGGAAGTAAAGAAATTATGCCTTTCATAATGTCAAGATTGCTTCATGACCAATGAGGTATTTTGAAATGTAGTCAATTACGCTTTGTAAAAACAAGGCAGTTCATTTGTGTACAAGTTCTTGAAAATTAATGGACAGACAGACTGTTGGAAGATAAATTGTTAAGTACACCTGAGGAATTGCCCTGCTAATCTAGGGTTCCCATGATGTTCAGCAACAATGGAGCAGGTCAGAGGCTGGGTATCATGTGACGAATCACTCACCTCTTGACACCCCCTCTTCGTGACAAAGAAGCCAGTGACATCCGGGCATTAGTATAAAGTGTGAGTTAAGAGGTCAGGGCAGGGCAGAGAGGTTTAAAGAGGTTGTTGGAGGTGCAGAAAAGGAACTGGGGTTTTTTTGAAATCCTGGATGATTCTGGATCAGTTTTTGCAGAGCAAAGGGGAGTCCAATTGTACTTCATGTGGCCTATGCATATCTGGCAATGAACAACTCGGCGAGATGGAGTACCAGATGCATTCATGTCTATGCCTCCAGACTTGAGAGGATACAAATACAGTATAAATATTTGAAAGAATTTAATGAAAATGTATATTCACCATTAAGATTATGAATGAAAGTGCAAAATTTAAAATAAAAAATACAAAGCACCATATGTAACAATACTCAAAGTATATTATAATAAGGTCCTAAAGATTAATCTAATAGAATTATAACACAGAAGGAAGACCTTTATTCAAATTGGAACTGTAGATATTAATGAACAAAAAATATTCAGTAAGTTAACCTTTAAACACAGTATTTCTAATTCCAATGCACATTCTATTGCTGAAAATTATTCTTCCACCTGGGAACTAATTCAGCACTGCTAATTATGCCTGGAATAGCTAAACATGCTGTCTGCTTGGTGCAGACATCGATGTCGTCAGCTGACTGCCTTTTCCAGACACAATGCAACAGCAAGCACACAATGCACAAAATGGAAATAGACCATTGTCCAATATTCAAGTATTCGCTGGCCATTAGTGAATATATCTAAATCAGAAAAGTAAAACAATTGTATTTTTGGGGAATAAGAAGGATTAATTTTAATAGGTTTTTCTTTAATATGAGGAACAATTTAAATCTTCATTATTAATTTCCAGGAACAGAGTGGTTAAAAGTTGGTGTTATGTCAGTCTGACTTACTCACAAATTTGTCTGTACTCTTCAACAAAGACAACTATTGCATCGTCTGTTCCTCTGTGGTGCCAGCTGTTCCAAGCTCAGAGTGTTCCAAAATCAATTGCCCATCTGTTAGCTGACTCACATTGTCTAAATCAGGATCTTTTCTATTTACATAATAAATGTGAGCCCTGACATAAAAAATACTGCATATGTTTGTAGACTTTAGATTTTTTTTCTCTTAAGTGGTAATTTTGTCCCTTAGGTTTATGTTGAAGGCAATGCACAAAAGATATCTTTGTATCAGTAAAATTATGCAAAACTTTTCAGAAGTGCTTGGAAATATTTGACTTCAAATTGTGTAGAAACAACTTAGTAGATTCAGAGGGCAAAATCTTTCTCTTGGTTGTCAAAGAAGTGAGCTTCATTTAGCTTTTAGTCTGAAAGCTTATATTTAAAGACAATTCCACCGAAAATATAATTCTTATTTTTGAAAACCACAAAGAGTCTGGATAAGAAGATAATGATGAGAATATATCTTTAGTACAAAAATTGATACTATGGCATAATGCAGACATAAAGCATAAACATTACTATTTCACTCATTAGACATAAGTACTTTATTGTAACAAAACCAAAGAGCCATATTAAAAGGCAGAACAAATTTGGTTCTGTAGATTTCAGTAAATGACATCTTTATCATTTTTGTGAAATAGGGTTAGTGATGAAATGGAACATGTCCCATAATAAATTTGAAAGATAAAATATGGAAAATTAACAATTTAGTGGAATGAATCTTAAACTTGTATTTAAATGAGTACTGCATTAAAACCAAATCCAAATACAATATATATTTTTCCAAATGTTATCAAGGACAGTTGTCCCTTTCTCCACACATTTTCCTATTCCTTTCTGAAAGTGATGCGACAAGTCAGCATAACATTCACAGATTGCAGCAGCAGGAGTCTTTCAAGTAATATTTGTGAACAAGCCTTGATATTTGTCAACTGTGAGGAGGGATTATAGAGGGGGATGGGTCATCCCAAGCAACTCTAACTTACTTTGAAATGTCCTGGTTGGCTACAACATTCAATTTACCAAATTAGAGTAATTTATGTTTTATATTGGGCAACAGGAACCCTCAAAAAGTACATATATTTCATAATTCTGGGCATACACTGTCAACTTAAATAATGATAAATTCTATAGGATCTTGGAAAGGCTTTTCCATTCTTCTAAGGATTATCACAAATGCTGATGAATAACTATGCATCATCTTTATTAAAGGTTTGTGGAAAAAATGAAACTTATTTGCAAATATGTGTTCATAAAATTTTCTTTTGTAATTTAACTGTTTCCATACCATTAACATACAATTGTAATGCAAGATGCTCAAAAGGTTTGCAGGTAAGCATCTACAATGTTCATTCAATTATTGTTTCAAGAACGAATGAACATTTTTCAGATGCATTATAGCAGTTGGAAATTTTAACTGAAGACAAGTGGATTTTGCCAGTGTTTTGAAACATTATTTTTGGTGGTGATGGGGGAGGGTTGGTGGTGGAGGGGATGGGAGAAAGAGGAAAGTGTGAGGAAGGACAAGAAACAATAAGTCTAAGCTATTTCACACATTTACTTATTTTGTTGGTCTTTATTTCCTTTGTAACATGTTAAGCATAGAAGAGTCAATGAACAGGTGAATTTAAATACACAAATAAAATTAAACTGACTTCACATATTTAGTGCACAGATACATTGTTTCCTAAGACCCTACGATCCAATCACCGTTATATTGATAATTTGGTCCCTTGGTGCATTACAGGAAGTAGCCCCTATCTTAAGATTGGAGTGGATGCTCCAACAGAGTCCCATCCATGAGTCAGTTAGCTGTAAGGGTTTTGAAACTAAAACCAGTCAACTTAAAAAAATCAATTAAAAGTTGCATCTCCTCCATTTCACATTCATGAAGCCGATTCTTGCCTCTTTTCCTCTTCAATTGCTGAAACATAAAAAGAAACCAACCTTTTAACAAATCTATGTAATCCAACTTCAAGTGCCTAAGCAAGGTTTTCTCCAAAATCAAGCTGTTATATTTAAGCATGTTATATTACCCATAAATATTCCAGTCAAAGTACTCTGCAGCACCGAAGAAGAATGCCAAGCTGACATGATTTCATGCCAAACCAATAGCAAATTCTAATGATGCTTTACAAGAGTATCGTACAGGTGTGGCCGGCAGTCTGCAGGTTGTCTCGAGCTTTGATATACTCACTTTCTTTTGTTGGCAAAGGGTTTTTTTCTTTGGTTTCTATCTTCTTCAGTTTTTTCTTATCAAATTGTATGATTTCACAAAGATTTGGTTTGTCTGACATGGCGTCCACTGCAAAATAAAAACCACAAAGTCTTGTCCAGTGCAATGCGGCATTTAAACCTCTTACTGCGAATACAAAGAAGCCAGTGGAAAGCAGTATGTAGCAGAAGTAAATTTAAATTCTTGAAAGATAGTTCGAATATTTTTTGTGTGAAATATGATTAACCAGAAGTTTCGGAAATAAAAAAGACCGATCTAATAAACGATAAACGAGGCAAAATCATGCAAATATATAGAAAATTACAAAAGGATTACATGAAAATATACACTCTAACATCCTAGTCTACTAACATTTCCAGTATCTGAGAGTCTGCAGATATTCTCCTCTCAAAGATTGTACTAAGATCATTGTTGTCAAAGGGAGCCGCCCTACTGAAGGGCATTAATTCAGGCTAGGATTTTTGGTATTATAATGTACAAATAAAATTTAAAGTAGTTGATTGAATTTCCACAGTCTATTCAATTTCAAATTCGGGTTTATGGAAGAAAATGTTTCAGAGGTCCAAATTTGAAAATAAACAGGGTATTTGGGAGGATCGCAATTTTTGGAATGATCTAATCCCTTTTAGATTCTAAACCTTTATAGAATTCGCTGCATAGAAGATTGACGCACACCTTTATCTAAATAAACTAACATTTTGCTTCGCTTATTAATTACTCATGTTAATAAGAGCCGTAGTTTCTCCTCAAAATTGACAGAATTGAGAACATCAGCAGATCTTAAATTCAAATACACGCGAAATTAAGAAATATCCCAATGTAAGTTACAGAAACGTGATTTAAAGAGAGAGTCCCGCAGCATTACTTACCGTTATCTTTGTCCTGCTCCACAAAAGATTCAGATACTATCCTCTATCTGCACTGCCTGGGCGTGGATTAAAAAGCGCAGAGCTCGGCGTGATTAGCATAAATATCTGACACAACTAGGACCGCCTTTCCGGAAATCAACCGTGCAGCAAATGGCATTGCAGTGTTCCTGGAAATGGTTATCGGCACCAGTAGAAAACTGATGTAAAGGCTTGGTTTGCAGAAGCCATTTCTCTGGATTCAGATCGCAAACGAATTATAGTATTGGCAAGTAGTACAGTAAAAGCGAAAGGGTCATTGATAAAAAGAACGGGATAGAGAAAAAAGCTACCTTTGCATAGCAACATCTTACACCAACCCAAAATTCAGCACACGAATACTAAGCTGTAAATAATACACTATGAAGCCCAAGTACACATCAGTGCAGAGACATTTTCCACTGACGGGGAGACATGCTCGTTATTTTGGATGTAACGTCTACTATACACAGCACAATAAACTACAAATATTTTTATTTACATCACCTTCTTGGGTAGCACACAATAACAATTAAACAAAACAATAGCCCCAGTACCGCTTTAAAATCCAAATTGCTACGGGTTGTCGTCAGAACAATACTACAATTGACCAGTCTTTCAACCACTCATCTCCAACAGAAAACGCAGCGATTAATGCAACTAGGAGGTACAAAATGTAAACAAAAAGATAGAAAAAGCTCAGTTTCACTCCTGCAGAAAAAAAAACTCTGATACTTCCTGAGTAGATATACACAGCGGAAAGACCGTGCATATTTTGAAGGTTTTACTTTAAATACAAATGAATATTAGCCCCGGAACGGAGTGTGCTAATTAATTAGAAAAATAATTCATTGTATTTAATATTTCCTACATGATGGCCTTTGAAACACAAAGTTTAAAGTTAGTCAAGGAATTTAAAAAAGATAAATCAGATACAGTTCAGGTACAAAGTACCTTTGTACTTTGTCACAAAAGGTAATTTTCTTTAAAAATTAATATTTTAGTGAAATTGATCTCTGATCAATCAACACAATTGAAGGAATGAAACCTACAAAACACTCCCCTTTTGCCTTGCACCATCATTCCTTTTGTTATTTAATTTCTCCTGTTTTCCACCCTAACCAGGACTTTATCTTTTGTTCTTTTCTCTCCTCCCCTCTTTCCCGGATTTGCCTAAAACCTGTTACATCTTTAAATATCTTCCAGTCGTTATATAATATCATTGACATGAAATACTAACTCAATTTCTTTCTCTGCAATTGCCGCTTAACCTAATTAATACTTCTAGAATTTTCTGGCTTAACCTCAGATTTCCAATGACCAAAATATACTACTTTTATTTTTGTTTTACATGGTTTTGCTTCTGATTTATCCACAACAGGAAAGTCCCAAATTCAATTCCTTTTCTGTGCTTAAGTAACTATTCTTAACAACAGCAGAAGGTGTACCTCGAGTTGCCAGCAAAATAAAAAAAAGCAGTCCAATTGGAATGATAGTGAAACTGTTAGTATTCACTGTCACTACACCATTAAACTGGCAGCAATTTCTGGAGTATGCCTTGTAAAATGTTCAGAACATTAGTTGAAAATTATGCATCTTACTTGCTAGCTTACTGTGAGAATTCGTCAGTGTGATTGGCTGCTAGCCAATTCTTTATGACACCAGACAGCAACTAACATCAAAAATGGGGAAGTCCAAACAGCAAAGATTGCTCAGTCTTTGTGAGCAGCTTTGTTTGAAACAATGTTGCGCTATACTCTTTCACCATTGACTGCCAAATCTGGCCCAGTGTTTCTGCTCATGAACAGAATTCAATTAACAATTCGATTTTTGTCTGAATTGTGTTTGCATGAACAGGTTGAAAATCCTTGGAACAAGGATTCACTAGAATTGTTATAACCATGAGCAGAAATATTGGCCCAGATTACTCATCTATGCAATCAGCATTTGCTGGGAACATAAAAGCAGTACATTTATCATTTTGGACTAAACTGGAATCATAGATGGAAGTTCAACAGCTGTGGCAGGGCTTGCACAACATTACTTCCTACAAGGCGAGATCGGGTAGCAGAAGTGGCAACAACCCATCACTCCTGGATGAACTCAATGTCTTTTATGCATGCTTTGATAGTGAGAACTATGACACATCCACAGGAGCCCCCACATCTCCAGAGGACCTTGTAATCTCAGTCTCTGAGGCCATTTTCTGGGCATCCTTCAAGAGGGTGAATCCACGAAAAGTGTCTGGTTCCAGATGGCGTACCTGTCAATGTAATAAAGATCTGTGTGGACAAACTGGCTGGATACTTACAGACATATTCAACCTCTTACTCCTGCAGTCTGAGTTTCCCACCTGCTTCAAAAAGGCATCTATCGTACCGGTGCTCAAGAAGAACGTGGTGATCTGCCTCAATGACTACCATCCGGTAGTGCTTACATCAACCGTAATGAAATGCTTCAAGAGGTTGGTTATGGCACAAATCAACTCAGGCCTCAGAGATGATCTGGATCCTGTCACAATGTTGATCTGGAACAAACTCACAGAGAACCCAAATGCGGCACACTGATACAAGACTGGAGTCAGGGTACTTCCTCAGGACAAACACAGGC
>JARFYF010000074.1:28029266-28040190 GCA_030265395.1 Rhina ancylostomus | reverse complement strand
AAGGCTAATATGTGTAAGGTTAGTAGATTTCCTTCCCTGAAGTTTACTTGTAAATAAATATTTTATGATAAACCAGGAATTAAATTTCTGGATTTAATTAAGTGTATTTAAATTCTACAGCTGCTACAAAGGGATTTGAATTCCTGCTTCTGGTTCATTATTCCAGACATCTACTGTACACACTGGAAAAAGGAGTAAACAAACCAATTTTAGTTCACCATTATAGAAGATTGTGCCTGGTGTGTGACTAGATTTGACGTTTGCCTCTTCCATAATTCTATGTAATTCTTTGTGTAGATAGTCCAGCTAGAAAAAGGAAGTACTAGACCTAATCTTGGGGAAGATAGCTGTATAAATGGCTGGACTGTCAGTGGGAGAGCATTTTGGAGATGGTGACTATAACTTGTAAGTTTCAAGGTAGGCATAGAAAGGGAACAGGATGGTCTTGAAATTAAGGTGCTAAATTGGGAGGGCTGATTTCAATACTGCAGTACAGCACATAGCAAAAGTAGACACAAGAACAACTACTTGGAGATGGGTTTATAGCTGACAAATGGAAAGCAGTTTAAATGTGAAATAATGGGTTCAGAGTCAATGTGTTCCCATAAGGGTAACAGTAAGTCCAGGGAACTGGATGTGTGGGATATCAAGGACTGGATAAAGAATAATAAAAAAAAAACCAAACCTATTTCAATTGTAGAGAATTGAAGATGGGGAAGGCCTTTTAGGAATATAGAAAATTTAGTTGGAGATCAGGAGGGCAAAGAGGTGGCATGAAATATCACCTGTGGGCAAGATTAAGGAAAATCCCAAAGATGGTGCAGTAAAGCTGCAAATGCTGAGGAGCTGGTGTCCACGTTGAGTGAGATCCCTGTGCTCAGTTATTCTGTTGCCTATGAAGCTCTAGGTATCTGGCATGATGGAATAGCCTTTGCCTGACAAAATGCAGTCAAAGGTTTTCCTTCTGTGGAGGAGGTGATGGGTGGACCAGTGTTTGTGATGCTTTGGGTGTGTGTGTTGAGGAGAAGTTGTGTTGGATGGTGTAAGGAAGGGGAATCTAGGATTATGATGGGGACTGGCATTTCATATTGGGCAGGGAATTGGTAGGGTAAAGAATTGATTGGGGTCAGGAGCAGATTTTGGATGTTTAGAGTCCAGTGGGGGAGGTGCTTGGGCAGAATTAATACTTCAGGGAGGGGTTGGGTTGTTTGAGTGACAGATTAGCAGTCTATCTCTCATTGGACACTCTCACATTTGAGGTTGGACTGGAGCTTGGGAAGTGTGGATTCTAGTCCAGCACTGCAGTGGAAAGACAATGTAATTAAGTTAGCATGCAGTGTCACAGAATATTGTACAGGGATCAGTATCTTTCTCTACACTCCTAATGTGGCAATTGTGGCACAATGACTTTTGCCTGGAAGTGTATGGTTAAGTTTTGCTGAGTGACACGAACCAATGTTGAAGTAGTGCTCGTTGTGCCTCACTCCAGTGGACAATCAATTTTCATTTGCACATGCTTAAAGTATTACACAATTGAAATTTTGGGCAGATCAGTTTTGCAAAACTGAACGAAGTCACAAAGATCTTTCTAATTGAACTTGCGGCATTTACCAGAACAAAATTTGTACACTGAATCATTAGGACAGCAATTATATACTCTGGTTGCGGAGATCTCAATAGCAGGTAGATATTAGATGTTCTGAGGTAGTATTTCAAGAGCAAGGAGCTATTTGGATATCCTAATCTAGTTGGTGTAATTAAAAATACAATTACTGGATATTCTTGGCAGTCAACCTGATTTTATCAAAAAAGTTATTTTTGACATCTTGGGTTTTTGAATGTGAAATTTGCAGAGTATCGAAGTAGAAGCAATGGTTATACATTTGGAATTTTGTAAGATCCCACACAATAGATTGTTAAAAAAGATTGAGAATCTTGAGATTAAGAGTGCTACATGAGCATGGGTTGAGGGTTGGTTAACTACCAAAAATGACAGGAATATTCAGGCAATTTTCAGTATGGCTAGTGAAATGCTGCAAGGGACTAAGCCATTCACTATATCAGTTAAATCTGAGAACTGCAGTTTATTCAAATTTGCTGCGTGCTGGATATAACTGTGATGAGGACATGGAAAGACAAATACATAAAATGTCAGGAGATAAAAGTATGTGTATAAAAAAGTGAAATTAACCACTTGTAGGGGAAAAATGATTTTTTGTTTAGAATTTTTTTCTACCCTTGTACACATCAGAAAGTTAGCATAGATGTGTTGATCTTTATTGCAAGAGTTGTAGTTTAAGAATAAGGAAGTCAAGTTGCAATTATATAAGGCATTGGTGGTACCTTGTGCTTTGTCTGTACAGTTTTCACTTCTTTAATCAAGTATATATTATATTTGGAGGGAGTACAGTGAAGAAGTAATGAATTGTGGGACAAGATGACTGTCCTATTGGGAGGGGTTGAGTTTCAATGAAGCTTTTTTTTCCTGTTTGGAATTTAAAGAATGAAGTGATATCATTGAAGTGTATAAAATTCTTAGCATCTACCCAGTCAAGTCTGCTGAGATGCTATTTCTCTTGGCTGGAGAGTTCCAAACTGGTGGTACAGAAGTATGATGAGGATTGAAGTGAAAAAATACTTCAAGGGTTTGAATTCCCTACCCCTCAGGGCTAATGGTGCCCAGTCCTCAAATATATTAAAGCTGGAGATCAATTTATGAACTCCTTGGAGGTCAAGAAATGGGGGAAAGGTTGTGACTTGGTGGAGGAGAATCAGCTATGTATCTTTTGGAATTTTCTCAACTACATCTGGAACACTTGGCATGTCCTCTATCATTTTGACAAATTCCAGTTCCCTGAGCCCCACCACCTCATTTTCATTATGGAAGTCCAGTCTTTGTACACTTCCATTTCCCATCAGGAAGGCCTTAAAGCCCTCTGCTTTCTGCAACAAAGAACAAACCAGTTCCACTTTTCCAACATTCTCTGGCAGAACATTTTACCCCGACCAACTTCTCTTTTGACTCTTGCTTCCTAAAAATCAAATGTGTAGCCATGGGTACTTGCATGGCCCCTAGCTACGCTTGTCTTTTTCATTGGCTATGTGGAACAGTTCTTGTTCCAAACCTTTTCTGGTACCACACCTCAACTCCTTCTCCCTTGCATCAACTGCATTGATGCTGCTTGCAGCATCCTTGTGGAACTTGTCAATTTTATCACCTTTGCTACTAATTTCCATACTGCATTCAAATTCACATAGACCATTTGTAAAACTTCTTTTCTGGATCTCTGTCTTCATCTCGGGAGACAAACTATCTACTGACATTTATTATAACCTCAGACTCCCATAGCTATCTAGACTACACCTTTTTCCACCCCGTCCCTTGTAAGGATGCCATCCCTTTCTCCCAGTTCCTCTGTGTCAGCCACATCTGCTCTCAAGGTGAGGCCTTTCCTTTCAGGACATCTGAAATGTCCTCCTTTTACAGGAAAAATGGCTTCCCTTCTACTGAGGTTGATGGTGACCTTGTATTTCTGCTGTTTCTTGGATTTCTGCTTTCACTCCAACCCCGTCCTCCAAACAAAATGGAGAAAGTTTTCCTAGTCCTGGCCTTTTACCCTACTAGCCTCCATGTCCAGCTCATCATCCTTTGGTGTTTCTGCCATTTGCAACAAAATACCACCACTGGCTACGTCTTCCCCTCCCCATCCTTTTTCTGCCTTGTGCAAGGACAACTCCTTCCAGGACTCCTAGTCCATTCATTCATTCCTCCCCGCCCACGCTCCCTGACACTTTCCCCTGCAACCGCAGGAAGCGCAACACTTGTTCTTGCATCTCTTCTCACCACCTTACAAGGACCTAAACAATCTATCTAGGCAGAGATTCACATGCACCTCCTCCAACCTACTTTCCTGCATTTGGTGCTCCCAATGTGGCTTCCTCTACATTGAGACAAAACACAACCTTTTGAGCCCTCGATTACCCATTTTTAACCCCTGCCTTCCTGGTTCCATCCACCCACTCCCCACACATTTCACCCACTGGATAACTTCCCCCATCTGGTTCCGCCTGCCCTTTATCTTTCCCCTGATGGTTCGTATTATCACCTTCCTTGCTTATCAGATTCTAACATGTAGTCTTTGTGTTCCTGTTTATCAACCTCCAGCCACTGTCTCCACCTTCACCCTCTCCCTCCCCTATCTGGCTCCAACTGCCTGTTGTTCTTCACCCCTCCGCAGTCCACCTATCTACTTATTGGTTCTGGTCTCGCCTCTCCTCTCCTCTTTATGCTGGCTATCTTCCCTTTCCATTCTCAGTTCTGATACAAGGTCTCAACCCCAAACATCGACAATTCATTTTCCCCACAGCTGTTGCTTGACTCTTTGAGTTCCTCTAGCCATTTTTTAAAATCCTGATTCCTGTAATTGCAGTCTCTTGAGTCTCCAGCTATGATTGTATTGGTTGATGGTCCAGTTTGAGGGATATTGTTTGGAGCTCCTCCCTTGTGTTCTTTGTGACATCATCGGTGTTAAATGTATTAAAGTTGCCCAGTCTGAGAAATGTTTTGAAATGTTTGTCAAACTGCTGTATTTTTTTTCAATGGAGAGATTATTTTTGGTGCAAATGCTGTCTTGCCCCTCAAAAATGCAGTATAAATTAGTTTTGTCCTCAATTTTGAGCACTCTCTCCTGCTTGGAGCAGTAGTATGGTACAGTTTTCAAAGTGCCTGTCTTTAGTTTCCCTTTTTAAAACTGAAACATCTAAGTCATATCCAAAACTTTATTCTGAATTAGGAAGAAAATATATATATTTTAAAGCACTTAGATTAATAAAAAGTGTTTGAAGGTAAAATTAGAATATGCAAGTTATTTGCATAGACTGAAATTTGCTTCAGAGGAAGCTGAAAGAGAACAAGATCTATTGTAGCAATGTTAATCACAGTAAAGCATGCAGAATGTTATTGTGCATTGTGAAGTTTGTTGAATTTTTAAGGTGTAAGTTATTCTGGTTTGCCTTCTAATGTGTTACTGGATTAATAAAAAATAATTCTGATCCTTACAACATAATGAAATGGAATGAGGCTAATTGTTATATGATTTGAGAATCGCCTAGGTAAGCCTATGTTTTCTGTCCTTGAAATGAGAGGCTCCAGTATGAGGTATTTTGGTACTTCAGTGAGAAAAAGAATGCTTTCTGATGTGTGAAGCTGAGCCAATAGAGAATAATTTATGGTTGTAATGAAATTTCAGTTTGGAACAAACAAAATTTTTGTATACAAGCACGGCTGTAATTAGTGGGAGAGAAATGGAAACTGAAACCAGGGCACTGGACTTGCTTAAAAAGCATTTGTTTTATTGGGAAGATGGTGTTCAGGCGAGATCCATGTAATGGAAGGTCAATCTTGAATTCAAAGTTGAAGCAGTGTAAACTGGTAGAAGAAATAATTTCATGTAGATTAGTTCACTTGTGAAAATTAGCTTCCGAATACTTGATTTTACACAGACTAGATCTTTATCACAATGATCAGAATTGTTTATATTAATCCAGTAATATCTGTTAGAAGGTAAATCAGAATAACCTGTGTGTTGCTATCATTCCATCCCTTTCTTAACAATGGGTGAAATTATTTCCTAATCATTATTAATTCTTGTGGCTGTTTGAGTTTCTGTGCTCAGCAGGGAGTTATTAACCAGACATGAGAAATGAGCCACATCAGCAAGTATTCTACAAAAAATATCCACAAAATTAAAGGATGCAAATTGGTATTATTTAATGTATGATCACACATATAGAAATTTCCATTCATGTTGAGTAGCTGCAAGCTTTTGGTGGAAACCTGATATGCTTGATTGGTGTATTGTTTGAAAAAACTTAGTTAAATGGATGGAACTTTGTACTTGAGTCTTTTGTGTTAAATTCGCATATATTGTTGCATCTGATTTTTTTTTGTACACTTTGGAAAAATTCTGTTTCATTTTTTATGTTGAGGACTAATTTCTACAGGTACCTTTTCAGGTGGGAAGGAAGTTTAAAGAGTTTTGCCATTATATTTTTTTAAAAATTGTATGAGTTGTGGTTATATTTTTGAGAGGAGGGAAATTTATGGAGCAATCTTTAGTTTTACTGTAATAATATCGTGGTTAATCTTTATTCAAGATCATTTTTTATGGGTTAAGGATATGGATTGTCTGGTACTAAGGCTTTTGGTGTTGCATTTCATTATTCTGTAAAAATATAGTAGTAACTAAACTGCACCTCAAAATATAGCGCATGTGTATTTAAAGCTGGAAGTCCAGAAGTTACTTTGTAATATCCAGCACCACCTAAAGAGCACTGCTGCAGCCTTTGCTGATGGATTTAATTACAATCTGTGAAGTTTGACTGTTTGTATGTCATTTTTGTTGTAAGGGCTAATATTAAAAAAAATCTAAGTTTTATTTGGTCAGGAGAAACTTAACATTTAATATTATAGTTACTACCTTGTAATCTCTCTAGGTCTGAAAAACAATTACACTTTTCTTTCACCCTGTGTGTATGTATCATTCTTTGTTTTTCCTTCTCTACAATGAATGATATGTGCTTTACACTTCTGTTCTTTTAAAAAGTGCTTATTTTGCTGGTTTTTTTGGAAGTTCTTCAGTCGGATCGCCTGACCAGCCTGTCCTGCTCTGGACGTTGCAGAGCTTCTGTAGAAAGTGCTCATTCCAAGTGGCATTGGAATAGACAAATTCTGCTCTGTAGAATTTACAAATGTTTTGTGGGCAGTTTTCCACATCTGTCTCACCTGAGGATCATGGGTGAACAATGTTTCTTTGCCACTGACCATATTAATTTGAAGTTAAAATCCTTTTACATAATTACTTGGGCACAAGTTAATCAAGAAACTTTGTTTCTGTTTGTACCATCTTACTTCCAAAATTTTTCAATCCAAAGATCCCGAAAGTGTTGTCTTCTTTAATTGTGCTGATCAATTCCACATTGGAACTTTTATTTTGGTTTCTGACTGTTGCAGCACACAACCTTTAAGGTTACAAATATAACTGATTTTTGTTAGCTTTAGTTTTTGTTAGCTCTTGCTGTTTATCCTTTTCAAACTGTTTTTATCCTTTTGTTTTTACTCTTTTTATCCTTTTCAAACTGCTCGCAGCCATGAAACGTTTTTGAATACACAATTCTCCAACTACTATTCTTTTGTCCAACTGGGGCACTGTTCTACAATTCTCTGGCTGTGCTTGGGGGCCTGTTCTATAGTCCCACTAGCGTAGCCAGAGGATTGTCTGCAATGACATCTTTTGCATCATCATTCCTTATGAAGTGGCCCATTATTTTTTATGCCATCCTTTTATAATTTATTTATTATGCATTGACAGTGTCTTCCAAAATCACATCTGGTTTCATGCATGTCAGTGGCACATGGGTATACATTGCCAACACCACCTGTAGTTGTAATGCTGCTTATCTGATATATGGTATTGCACGAGTAGAAATTTCTTCTCATTCAGCATTATGAATTGAGAACATAAATTCTTTGACTTTGATTCTTGAAGAAATTACATTCCCTAGCCTCTGACATTTTCCCTCCTTCCCTGTCCCTAGTCATACCCAAGGCAGAACCAGACTGTTCACGGCCTTGCAGTTGAACTTCTGATACAAGATCCTCTCGAGCACCAAAGCTGCCGAGGTTCACCTTGGTAACATTTATCTGTCTCCTCCCCAGTCTTGGCTCATTTGAAGTTCTCATCTATGCCTTTTTCTTAGCTCAGTACTTAGCTATTCCAATATTGTACTATCAAGCCTCTTGCATTGTGAACTTTGTAAACTTGAGTTCATCCATATTCTAATATGCATCAAGTACCACTTGGCCATTGCTCATTGATGTCTGACCTACATGGTCTCCCAGTCTGAAAACACCTCTGTTTTAAATTCTCACCCGTATTTTCAGACTCCTTTGTGACTTTGCATCTCCCTATTTCTGTAATATCTTTCAGTCACGGAAAATTGAAGTTATTCACTTTCATAGGAAGAATAAGAAAAAATACCTATTTATAACATGGGAAACTGGGAAATGTTGGTGAACAAAGGCATGTTGGCTTGCTGGTTTATTCAATGCAGGAAGTAAATGTGCAGATACAACAAGTAATAAGCCAAAAGATTTTGCTGGTCTTCATTACAGAAGGGATGGTTGACCCAAGCCTGATGGAATCCAACAGTGTTGACTTCAGGTTGGGTATTGTAAAAATAAAATTAAATCCTCAAGGTCAAGTCCAATTGGTTTGGGCCAACTCTTTGAAACTGAAAATGTACTGCACTGTTCAGTGTAATGATGGGGGATATATCTTTTGGTCCATGTGAGCTGAGTGGCAATCCTCTTGAAGGAAGAGGGTTGATAGTGACACAACACTGTAGTGGTAGTCCAGACCGAGAGGCAGGTCCACAAGGTGGTGGATAGCAATGTAGTCTTTGCCAAGAGGCTGGCCCTGACCCCCTGCCCAAGGTAAAGGAGGCTTGCGCCCTCTGTTTTTTCCAGTTTTCTTGTCCTAGTTGGCTCATCTTTATCATGAATGTGTAATCCCTCTGCAACTGTCCCACACCAGGAGGGCCTGAGGGCCCTTTATTTCTTCTTGGAGGCTTAACCAGTCCTCCGCCATCACAACACTAATTCACCTGGCTGAACTTACTTATTCTTACATTGAACAATTTCTCCTTCAACACCTCTCATTTTCTTGAAATCAAAGATGTAGCTCGGAAGTATGCCTGCCTCTTTAGATACATGGTCCAGGTTTCAGCCCTGCTTGGGTCTCCTCCCTCAAGACTTTTTCATTAAGTTGATTTCCCTTTCTGGACATTCTGCTCCTTGGTGCCTTGTATTTGCTGCTGCAAAACAACAAATTTCACAACATACAAGTCAGTGGTAATAAACCTGATTCTGATAAACACTATATAATTGCAAGTTGTTACAAATAAGCTATGAATAAAGTAGCCACTGACAAGTCAAAATATTTTTGAAACAAAATGAAAATTTTATGACTTGTGCATTCATTCAGAGCCTGATTAATATCAGTTCAATCTTCTATGTATCTTCTCTAAAGAAATGTTTGCTGTAGTGCTGTCAGAAGGTGTTTTGAGCTTTGGTGATTGATGTAGGGAAAGTGACACTGCTTTAAACTTTTTGATACTCTTCTTAGGAAGTCCTAATGTCTTCCTGGAGGGATGTGAAGCTGGTCATCATTGAAATGTAAAGATATATTTAGCAACCATTTTGATCAGTGTTGATTGTGCTGAGAGAGGGTATCTGCATTCTTGGCAATAAATGCAATTCCAGCGGGGAAATGAAGATTTTATTTTCAATGGCCTTGTGGCTTTCAGATAAAGTAAAAGTAATGAACATAAATGAAGAATTTTACATTTTATGTGGTCCATACCCCAGAGAAAACTGAACAATGTAAGACTAAATAATGCAAATTGCAATCAACCTGGAGAGAATCGTATTAATGCAAGTCTATATGTTGATCTCCATAAACTACTTGGTCTGCTTACATTATTTTAATTTATGGTGTATGTTTACCACAAAAGCAAATGCTGTTTTGACGTTGGTAGTGAAAAAAATTTGATTGTTTTCTGTTTTACTTTGTGCTTTATGGGGTTTCTGTCTCTGCTTGCTGCTCACATTGGTATTTTTGCCATTTTTTTTATTCTATTAGCGCCATGTACAATCACTTTTCCCTTCATTGATTTCAAAACAATGCATCTTCAAAGAGATGGGGATGGTAAGTATGCTTTGGCATCAATCTGCATTCAATCAACCAGCATTTAGAAATAGGAATTCTAGTTGATTTGGCTAGTTTAAAAAAAATCATGGAAATGGAAGCTTTTTGAAAACTAATTTTTAACCCTTTAAAAACAGGTGAGCTGCATAATTCATTGTGTAAGTATCACAATTGAAGGTGTTCTGTAATCTTCACGTGCACTGAACTAATATTTTAATCTTTCTAAAATTATATACTACTTGGAATAGTCACTTGGATCAAAAATGGTTTCTAGTTTGTGTATATTTGATTTTTTGTTTATGCATCAAATTATTAATGCAAGTCTATAATTTAGGTCATCTACTGTATTCATTGCAGATAATTGGTCTACGTATAAGATGTCTTTTTTTGCTTTATTGATAGCTTAACAAGTAAAGGTAATGATTTAATGGACCAGACAATTTAGCAATATGCCAGATATAAACCTATTCTGTGCTGGGTTTGGTGAGTGTACTCTCCATAGTAATTCTGAAATTGCTCCCAACTCTGGATTGCAGAAAGGCTAGGTCAAAGGTAATGCAACTAGGATTTTCTGGACCGAATTTGATTGTGGTATTACCACAACTGTGCAACTTTAATTGTGATTAGAAGTGAGGTGGGACAAGGAAGGGATATGCAATATGCGGCAGTACCAATGAAACTATTCATAAAGAGTCAATGTTTTGGGAAAAGGAAAGGCCAGGCTTGTAGGGATTGAAGTGTTGAAGAGCACAAATTGAAAACTGATATTTTAAAAAAAGTTCTGGCCCCTGGGATGTTGAGGTTTTATTATGAAGCCTCATTAGACCATAAGGCATGGCCCATGGAGTCTGCTCTGCCATTTGATCGTGGCTGATTTATTTTTCCTTATGAACCCCGTTCTCCTGCCTTCTCCCCATAGCCTTTGACACCCTTACTAATTAAGAACCTATCAACCTTCGCTTTAAATATACAATGACTTGGCCTCCACAGCCATCTGTGGTAATGAATTACACAGATTCATCACCCTCTGGCTAAAGAAATTCCTCCTCATCCCTTTTCTAAAGGGATGTACTTTTTATTCTGAGGCCTCTGGTCCCAGACTCTCCCACTACTGGAAACATCTTCTCCATGTCCACTTTATCCAGGGCTTTCAATAT
>JARFYF010000074.1:27800496-27814772 GCA_030265395.1 Rhina ancylostomus | reverse complement strand
GCAAGAGCTGGCAGGCGATAGGTGGATCCAGCTGAGGGAGGATGATAAACCAGTCGGGGAGGGGGGAGAGTGGGAATGAAGTAAGAAGCTTTCTTTCCAGTCCTGATGAAGGGTCCCAACCCAAAATGTCGACTGTCCATTTCCCTCCTACCTGACCTGCTGAGTTCCTCCAGCTCCTTTGTGTGTTGCTGCAAATCTCCAGCATCTGCAGTCTCTGGTGTCTCCATAATTACTACCAGGTAATGTGTGTAACATCCCCACTGTATGGAAATTTAAGAATGTTAAAGCTGGGCTTTTGGACTGAGCCTTGTATCATGCAGCTCAATGGATCTCAGTCCTTGTGAAACTCCACCCATTTGAAAGAAGTTGATGGCATTGTCTCAGTTTTGGTTGTTCCATTTGGGAATTAATAAATTCAGCAATTACATGCTGACATATCAATGCAGGTAAAGTCAACAGAGTTCATCTTTAAGCAGCCAGATGCATAAAAGTGCTGTTCTTTAATTGCACTTGTGCATACATGTAGTTATACATATGACAGTAATCTCGACTTTGACTTTGGCTTCATTCACAGTCACAAACCAGGCTGTAGCCCTGGTGAGAAGAAGCTATAAATCAGGTTCCAACATCTGCCATGATATCAGGGGAAAAGCAGCCTTCACTCACACTGCCAATAATGAAAATCCAAACAGGTCCACTGTGCTTTGTAGATCTAAGGGTTAGGTGCCGGTCAGCCTCTTCCATGTCTTCAGTATTGTGTTCCTCAAAGGACAGGACCAATGGAATGCCCAGGCAGGAACTGTGTAGAGCTTCCTCTAAATACCCAGAAAATTTTACAAAATCCCTGATGAGTGCTTAGGATATGCATTTTCAAAATCGTAAATGCTACCTCAAGTTAAAATAATGCTGCAGATCTGCACCCTTGCCAAGATCTTATCAATGGATTAGCCATTTCAACTTTATGGTGATGAATGAATTTAAGAATAAGAAAATAAGCTGGAAGCATAAAGGAAACAGAAGCAGAAATTGTCCCCATCATCCATTTCACATAAATGCTCCAGGTGTCCATGCCAACTATTCATTCAAGTGGAATTTCAATAGCAACACTTTCCACCCCATTTAATTCACCTTTACAGGACTTTTGTTTACAGTCATAAGCTTGCACAAAAAATCCTGTTGTATCCACTTAATTTCTCTCCCTGGAACAAATATGACAAAAGATAAATTGTATAATTAATTATTTGTGGATAAAAGCCATGGAGGTGACCCCTGTGATACGGGGGTGGGGTCTACATTTCAGGAAAACGATCCATAGCACAATTTTCCCTAACACAAAGCTGCTTCATCTGCCTCTACCGCTTCATCTGACTCTACCACTTCCTCTGGCAAATAAAGAAAAAGAAAGTTGCAGGTACAATAATAACATTTAAAAGACACTTAGACAGGTACATGGATAGGAAAGGTTTAGAGGGGTATGGCCCAAATGTGGGCAAATGGGACTAGCTTAGATAAGTATCTTGGTCGACATGGACGAATTGGACTGAGGGGTCTATATTACTCAATGGGTCTATGGTTCTACCTATGCATGCACCAAGAAACACGAGTTGAAAGGTAATAAGTTTTGTATTTTTTTTGTATAAATTTCGTAAGAGCAATTTTTATTCGTATCCCAGATTTTTTGGTAGTGATTTGTGAATTCCACAATGGCAAATTTCTGTTACCCAAACTGCTGTAATGCAGGAGTCGCCTGTGTTTTGATTTAGAATTGTATGTTTTTACAGTCAATGATTGATTCAATATAAAATAAATGCATTATTACTTTTTTTAACATACCTTTTGATTATTATTAGACAATAATGCATTATAATTATTAAGATTTTTTGCATTATACTGCATTAATTCTACTAATTAGTGTTGCTATAATATGGATATATATTTACATATCAAATTCTCTGTTATTAAGATGTTGATGATAAAGTAGCTGAATGAACAAATGGGTTAATCTTCCTGCCTGGAGGTTTTATTTCTGGTCAGCAGCATTAAATGGCTGTACAGTCACATCAGGACATTGTCCTCTGTTTGTGAACTGTAATCCACTAAAGTAAATGGAATGAATTTTGGTGTTAGAATACAATGTGCCAACATCACTGTATGGCATGTTTACAGCTATCAGCTAGGGATAAAGTTCTAGACAAATATCCATTCACTCCTGCAGTCAAATTTCAAATTTACTTTAATATTTGTGTTTCCTTACAACATTGGCCATTTTTGCCCATGGAATTAATGTCAGCTCACAGAGCAATCCCATTCCTCCAATAATTTTCCCCTGTAATTTATTCTCCCCACATTTCCATCAACTACCCCAGATTCTGCCATTCAACTACACATTAGGAACAATTTACAGTGGCCAATTAGTCTACCAACCAGATATATGGGAAAGAACTAGAGCACCCAGTGAAAACTCATGCAGTCACAGGGAGAATGTGCAAGCTCCACAAAGACAGCACCAGAGGACAGGATGGAGCCTACGTCACTGGATCTGTGAGGCAGCAGAGATACTAATGAAATCAAAGGCATGAAATCTCTTCTTTAATGTTTCCATGGAAATGGAATATTGCATTAATTTGGCTATCATACTTATAAAAACCCCTAACACGAGTGGTCGAGGAAACAAGTAAAATATAACATCCTTTGGCACAAATGACCACACTGTTATTTACGATGTCTGTTCCCCATTGTCCAGTTGAAAGGTACTTCCTTCACTAGGGTCTCAGCTCAATAAACCAGTTATTGATGCACACGCCTAGCATTGGACTTTAGGTATTTCTGGTGTGTGAAAGGACTGCGGCATATAAAACCAGCACTAAATCAGAAGTCACAAATCATTATGAAATTGTGTCAACCTTGCTCGATGAGCACATTAAGCTGATCTGCTCTTATTTGGAGTGTTGAAACCTGGTCTTCATGTTCCACAGACAGCAGCTGCTTTCTAAACAGGCAGCTATTGTGACATTTTCATGCCGATCCAGTAGTCACTGCTTATCTTTTCCCTATTATAGTTTTTCCATGGCAGTCAAAAGTGAGGGAGAACAGAGGGATTGTGAAAAATGGTGAGGGAGGGGGATATCTAGGGAGGGAGCATTTAGTGACACGGGGGTTTCCCAAGGACAATAGAGCAATCCAATGGGATTTTCAGAGGGCTCAAATCCACACGATTAGTGTCTGCCATCAAGTCCACAGATTGTGGAGTTGGTGAACTATACTCACACAAGCTTCTATCTGTACATAGGCCCCATTATTTTTCTAATAAAAAGGGGAGGATTTTTTGAACAGAAAGCCAATATCCCTTAAGGAACAAATTCTATCACACATACTTCACTGCTTTCAGCGTGATGGATTCTTTAATTTGTTTATGAAGCTTACTGGTTACAATTTATTAATCCAATTTCTATCATTAAATAATGAAAATGAGCTGAGCACATTGATGATGGGCAAGGACTTCTGCATTAGGGTGAATCACAACAGGAAGGTTCTGATGAAAACAAAAGAAAACTGCACATGCTGGAAATCTGAAACAAAAGCAGAAAACGCTAGAAAAACTCAGCAGGTCAAGCAGCATCTGTGAAAAGAGAAGCAGTCAATGCTCTTTCTCTTTCCATAGATGCTGCCTGGCCTGCTGATTTGTTCCAGCATTTTCTGTTTTTGTTTAAGGAGTTTCCATCCATTTTCCCCTTGGGCAGAACTTCAATAAATGGGCAAAACAGATCAAACCAGTTGCTAAATGCTATTTATGCATATTAAAAAACAGGTGTAAATGTCTCATTTTCTAGGCAACAACCTCCTCCATTGATGTTTCTTCCTACCACTGCACTTTAGTCACTGGAGAGCCCTACCTCTGACCTGGCCCTCTCTGCCCTGCTCAACGCATCCAATGATGAAAACCTCATGGATGTTTTTGTTACCTTGGCCCTTGACTATTGCAGTTTTCTCTTGGGTATAAGTAGTTGAAATAATTGGCAATAATGCCAGCTTCATTCACAGTACAACAAAGCACAGGTGAAAATTTATTACCTTTTTGAGGCTTGCACAAGATGGAATGGGATAGAGAGCAAGTAGGAGATGCCCATACTCCCAATAATCTGGAGAGATTATGGATGCACACACACATATCCACCCAATACCCTGATGGATATGCTCACATGCCCTCCAATCTAGGCATGTTCCTGGCATCACCACTCCAGGAGCCTCACAGCAGCCAAAGAAAGGTAATTGATTACTTGTGCTACACTGCTGTGGCCATGACTTCTATTAACTAGGCCAAGCGCTCTGGAATTCTGCCAGGTTAGCCTTTACTTCCCACCCTCATCTTTTGCCATCTTGTCTCCTTTCACCCCATCACCTCATCTACCAATGTCTGTAAATTTGGAAACTTCAGTTCAAAAATTCCAAGGTTCAGAGAGCTGTTCTCGATTCATGCACTGATCTGGAACCAGACTTTTTTGTCATCCAGGTCTGATCGCTTGAAGGATTGAAGGCCAGAGTGAAGAAACTATCTTTGTGTCAGGAACTGGAGGAAACATTATACCGTGCTCAATAGAGGCTGAAGACTGCACCTTGGACAGATTAAGATCAAACATACCCATACTTCAGGGTTTTTTTTCATTGTTTCTTCTCCTTGTATGTTAATAAACACAGCCCCAGATAATTTTAAAACTAATCAAGACAATTAACAAATATTGAACAATTAAGGTTAGTAATCAAATATTCCACAGTATTTAACATAGGCATTAGTTACAAATGATCATAGCTAAAGATAAGATTCTGTAAAACAAAGTAATACATTACAGGCATTTTATTGGAACAATTGTCAAGTTGTGGACAACCTGAAGAAAGAAAAGCTGAGTAAAATACAAACATGTACAATGAAACCCTATATTCACACTGCATACAGCGAGCAAGCCAATACAACAAATCAAATACATACTCAAAATTATTCAGCATGTCTATGCAGTAGGCTTTATACTGATTCATATTTTAATTTCAGAACAGCAGACTAATACATGACATTAAAACAGTGAAACAGTTATTCATTAATATAAATTGTTCCAACATTCTGTGAAAAATAATTAATGTTCAACATATTTAAATCAAAGATGCATCATTTCTGAATGTTTGTACCTTTTGATCATCCACTAAGAATCACTTGAAGAAGATCATCTGTGGTAAGACTCTATAGTTTTGTTAGATTACTGTAAACCAACACCCCTGTCAAGTTAATTTATGTGACACTGCTTGATACACATTATTGTATACTATTGGGTCAGATGTTCACAACTAAACTTTTTTGAAAAAAAGTATGACCTTGTCTTTCTCAATACTCCCAGAAGAACCTGTGAAAAATGCTGGTGCATTCTTCATGTTGAGGCCATTCCCTATTTTGCCTTATTTTGTACCTTTTCTTCAAATGCTGGAGGTCCATATTGTGCTGACTGATAAACTGGCTGTGAATAACTTTTTGAAAAAGTCAAGTGTGTCAAACAATGCATGTTGCCTCATATTGAAACATTCATCTACTTTCCTGCACTTTCCCTGTATCTCAATGCTATTATAACCCTATGGAGTACAGAATTCCAAAGATTTTCTACCTTCTTGTGTGAAATTTCTCTTCACCTCAGTCATAAATGGTCTCCCTCTTATTCTGAGACAGTGGCCACTGATCCCAGACTCCTCAGCCAGTGGAAACATTTTCCTTGCTTTGAGCCTTTGAGCCACTTAAAAATGTTATACGTTTCAATAAGTTCTTCACTCATTCTTTTCCTACAGGCCAGGTCTAATCAATCACTCATCCTAAGGCAAATCTGCCATTCCAGGATCTGGCCTAATAAATCTAGCTACATTTTCTTCATGGCAAGTATAGTCCTTCTTAGGTAAGGAGACCAAAATTGTACACGATACTCCAGATGCAGTCTCACCAGTTCCCTGTGTAACTGCAGTAAGGCATCTTCACTTCTGTACCCGAAACTTCCGTCATAAAATTTGTCATCCTAATTGCCTTCTGCACCTGCTTGTTGGCTTTCAGTGATTTGTGCACAAGGACACAGGTCCCTTAGATAATCAACTTTACCCAAACCATGACCATTAAAAAAAACCTCTGTTTTTCTGTTTTATGCACTAATGTGGATAACTTCATATTTTCCACATTCTATTGCATCTGTCATATTCTTGCTTACTCACTTAACTTGTTTATATCCCACAAATGTATATGCACTAACCTTGTAGACCAATTTTTTGTGTGGGGGCCTTATTGAAGGTCTTCTGAAAATCTAATAGATGACATGCCATTGCCCCCCCCCCATTATCTATTCCACTAGTCACATCCTCAAAGCTGTTAGTTAAACATCATTTTCCTTGTAAGTCCATGCAGACTCTGTTCAATCCTATAATTCTTTTCAAAGTGTTCTGTTATTAAACCTTTCATTATAGATTCCAGTATTCTGTATTGCTAGCTTGAAGACTATATTTTAGAATTGTAATTAAAGAGCTAATCCTATTGACAGATCTGGTCATTAAAATATTTTCTGCTGATTTAAAGCAAAACATACTGGAGAAAAAATATCAATTCCAAAATATTATAAATTTTGAAGCTCATCAACCTTCATCAAATAAGTAACTCAGAGGCTCAGACTACAGATTCTGCACAACTGTCATACCAATACTTTAATCTTCAAGTGATTGTTGCAGTATTTTTGTGGATGAAATATAAGTCAACCCAAATTGATTTATTTATAAACAGGATTGTATGTGCTTTGGAATATTTGTGTGCAAATACACTATTCCTTAATTAATTGGATAGCGTACAGTTAAAATAATATGTAGTTGTTTACCTGTAGATAACTATCAGAATATATCAATAAAACAGGTTTATACTGATATTAGGTATATTAGATTTATAAAGAAAAATAAATATTTCTATAGTTATAGCTTTGATTTTATATAAAGAAAGCAGAATTATTGTCTTAATTAAACATCACAGAACAAAAGGACTCAAATGTTCAGAAGCTGGTTGATTTTAACTATAAGCTGTAATCTTTGTAATTATCCAATATTCATTGAATGTGAATAAGGGCACATCATAATCCAGAAAACTAAAACACATTATTGAAACTTGATCCATAATCTATGCAAAGACATTGCATTAAATCAACAAAAATGAATTAGAGGAATTCTTGCCAGAAAATCTAAAGCATATTTAATTGTATATTTTTAATCATTAAAGTACACAACTGTTAACCATTTAATTATTTGTCACTGCTCCCATTGGTGCAGACAAGGGTCGGCCACTTAGATCATGGAACCTGTTCCAGCATTCGATGGAATCTTAGCTTATTTGTGACCTAACTCCATATGTCCAACTTTTCCCATATCTCTTGAAACTTAGTTTAATAAAGGGTTAACATTGTACTGGATCACTCTGGACCCAGCCCATGTTTTGCATTTCTCTGAAGCGATGTCCATAGTTGAACATACCTCTGCAAGGTGGACATGCCAAGAGCTGCCACTTGGTCCAAAGCAACAGGAACTAAGACCCTGCCCATGGATCACTCTGATGGTCCCCTGACCCTCATTTCATAAGATGGCCTCTTCTGTTGTTTCTAAACATCTCTGATGATTATCAGCCACAGGTAGATAAGAACCTATAAATACTCTGGCACTCTTTTAAGTAGACTAAGAGCTACAAGAAAATGAGAATAATTAGGCATTTTTCTTTTGAAGGATGTGTTTTGAACCTTGAAGACTTGTATGAATGACTACTGGTAACATAGCACAATGTATTACATGAAAACTATTGCCATGTTGGAACTCTAAAGAAATTGCAGTGAGGATATAAATATATTCGTAACATATTGAATTCAAAATATTGGAATGTAACAATAATAGTCTGATCGAAATTAAAATATTAGCTTTATCTTCTGTGCGTTAAATTACAAAGACCAAGGCTGAACGATCCAGTTGTAACTGGCAGGATATTCAAAAGTTAGTATAATTAGCTTTACGATTGGATAAAAGTTCTCTTTAAGGAATTCTTCCATTGACACCTTCCTATTCTATTGTTACTTTTGGTTTAGAAAGCTTCAGAATCTTTGTATAAGCTCATTGTATAAAAATCCAATATTATTTAACTAGTTATATGAGTATCACTGTGAAATATGATTAATTTGGAAGTTGTCTTATACATTTGGAGAGGAATTGTTTAATTTCAGTGAGCATTTGGATACATCTGTTTGTATGGCTGAAAGACCAATATTTTCATAGTCTTCTTGGGTAGATTGGTATTTGCAGTGAATTAGCATATTAAAATCCTTCTGAAAATTCTTATTGAGAAATCCGTAAAAGATGGGGTTAATGCAGGTTGATATCATTGCTGTCAAATGACATAGAGTAAATACAAGATTATAGTGGCAGTTCATCAGTGCTTCATGATTCCAATCGTAGACAACATTGAAGATGTTCAATGGCAGCCAACAGACTGTAAATGCCACTACAATTGAAACCAGCATCATATTTATCCTTTTGCTTTCATTTACCCGATTTTCATTTTCTCTCATTTTATCTGCCATGCCATTTCTTTTCTTTAGGCATATAAAGATTTTTAGATAGCAAACAAATATAAAGCAGAAGGGAGCAAAATACTGCAGTACAAGGAGACAGGTTGTAAAGACTAGTCTATCTGTTTCTGAGGGCCAGATCTCAATACAGACAAATTTATCTTTGTAAAATTCTGAGTGTAAAGACACATTTTTAAAAGGTTCATCTGTAAGCAAATGAAATGTGATAAAGGGGAAGGAGATTATTAGGGATATGAACCAGATCAGTACAATCCCCCAACAGGCATGGAAGACGCTAGGCTTCCAGCCACGTGGGTTTACAATTAACTGGTGCCTTTCAATAGCAATCAGAACTAAAGAAAATATAGACACAGTAACAGATACGCACTGGACAAATGAGTTGGCTTTGCACATGACATCTCCAAAAATCCAGTAATCCATTAATGTGTAGACAATAGTGAAAGGAATACACATGACACAGATAAGAATATCAGATACAGAAAGATTTGCAATCAGGATATTGGTGACATTATGATTTTCTTTCTGTCTTGTTATGATAAAAATAAGGCAGAGATTACCAAAGAGCCCAACTATAGTTACTGTACCATATGCAAGAATTAACAGAAACATTACTGGTGAAGAGGCTTGGCATGAATCAAAATCTGCAAACTGAAGCCTGGTACCATCATAGATAACTTCAGAAATATTTGCACTCTGATTGTATGTTGATTCTTCCATTTTACCTGCTTTCATCATTCAGTCATTATATTTACAAAATTCTTCATGCCAATTTGGAGAACACATTCACAAAATAATGATTTTCACTTCGTGATTTTTATTCAGCTTTGCTTTTCCAGTTCCAATTAATTTATCCTGCCAACAAAAAAACGAGATTAATTCATTGTGCATGCAGGGAATTTTTTATTTTAATGAAGCTTTTATCAATTCAGCCCTTTAAGACAGTTCATACATTTTAAAGACAGTCATTTTTCATGAAATGCATTTGGGAAAACAATAGTAAAAAGATATCTGACAGTTATGATGTGATTTGCATTACTGTAGCAGGTTTTGTCAACAAACAAAAATAATTTTATTGAACATTATTCAAAAAAGTAGTGGTCATTTGGTGAAAAATAGTGAGTTCTTTCCAGACTGCACAATATTTATTTTCAGCTTAGTAGCACATATTTCATTTTGAGCAATAGCTAAATTTTCATTCACAATATCTCACCTTCATATGATTGTGTTTGCCAAACATTTTGGTTAATGCAAATAATAAACACCACTTTATATTGGATAAATTGAATCACATGTGCTTATTCAAAAAGACGATAGTCATACATAGCACTTTTAGCTTTGGGGAGGTTAAAGCTGCAAGTTTTCCATTTTGCTTATACCACATTTGGCACTTGTTAAATTACAAATCATTACACTATGAGACAAATCAGAAACCTCTGTAAATGGAACAAACCCTGATGATATTTCTCTGTGTTTTCACCAATAATACATCCAGAGATATTCCTTGGATCAAATTAATTAACCTTGCTCATATATTAGGTTATTCTGTTCTCTATGGTTTCTAGAGGATATTAGTTGAATTATACTATATAATCACATCACTGAGAGTCTGCCGTTGTTTCAACTATATAATGTTAGATCAGTAATCCAACTGGCATGTAAATGTCATATGCAGACTTGGACTTAGACTTCAAGAATACCACCTTCTAGAGTGATTGATGAGTGCCAGCAGCTGTCATGGTTGCACGTAAATCCTAAATAGATAAGCTTAGCTCACAGCACCATGACTGATTTATTTCAAGGGCACTGTTTCAAATAACTGATACCAGAGTGGTTAATAATTTAGCGGTAATCTAACTTTTGTATTAATATAACATTACTTGGACTTCAGGCAACCTAAAATTAGAAACATAAACAATCAAAAGCTACCTATTTGTCATTAACAATGTTAGTATCTCCACTGCAATATTGTGGGATATGGAAGACAGCCAGACCACTGTAAGTGTTATATGCTCACAGACCAGAGGTTAAAGGGCAAGCTCAGGTATTCTGGTCCAGCTACAGCTATTGGTGTCAGCTGTTCTTACATCTCCCGTTTCCCATCTCTTTCACATTCTGTCCAGAGCAATTCTCTTCTGCTTATTTAATCTCCATGGAAGGCAGCTGGCGGTAATCCAGCAGAATCTTTCACCAGATGCTCATGGAGTGGATCAACAGTACTGAAATCAGCTGTCAGTCAGCCAGTCAGCTATAGTTCCTTTCAAACCAGGCAGCTCAACTTTTCTGCAAGTGCCAGTAAAGGTTCACGTTTATTTCCATCTGGCTGAAAATTGGGGAAGAAAATCTCTCAAGCCACATCTACCTGAACATTTCTCGGAGCCATGGTAATAGCTTAAGTAGGTAGGACAGTGTATATTCGAAATGAGGGTTTTACTGATGTCCTTGCTACTGCTGCTGGGATATTCACCTGCAACAAACATAAGGTTGGGAGGGTATTGTAATTGATGGAGCCCCATGCAGATGTCCCTGTGTGGTTTTGTGAAGCTGGTGTGTATATGTAGAAAGCACACACACCCACACTTCACAACACAAACATATTCTCAAGTATTAAAACACAGAAAATGAAGAATAGTTAACAGACTCATAAGCATATACATGGAGATGCTAAGAGCATTTCCAATCTACCCAAAGCCAATAAAATGTCTGGGAGCATGAGGGGATCCAACTCCAACTTTACACACAGCTTTATGCTGAACCAGGAGTCCATTCTTTCCCTCACGGAAGTGGTGGTGAACGCCACATTAGGACTTGTAAATTCAAATGATATAAGGTATCTGATGGCAGAGGTCACATGGTGGCACAAGTGGAGCTGTCTATTGTATGAGTGCTGCACTGTAAATCTAACCTGCTATTAAAGCTCAGCTTTCTGTGATCAGACTGCTACCATCATGGAAAATGTGCTGCAGCAAATTGCTGAACTAACGATCCCCTGCCCTGTGTGGATTATGAATCAACTGTCCTTTCTCAGGGTGACAGTATTTTTCTGCTCCCACCCCAGCCATGCTGACAGTGACTTCCCAGCTTCTCCTCAGCCAACTAGCCCAGCCTGACACAACTAATGATAAGATGGTGCAACCCCCACTGCCAACATCCTGGGGGTCACCACTAACCAGAAACTCAGCTGGACTAGCTACATAATCTGTAGTAGGCAGAAGGGCCTGTTATTGTGCTCTACAACTCTACGACACAAATACTGTGGCTACAAGAGAGATAGGGTATCCCATGGTGGCTGACTCAGTTCCTGACATGTCAAGGTACAAGATGCAATACCCTCCGCTTGCTTGATGAGTGTAGCTCCAACAACATTCAAGAAGCTCAACACCCTCCAGAACAAAGCAGCTACTTGATTGACATGTCATTTATCATTCCGAACATTTCTTCACTCCACACTTGTGCAATATGGCTGCAGTGCATATAATCTATAAAAAAAACCTTCAGTTACTCACATAATCTAATCTGATAGCATCTCTCAGCTCTATGATCTCTACCACCAAGAAGGACAAAAGCAAGAGGAACATCATTACCTGCAGGTGACCTTCCAAGTCACACATCATCCTGACCTGGAAATGTATTAGTGGATGTAAATCAAGGAATATACTACCTAGCACAGTGGTGGTATTATTACTGCAGTAATTGAAGAAGGCTGCTCAACTGTGTTTAGGGATAGGCAATAAGTTTTGGCCTCTTCAGCAATGCCCAGATCCTGAAACAACGAATAAATAAATCTGAACTGGTGACCTAAGCTTCTGTTGCCTTTAATATTCACTTGCAAACTTCTCCACTGGGGTGGGTTGGGTGGTGGGGAAGAGGAGAACCCCATAGAAGCAGTAAGCAGGTGAGGGCACATGGAAGACAGCATTAAGGTATTGCACAGGGTGATTAATCAATAATTGTGTGAATTTGAATGTGATTGGGTGTATAAAAATGCCTGGCATGGTTTGGTTTTAATAATTATGCAGGTGGATACTGAGATGATCAGTAACAGAGAAATGACAAAATGGAAACTGTGCCACAGTGCCCTTCATGTGCCCTCACTTGCTTACTACTTCTATGGGGTTCTCCCCTTCCCATTGGGCAGAAGCCTGAAAGCACATACCACCAGGCTCAGGACAGCTTCTAACCCACTAATATAAGTCTATTGAACAGTCGCTTGTATGATAAGATGGACTCTTGACCTCACAATCTACTTCTACCTCATTATGGCCTTGCACCTTATTGTCTGCCTGCACTGCACTCTCTCTGTAACTGTAAAACTTTATTCTGCATTCTGTTATTGTTTGTCCCCTGTACTACCTCGGTACATTGATGTGATAAAATAATATGTATAGATGGCATGCAAAACAAAGATTTTCACTGTACCTCGGTACATGTGACAATAATGAATCAATTTACCAATAATAAACTAATTTACAATATGAATTCAGGATTCTCTTTATTTGTTCTCACTCGTGAGTGCTGGGTATCATCAGGAGATCAGTATTTAATTTCTCATCACTAGTTACAATTGAGAGTGATGCTTTTGCAGTATGAGGAAGCTCAGATATTGCTGATGTGGGGGCTCTCCAATAATAGTCACCAGACAAGCACAAGGAGAAAAGAAAATATGATTGGATGATTTGGAGTCTACCTTGCAGATGTTGGACTTGCCAAATGGCAATCATCGTTTCCAATAAATGTGAGACAAGTTGAGGCCTTTCCTGCAGAAGAAGCTTCAACAAGTTGCTGCCATCCATTTGGTAAATGGTGTGCCCTGCAGGCATTGCATCAGTGTTGGATCACAGTGAAAGTTCAGATTAGTTAGATGGACCACACATTGAGCTCTTTATGATGGATAAGGTAGAAACTTGTCAGTGTGCTTCAAGTTGTACAGAAACGTTCTTCGATGTATTCAGTGTATTAAGAAACTGACTTGTAGCCAACAGCAATGGCTGGCTGACTAACAAGAGTCCAGCAGGTTGATGAGTTTTTCAGGTTCAGCATAGGGTTGATGCTGGAACAAAGTTGCAAGGTGTTGGTGGAGGTCTTTCTCTACCTAATTGTTTGGTATGCACCAAAGTGAGTTGAAGATTAAGCATGGTATGAGAATACAAGTGATATTTACACCAGGAGATGGTTGTAGCTTTAAGATAAGTGTAATGGGCTGGATAATTGATAATTGGCAAGGTCCCCAAGTTTTCCAGACCCTGCCCTTGAACACCAGTTTAACATTGTGCAATCTTCCACTGATCAGTGAGACCTAGTACAGTGCTGGGCCTCTGTGAGTATAATTGATGGAGCCTGATTCCTGGATGACTTTGATAGCCAGTGAAATCTCCCTCTTAGGACACCAATTATCAGAGATGAAGAATCATAGTTAGAGGCATATAGCACAGATCCCTGTCATTTTCTAGCACATGGCCAATGGACCTCTATGTCATTGTGATTCAAGTGTTCACCTAAGTAAAATGTTGTGAGAGTCTCTGCCTCTACCACACCTCATGCAGTGCATTCCAGATTTCAATTATCCTCTGGGTGGAAAAATATTTCCTCAAATCCTTTCTAAATCTCCCACCCCTTACCTTCAACCAATGCCCTTTGGTTATATTCACTTCT
>JARFYF010000074.1:27786941-27799500 GCA_030265395.1 Rhina ancylostomus | reverse complement strand
CTCTCTCTCTCTCTCTCTCTCTCTCTCTCTCTCTCTCTCTCTCTCTCTCTTTCTCTCTCTCTCTCTCTCTCTCTCTCACCCTCTCTCACTCTCTTTCACTCTCACTCTCTCTCGCTGTCTCCATTCTCCAGGTCCAATATATAAATCAAGTATTAGTGTCAGAGTAAAGCTGGAAGATGTGATAAATTTGCATCACCATACATTTAACATGACAGGGATCTAGCTAAAAATCAATTACTTTGGCATTCTGTGTGACATTCAAAGTGATGTGAACCAGATGATTCACTAAACATGAATAGATGCAGCTGGAGGTTGCCCAAGAGACCAGGGATAAGTTGATCAACAGGCAGTTCAGAGTTTAGCTCTGCAGAAGCGGACAAAGCTACAAAGCACATGGTGTCAATATTTTATGGATGGATCATTTTTGTTCACCAACAATTGCTATAATACATCAGATGGTATGTTATAGCTTATTAACACTTGTGAAATTCCCATATTAAATTCAACTGCCTTAAGCAAAGTGATGTTAGGCTCAAAGTTGTAGGTCTTCATGCATATCTTTTCTAATGTGTTCTCCATAGTGGAATTCCCTGTCTGTGAGGGCAGTCCTGCTTCTTTTTCATTTTGAGCCTAACTAAAATTCTGTGCATTGTTTATTTTCTCTCCACCAGCATGAACACTGGTAGTTGTTTATTATTTAACATTGGTAAAAATTGATTATGTATTGGCAGAGCTACTTTGAAATAATTTTGCCTTTTGACGTACAGAGTATTTGTACAAAATTTAAAACACTTTATGAATCTTTATTTCAGATGTTACTAAGCATGCTATCGTTTCTTTTTACTTGGTGACAAGATTGGAATAAAGTTTGGAAATATAATTAATGAATCATCCTCACCAGAGAGAAAGGGCTCCCACTGAAGTGACTATTTGTAAATAATCCCTGTTCCTGGATCCTGGAGTTCCTGAAATAGAATGACACTGAGATTTATACTCTATACAAATACTGCAGAATGTTAACAGCAGAAAAGTGGAAAAAATTCTTTGGCCTCGTGGCACTGTCATTTAGTTAAGCACATTGTTATCAGAATCAGATTTATTATCACTGACATATGTTGTGAAATTGTGTTGTTTTGAGGCAGCAGTACGGTGCAAGACAAAAATTACTATAAGTTACAAAAATAAATCAACAAAGATGATCTGTTATAAAATGTGGAAGGCAGGAAAAAGAACAAGGAAATATGTGGCACAATCAATGAGACAGATCTTTCTGAAAACCCTGTAACATTATTGACTCACAGCCACTTGCAGAGGTGTCACCAATATAAATTGCCTAGAAATTGGATCACGTATCACTGTCTTTTTCAATGTTATGTAATCCAGAATCAATTTTGTCTGCAGTAGTCATGTTAGCATTAATTTCTGGGTGAAATTGTGATTGTCTGATGTTTCCCGACCTGACATATGTACCTACAATGCTGGTTATTGTGAAACAACCTCTCAACTTTCTGCAACCTAGGTTGGAGTTCCCCAGCCCAGAAAGTGACACATGTTGAACAGTTCCAAAAAATAAACAAGAAGCACAATACACTGCATTCTTCATTTAGATACCTTTTAAGCAGACAATCCACTTACATTGGGACCCCTCCAAATCTAGCACCAAAACTTACTGGAGACCACTCATAAACACTCCAAGTGCTGAGTCTCTGTTTACAATATCAGGTGCTTTTTGGAGAAAGTGAAATGTGAGAAAAAAATGTTTCTAGGGTTTGTGCACCATGCTTCTGATTTTTTTTCTCTGTTCACATATCATTTCTTTAGAAGACACCAACACTTTTACATCTGCTATCATTACTATGCTTATGGAAGGATGATTTTTTTAATAGGATTTGGACTACTTCATATTTGAAGTATCGCTATTTGCACTTACTGATTACTGATAAAAGTCATTTAACTTCATTGCAATAAGACAAAGGTTAGAAATTTTTTTGCCTAGAAACTGGATTGCACAGGTCAAGTTTTGTGGACTGCATAGTTCCATTTCAATGAAAAATAACACATAATGGAAAATTGTGTCTTTACTGTGAGTCACACAAAGTACACAATTTTCCATTCAGGTTCTCCATGATGTACTAACCCAATGAAGTACATGGGCATGCCCAGTAGCTTTGTTAAGTTTATGAGGGCTTCTCCATCACAATCAAAAGAGAATAACAATAAAGAATGCTGGAGATACTCAGCAGGCAGCATCTGTGGAGTGACAGAGATAATCTACTGAGTAGTTTCTGTTTTTTTAGGATTTGCAGTTTTTTTGTTTTTTGATTACTTAAAGGAGACCTCTTATAACTGGTACCAGTCTAGCAACGGGACCTTAGAAAGGTCCTCTTTAAGAAATGTCTTTTGTCTTAGAAACAACTCTGAAGTATGGCACAATTTACCTCAGTGAGAGGAGGAGAAAATGTTCAGGGGATTATATGTCTCAAAGAATGGATTATACTTATCTGCTTGGGAGAATATGGTTCAGAATGCTTTCCCATGGCTTTCCAAAATGTGTACTGATGATCTTTGTCTCATCTTATTGGATGATACAAAGAGGAATTAAACAATGAGTGAGGAGTGAGACAACAAAACATGGTTTTAATGTTGTGTCATTATCTGATTTTAACTGCTTTATTGAAGAGTTGTCAAGAAGCAACTAAGGTTTAAGTATACAAATTATATATGGTAATATTATTTAAACACAACACATATATATTTAATATTTTTTGAATATATTAACCAAATTAAAATAATTGAACTTAATCACTCCTGCCTTTGTCCTGTCAAAGGATTTTCTTTATTTTAAACAGCATTACTGGTGCACTGTTTGTAGAAATATTTTGTAGAAATTTTGTATTTTGTTGAAATATTTTTAGTCATGGATTCTGAAAAGAGGATCTTCTCCTTCCTGTAATGGCAGAAACATTATTACCAACTGGACTTGGTGCCTGAAATAAAAACTGAAAATGTTAGAAACACTAAGCAGGTCAGGCAGCATCTGTGGAAAGAGAAAAAGAATTACTATTTCAAATACTGCAAACCAAACATTTTTGCCATGCTTACTATGCACCAGACATGGTTTTTGAAATGTCTTAGTTCTCATCATCAGCTGAGACTGCAAAGCTGTTTTACTCTGAAGTCTTCGGTATAATGAAATTTCAAGAGACCTTCCTGGAAATGCAGAAAAGTAGTCACTTTTTATATGTGGAGAGAGTTCAGTGGCTTTAACAACCTTAGGCTGTGTGCCACAAGTGGGATGATTTTATAGTAACAGGTATGGATACCCAATGGCTCTTCCCTTCCTTGCATTGTTAAAGGAGGTGACTTACTGCAGGATGCAGAACATGATACAATATGTGAGGAGAATGCATCTTACAAGCTATTGTAATTTCTCTCACACTCCAAATAAAATTCAACTTAGATAAATGTCTCTAATGTGAGACAAGTATACACCCCCAAAGAAGTTTTAGGGATGATGTCCAAGTTACTGCATAAAAATTGCACCGGAGAATAGATGCCCTGCCAGCTATGGCTTTGAAAATTATGGTACCAGTAAATTCTTATCTTCATTTCAGCTCAGGGATTTGGATCTGTTTATTCACTCCAGTGGGCTGGTTTCCCTAATGAAAAATGTCACTTCTTGGACAGACACCTCCATGAAGGTTGCACCCACTCCCTCTAATACCATGTCTATGAGCTGCCATGCAAAATATTGTATTCCCTAATGTCTAAAGGGAATATATCTGTGCTTCCATGTTGGCAAAATCAACAGAGAAGGTTGGATACCTGGATTCTATTGCTCACTTGAGAAATGTAGGTACAAAGTTGGTCATACCCAATTTCCATCAGTGTACCAAACCGTGGATCCTATCCATCTATAAATGGGCAAGCTGTCAGAAAGCAGACCGTAGATCCTGAAAGCCCTGGGAGTCAGCAGTTCAGCCTCAGCATCTGAAAGGCTGGACTAAAGGTATTACCCAATATTTTCTCTGCTGCCATTTACAGTTTGCATTTCTGTTTCAAAACTTAACCCACCTTCTATTTCCACAGGTACTTTCAGACCAGCTGAATATTTCCAGCACAGAAGGAGGCTAATCAGCCCATCAGGTCCTAACAAAGCAACTCCATCGATTTTATTGCCCCTCTCCTTTTCCCCGTAGTCCTGCAATTTATTCTCTCTCACATATCTATTAACTCTCCTTCGATTCTTTGGCCATTACTTACATAAAGGGGTAATTTACATGAACCAATTAACTTACTAGCATCCATTGATTTTGTTTGTCACTGTCCCTTGAGTCACTTATGGTGGTCCTAGTAGCCTGAAGTTCTATTCACACCCCTGTTATTAAGGCCAGATTCAGGCAGGGAATCTCGTACAGAATAGTGTTCAAATAGGTTGGACCATCTCACTGTTGGTACAGTGAGTTCAGGCTGGCTGATCACTCAACCACATTTCCACCTTGGGAGTTAATATCAACTCCCATGATTTAACATAAGATCCTGCTCATGATGTAGGCTGGGGGCAGTGCTGATTTTGATTGTGGATTGAATTGCAACCCTCAGGGTACAAGACCTATGTAAATTTGCCTCCACCATTAAACCAATGTGCAGAAATGTTTCATTGAAATGTGTTATACATTTGTACAATAAGATTACAAAGCATCATTGCCAAAACATTATTACATTATTAATTAAAACAGAATACTGGAAATGTTTAGCACATTTTACATCATGTATTGTTTATTCCTGACCTCTCCTGTTTTTATTTCCGATTTCCTGCATCTGCATTTAGTTTTCAAATGCTTCTTGTTGGTTTTCTAATTACGGTCCTTTAAACCTGTAATTTGAACATTAAAAATACATTATTTAGAGATTAGTTTAGTGTAGCATATTCCCAAATATCTGATTTTCTTCACCTTGAGCATGATCTTCATGACAAATTTGGTAGTCTCTGTTTGTTCCTGTACTTACAGTACTTGGAAACAGGGTCAGGCAGCAGAAGTTTTCAATTATGAAGCGACATTTATTTATATTGGCTTAGTCCCAAGAAATCAAGTCCACAGTAAATCACACACTGTACAGTTTGTGGCTTTCAAACATCTCATTTGGTTAGAAATATAGTTTGCCTCCAGATAGTCCATCATAATATATGATTCTCCTCCCTTAAGGTTAAAATCATTATTTGTGTTTAAAACTATGAAATACAAAGATTTTATCGTCTTCTGACTTTTTCATCCACTCTGTCTCTCTAGAAATATTCACCCTTTAAATTTCAAGTTACCTAAGGACATGACAGAGATTGAAATTTAGCATTTTTATATTATTTTACTTCTCAGTGCAAAACTGGCTCTTTTTCGTTACTACAATTTTCTTAAGTTGTACATTTCACCTTTTAACCTTTAACCATGTCTCACATTGTCACATACAACCTACTTTGGGGTTCATTGAAATTCTAGGTTGAAAGAGAAAATAATCAAGTTTATTGCCGACTAAGTGGGTTAGATATCTGCAGTGGGTCTGCTGGTGTCTTTGGTAAAACCAGGTATCGTCAAGTTTAGAGGTATATCAGATTGCCTATGTGTACATCAGGCATTTTCCCATTCTGGCTATCCAGTTGAAATTACGTTTAGATTTGATAATACGTGAGTCTAACTGTGTAAGTATTAACAGTTGTGATACAGGGTCTTTGACCTGAAACACTAATGCTGTTTCCTGTTGAGTGCTTTCAGAATTTTCTGTTACATTATATAAAATGGATTAGGGACACAACTTTGTCACCTGCTCTTAGAAAGGATTCAAATTGTGAATGGTCAGTTCCTATCAATTTTATGGTGTGAAAGTAATCTGGGCAATTTTAATTGCCAATATGCCTCTTTTGTGCCAAACACATAGGATGGGGCATCTGTGCTTGAGGTCTCCGAAAGACTGCTTAATATGGGCTCCAAATGATAATTGGATATAATTCCAGCATTGTTCAGACACCAAGGTTTCCTTGGATTCATTACCTGAGTATCACAGGTTTGGTCTAAATTTGAAACAAAGAGCTGAATTCCAGAGTAGAGGTGAGAGAGACTGCCCTTGACATCAGGCAGCATTTGACCAAGTGTGGCATCAAGGAGCCCTGGTAAATGGCATGAATGGGAAAGTACTCCAAATATTAGGGTCATGCCTTAGCAAAGGATGATGATTGTAGCTGTTGCAGATCAATCATCCCAGTTGCAGAACATCGCCACAAGATTTCCTCAAGGCAATGTCCTAGGCCTAACTATCTTCAGCTACTTCACTGATGATCTTCCTCTTAGCATAAGGTCAGGCATGGGGAGGCACATTGATGATTGCGTAACGTTCAGTTCGGTTGACAATTCCTTGGAAAATGAATCAGCCTGTGCCTGCCGGCAAGACTTAGGTAACATGAAGGCATGGACAGGTAAGTGACCGGTAACATTCATACCACAAATATGCTAAGCAATGACCACCTCCAATAAAAGAAAATCTAACCACCTGCTCCTGAAATTCACTGGCATTACCATCACAGAATCCCCACCTGGCGGTCAAGAGACTCATCTGAAACTTCTTGTAGCAAGCAAATCTTTGTTTGACACCCCAAATTCTTTCCCCTTTCTACATGGCACAAGTCAGTGGCATGTTGAAATATTCTCCACTTGCCAGAATGAGTTCAGCTCCAAGAACACAAAGGGTAACTTACAGTGACCAATTAAATTAACAACCCACGTGGCTTTGGAATGTGGGAGGAAACTGGAGCATCCAGGGAAAACACATGCAGTCACAGGGTGAACATGCAAACTCCACATAGACAGCACCAGAAGTCAGGATTGAACCCAGGTCACTGGAGCAATGAGGCTGCAGCTCTACTCACTACACCACTGTGCCACCCTTGCACTATCATTCCACCCTTACAGCACAGAAGCCATTTAGCCCAGCTCTTGGAAAAATCTTTCCTTTTGGTTCCATTCTCTTTATTTTTATCAGTACCCCTGCAAGTTATTCCACTTCAAGTGTTTATCTAATTCTTCTTTCAAAGTTATTATTGAATTTTCTAGCACTGATTTTCCTGACAATGTATTCCATAGCACCCCACAGACAGAAACAAACATTTGCTGTAAAATATTTACTTCCAAGTTTCGTTGTTAATAGTTAATGAGAGAAAAACATAGACATGCATTCATATGGTGCTTTTACAGCTAGTAAAGTGTTTTAGAAATGCAGTTACTGTTGTAATGTTTAAAATGTGGCAGCCAATTTATACACAGCATGTCCCCATTACATCAATTTGGTATCAATCTAACAATCTGTTTTGGCATTCTAAATGCAGAGGTCGATATTTTGGCCTGAACATGGGGAATAACTCTTAGATTTTTTTTCAAAATAATGCCACTGGAGCTTATACATCCCCTGCGAGAGCAGACCTATCAGTTTAACATTCCACCTGAAAGATGGGACAACAACGCAGAAATCCCTCAGTTCTACATTGGAGTGTCAGCCTAGTGTCAGTCTGGTATGGGGCTTGAAACTCCAACCTTCTGACTCCAGACAAAAGAGCAACCAACCAAGCCACAGTTATATATGATGAGAAGGAGGAACAGCAGAAACTGATAACTAAACTTGAGTTAGCAGTTTCCCCAGCTTCTCTGTAATGTCCTTCTTTCCAATGATACCCAGAGCTCCTCGTTCATGTGATGTTAATGCTCTAAAGGTTCAACATCTGTCACCTTTGAATCAGACAATAAACCAAAGAGTTTGCCTCCTGTTTTTCAAAATAATTTGAGAAACTCTTGGCATTCTCCAGGTTATTACATTCCTCCAGGCCTGTTTCCTCCTAAAGGGAGATTAAAAGAAATGAAAAGTTACAGTTATTAAGAAAATGTGCTGTAAGATCCGAGCAACATCACAGTTGATCCAATGATACTTGCCTGGAACAATTATATATTTTAGCTGAAATGATTCTTTTGGGCTGAGGTTGTAAGGATGAGAGTGAAAGAGTATTTCTACACCAAGATGGCAGAGTAAAGTGCTTCCAGCCACCATGGACGTTCATACAAATGTTGAAGGCACTTTAAGGAATATTCAGAAGGATGTAATTGCAAATGCCTAGGTAAGCTTGGTATGTTACACAAACATGGGCTCACTCCCATACCATCAGCTGTCCTGCTAATGCATTGAATTGTTCCCGCCCATGCTTCACACGTACTACATTGGAGAGGAGGCAGTGGCACTATGGTGTTCTTTTCTCAAGCCTCCTGGATTGCACTTTATCGATGTCTCTTGCACTTACTACCAATAGGAAGCCCATCCTCAACATCAGGTCCTAAGGGAACAACACTCACAAAATGTTGGAGGAACTCAGCGGGTCAGGCAGCATCTATGGAGGGAAACGAACAGTCGACATTTCGGGTCGAGACCCTTCATCAGGACGGGAAAGAAGGAGAGCAGAAGCCAGAGTAAAAGGGTGCGGATAGAGAGAAGGGTACGAGCTGGTAGGTGGTAGGTGAATCCAGGTGAGGGTGGAAGGTAGATAGGTGGGGGAGGGGGTAAGTGGAAATGATGTGAGAAGCTGGGAGGTGATAGGTGGAAGGGGCAAAGGGCTGAAGAAGGTGGAATTTGATAGGAGAGTACAGAACTCCATGGAATAAATGGAAGGAGGTGGGGAACCAGAGGGAGGGAGCTGTGGGTGAGGGGAAAGGTCCTGAGGCCAGGGCAGGGGAAAGAGAAGGGGTAAAGGGGCAGAGGGATAAAGGAAAACAAAGGTGGGGAAGGAACATAGAGGAGTGGTTACTGAAATTTAGGAAAATTGATGTTGATGCCATCAGGTTGGAGACTACCAAGATGGAATATGAGGTGTTGTTCGTCTAATCTGTGTCTAACCTCAACTTAGCAATAGAGCAGGCCATGGACAGGTATGTCAGTGTGGGAATGGGAAGTGGAATTAAAATGGCTGGCCACTGGGAGATCCTGGATGTTACGACAGACGGAGTGAAGGTGCTCGAAGTGATCCCCAATCTGAGTTAGGTCCCACCGATGTAGAGGAGGCCGCACCAGGAGCACTGGATGCAATAAGTGACACCGATGGATTCACATGTGAAGTGTCCTAAGGGAGGATCATTTTGGCCCCTCTACTTTTGTGGCTTACTCCATTTATTCTAATCATTCTTTCACAGGAACATACCTTATTTCACAAAGTGTTCCATTCTGGATGCCTGTCTGTTTAAATCGCAACAACACAAGATTTCACAAGATCAGAACTGGCAAGTTTCATCTTAAAAGCATTTCATGAAAAGCAAAGGATGAATGATCCGCAGTTTGATCAGGTGTGCTTTCTGAACCCTATGACTACTGATCTGGCTCTTACATGATTAGAATAGAAATTCAGCAAGTCCAATTCAAAGGAAATATTGAAACAATCAGAGTCTATGGGTTTAAAATGTTGGTTTATCTCAACTACATCATCAGAACATTAAAAAGTGGTATATTTTACAAATATAATTACTTATAAGTACCACCAACTGATGCTCTTTTAATGCTGTACAAGGATGCTCAATGGCTTAGTTCACAGGTACAACGTGCAACTGATAAAAGGTCGCACATATTTTACTCGGTCTGCTGGGACTATTGTGCTCACATATATTGGTATTAGGAATATAATACAATTGACCTCAACTTTTCTGGGTTAGATAAATAAAAAATTTCTCTATGGGTCTTGATTTTAATTGTTTCTATGTGAGTGAGGATGAGTGAAGGGGCATTTGTAGATATAGAGTGAAGTAAGGAAAAACATACAGCCAACTCATGGGCATTTCTGTAAAGCAATTTGAAAGGGATGTAACTGCAATTGCAAGACATTCTTAGTATTCTGAACTGGTATGACTATTTGGAAATAGTAAAATCAAATTCAATAATGAACAACCCATAAACACTAAGGTTCAATTCATGAATGGCCTTTTTTAGAAAGGTATTGAAGGACAACCAACAATTACAGAATTGTATCTAAGCACAGATCACTATTTTCAAATTTTTAGGTGTGAGGTTTAAAAAAGTAAGTAGTTCAACAGCATGTCACGATGTAACAGGAAGTTTATATTCTTAAACATTGGGATTAATCTTGCATGTACACTTTACCAATATGGAACCCCATTCTGCTGATAGTTTATGATAGCAATTCGGTGCAGATTGCCCTCAAAGGTCCCAATATATCTGAATTTGTGATCTTTATAGGTGGGTGAGGACATTGCTGGATCATGGACTCAAAATAGCATCTGGTATGCAGTAACAGAGCTATCGACCTGTTATATATGAATTCGTAAAAAATATTTTCTGATTTTCAGTTCTTAAAATAATATTATGAAAGGAAGTTTATATGTAATATTTAAAAAAGGATAAAGCAAAAACAAATTAATATCATGTAATTTAAATATGAACAGAGAATAAAACAAGAATTAAAGAATGAAGGACCTTGGTTTGAAAAAAAGAAAGAATAAAAAACAAGATTAAAGAATGAAGAACATTGGTTTGATTTGAGTTATTAAAGAAACACTCAGAATTTGTACATGTCCCTCAGAAACCTCCCAAAGAATGATTGAAATGACTGTTACAGTTGAGCTATTTTGGCCTCAGCAAGGCTAAGCAAATAGCAGTATACGCTGATTGAGTAAGGAATAGTGGCTCATACATTAGAGCAACAGTCTCATTTCAGATAGTGCCATGGGATTTTTAACATACACCTGATGTTGAAGCATAGCAGCCACAATGGTGTAGTACCTCCTCCTGTTTTACACTTGTGTGTTATTCTACATTATTTGCTTAAATTATTGAGTGAGGCTTAATCAATACCCTTAAACCAGAAGGCCATCAGCTAAACTAAACCAACAAGTAATGATGGTAAATTAAATTTTATCAAGTTATAAATAGGCAGTAAAGTGTCACATAAAAAGCTAATCAAGCAATAATCATAAAAAGGACAACTGGATGCAAAGCAGCAGCAAGAAGCATGTTGCCGAATGTGATTTGATTTACCTTAGAATACGACTTGCTCAAATACATTCCGGTTTTTGCCTTGGTACATCTCTAATAGCATTTAACCAACATATTTTGATATCAAATCTGTACTTCTTAAACATTATTTTAAAATTATATTGATTACCTGTCAAGCTTAGATATTTTCAGTTTCATGGCTTCCCGACTTTTCATTACGATTTAAGAAGAACATTGCACTTCAGGACATTCATTTATGCAGAACGTTTCTTCCATTTATCTACTATAGCTCGATTGATATTGCATTGTAATTGCACAAGATGATGCTGATCATATTCTTGAAGATACCGCTCTCTTTTGTGTGCAAGGGACTCTGTACAAATCTAGTCACTGAGTACTCTGACGTTTAATGATTGACACCAAAACAACCACAGAGGCAACTTGAAGAGTCTCAACAATTGTCAAAATCAGGACAAATGCTACAGAGCAGCACCAATCAGCTCTGTGCAGGATGGGATCTGGTTTACTTTCGTAATGTGACTTGTCGCTCCCCAGCAGGATTGTGATGACTAAGGAAAGATATTGCTGTATTGTATATTGTTATTAACAAGCCTTTGGCTGATTAGTGTGATTCTCTAGCACCATCTTGCAGCTGAATTTAAGAATTTACGGAACTTGAGATACCTACGTATCAGAAAATAGAGCTAACATCTATATGCTGGCAACATAGATTTTTAATATTTGTTTCAAAATATAACATACAACATTTCTCTAATATCTGAGCAAAAAAATCTCAAGACCATGCTAAATAAGCATCTGCTTAATATATGTACCATTAGAACAGTGGGTTCTGTTTCACACAGATTTCAGATGACTGATATTTTTAATAGCATTAAATCTAAGCATTAGTAAGTATAGAAAACTGATGACTCTATTGCCAATTTTCTCTGTAGAACAAGATGTTAAATTAAAAAGGTGATAGAGTCCCATTTTAGCAGTATACTGAAATTAATTTTGCTCCAAGCAATCACCTGTGAAACATTAATTCACTTGTGATCTGAAAAAATGTGGCTGTATCCCTCTTGCACTCAAATGCTTCTTTTCATCAACACTGTCTGTAATTGCAATTAACATTTCCAATTTATACCAATGCCAACAACAACATCAACTCCCTTTTCAGTTTCTGCAAATATTTTTGCAGGAATGGCTTACAACCAATATCTTATTGAAATGTTGCCTATATCAGAGAATACTGTTCTTTTGAAAATGGTACTTTGACTAAAATGCTGGTACGGCTTTGATTTTGGTAATTTAAGGTTAAGGAAACATTTTTCTTTCTCTTGCTCACTGTTCATGTGCAAGGTTGGATTTCAGAGGCCCATTTGTTTTGCCTTCATAAAACACATAAAGAAATAGGAAAAATTGAAATAGTGAAAATTGTCTTGCATACTGTGCATACAGATCAATTTATTATACAGTGCATTGAGTAAATCAAGGTAAAACAATAACAGGATGTAGAATAAATTGTTACAAT
>JARFYF010000074.1:27700774-27714367 GCA_030265395.1 Rhina ancylostomus | reverse complement strand
ACAGCCTGTTGCACTTACTTTACACTTTGCATTGTCATTTTTCACTATGCTGTATCTGAATCTCAGAATACCAAAAATGCTGAAATGTGACCAGTTCTTTTCATAATTGGTTAAAATTAACAATCAAAGTAGGGCATAATGATGTAAGAATTTGCTGACAGACTTCTTTATTCCTTTTTTTTATAACTGGAACAAAACATCCCTTGTATAATGAAGAAGTGTCTTTCCTCTCCTCTCTGCCCACAAGTACAAATTGTTTTTTTTGTTTCCTTTCACTGCCCACAACTATGTTGTCTAACTGATCCCAGTTCACTATTCACTCTCAGTGATTGTAGTTTATTTTGGTATCAGTCTGTGTACAAATGATGACTTGCAAAATCTAATTTGCATAAACAAAGGATGACTTTGCTTTTTGAAAATGTAGGTAAGTAGCAGAAACAACCCTGCAAATGGAGACATTTGTAAATGTGGTCAGCTCCTAAAGCACAAACATAAATATAGAAATTCTCTTGAATGAAGATTGTAAAGAAATTGGTATCTACCTCTAATTTGATGTGTTTTGCATTTGTATTCTGGGAATCAGTGCAAGTGAAACCTTAAATCATTGCCTTGATTTGCATTAGTGTTTACCATAACTAATAGTAAGTAAAATAAAGATTGTGAATGTTATAAATAAATAGAATGCTGCTTAAAGTAAGCAAGTTTTACTGAGCAACTACCTAGTAATTCCAGTTTTTAAGGCAGATTGTTAATGTTGTGCATGGGGTGGTACAGTGCTTCAGGGTTCCTTGCATTTTAAGGACTTATTACATGGATGAGTGCTGCATTGATCTCATTTGCTCAGAAAATTGCTTAACTTTATTTTGCGTTCTACATGCCAGAATGAAAACTTAACCACTTAAGACTGCTAATATTAGAGCTTGTGATGAGACTTTTAAACACCATTTAACAGTTCTGCAGTTAGAACCTTTGAAAGAAATATTAAGTAAATGGTATTAGAATGTGTCTGATTTTTTTAAAATCAAAGAATCAAGGTCAAATCATGTTTAGGAGGTTGAGGGGGAGACAACAGAATCTTTTAATTCACTGTTTTCCTTTTCTGTGGTACAATAGAAATTCACTGGTAAAAATGTACAAAAGGAAATCCTTTGTTAAAATGACCTCAGGGTTTACTTTTTTTCCCGTCACCATCAGTCTGAACTATGGTGTGATTTCAATACATATTCTCATATAACATTGAGGATAAAAAACCTTGTATTTCAGTGATTGGGAAAAGTCAAGAATAATAACAAAACTAATTTTTAAAACTGGCACTTGTTTATCTGTAAAGTTTTAAAATCTATTTAATAAATATAGATAATCTAAAGTGAAATTAATGCATTTTGCATTACTACATTTTAAATTTGTAACGGAAACTAAAATTTGAATTTTGATATTTGTATTAAACTTAAAGCTTTTGTATACAGTTTAGCAAAATATATATATATTTAGCAAAAAGCATTCCATTTTTCATCAATGTTCAAAACATTGCTGTTGTACTTATTTTGGCAGTAGCATGAATTAATAGGTAAAGAATTCTGAAAGGTGGAAATTGCTGCACAAAGTACACAAGTAGAGCAAATAGATTGATGGAAGTGCATGAACGGGTCAAATAGTATTGTATATGAAGTTAGTGAAAGGGGATGTAAAATCCACCAGTGGCGTTGGTGTTTCCTGCTTACAAAATAATGATGCAAGTTATGTTATACATTCTATATTGCTTAAAATTGAACTGGTTTAGTTTTATTGAGCATTCAGTTTTGTAATTTTGTATCAGTACAAAAGTGAGAATTGCTAATTGTTCAATCTTTTTGCCTGTCAACAAGAGTTCAGTTTAGGTCAGATCTGTTGAAATGGTTTTTCAATCCAAGAAAGCAGCTTAACGAAATATCACGGCATAGAGGCCATTTGACCCATGCTACCAGTGGTCCAATTGGTCTTCTGCTTTTTTCCCTTTTGGCTTCTGTTCTTTCCCAGTATTTAGTCAATTCCTTTACTGAACCTGTTTCCATTACCCTTTTACGTGGATAATACATGATGTTATAGCGATGTATTCTCTTTTTTATTTTTGAAAAATAAGTGTCATAGATCTAATCTGTAAACTGTTTTTAGCTCATGATGATAGTAAGCTGTTTTCTGCATCAGGATTACTTGGAAATTACAGGATAGAAGGAGACCATTTGGCCCATTTCATCATGTTGGCTCTAGGTCTTCAGCAGAAGTTATTGGAATAGATGAATCAAAAACACCAAAATCCTCAACAAACTTGATTTGTCAACAGATGGGGCAGAGCAGGATGACAGAAGGGCAATATCACAGAAGTGGATGAAGCTGGTTGTGATTGAGAGAAAGTGGGATTCAAGTTAAACAAGTTTTAACTGTGTGTTATAATAATAATAAGTTTTAGTCGCTGGAAGAGGGATATAATCAATGGTGAATGTACAGAGATTGTAATGGAGATTGAAGAAAATAAAAATACTGGGTTGTCTAGAATTGGATGTTGGGCAAGACATCTGATTAACAGATAATGGAGGGGATGAGAAAGGTGGAGGAAGTGGCAGTGTTTGAATGATGTAGCACAAACAGCATGTAGTTGAAATGGGAGATAGTAAAGAAATTTCATAGATAAAAGTACAGGTAGAAAGAAAACCTAATCCAGGGAATGCTGGGATTACTCAGCAGGTCAGATAGTACAGAGAGAAACAGTTAATATTTCAGGTTAATGATTCTGATAAAAATCACCAAACTGAAATGATAATACTGTTTCTCTTTCCACAGATGCTGCCTGATCTCCTGAATATTTCTGGTATTTTCTCTTTTTGTTACAGGTTTCCAACATTGACATTTTTTTTGCTTTTCAATTGCTGGAAAGCAATTCTGCTTTAATTGGAAAGAGTGGAATCGGCTGAGCTGGACAACCAAGGATTGTGTGTTCAAGAACTTTGGATAGAAAAGGGAGGTTGGAAATAGACCGTTTGAAAACAAGTCAGGCATTAATATGGTGCCTTTTTGCAACCTTAAGTATGTTTCAAAATGGTCTGTAACAAGTGAAGTTCTTTGGAGGTATAGTTACAGCTGCAGCATGGGGAACATGGCAATCAAACTGGACAAGGCAAGATTGCTCAAATAATGTGATAGTGACCAAGCAATTTATTTTAGGAATGTTGACTGAGGGCTAAATATTATCCAGTATACTAGGGATAACTCTCTTCAAATATTTTATGGCCTCCTGAGAATACTGAAGGGCTCAGTTTTAAGTCTGATCTGAAATACTGCATAGAATGACATTCCCACAATGTTTTTCAATTTTTATGGTCTAGCCTTTGCAGCACGACTTGAAACCACAATGTTCTTTCTGATGAAGTCAGAGTGTTACCAACTGAGCCAACCCTGACAATGGAATGTTTGTGTATTAATCTTCTGGAAATGAAACTTTTAAGACTGAGGCTACGCAGCACATAGAAACTAGATTATAAGCCCTATTTGCTTTTCACCTTTGTCTTTAGGTATTGTTGCCTGCAGCCAGTCTGTTACAACTAATGGATGTAAGGACTGCTTGCTGTGATTTTCTACAATCCCAGCTGCATCCAACCAATTGTTTAGGAATTCGGGCATTTGCAGATGTTCACACATGCACAGATCTGCTGAATGAAGCAAACGCATATGCAGGTAGGCAGTGTTTACTTCAGTTTTCGTTGTTAAAACAAAAAACTAAAGCACAAAGCAATTCCTTACATTTCTGAAATGTAACTAAATTTTGATGCCGTGATAGCTGAAAATGACATAATGGGGGAGGTCTTCCAAAGTCATGCTTGCAAATACCTATTTACAAATAAGAGTTACCAGCACTTAATGATTTTACTCAGGGAGTCAGCAGTCCAGCTGAGGCATGTGAAGTACTGAGATAATTCATCTTACTACGGTGCCACTTGACGATTGACCTTCTATTTGCTACTCAAAACTGCCCCTCTACCCAACTATACTCAATCCTGGCAGCACTGAGTTGTCAGTATATGTGGATGGTAGGAGAAACCTTGAAGTACTGTCTGTTTTACAGACAATGGAGTTTAATTGTTCCAATCTCTCTCCACCACACACCCCATGAGGTTCTGCTAACTCTGCATTCCTATTGCTTTGAGAACTTGCTGTGAGAGTAATCTTTTGGTGGCATTGTGGGGAGCAAGTTCTCTTATGATCCTTGTATTCTTTCCCACCCTACAAAGCACAATCACAATGGAAAAATCTACTCTAAATGTATCTAGCAATAAAACATGCATTAGGAGTTTAGAGAGAGCCCAAGAAAGGGGTGACAGCAAGTGAGCAAGGGATGACTGTTCTCACAAAAGATTGTGCTGATATTTCCAGTCATCCATTGGAGATCAGCAATAATGAAAACAAACAGCATCTTATAGAGTTTAACCAGGTGATATGTTAGTAACCAATGCAGCAGGTATGCGACATTGGTCTGCTCTGTTTGGACAATTTGCAGGGACTTGATGCTGTAGGGGAAGCCAAATAAACTTGAGTAATGTAGCTGGAACTCTCAGTACTGGTATCATCGCTGTCATCACGACAGTAATATCATTTAACTTTTTATTCAATGTACTGGAGATTGAAATGCTAGTTAAAAAGTGAACTATTCAAGTCTGAGTGCTTTCCAATGGTATCCTGATTCTGACCCCTAATATCACTCCATTTTGCATTTGTTGAGCCCTCTTCTCTCTTCATCTCCCCAGCATATTGTCCACTCTCGTCCAGTCTTCCCTCCTCTCAGCTACCATGGATTTTGGCTCTGGGCCATTGCCAATGAGATACAAGACCAAAATTAATCTTGTTCAGAAACTGCTTGTAGAATGCTGCAGGTACCAGCAGGCTTCTTGTTTCAATTGTACCAATGTTTACTGCTGAATTTTGAGTTGTGAAGAGATTTGTGATGAGATTTCAAGGTGATTTGGATCAGTTAAGCAAGTGGGCAAATGCATGGCAAATGAAGTATTAACATGGTTAAATGTGAAGCTATCCACTTTGATAGGAAAACAAAAAGGCAGGTGTTAATTAAATAGTGATAGATTAGGAATTAGACTAATTAGGATAGATTGTCCTCGCAGAGCAGTCACTGAAAGCAAACATAGAAATGCAACAAGTATGTTGGCCTTTTCAAGAGGTTTTCAGTACATGAGTAAGGATGTCTTGCAGTTATAACTGGCTTTGGTAAAACAGTAGTATTATACACAATTTTGTTCACCTTTCTTAAAAGATAAACTTGTTGTAAATGGAGTACAGTATAGGGTCTCCTGATTCATAGAATATAGAATGGTACAGCATAGGACAGATTCTTCAGTTCATGATGTCTGTGTTGATCATGACTGCAAATGAAACTAATCCAATCTGCCTGCACGTGGTTTATATCAGACCTGAACCTCTTTTACATCCACTTTCCCGGTGATGCTGCCACGTTCTTGGTCTCTCAATTCTACCTCACTTGGTTATTCCGTTATTGTCACTTTAGCATTTTGTTGTATATGTTATTGTATTTGCTATTGCTATGTGTGCTGTTTATTCTGTGAGCTTCATGCGAGCAACGAATATCATTGCACCCTGGTGTATATGACAACGTATGACTATCTGAATCTACATTCATTCCCTGTTTGTTCATGTGCCTCCCTAAATGCCTCTTAAACTTTGCTATTGTATCTGCTCCCACCACTTCCCTGGCAGCACGTTCCAGGCACTTACCATTCTCTGTAAAAAAAAAATTGCCTCGTAAATCTCTGTTAAACTTGCTCCTCTCACCTTAAAGCTACATCCTACAGCATTTCTACCCTATCTGTGTCTCTCATAATTTTATACTACTCCTCAGCCTCCAACGCTTCAGAGAAAACAATCCAAGTTTGTTCAACCTCTCCTTGTAGCTAGTACTCTCTAACCCGGGCAACATCATGGTGAACCTCTTCTGCACCCACTGCCAAGTTTCCATATTCTTCCTGTAATGTAGTAACCAGAACTACATAAGATATTCGTAGTGTGGCCTAACCTAACTTTTATACAGCTGCAACATAACTTCCTGACTTAATACCCCAAACAATGAAGGCAAATATGCCATACGCTTTCTTTACCACCCTATATTTTTTAAGTGACTTGGATGAGGATGTGGAAGGGTGGGTTAGTAAGTTTGCAGATGACAGGAAGGTTGGTGATGTTATGGATAGCGTAAAAGATTGCTGTAGGCTACAACAGATTGTTGATAGGATGCAGAGCTGGACTGAGAAGTGGCAGGTGGAGTTCAGCCCAGAAAAGTGTGAAGTGATGCACTTTGGAAGCTCGAATTTGAAGGCAGAATGCAACGTTAATGGCAGGACTCTTTGCAGTGTGGAGGAACAGAGGGATCTTGGGGTCCCCGTCCATAGATCCCTCAAGGTTGCCATGCAGGTCGATAGGGTTGTTAAGAAAGTGTATGGTGTGTTGGCCTTCATTAGTCAGGGTATTGCGTTCAAGAGTCACGAGGTAATGGTTCAGCTCTATAAAACTGGTTAGACCACACTTGGAGTATNNNNTGGATCCCATGTGCCTTAATCTTCTAGATCAGCATACCATGAGGGACCTTGTCAAAAGCTTTACTAAAGCCCATGAATACAACATCCACTGGCCTACCCTCATCAATCATCTTCGTCACCTCCTCAAAAAAAAAACTCAATCAAGTAGGTATGACACTGCACTGCACTGTATGATAGCCATGCTGGCTATCCCTAATAAGTCTATGCCATTTTCCTATCCCTAAAATGGCAGTACCATTACATGAAGAGAGATTGGATTAACTAGACCTGTATTCCCTAGAGTTTCATTGATAGGTATAACATTCTGACAGTGCTTGACAAGCTGGAGGTGGGAAGGATGTCTCCCTGGCTGGAGTGGAGAGGTTGAACTCCAGAACCAGGGGTCACAATTTTAGGAAAAGGAGTAAGATATTTAGGACTGAGATAAGGAGAAATTCCTTCAGAGTGTGAAAAGCCTGTAGAATTATTTATCGCAGAAGGCAGTGGAGGCCAAATCGCTGAATGTATTTACAAAAGAGAGAAAGATTTCTAGATCCAAAAGTCACCAAAGGCTAGGAGGAGGGTGCAGGAATATCGTATTAAGATAGTGAATCAACCATGATCACATGGAATAGTAGAGGAGACCTCAAGGGCCTACTCTGGTTTCTATTTTTCTTTATTTACTTCCATTTACCGTGGCTTCCAGTTCTTTTGATTGAGAGAAAACTGAAGTGGTTTAGCAAATCTCTGGGAGGGGTTGGGCTAGGAGTGTGGTGGGAAAGTGTCATTCATCAGATCTGCACCCTATTGCATTTCTTTCCACTTTCATTTGTCTATGTTTAACAGAAAATTTTCAAAAGGTGTCTCAGTCCTAAGATTCATTAGAAGGTTAATACCTGACTGGATGCATTTGGTTTATTTTCTGTGTCATTTGTTATAAGCAGCAACAGCACCTGTTAACAACAGCTGAACCTGGGTATGGGGCTTGACCAGCTGTCCAGACTATTCTGTGACAGAGTTGGTCACTTGTCATAAAAGCTCTGAGATATCTTGGACCTTAACAGTCAGCTGGTAACTGGCCTCCAGAGGATTGTGTCCTGAACCACATTGAAAGAAACTTTGCTCTGAAGGCTGGAAACCTTCCATTTGTTGAAGATCAGGTGCAATTGTATATTCTTTGACATTCTGCACTGGCTGAGTGTTTTCAATTGTACTTGCCCAGAGGATAATTTAATACTTAATTTATCCCTCTTGTACTTGGAGCATTGGAGCTCAATGGTATGCATTATGTTCAGCAGCAGTAAAGTCTTATTGACATATTCCTTTTGTTAATACATGATTTGTATATCCCAGCTAGTATACAAAGAGGTGCATTCAGTATTTGCTAATTCTGAATGGACCCAAAGGAAAGATTGGAAAAGGGCTTGATGTAGGGTGTCATGTTCAAAGGAGCAGGAGGGAAGTTTGGAGTAAGACAAATGAGTTCCTTGTGATTGGAAGGGAATTCTTGTTGTTATCAGCAGGATTGTGCACTCTAGCTGAATATATTCCTGGAGCTTTCCTCACAGGCCTGACTTTCATCTCATTACATCACCCACAAATACTCCCATCTCAATCTACCTGCCACTGAAATCCTCATTGGTGCATCTTGTAACCTCCATACTTGATTATTCAAATACTCTTGTCTCCTCTCCTTGCAAAATTATATTGGTTCCAAGACCCCCAAATTAAAATGATTTAAATCCCTTCATAACCTTCCCCCTTACATATCTTCAAAACATTTCAATGCTGCACCCTTTCTCCCAAAACTCTCTCTAGCTCTGTCATCTTGCACACATCACCCTTCTTTATCATGTTCTGATTGTGCCCACAGTTGTTTGAACTCTCACTGTAATTCCCTCCCTAAATCTTTGTGCTCTGTAACATCCCCCTTTCCATAAAGTTTATAAATTTATCCAAGCTTTTGGTTAATAGTTTGGTTGCTTAATGTCTGAACCAGAATCTAAGAATGGATGCTGATGTGAATTGCCTTTGGCTATTATTCTTTGTAAAGACTTCCTGAAGGGAAAGTTGTTTTGTAATTTGCCAGAAGCAGTAAATACAGTTCCCAGGGGTTAGTGGTAAGCTGGTTCTATTCACGTGGTTATTGACATGAGTTTTACCAGTCTTGATTCAAGAAGACATAACTGAAATAAGGAACTGTTTTGCTTATTCCAGCATGAGGATTTAAAAGTTTGTAAAAATAAAAACAAAAAATATATTGTGATGGTTATAATTTTAACTCTGAAGCACTCTGAAGTGCTTTTTAAAGTTTTATTTCTTTATAAGCTTTATATATAAATGCTAATTGTAATAATTGTGGCAGATTGGTTGTAAATGTTCTTGAATATTTGAATTAGTTTTTGAAGACTACTTGGAATTGCTGTGCTAAAGTGCAGGAGCAAGAAAATTATGTGAATTGATTGTATTAATTTGGATAGCAGTATGAAAAAGAAGTACATGAAAGTTGATTTCAGACTATTGCACTTGGAGGAGAAAGTCCACACAGTATTCCTATTTTTGATTGAATTCAAACTGCATGGCATGATTTCCTGTACCTCTAGACAATCATTCTTTCATTGCGATAACCTCTATCATTTCATGCCATTGTTTCTACAGTGCTAAAGCTTGATGACATCCAATCAACTGTAATATTTTGTACTATCTCACTGTAGTGTATGTGCATGTTTTTTAATGTATGTGCTTAAAAAAGTGTCCCACAAACGTTCCACCTTTCCTTGGAGCAGTACAATATGCTGTTTGATTTTGTACATATTTTACTGAAATGGTGGCCTGTATGTGGATAACTTATTCATATCAAATGACTTGTCACCACACAATTAATTTCTGTTGAGTAGTTAGAAAGTAATTTCTTGAGTCTCACAGGTCTGCTGTGAATTCTGTGGTACTGTAGGTCAATATTTATGTTCTAGGTCGCCTCTAATACTTAATGTTACAACCAATACATTAACGTTCTTTGGATTTTGTTTATAAAAAAAATTGAAATCCCACTTCACTCCTAAAGCCTGCTTTTTATTTACTTTATCTTATGCAACTTTCCAAAAGCAGTTTTGTTTAATTTCATTGACTTAAAAATATTGTGGTAAACATCTGAAGTGTTTTTTGTCCTTCCTGAAAAGGATCAGTTATCAGGTTAGGATATGTCTGGTTCAAAACAAAATTTGAAATAAAATCAAAACCAGTGGTCTTCCCATTGTTTAATTGAAAGAAATTATGGCGCAAGCAAGGTTAGATGCTGGACATCAGTAGAATGTATGATTTGAAGTGAAGACTGAATTATGTCACATTGTTCCACCATCTCCCATAAAGGCTATGTTTTGTTCTGCTTTCTCAGTGACTGGTTTAGAAATTCATTACACAGGCATCTGCTCTGTTTCTGCAGGATTCCAGTCCTTAAGGGTAGGATGCAGCAAATTTTGTGACAAAAATAGGAAAAAAGTTGCCATGGTAATGATGTGGGAAGGGTGTGATTATAGTGTAAGTGATTTATGAGTTTTGCCAAGATGAACTGAAGTTGGAAGATAGGGTTGAGTTTTAGTTGGATGATCGGAGACCATCAGATAGAAAATGTAGAGATACATACCAAAGGGCTTCTGTTGATGTTTTAAGACAGCAGAGCGAAAGTGCGAACACAATGATGTCCTCCAGTTGCTGCAGTGCTCGTGGGGCTTTTCTCTCCTTCCCAAATACTGCACTTTGATACAAAGCAGATACCTTACATGGAAACATGATCTGAACTTAAAAAGGGGAATTTGGATTATAGCTGGTAATGGATTTTTTTTAGTTCATTCATATTTTGGGATGAGGACCTGGCTGGCAAGGCCAGCATTATTGTCCATCCCTAACTGTTCTGCAGCAGGTGGTGAATGAAATCCCTAATTGCTCTTGACCTGCTGCAGTCCTTTTAGTGAAGGTGTTTCCACAATATTGTTAGACAGGGAGTTCCAGGATTTAGATCCAACATTGATGAAGGACTGTGTTACTTTTCCAGTTCCAGATGGTATACAGCTTGGAAGGGAACCTGCAGATAATGGTGATCTCATGTGCTTGCTGCCTTGTCCTCCTTGGTAGATTTGGGAAATGGTGCAGGAGTAGCTGATGTAATGAACTGCAGGATATTTTGAAAATGATAATACTATAATTGATGTGCACTGGTCATGGAGAGAGTGAATATTTAAGGATATTTGATGGTGCACTTTGTCCTGGGTGGCTTCTTGGGTGTTGTTAGAGCTGCACTATTCTGAGCTCCTGATGTAAATTGTGGAAAGACTTTGGGGTGTTGGATGATGAGCCACTCAAAGCAGGATACTTGAGCTCTGAGTTGCTCTTGCAGCCACTGTATTTATGTGGTTGGTCCAAATGAGTTTCTAGTTAACAGTGACCACCTGCCTTCCCCATCTCATCCCTGCCCCCCCCCTCCAAACACCAAGGATATTGATGCAGGGAATTGGCCTTTGAATATTAAAGGCTTAGATTCTCTCCTCAGAAATAGCTCATGAAAATTTCCACCTAAGTCAAAATCTGAATATTGTCTTGATCGCGCTACATGCAGTTTTGTGAATTATGACTTCGGTCATTGGAACAATTTCACTTTGATTCTTATTGACTTTATGGACAGATGGTGGCTTGCTATCAAGCTTTGTTTCTGAAGGATTCTCTCACCTCACCTCCAAAATTCAGTTCATAGTGTTCAAGGCTCAAGTAAAGAGTGTGATGGAATACTTTCCACTTGCCTGGCTAGTTTTAGCTTCAACAACACTCAAGAAGCTCAGTGCCAGATAGGACATGGTAACCTATTTGATAGGCAACCCATCCACAACACTCACTCACTCCACCACCTATGTACAATAGCAGCAGTTAGTACCATCTGCAGGATTCACCGCAGCAAGTCACCAGGACTTCTTAGACAGCACCTTTCAAATCCACAACTTGTATCAACTAGGAGGATGAGGGCAGCAAAAGCATGGGAACACTACCACCTGGAACTTGTCTTGTAAGACGCACACCAGCCTGACTCAGAAATATATCACTGTTCCTTCACCGGCACTGGGTCAATATCATGGAACTTCCTCTCTAACAGCATTGTGGGTAAACTCACATGTTAAAGACTGCAGCAGTTCAAGGAGGTAGCTCACTGCCATGTTCTCAAGGGCTTTTATGGATGGTCAACTAAATGCTGGCTCAGCCTGCAAAGACTACATCCCTTGAATAATAAAAACAAAGTCACAGAGTGATACACCAAGGAAATGGGGCCTTCGGTCCACTGAGTCTGCCCTGACCATTCATTTACACTAATTGCATTTTCTTCTATTCTCCCCATTGTCAACTCCTGCTAGGTTCTACCACTCACCTATTAGGGGCAATTTACAGTGGCCAATCAATGTAACAACCTGCACGTCTTTGGGATGTGGGAGAAAACTGGAGAACCCTCAAGGAAACCCATGCAGTCATGGCGAATGTGCAAAATCCATGCAGACAGCACCCAAGGTCAGGACTGAACCCAAATCTCTGCCGCTGCAAGGCAGTGGTTCTGCTAGCTGTGCCACTGTGCTGCCCTGTGGTCCATGTTTGGACTGAAGCTCTGATCATTTCTGGAATCAAGTGGAAGTGATGAAATATAAACAGGGCATCCTGAGTATGTTATTAGAGGACAGATGCCATTGGATAAAACTATCAAGGATTTTGCTGATTGAGAGTAAATTGATTGGGCTGCAGTTGGAGAGGTTGGATTTGACTGATTTTTGTGAACTGCACAAATGGGAGCATTTCTCCACATTATTAAATACATGTTATTGTAACTGTACTGGAGCAGCTTGGCTAGCGAAAAAGAATTGGGTTTATTATCTCTGACATATGTCGTGAAATTTGTTGTTTTGTGGCAGCAGTACAGTGCAAGACTGTAAGTTACAAAAAAAAAGTAAATAAGTAGTGCAAAAGAAGAATAATGAGGAAGTGTTCATGGATCTGGTGGTTGAAGGGAAGAAGCTGTTCCTGAATCATTGAGTATGGGTCTTCAGGCTCTTGTACCTCCTCTCCAATAGTAGTAATGTGAAGAGGGCATGTTCTGGGTGGTGAGGGTCCTTGATGATGAATGCTTTTTTCTTGAAGATACCCTCGATGGCTGGGAGGGTTGTGCCTGTGATGGAGCTGGCTAAGTCTACAACCCTCTGCAGCCTCTTTTGATCCTGCACATTGGAGCCTCCATGCCAGGCAGTGATGCAACCAGCCAGAATGCTCTCCGCCGTACATCTGTAGAAATTTGCAAGAGTCTTTGGTGACATATCAAATCTCCTCAAACTCCTAACAAAGTAGAGCTGTTGGCATGTCTTCTTTGTGATTGCATCAATGTGTTGAGCCCAGGATAGATCCTTGGAGATGTTGCAAGTCTTCACTGTTTTGCTGGGATGTTGTCTGGTTCTTTAGCCATTATTGGTGTCCATTACTCTCAAACATTTCTTGATTTCAGATTTGCTTCAAAGGATTCCCTCTTCCTGGTACCAGTAATACACAGGTGACAGGAATATTGACCCTTGCTTCTCATTGTTGTGCAAAGATACATGAATATTTAAAAATCAGTAAATTCAGTTTGAATGATTCAATTGCTTGACTAATGGAGAGGGATTTAGCCTGAAAGGCGTGTGTTGCCAAAACTGGCTGAGCTTTTAGTCCACTATTGTAATCATATGCATGTAAACCAAGTGATTTGGAGCATGTTTAATGGTAAAAGCACATGAATTTTTGAGTTCTGGAGGGAATTGAGGTGACTAACTGGGTGGGATTGTGCTTTGGTATCACTCATTTTAATATGTGTTAGATATTCTGTTACTATCATCCCAATCTACCTTGTTATGGCCTTGCACCTTATTATCTACCTGCACTGCACATGCTCTGTAGCTGTGACACTTCACTCTGTATTCTGTTATTGTTTTTATCCTGTACTACCTCAATGCACTGTGTAATG
>JARFYF010000074.1:27574198-27584198 GCA_030265395.1 Rhina ancylostomus | reverse complement strand
ACAAAAATCTATTAATTGACTTTTATATCAATCTTTTTATGATGCTTTCTTAAGTAAATAGTTTCCCTCAAACTGTACCTGGTTTAGATAATTAGTTCCTCTTTTTGTGAGTGTCACTGGCAGAGGCAGCATTTACATCCCATCCCTAAATGCCCTTGAAAAGGTGCTGGAGAACCTGACCACTACAGTCCTGGTAATGCTACTCCACAGTGCTGTTGGACTGGGTTCCAGGAGTTTGATACAGTGATGCTGAAGGAATGGCAGTACTTTTCCTAAGTCAGGATAGTGTTCAACTTGGAGGACTGGTGGTGGCGTTTCCATACACCTGAAGACCATGGAAGATGTGAGTTTGGGAGGTGCAGTTGGTGTTACCTTGGTGAGTAATGCAGAGTATTTTTGTAGCTGGTGTACTCTGCAGCCACTGTATGCCCATAGTGGAGGGGATGAGTGATTAGCAGGGGAATCTGCAGGTGATGATGTTCTCCTGTGGCTGCTGCCCTTTACATAATGTAACCAACGCAAGAAAGAGAAGCAGAAGTGGCCCATTCAGCCCCTCAAGCTTTCTCTGCCATTCAGGAAGATCATGGCTGATTATTTACCTCAGCGCCACCTTCCTGTACGGACCCTATATCCCTTGATTCATGGAAGGTACTATATAAATGCAAGCATTCATTTTATTTTAAATTACTTCAATATAACTTATTGTAATTAAATGTAAATTATTATTTACAGGCTAAAACAAATAAAACTTGAAAACTACATCTTTAACTAATTTTGCATTCTGCTGCAGAAAATCATCATGTTGCAAGAACAACCTCTCCAATAAATGTTCAGGCAATCCTCCCAATCTTCAGATTCAGAATGGAGAACAGTGGTCAAAAGAAAGAATTCTCAAGGATGAGCATAGTCAGGGCAATGTAATGGAGACTGCAGTCAGTCTTTTGCCTTTGTGTATCAAGATTAAAAGTTACTTTGAATTGCACTTCAGCGTCTTGCAAATAAGCCATCAATATGCTATAAGTGAGTAGTTCAGAAATAAAAAAAAATCCTCCTGCACCCCTCTTGGTAATTTACTGAGCAGTTGATATGATTTAATATGTTACTTCTGATGTCAGCTTGCAGTGAGTGTGTTACTATCACAGGTTTTGTGTTGTATTGCTTTGCCTTTTTTCCCTGTAAAAATACATCAGACTTATTCTGCAAATTGAACCAGGTGGTGCTGGTTTGTGACCAGAAGCTGTTCTTTTGCAGCATTATGTAAGGCCACAATGAGCACTGGGATGGATCACACAAGGGGGCTGCAGCTGTGTTGCTGTAGTGTGTTGCACCGCACACACTTTACACATAATTATTCATAAATGGAGCAACTAATAGCTGCTGCGGGTACCTGGAATGCCTCTTTGGGATGTAATTAAGGAAAGCCATGACCTTCATTAGCACTAGTAATGTTGACTACTTGATTGACTACTCCTAGAGATTTTTGCAGAAGAAATAAATCTGTTAGATGCTCTAAGAATGTTATATTAACAGACTTTGTTGTACAAGTTGTGCAAAGAGTGTATGGACATCCTAAAGATTTTCTTTGTACAATGACTATAATTACTTTTCTTAATTTATCCTATTAGGGCCAGTAGAATGTTTCCAGTGACTGTTTTGAGATGGTTAATAATTTTGTGCGAGACAGTTTTTGCTTATTTATATCTACAGTAAAGCTTAATTTATTCAAGTATTTGATTAACAGCCCACATGAATGTAAATGGAGCTTGAGAAAAGGGAGACAAGATGATTTGGGAAGAGGAGCTTAAAGGTTTGAATTTTTTTTTGTTTGGCTGGTAAAACAATCCAAGGGATATGATTTATCTTCAAATAATAAAAGCTATCATTGTGTAAGCTTTGCATTTAATTTTCTCTGAAATTATGGAACTGATATAAAAAAAAGTGAAGTGCTCAAGCAAAAATAGGGATTTAAAAAGATTTAATTCCACAAATTATGGGTACATAGGACAGATTCCAGTTAAACTAATCCCACTGCATTTTTTCCATTGACTCGCATGGCAGGCACAAATAATAAAAGTGCACAAATACATTTCTGAATGATAAAGGATGACCAAAAGTCGCCCTGTATTGTGTGAGTGTACATAACCTTGTGTTCCACTGGTTTGATATCTGAGATCCTTGGACATATGACTCTGCAAGATATTTTGCATTGCTCCTTGAAGCATGGATATGCATGAGATGCTGTGATTGTGTGAGTGACCAGCAGTTGTAGACTCTGTAATATAGTAGCTTGAGTTATTTAACTTGTATCTGGTACCTTTGGTAATCTTTGTTAGCCAGATTTTTTAAAGTGTGATGTTCCATTCCATATTTGTTTTCAGGTCCTCCAGGTTTATATTTACTACTACTTTCAGACGGGTCATCACCTATTACTAGACATTGGCACTGCTGCTCTCTGGAAGGATGTCTATTGTTCCCAGTAATCATCATCATGATATCCATCTCTGATAAAAGCTTTAGACCTGAAATATTTACTTTGTCTCTCTCTCTCTCTTAAGATGCTGTCTGATTTGATGAGTACCTCCAGTATATCCTCGAGGTAACTAATAGCTTCATGGGTGGTGCATCTGTGCATGCACGGTTCTTCCACCAGTTGTTTGTATGACCTTTGTTCCTTTGGGTGTGTGATTAGAAGGGAGGTCTCCTGCCTAGGTGCCTCAGCTACCAGGCCTACCTTTTACTCCTCGTATATATTAATGCAGAATGGGAAAATTCCTAGAGGATAGGCCAGGGCAATCCTTCAACTTTTTAAATGTGTTTGGTGGGGTGGTGGTCCTGAAGTCTTGACATAGGTTTTGCAGTAACCTGCATTTTTCTAATGTCAGGGAAGCAGCAACAAATTAGTGAGATCATTTCTAGTTACACTGAGAAATCATGGCCCTCATGGGGCTTTGGTGTTCCTTGGAACCTGTGGCATGATTTCTAGGTGCAACTGATGAGGGTGAACAAACTGGTGTAAACCCAGGAAATTGGATAGAACAGTCATTATGATTTTCAAAGTGTTGTCGAACAGAGTGAAAATCCCAGGTAATGATAACGTAGGAAGAAAGCCGGAATAGCTTTATGTTTTCCATGATTTCTTCAGACTTTTCTGCTGGAAAGTGGCTAGATGCTGCCATGATTCAAATTTCCTAGCCATGAATTTTTATCCTAGGCTTATCATAGAATTGTAATATCTTTGAATTGTGCCAATCTATTGAATTGTGTTGGGCTGAAGAGTTTTAATAGTACATTATCCACTAATGTGACAAGCCAATGATTTTTCTTTTGGTTAAAATGAATGGATAGCAAACAGTTGTACATGCAGTTCCACAATATGCTCTGCTCTACCTGCAGCTGAGGTCCAAAATGGGAGTACTTATCAGAAATGTTTAACTTCAGATCAGGGGCCGCAGAAATTTTAAACACACACAAGTAAGACAGATATGCACTTGTCCATAATGTGATCAATGATCATTATGGGCTGGGAACTAGTGGTATTGCTGTGGAAACCCCTACTTCAGTTGGCTTGTTGCCCAGTGTAGACACTTCAGGAAGAGCTAATGTCTTGGAGGTGCTGCCTTTTGGATGAGACATTAAATCAGTGCCCCATCTCGTGTGCCATGTGGTTTAAAAGAAAAGATCTTGTATGACTGTTTTAGGGGTAGGGAACTCATTCCCCATGCCCTCAGCAAATATTATCATTAAATCAACATCCCCAAGGTAGATTATTAGGTCACTATTTCATTGCTGCCTGTGTGAGCTTTCTTTGTACAAACTGGCTGTCACGTTTCCTGCATTACCTCAGTGACTACACTTCATATTTTGAACAGAGGCTGTGTAAATGGCAGACAAATGCATGTCTTCCTTTTTTTTTCTAATAGAGCTTCAATATTCCTTCATTTCAGCTGTACAGTTAAATCATGTTAGGACAACAGATTTTTCTCAGTAAGGAAACATCTTAATTCTTGGCATGGGTTTACCTTTTTCTAAGCAGTATTGGCCCAATGCCCAGGAAGATGTTCTTTACCAAATGTGGAATGCAACCTGCTGAAAATACAGGATTAAAACAAAAGAATTTGAAAATGTAATATTTATTCTCTCTCTCACAAAATAATTGAGAAATATTTATAATTTGACAGTATTAACAACAGTCTCACTGCCGAGATTCTTTGTCTTGGGCTATCTCGTGATACGTGGGTGGGACTGACAAAAGCACTCCTGCTCCTCATTGCTCCACAGAAATGGAAATATTAAAAGGAATTTACTTTTAAGAACTGTTGGTTCGAGCACTGAGGACCCGTTGATAGCAAATTTAAGTAAGGACCCTTGACTTACAGCTTGGACCCTGATTTAGATTTGGTTTACTTGATATCTGTGTCAGGCAGGGGACCTGAACAGGTTGAAGTTGCCAGCTTTTGTTTTGGTGGCTGGCAGATCTACATGATAGACTGATGGTGTGAGATTATAATCCAAAATCCTTCATCTCCAACTGCCCTATTTTCTACAAAATTTGGCTTGTTCAAGATCCATTTCCGTTGATTGAATCTTAATCTCACTTCACCAGATATCATCTCATGTTATTTTTGTATTTAAATTAGAAATATAGAACTGTACAGCGTCTTGGGGTCCAAGTCCATAGTTCACTGAAAGTGGCTACACAAGTGGATAAGGTGGTAGCAAAGCCGTATGGCATGTGGAGACTGTGGAGAGGGTGCAGAAGATGTTTACCGGGACGATGGCTCGATTAGAGGGTATGAGCTATAAGGAGAGGTTGGACAAACCTGGATTGTTCTACTTAGGGTGTTGGAGGCTGAGGGGAGACCTGAGACATTTATAAAATTATGAGAGGTATTGATAGGTTAGAGAGTCAGAATCTTTTCCCCTGGGTAGAAAGTCAAATATCAGAGGACATGATTTTAAGGTTGGGGGGGAAGGGCATAGTTTATAGGTGACGTGAGGGGCAAGTTTTTTTTTGCAGAGAATGGTAGATGGCAGGAATGGGTCACCGGAAGTAGTAGTGGGAGCAGGCAGTTTGGTGGAGTATAAGAGGCTTTTAGACCAACACATGAATACGAAGGGAATGGAGGGATATGGATGATACACAGGAGGAGGACATTTAGTATAAATTAGCATCAAGATTGGCACAACATCATGGGCCAAATGACCTGTCCCATGCTGTACTGTTCTATATTCTATGTCTCCAATGTAAGGTTATCCACTCCTATGATGGTTGGTCTCTGGAGTTTTCACTGCTTCTATAACCAAAATACTCCATTCTTATTTTCTTTCTTATTGGTTCTGTACTGTTGAGTTCCAATTTCGATGGTTTTGTCTTATCCAGCTGGCCTGTGTACCCTTTCCATTGGGACTCACCCAAGGTTAGAGGCAGCATTGCCTCATTGCTCTTCCACCAAATAAGGAATTGAACTTCCCATCTCATCCGTTGTTTTTCCCAGAGTTAGGTTGATTCACACCAGTTCCAGCCAACTCATGTCAGTTACTGAACTCAGGTTACCTCTGTCCACAACACTGCTCTCCTCATAAGTCTATAGTTTTTTGGCCAACAGGAACAATTTGGTATCAATGGGACATTCCTTTGCATTCCAAGACTTTACAGTGTGAGAAAGGTCGCTTGGCCTATCACTAGTTATCTATCCAGAAGGCTCTGAAATGCCCTCAATGATGCATGTCATTGATGCATTAAGGATTGCAGTGGTGTCCTTCCACCACCCAATCTGCAATTCTGTGATGATTGCTTGCAGTAGAACAACTTCAATTAACTTAACTAATCCTAAAATTGCATTTGCTCATTTGTAAATGTCACCCCTTGGCTGAAGTTTGCAAGTGTCCTTAAAATAATTGTCTAAATTTCAAGTTTTCTCAGTTGTAAGCCTCAATAATGTCATCTTTCACATGTTTACTTCCAAGGATCATTGCCTCAAGATTGTCGGTGACTCCTCATAATTCAGAACACTTTTACACTGGGTGGATCAATCTCACATCTGTTCCCTTTGTGTGACCAGAACGCTCATGCAAAATAACAGACAAGTACCACAGTGAGACCAGGTCACACAAACCAGTGACCAGAACTGGAGACAGGGTGAAATGCAGTCTGAGCTGAACATTGTGATATCTGAGAATAATTTGTTTTCCATGAACATACCTTACCATGTTCTGGCCAATAGTTCCACATGTAATGAGATCTGGACAAGATTCAGGCTTGGTCAATCAGTGGCATGTAACATTCATAGCATGCAAGTGTTGCCAGCATGTGAAATGTAACCATCTCGGCTTCATGTTCACTGACATTGCAAACATACACTTGCTACGATTAAATCTTTGGGTTGTCTTTGACGAGAATCTTAACTGGACCAGTCACATAAATACAGTGGCTACAAGAGAAAGTCAAAGACTGGTATCCTGTGACAACAGGAAGAACTTGCAAACACCACACTGATAGCATCTGAGGCCAGGATCAAATCTAGGTCTCTCGCATTGTGAAGCAGTGTCATAGGGTCACAGAGCAATACAACAGGGATACAGTTGCTCCGCCCCAACCAGTCCACACTGACCATGGTGCCCACCCAGCTGGTCCCAGTTTCCTGTGCTTGGCCCATCTGTTTCTGAGCCCCACCCCTCCATGTACCTATCCAAGTGCTTCTTAAATGATGCTATTGTACCTGCCTCACCCACTTCCTCTGGCAGTTCATTCCATGCAGTCACCACCGTCAGGTCTCTTCTGACTTCTCCCCCCTTCCCCACCCTCATGCTCCTACCTTCCCTCCCTCACTTGGACTCTCCAGTCACCTGAACTCACCTGTCACCTGCCTGCATGTACTCCTCCCTCTCCCCTGATCTTCTTATTCTGGCTTCTGCCCTCTTCCTTCCCAGTCCTGACGAAGGGTCTCGACCCCAAACGTCGACTGTTTATTTCTCTCTGTAGATGCTGCCTGACCTGCTGAGTTCCTCCAGCATTTCGTGTGTGTTGCACCCTCAATCTATGCCCCCTAGTTTTGGACTTCTCTTCTGCGGGGAAAAGACTGTCAATATCAACCTTATTTTGGCACAATGGCTCTTCGAGCTGTGCCACTGTGCCAAGCAAGACCTCTGTAAGTTATTATGTTCAATTACTAGACTAGTATCCAGAGACCTGGATTATTAATCAGAAAGTGAGCTCAAATCTCAACATGGTAAACTGGGGGATTTAAATTAAGGTGAGTAAATAAACCCAGAATAAAGAGTAGTTTCATTATTGAGTGTTATGAAACTTATGGATTGTTGTAAAATATCATTTGGTTCACGAGTGTCCTTTAGGGAAGGAAATATGCATTCTTGTTCTAGACCTAGAGTAATATGGTTAACTGCTATCTGCAATGTCCTAGCAAACAAGTCGGTTCGAGATGTGCTGTGACTGTTGACATGATCACTGACCAATGTCCACATGGTGTGCTGAGAACTGGCAGCACCTCAAAAGGCTAAATGGCCTCCTTCACTGTTGACTCTTCTGTGCTTCTGTGAAAAACTAGCATTGGCAAAAAAAATGTGAATTAAACAAAAAGATTAATGGCAAACAATTCATTGCAGAATGAAAGCAACAGCAACTTGTATTTATATTAAGCCTTTGATTTAGCAAAAAGTCCCAGGAGTGACATCAAACAAACTTTGACACACGGTAATAATTGGAATAGGTGACCGACGGTTATATAGGTAGGTTTACAGGAGCACTTTAAAGAGGAGAGAGAAATGGAGAGGCAGAGATGCTTGAGATGGAAATTTCAGAGGTTAGAGCCATGCCAAATAAAAGTGCAGGGATGACAGAGTGGTTAAATTTGCAACAGGGCAGAGAGTATCCAGACATGCCCAGAGATTGTATTTCCCTCATAATAACCACTTGCAGCATGAAGATCAATTGGAAATCACTCAATCAAAAGACAACATTGGGACAAACTTGCTTTTGGAAATCATTGCCATGGTTTACTCCCTTTAAGAGGCATCAATATTTATGTATTTAAGTAGTATTTCCTCCAGACATAAGAGGCCATTCAGTTCATTGAGTCTATGCTGGTTTTGAGAGCAACCCATCACCTATTTATTCTGTGAGCTATTTTTTCTCACTTGCCACCAATTCTTTTCAATTCTCCATATGCTCTGGAGACAGTGTACAGCAGCCAGAAAATCTTCGGAGCATGGGACAAAACCAGACTGTCTCGGAGAAGGCACACAGTACCAGGGAGAACATACAAACCCCACGCAGACAGCATCTGAGGCCTGGTTCGAACTAGGATCCCTGCAGCTGTGCAGCAGCAGCAGCACTAACTGCAGTGTCACTGTGCCACTCAGATGTGACTTGTGCTGTTTAGTGACCAATGGCATTCTTGCACTGACCAATGGGACACAGGGAAATTGCTGTTAAAGACACCTCTCCATAGCAGCCTCAGGTTCAATCGAGTGGAGGAGCAGAATTGCCAAAAAATTGTGGGTGGGAGAGGGGCAACAGGACTTGTATATCTTGCAGGACACCCCTTAAGCATGGAGTGTCCCCTTGCACCCCTTTCCCCAAGCAGCACAGAACCATGGATCAAGGGGGTTGTGAACCACTGTTATCAGTTCTCAGAATACTTGGGATGCATTCAGGACAACTAGCAATGGCCAGGCATACATCCATAGAAAGATGCTGATTGGATGTAGGACCTTTGGTTCATGAAGTCCATGCCAACCATCAACCACCCATTTATATTTATCCCACATTATCGCCATTTTTTATTCTCTGCACATTCTTATTGACTCCCTGCAGATTCTACTACTCACCTACACACCAGGGACATTTTCTTCTGTAAGATATTCTTTCTCACTTGCCATTAATTCTTTCCAAATGGCCATTTAACCCACCAACCCACACACCTTTGGGATAGCGGAGGAAACCCACGCAGGGAGAACATTCGGATCTTCACACAGCAATTCGAGGTCAGCATTGAACCTGGGTCTCTGGCACTGTGAGGTAGCAGATCTACCAGCTACACCACTGAACCATGCAAAAATCGCAGGGGATGATCTGTTCAACACTTCAACGCATCATGCATCATTGACTCATTTCAGCATACTGCATTCCTCGTTGATATGTGAATTAATTATGAAGGTTGTAAATCATGATATCTTGATCCATTTTCTGTCAGTCAGTAACTAATGGGCACTGTGCCTGTGAACTTCACTGTCATGAGCACAAAATATGAAGAGAAAATTACATTGTTGTTGGGGTGAGTTTTGCCAGGAAGTGTCCAGTCCAATTTCTTGATGGATGGAATTTCAATACGCTGAATTTGCTCAAATATTCAAAATGTGCTCATTTTTTTTAACACGTGAAAAAAATGTAGAAATACTGTTGTTCTAATCCAGTTTCCAAGGAAGGTTTTATTAAGAGGTGACGTAAGTTTATTGTCAATTAGTACAAAACTTATTGCACTTTTAGAACCTATAATATGGAACTAGTGGGAGCACGGACTTCCTTGAGAAAACAGTTGAGGGAGATAAGCAATGAAATTGTTATGGTGCCATTACTATTGAGAAAACATAATTACTCAGTGCATATTTAGGCAATTGCATGTGTAAATATGGACATAAGAATAATTGGAACAGTATTTTCCATTGGATTTTAAATGTGCAGTGGACAGATTTCACCTAAAATAACATGCATTTGCATAGAAACGACAACGTTGTGAAATGTTTGAAGATGCTTCGTGAAGTGCAGTCAAATAAACTTAGGTGCCAAGCCACATAATGGGACAGGCGACCAAAATCTTGGTCAAAGAGGTAGGTGGTAAAGAGGTTTAGGGAGACAATTCAACAGATTAGGACCCAGTCACTATAACGTAGCAGCCAATTATTCTTTGGAGCGCAGAAGAATGAGGGGAGATTTGATAGGGGTTTACAAAATTATGAGGGGTATAGACATACTTAATGCAAA
>JARFYF010000074.1:27342896-27355034 GCA_030265395.1 Rhina ancylostomus | reverse complement strand
TACCCATTCTAGAGTCCTAAACTTAAGCCAAGACCTTAAGTCTTACAGTTTATAGGTGTCTCTCAGTAAACTCACTTTAGGGAGATTACACTATATCAATCTATAATGCAAAGACTACTTTAGTTTCTTTTCTGAAGAGGTTTAGCTCTCAATAATCACTATTTCAAGTGGTGGGTCCCTCTCCCAACCAAGGAAGAGATACTTCCAGCTAACAAAGCTGATTAAACACAGTTAGTTTATCTTGAGGAATAGTTCCAACTGAGATTATAATTCTACAAAGGATTTCAAAACATAAATATAATTTTAACAATTAGTAAAACATACCAATGAGTTACAATGAACACATCGTCCATCGCAGAAAAGAAAGCTCTCAGAAGAGATCCTTCTCAGGTCGAGTCTGAGGAGTGGATGCTATGTCTTCATCTCTGTAACTCCTCCTCACCCCTACTGCCTTCCTAATATTTATATCAATTTTTGCCTGTCATCTAGTGTCCACCTCATCTGCATGTGATGTTTTCACAACTGCACTGCTCAGGTCAGATGGTAGGAGTGATAAGTTATCATAGACAATGTTATTTCTTCTGATTAGGTTGCAGACTCAGTTAAGTCAACAATAGGCTTCTTGAGCCTGGATAGTATTGTTTCTCAAGAGGACCGATAAATAGTACTAGTTAAACATTAACAATACACATCTTAAACCTTGAACAGTTTCTTCTGCTGTGCTAAAAAACTGAGTTTAGCAAAAAGCCTCCTGATCCTGAATAGTGAATATCCATCACAAGTTCATCCCTTAGCCTTCTCCCCTCCAGGGAAAACAAATGCAGCCAATGCAGTCTCCTGTTACAACTGAAATGCTCCAATCCAGGCAACATCCTGGTTAATCTCCTCTACATCCTCTCTAGTATAATGGCATAATTCTTATACTGTGGCAATCAAAACTGCACACAGTACTCCAAGTGTGGCCTTATCAATGTTTTATAAATGGAGACACAAGAGACTGAAGGTACTGGAATTTGGAAGCTTCCCAATCAGCCCAAACCTGTAAGCTTTCAGTGTAGTGGAGAAGTGCTGAGTTAGAACTCATCTTGGAACTCCCACCACACACTCTCTACCCTTCTTGCCGTCTTGAACAACACTCCTCTCTCCTTTATATCACTGAACTGGCAGGTACATCAAGGTCAAAAATAATGACCTTTCCTGTCAATCACTTGCCACAGCCTCATGTCTGCAATCATCCACTGCTCCAGTCAACAAGCCCGGCCATTAGCACTGCTCTTAGCTTCACATTCTTGCACCTCAGGTATCTCAGTGACTTCACCACCATTAAATTTGGGGCTCTCGTATTAGTTGTAAATCCCTTGAAGGTATCAGTCTAAGGAGGAAATCAAGCAACTGCCTGAATAGCTGTGTGCACATATTATCAGACTTGATTCAGCATTCTGAGGAACCAATTAACAATCGGTCAAGTGCATCCTTCACAGTCCTGACCTCAGGCTGAGGGCTGATAATGGCATCATTTCAGGCCAGTCCCAGTACTGATCTCCGACAGAACCTGTTGTATTTCAAATTCAGGTTGGCAACAGAAAATAGAAAAGCAATTAAAGGAAAATATTTATCCACGTTCTTTTTTTGATCAATACTGGACTGAATTGTTCTTCATTTTTAGTCTTTGACAGTGATCGTGAATTCCATTTCTACAAAAGACTGTATTCTAACACTATATTAGCATTTCCATTGTGGGATCGGCGCCATTAATAAACTAGCAAATGATCTGTACTTCAGCACCAAAAATACATTATTTGCTTTAAAACAGATTGGTTCTATGCCTGCTGCCTGACAATGCCCAGAATATATATTTTTGTAATAACTTGTATTTTTATAATTCTCTTTAAAGATTACCTCAATGTAATTTTCCAAGGGAATGATGAAACCTGAGAGGATGAAAAGACAAACTATATGCATGGCCAACTAAACAGATTTTTAGAAAGTTGTAGTAGAAACTGCAGAGTTCATATTTTTGCAGAAACTTCTCATCCTAGCCGTTGATTCACCCATTCAATCTTAAAGTGTAAAGTCTCAGAGTTTTGTTCAAAACAGAGTCAAGGCTCAATTCATATCCAGCAAATTAGCAAGACAACCCATTCTACACCCACAATATCCTTACTTCCTCTCCTACCTCAGCTAGCAACTAGTTTAACCTGTAACCATTCATTTCTTGTCTACAGCAACTGGATTAACTTTAGTTCTATCCACTTCTCATTATGTTCTTCCTATTCTACTAGTTGTGTGGAGCTTTGGAACAGGCAGAAATATGTGTTAAGCAATCTGTGATGACATTAGGAATGTATCTGAAGCCAAGGGAAGCTAATGTGGATCATGATGGAAGTGCCCAGTCACATTAGACAATTGGCATGATTTCACCTAGAAACATTTGCTAATGCATTCTACTTTGGGTAAATTCGAAATTAGACTGTGAAGCACTTTTTTTTAAAAAAAGGTGCAATGCAATCATATTTTTGGCCTTTTAAACATTTGGATTGGATGTTCCCCTATAATATTTATCCTTTCTGACAAAATGAACACTTGAAAGGAAATTAAGCATACTTAGTTATCTAGTTTCATATTCTATTTCCTGCAATATTTTCATATGTCCAACTAATATATGCAGGTTTAATTATTTGCATGCCTTTGATGGATTAAAAATTTCTAAGGCAAGCATCTACTTTAGAGGCAGAAAACACAACGAACTAATTAAGTTCTGAGAGGGTAAAAACCTGTTACAGAAAGTCATCTTTTTAGCTAATTGAGTGCTAATACTCTACTAATTGAAAAGGTTCAGTCACAATTCAAACAGGTTAATGTCTTCTAAATTTCTAAGACATTATACTGGAAAGTAATGCTGCATGAATTGTTTCTTCACCAGCAGCAAACAGAGAAAAGCTGTGGCCAGATATCTTAATTTATTTGCAGTGTAGTAAAGGTTAATTAAATGTTGTTACTGATCAATAATTGTTTACAGAAATAGATGTGATGTCCAGAAGTTCATAAATTTCTATTACTTTTTCACATTATGATGCTTCATGTAGCCTTAATTTTAGGATTTAAAAAATTGTCATGCATTTCAGAATCCCCCAAGCAACCAATCCGAAGCCACTTACTCATGCAAGGATTTGAAGGAAAAACAAATGAATAGTAACTGGAAAAGAGCCATGGGGAAATATGTGAATATTTCAGTCAAATTCAGAGGAAGAATTTGACATAATTCCAGAGAGTGAATCTTTGCCACACAATTAATGGATGTGTAGTATACTTAATTATGTACTGTAGACATTACACAGTGAACACTGTTTATCATGAACTCAACTATCGTAAACTCATCCTGCCATGAAAAAAATTGTTGAAATATTCACCTTCTTGTATGTGTTAATCTGGACCCCAGTATGCTAATATTTAATAGACATAAACCAATGAACAGAACCTAGAATGTGATCTAAATTGGAAATAATGAACTCTGAACTATTATGTCCCAACAAATTATGTCTTGTATTATCTGCATGTACTTCCTCAGATTTTTTATTGAATCTAGCTGCCCTTATGCCTCCATTTGCAATTGGAACTGCCTCTGGGAAACCTGGAGGTCCAGAGGCTACAGTTATAGAAAGTTTCTATTATAAGCACAGTCAAAGGAATCTGTAATGTAAATGTATGAATAGGGACAGACTGTGGGATTTTAGAATGATGAATTACATCTCTGCTTCTGGTCCAATTATTTTCAGATTTATGTGCTGAATATTTACAGCAATTTCAGTTTTAATGTCTTGATAGCGAACACTATGCTTGAACACCACACTTGACCATGACACTATTTTCAGTGCCATGAACCTCATGTGACCCACAATTAATTAAAAGTTCTGCATTTGAATACACTTCCTGTTGCTCCATTTGCCAGGGGTTTTGGCAATGCACTTTATCAATGCAAGTTTTTGCTTCTAAATTTAGAGAATTTTTGCCACTATAAACTTACTGATATGAATATTATCACCTGAATCCCACAAACTGTTTAAAATATTTGTTAATTAATAAATTAGTGGTACTCTACTTGCAATCACACGTAATTGCTCTTATCCAATCATAACTATATTTCTCCAGCACATCACTGCAAGTAGAGAACCTGAAACCTCAGATCAGCCATTGATATCTGGAAGAATGTACTAATAAAAGTTCCATTAAGATTTATATTGTTTTCAGACATCTGTCAAATCATACAGCAGTGATAACCTTTTACAGCAAAATAGAATATTTAATATTTTATATACTCCATTACATGGCACCATACCTTGCTGAAATATTTATATTCTCCAATCGTGGGTTTATACTGTGAAATATTAAAGACCGCTTAGAACCAAACCAATTCAAGCATGATCAACCATGTTCAAACCTGCAAATTTACTGAACAGTTAATGAAAATTAAGCCAGCCAATTTTAAGCATACTAATTTGCTCGGCTTTCCATCTTAAGCCCTGCATGTAATTACAGAACTATCAAGATTGAACTCATCTCTCAATACAATTCAGGTATCAAACAGGAGGAATACACTGGTCAACTGAGTCTTTACAAGTTTCCTGTTTTGCCTGTCCCATTATGGCAAATGCCACTCAGTCTGAACCCAGAGACTTCATACACTGTTGACTCAGCCATAGCCCAGCAACATATCTTGCCTGGATATGACCATTAGTAGCAAAAGAAGAATGCTGAGGGAAACATGGCCAGGACTGCTAATTGGGGCTGTGGAGAAGGGGAGGGAAAAGAGGAAGCTCTGGGTGATACACTCACCAAAAGTTGGCAGGGGCCTGCACCAGATATTGGTGACCTGTCAATACCAAGGATCTGCTTAAGTTAACTAATTCCATCCTCTAGGAAGATCAGAGTTGAGGACACCATACGGCGTGTTCTACTCATAGCTGCCAGAATCACAAGCAGACAAGTAGTGTCTCCAATGCATTTTTGTTGTTATATTCCTGATTAATTTTGAACATTTAAGTAATTATGCTACAAGTCCAGAAGCTGCATGATGTTGAGCAGATGGATGACATTCTGTTAAAACCTATAAAGGGGGGAATTTCAACCTCCAAAAATATCTGTGTTGTGTATCAGTTTAAAACATAGAATTATGATACTCAGTCTTGACCTGTTAGGCAATGATTCACTCAAAGGAGAAGAACAGGTCACTTGAATATCTTAATGAAGCTGCATACTACAGAACCAAATGTTATTTCAAATTTAAGCCTGGTGAGCCAAGCTTTGTACATTTGTTTTTTTGTATATTACACGGACAGTTAATTTTAATTGATGGAATGTCTCCCACACAGGTCATTTCTTCTGAGTTCAGCATGAGAGGCAAATATTTTCTTTGTTCATTGAGACAGATGATTGCTTTTTTGGTGGTTTGACATAGATATCATGTTACAAAATACTGGTCTAATTTATTACCACTCAAAAAGTGAGCCAACCAATACATCTTGGCAAAACAGAATCAAGAAATGTGAACAGTGAAGGCCAATGTCATTTTAGAAGTTACAATTTGAAACAGAAAAATCAACAAGTATCTAAGCAAGACAGATAGGCATTGCTCATTATTGAAGTTGACCCAAAACAGAACATTTCCTTCACTTTCAGGGCTGTTAATTGAATTATATTTTACATATGTCGAAAGGATATTCAGATAGTAACTTCATGCTGTTCAGCATTCTCAAGACAAAGCAGAGCTGAGTATCCATTAAAAAAAAGATACCCCCTGTTAGGTCAAGCAGATCCAGTGACAAGTCATAGAGTCATACAGAATGGAAACAGGTCCTCTGGTCCAACTCATCTCTGCTAACCAAGGTTCCTATCTGGCCCATATACCTCTGAACCTTTCCTATCCATTTACCTGTCTAAAGCAGTTATTGTATGCACTTCTACTACTTCCTCTGGCAGCTCGTTCCATTTACCCATCACTCTCATGTGAAAAATTTGCCCCCCCACCGATCCCCTTTAAATGTTTTCTCTCTCACCTTAAATCTATGCCCTCTAGTTTTAGAATCTCCTACCCTGGGGGGAAAAAAGTGAGCATTCGCCTTATCTATGCCCCTCATGATTTTGTATACCTATATTAGATCACTCTCAGCTTCCAATGCTCCAAGGAAATTCAGCCCCAGCCTATTCAGTCTTTCCTTATAACAAAAGCCATCCAACCTTGGTAATATCCTTATGAATCTTTTCTGCTCTCTTTCCAACTTAATGATATCCTTCATCTAGCTCGGCAACTGGAACTGCACACAATATTCCAAGTGCTGTCTCACCAAAGACTCATCAACCTGAAATTTTAATACTGCTGCTTCCTCTACCCAATGATGCTGATCTAGTAAATGTTTCAACCATTTTCTGCTTTTTGATTAGGAAGAAGATAGTTTTCTCACCACCATGTTGATTGTCTTCTCATTTACCAAAGACCACAGTGCCTGATTTGACCAGTTGAACAAATATGAACTCTTTGGGGGAATTTGTAAATTGTGACCAAATTTCTGTTTGGACACAGTCATTTCTATAATCAAAAGTCCAATGTTCAGAGGAGCAATTTTAATGCTGCATATTTGGCTGCAACAGTGGGTCCTGGCAGACAAAAAACATTGTTCATAGACTCATCCACTAATATCCCACCTGTCCCCTGGGATGTGTTGCAATAAATTGATGAACATGCTGATCTTCTTCTGATATTGCAATCTTCCCTCATTTAGCCAATATTTTAACCAGGTCAGAGCAGGAATGTGGTTGTGCCTTTTTCATCAGTATCACTAAGAGTTAGACCTCCACTGGTCTCACAATAAAATAAACAACCAATGCACATCTATTAGATCAATCAACTTTTTTGATGGTCCTTCTCGATCAAGGATGACTTGTTAGTGGGTCCTGAGGTGGCAGGTAAGTTCTACGAGTATCAGCAGACTCCAATACAGATGGGACCGGTTGTGCTTGACAGTAAGGATGGATGCTTTAAGCTGCTGTATGCTCCTTCCATTGCTTGTGATAGTTTTTCCCATGTTCTTATCAGAGGAAACCAAGGTACCGTATCAGATGGTTCTCCTCCAGTTTGAGCTATCTTGGCCCAGAGATTTCCATGTTGTAGGTTTTTTTGAGGATTTGAGAATTCCTTGAAGCATCTTCTTTGAGCTCCCGGAGAATGTTTGTCAAGGTAGAGTTTTGAATAGAAGATATGTTCCAGGAGTCCAATTTTAGATGTTCAGATGATGTGGACTGTCCAGTGGAGCTGATGGAGTGTGTGTGCTGATGCTGAGAATTGAAAGGATTTTTCAAACAGAGGCAATGACTGTAGCATTTCAATATTACTTTGAGGTATCTACTATTATTTTCCTTGTTTCCAAGTGTACAGAGGCTGGGGATCACTGGTGTTCAGTGGACCATGAGCTTGATGTTAGGTCTGTGGTTTTGTCTTCAAGCAGTTTCCTCCTTTGGTTGCTGAAGAACATGTTAGCTAGTGCACTGGAAGTGTTGGAAGATTTCTTCATCAATGCCTGGTCTTTCCGAAAGTTGGCTTGTGAGATATCAAAAGAGTTCTTGTAGATGGGGCAGAACACAGCATTGTTGCATTGGTGACAGAGATATATTTTGTATGACAATGAGTTGGGTTGGATTTATGCTGCCTTTTATGCACAGAATACATCTGGACAATTTTTCACACGATAACACAGATGGCAGCACTATATCTGTACTGGAATAACTTGGATGGAGATGCAGCTTGTCATGGAGTAGCAGTTTTAACTGGGATGGCCCAATGCTGTACCTAATGCACATCACATGGGGTGAATCAATTGGCTGAAGATTAGTACTAATGATGATAGGAATCTCAGGAGACCAAGAATGATCATCCATTCAACACCTCTGGCTGAAAATGACTGCACCATGTTAGGTCTCACAACTTGAATGAAACTATTATCAGTGATGGAGATACTTATGAACATCCTGCTCCCAAAACCCATTTAATTCTTTGGCATAATTCAACACTGGATGACGTAGAAGTGCTAAACTTTAATCTGATCTTAGGTTACACAGTATAGTAAATGTAACTAACTATATAAATATGACTTTAAACACATTCTTAACTATATGGATTTATTCATAAAAGGAAGGACTGATACTGTTTTATTTGAACACAAGCTGCTACAGCTTAAGTACTTCCTCAAACATTGACAAAGAAAATCCTTTCTTCCACCTTGGGGTATACAAAGCCACAATAAAATTTCTGCTGAACAAGAAACTACTGTCTAAACAAGTGGGAAAAATAGTTAACTATTTGGAGGAGGAGAAGAAAAGGGGAAGAAGTTTTGTCCTCTGCTTAAAATAGGACATGTTTCTTTAAAAAAATATCTATTTAGTGGGGAAGAAAATATGCCAGTTCTGGAACACTTCATCTACTAAGCTGTTTTCCATTATGTATGGTTACTGTCAGTTCCACCTAACATTTTATCTTTAAAATCACAAAATGACTCACCATATTGTCAGCTGCATCACAGCACAGAGATTAGACTTAATGAAAAAACATGTTTTTCTCCAAACACTGAACAGATTTCATAAATCAGCTCACAGAAACAAGTATAAAATTGACATATTCCTAAGAAGATCAAAAGACTAAATACATTTACACACTACTGAGCTGTAGCTATTGAAACAGTTCCCAACAAAAGGAGTTAAATACAATGGATTAGTATGCAGTTAGATCAGGTTTGATGTTTATTACTGATATTGATCAGTGAATGAAGACTAAATGCCATATACCACTCAAGTTAGAAGTTTGTGCATTCAAGCAATGATCAAGGACCTTTGCACATTATATAAGCTGCCAAAGGAATCCTGAATTGTTACTGACCTACAAGTTATTCAGTGCATCATGGGCACAAGCAGCAATTTCATTTGGTGCTGCGGGACAACAACTTTCTTTGGTGTACAACTTGCAATGTGCTGCGTGCTTAAGTGTCGCAGCACCTCCCACCCTTGCCTTCTGCACGATTGCACGCAGAAACTATTCATTATCTGCAAAGTTGTACAAGAAGCATGAACTTCAAAGCATGCTGCCCCACTATTGTATGAGTATTCAGAGGTGGGGAAATTTGGCCTTTAAGTAACATGATGGGAGTTTGCATTGGGCCATTGCAGGAAAATACTTTGGAAAATGATCAATGCAGTCAGTCACTGACAGACCCCAACTTCCCAAATCCTACCAGAAGAAGGAAGGCCTCTGCTGTGAGATACATGTCATTAGGAACATCCCTGGGGATTCCAGGGTTTGCTTCATCAGGAGACCTCACAGCAATGGCTCAGAAGTATGCCTTCTCTTCACACAATGAAGCAGGTCATGTGCTGGAGTGAAGGAAAGCTTGAGGCCAGTGCCTTACTGAAATATACATTCATGCTGCAATACTCCGGCAATAATTGTACTTCACATGCCAGTTGAGGTCATTCTGTGCTTCCAGCAGCCTCCTTGTGCAGGCATATCACATGCATGGAGGACCACAATCCAATTTATCATGACATATTGCACTCGCGTTGAAGAGCCAATCATTCCTGGTGATGAATTCAATTACATAACTCCTTATTTAAACTTGTAGTACATTGATGGAATTTTACCTAACATCCTGTTTGCCTATTTTAGTCATTGTGGAAGTTTAAATGACATTCTTTGAAGAAAAGTAGATTCCTCTCATGGACTGCATATTTTCTTTTAACTGATGCTGATAAATAGATCTCACTGTTTGCTCAGTTTTGCTGTTCAAGTTAACTGCATATTTCTCACAGAACAAACAATTACACTTCAAAACAAATTCGTTGGCTATATTGAGGATATTTATAATGCTGCAGAAATGCAAGTGATTTTTATCGCATTAATTACTATCTGGAAAACCCTGGAGACGTTTGTGCATCATAATTAATTGGAACTGAATGGTATAAATCATGATATCAGTTGATAGGTGGAATTACTTTTAAGGACTCTGTTTAGTTTGAAATTTTTACCCATGTTTAGTTATCTGCACCATATAATTAAATCAATTGGAAGGCAGCAGAGGGTGAGAAATTGTGAACAGCAGGGATAACGAACCTGAGGGGCAACTTTCCAAGTTATTATAAACAGGTTTCTGTTTTGCAAACCAAGACTTGAGGAATGAAATTCAATTTGGATCAAATATAATGCACAAGTTTGTTAACTACAAGCAAGCAGAATGGACAATAATTTACTGGAAAATCCTAAATTTTGTTTATGAAATATGATCCTTCATGTAAAAGAATTGTAATAAAAGAATCTACACATTGAAGTCAAGTACACACCGTGTCACTTTGTATTCAAAAGTCACGGATGAGGGTGCCAAAAACAAAGGGTGCATTGCAAGTGGGAGCAGTGACTGCCTTGTGAGAGCTATTGCTTGTGGAGAGAAAACAGAATTAACATTTTAGGTTGATGACCTTTCGTGAGAACTCATGAAGTTTGAAATGCGTCAGTTTACAAATTCTTGATGTAATTTCTTGAGAGACTTGGTCACCGGATCCTGTCTTGTTGAAAGATCATTGATCTGAAACATTAGCTCATCTCCATCTCCATAGATGTAGCCTGACTTGCTGAGTGTCTCCAGTGGGGAGCTCTCCACTAGATCTGTCTAATGTTGTTGGTCTTCCACTCAAATATTTCAATTCACTGGGGAACTCAAATCCTTCTTCTCTTTTACTTCAGCAAACAGTTGTTGCCTATTGTTGGCCATTTTCCCAAAATCAGCATCCAAATTACATTGCTTTAAGTTAATAATCATTGTGTGCCTTAGTATCTTTCATTTGGGATCCACCAGTTCTCTAGAAACATTTACTCTGACAATTAAATATCCCAATCTTCAGCCCAACACAGCTAAGTACTGATAACTTAGCCTGAATAGTAAAGGTATTGCCTTCAAATATGGATTAATGTGCAATGGTTTCTTCACTGAAATCTTGCTAACCATTTTCTAAAATTTACAATGAGCATAACTGCCTCATAAACCTCCAGCTTGGTGGACTCCTAAATACTCCACTGATGGCAAATAGTCTCCAGACTACCAAACGCCATATTTTTCACTGTACCTAAAGCTGTCACTTCCTTATCAATCTTTGCATCATAAGATGGTACGACTTTAAGATAAGTGCAAATCTTGTCTGCATCCAACTCAGTGATTTTAGCTGCTACCTTATTATTTCCCCATCCAAGGAACTGGCTGATATATTTTTAAAATCTTTCTCGAACTCATAAAATGCCCATAGCTGCTAGCAAAAACGATGAAACCATCTGTCACCAGCTGATGCTTCTCTTCGAAATTCGTCAGCTTATAAATTCCTGGTATAATTTATTTGGAGATCTTTCGTCAATGCATTCAGCCGTGACAGAGTGAACAATTCTCCATTGTGCAGATATGTATTCCAACTCTGAGTTACATCAATCAGCACAACTGTTTAAAGGAATGAGAGTAGAATATTGCACAATATATAACCTTGCTTTTACTCCATTTGCCCCAGGAAATGGTTTGGACAGATCAGTCAATAAACAATCTATACACATCTCATCATGGCACTGTTTCAGGACTAATAAGAAATATGACTCAACAACCTCATTTCCTTGTAAGTTTCAAGCCAACTGATAGCATTGAAAGCTTTGGTCAAATCAACAGCTGTTTAAAATCACAATTCAGCACAGGAGGTGGCATTTGGTCCATAGTGCCTGTACTGGCATCTGAAACCTGTACAGTCAATTCTAATCCTCTACCAGATTGTTTTCAATCTGTACATTTCTTCTGAATTTAGCAACTACTGAAAAATATGTCTCTCACTCCTCAGCAAAACTTGGAGTCTTTTTGAAATTAAAAACTTTTTACAGTTGTGAATTGCTCAGTTATTTTGGGCAAGTAATCCTGGATATTCAATGGAGTGCTTAAATGAAAGCACAGGACTCAAAATGTTACTAGTACATGGTGCAGTCATTTCGCGTTGATTTAGTTTTCTATTTTAATACTGTTGTAATACTACGGCCAGGAAGCAATTAAGCACACAAAGAAATGCAGTTTCTTTGTA
>JARFYF010000074.1:27266275-27277255 GCA_030265395.1 Rhina ancylostomus | reverse complement strand
GGGGGGGGGGGGGGGGGGGGAAGGCTGAGAGGTGACATGATAGATATATACAAAACTATGATAGGGCGGACAGGAAGAATCTTTATCCCCATGGTGGAGTTGTTTAAAGGTGAGAGGTAAAAGGTTTAGAAGGGATCGAAGGGGAAATATTCCCTCACCCCAGAGTGATTAGAATCTTGAATGCACTGCCTAAGGAGGTGAAGGAAGCAGGTAAATTTAAAAGTGTGATGATCAATAGCAAAACTGCATTGGCCTTAGAATGCCCAATAACATGTATGCATTATAACTAGATGGACTTATTTTTCTCCCAATCACCTGAAATGCCAATGCATTGAAGACTCAAGTGGATAAATGGGATTGGTACAGAATGGCGCAACAGCCCACATGGATATTGTGGACTGACAGTCATGTCGGGCTGAAACAAGACCATGACCTGAGATTGGAGAGAGGACACCTCGCACAAAAGACGGTGATAGTGTGGGAGTGTCAGCCTAGTTTTTGTGTTAGATTTTCTGGAGCAGAACTAGTATCCATATTCCCCAACCCAGAAGCAAGATTTCTACCAAGTGAGCCACAGCTGATGCTTTTTTTGGCATTGATTTACTTGATACGTTTCACTTACCTGTACTTTAATTAAATAAAACTTGTTTGTGTTTAAGTTACTGAACAAGAAATGGATCCCCATGCTCAAAGAATGGCAAGGTTGAACATTTCCCTCACTTAGCAAGCTCTCTGTTGTATCATTTTTACAGCATAATGTGATTGATTGTCTTCAGGCAGGATTTCACAACCTCAAAAAAAGTGTACAGCTGAATCCAAGTCCAGCTCCCAACTCAGCCTTGGAGCTAGAGAACCTTCTGCTGAGGTCAGGGGGCAGAATTCATAAACAATTAATGTGGCGATGTACAAAATTCATTGCATAGCACATTTGCTTGCTATGTTTTATAGAAGATAGGAGCAAGCTACCATTTATACTTCCATTGTGTTTGCCTGTAATTTCAATTTCAGTCTCATTCAAAAGATCAATGCTCTCATGGCGAGTTTCTGGACAGAATGACAGTGGATGAACATACTGAATCCCAGGTTACCCTGGTGAGTTGAAGCTCATCATATTAGCTGTACCTTCTGGCTGCCGCAAAAATCAATATCCCATTAATCTTTCTCTGGCTATGATCCACCCTCAGGAAACAACCGAGTGTAATCTATCAGGGTTTGGTTCTTAAATGCTCTACGTATCTGTGACAAATAAACACAAAACAAAACCTCAAACTAAATGGGTGTAATTAGGATATTTTGCCTCTACAGAAGTCTGGACCAACAAGAAATTATGTTGAAATGTCAGTAAAATATAGTCAGTTTCAATAACAGAGTAATGCACAGAGAAAACGTGCATTAAAAACAAGGATTGATACCTTGAAAGTTTTAACATGGTTTTCCTTATTTAAACTAACTCCACCATTACAAATGATTTTCTTCCAGGGAAAGTGCTAATTTTAGCTGGGTGGCAGATACACAACAACGGTGTGCAACTAACATCCACATATCCTCCCACTGATCTGCTTCACCTATGCATTCCATGTATCCAGATTTTTTCCTAATACACCAATTGTGATTTGCTCTCCTCATCACCCTACTCAAAAACATGTGAGGGAGCAAGTGGGAAAAAATTTGAAAGAGGATGTGCCCTCAAAATTCATCATTTATTGCAGAGTGCAACAGTGCAGTTTTGAGCTTTGGCTTGCCATTTAAACTTAATAATTCCTGGACCCCAAAGCTTTCAGTAGTTGAGAAGCAAGTTCACCAGGGTTCTGTGCTTGGCAGTCAGGAGGTAGTGCTGGGTCTTTTCAAGTCATTGCAGCCTTCAGTTGAGGTGAGCTGGCCCAATAGGAGGGAGCCATTGGAGATCATCAAGCAAGGGTTGTAAGTTTATAAGGAAGGGTAGGCTGGGATTCAGTATGATAGGAGACCCAGAGGAGAAAAACAGAATAAATATATAAAAGGGAACTAATCAGCTGATCAGTTCTGGATGGGAAACTGATTAACAAGGTCCCTTTTCAAAGTGTGCTGCTCCAGAGCAAGCAAGGCTATTAAACTGCATTGGTCTTAGAATGCCCAATAACATGTATGCATTATAACTAGATGAACTTATTTTTCTCCCAACAAAACTGCAATAAAACCCTGCAGATGGAATGATTCCAATGCTAAACATAAAAAAGGGTTGATCTGTGCAACCATTATTTGTCATAGTTACAAAGCAAAAAACAGGTCCTTCAGTCTCGCAAGTCTGCACTGACCATCAATCACCCATTTACTCAAATTCTCCACTAATTCCCTTTTCTTCTCCCACACTTGCTTCGACCCCTTCCAAATTCCATCATTCACCTATGCAGTAGGGGCAATTTGCCTACCAACTTATGTCTTGGGATGTGGGAGAAAATTGGAGCAACCAGAGGAGACCCACGTGGTCATAGGGAGAATGTGCAAATTCCATAAAGACAGCTCCAGAGTTCAGGATTAAACCAGAATAGCTTGAGCTGTGAGGTCTGTGACATTAACTGTGCCTGGTTAAACCTTGTGGGGCATGGTTTGTGCTAAAAATATTTTAATTTTTGTGCTAAAAATATTTTAATTGAGTTCCACTTGTGTGCCCAGCACAAAAGAAACATGCCATGTGATTGAATTTCTAACCTATTTATCTCTTCTATATTATGGATGATGTTCCAATATACCTGGTTTTCTAGACAACTCTAATCCTTGGTGGCTGAGGTTCCCATCTGTAAACCTTCTGAATATATTCAACCCAAAATCAAGTGTCACCATTTTCTGATATTCCTTCACCATTAGCTGTCGCCCATCAACTATGGATATTGAAAGCAACAGGACAGGCAGATGATATACTGTTTAAAAAATATCTTCAGGCATTCTCAGGAAAAGCTAGCTAGATTGTTCTGAGATACATGGGTCAGACGTGGGCCTTCTGATTCTGAAGGATAGAAAGTACTCGTCACCACTATTGATTCTGAGCTACGAGTGAATTTCAGGACTCCCAGTTGCTTTATGATAGTAGGAAGAATCAGAGGTTGAGGATGTGAAAATGGACGAAGGATCCAAAAGCATTTGCAGCTGAATGGAAAGGAAATAATTGTGTACAGAGCAATTCCTCCACTCAACAGCACTGAACAAACAGAACAATATTCTTGCAGTTCTTATAAGAAAATTACAGGAGAGTTCAATTCCCCAGGGAGGCAGTGTATCATATCCTACAACCAAATCTGAAGCCAATTTCCAAAGCCTCTCCTGTTGCTGTCCATCACTTCAGCTCGGAACTTCCTTGCCCCAGGCTCCTTCATGATGCATAAGGCACATCAGTAACATCAATCAGCCTGCTGTCCATGAATGGATTAGACAGGTGACTGCTGCCATGTTTGACAGAGCAAATGCATTCATCACCCTCCCTCAAGGACATCACCAGCAAGCTCAGAGGGAGCTGAGATACACAAACTTTCAAGATTTCCAAATTGAGCTTGCCACTCTTCACACAATGCAACTGGCTTCATGAATTGCATCTGATTCCATCTACTTATGTGTAAGAGGGATGATGGGAAGCAACACATCCTGAAGGTTCCTCCTTTCCTGCCAGCTGCCACTATGATTTTATGTTGTGTGAATTTCCCATCTCCACATTTTCTTTAGACCATCAGTAAAACAAAATCAATATATTGATACAATCAGATTTAAATATTCTTCTCTGCAGTTTTAACAAAAAACTTCATTTAAACTCTGCTTTACAAGATGCAAATCCAACAGATGATTTCTAAAATATTTATTCAACTATATACAGTTCACAATATTAATCCTTGAAACCATTTAGGGTATACCCCTGCTTGTAGTCTATAGTGGCTTGGAAAATAATTAATCCAATCTGTTGCATCCTTTAGAATGGAACAAGTTTAATACTGAAGCATTTAAGAGCCAGGCCAAATCTCTGTCCTGTAAATAAAGTCAAAAAATTACAAAGCAAAGATCAAATCAGTGAAGCATGACAATGGAGTTGGAATTCTGCTCTTTATTACAGCACAGAGATCATGTGATTATAGGTTTTGTGGTTAGTAAACTGTCAGTAAATGCAAGTGGTCTTATATATTTATCATTTCAAAATTGATTGAAATGCTGAAAATGCGTAAAAATGCAGTTTCAGTTATATGATAAATAGCATTAGGGGCTACAATCTTAGCCTTTGCTAAAGCTAGTAAAATACACTTCAACATAAGCTAACCTTTTCATCACCCTTTATTTGTTTGAATTTTTATCCTGCAAATACTATGGATAAGAATTTTACCCTTCCAAAGCCTTTGCTTTTAGGGCCCCCTTTCATGCCTTGAAAATCCCCAAGTAATGTCCAGATCTAAACAATCAAGTGTCACAGATGTTATACGTAAAAAAAGTAGAACTCTATTGGAAAGCAACTCCTCAACATCGACCCCATGCTTCCAAGCCCTCTGTTCGCCTGACACTAATTTTTTTAAAATTTATTGATCTTTATGGGTGCAGTCATTACTAGCAAAGCTTGTCACAAACTGCATTAACGATGCTGCTGCTTATGCAGTTGGAAGACTTCAACACTGTGACAATGAAGGAATGATGATTTGTTGCCGAGTCTGGATGGAGATTAGCACGCAAGTGCTGGTGCTTTCCAAATACCTGTTGCCTTTGTTCTTCTTGATGGTAGAAGTTATGGGTTTGGGAGGAGCTTCACTTACAATAGAATCTTACAGCAACTGGCTCTCAGACAAAATATACGTTGATCCACTGTATGTTGTACTTTTACAATGCTTTTATCAGTATTGAACTTCAAGACCCAAGTTGACCAAGGAGCCTTCTGTTACCTGACTGAAAGTAAACCACATCTGTTCCTAACAAGTTCCAAAGGAGGGAGAACATGCCAAGGTGATCCAATTATCTTTTGCTGATCGCAAAGAAATACTGTTTCCACAAAGTGATAATAGATAAACTGCTAACAATTGGGTGGGGCGGGGAGAGGGAAGGAGAGAAAGTAATAACATTTGTTCAAATTAAATTGTTAACAGCTAATGAAGGTAACTCCTCCCCTGCAATGTTACTCATTGGTCCAAAGATGCCTGCAACATGCAACCTTACTGTTACAACTGTTTCACCATAAATAGCAGTGTTTGTGGACTTCATTTGTTGTTCTAATTCACTTGATGAAACATAGTACAATGCAATTTGGAAGAAAATTTGATAACTTCATGCTATTTTAGTAGGAAACACTGTACAATAATGTGCTAACTCACGGAATTAAGCAACCAGTCTTCATACATTTATAAGATAAGATAGTCCAATAACACAAATTGATTCCTGGAATGAAGCTGTTAATAATGAGAAAAGATTGAGCAAAGTAAGGGACTGTATTCTCAGTATTTAATAAGAATGAAAGATGAAGAGCGATGTTTCATAAATAAGAAACCAATGATCATATGGGCCCCATGCAGTGATGAACTCAGTTCTAACCATTTTGTCACACTTCAATATCTTGACTTTTCTCATGTCAATAAAACCAAAAAAATTACTAAATAGAGGACTGACCTCACCCTTAAATGATGACTAGGTATATAAAAAAAACATAATATTCTAAGAGTAGATGTTGCAAGGACATTTCTCCTGGTGCAAGAATCTAGAACACCAGTGGCATAGGTTCAGGATAAGAAGTTGCTGACTTAAAATAGAGAGGGAGGAATTTCTTCATATGAAAGATTATGAGGCAATGGCATTCATTCTGTGAATGCCTAGTCACCAAGTATATTCAAGGCTGAGATGGACAAATTTGTGTAAAACAGGGGAATAAAGGGTTACGAGGATCAAAGAAGAAAGTACAATTGAAGTCACTACTTTACTGCATGGTGGAGTCGGCTTTAGGAGTTATATTGGATTATTATTGTCCTGTTCCCATCACACACACTTTAGCTACGTTATGTAAACTATTGCAGGTATTTCACAGCAGTTTTATTTATTTTTAAAAAATTTACTTATTTTTAACACTAAAAGCTTTCCTGGCTTTCATCATATTTGTATAATGTTATCTGGATTCCAAAGCTTTAGAGTAATTATGGCTCAATATATTTTTAAAAGTGGTAAATTCAAGAGAAATCTTACAAAGTTAAATGTTTTTATCTGCAGTAATAATGTTGTCTGATAAAACTAACCATCAACAGAAGTGGTAGCACTATGCAGAATGTAATGGGAGGTTGAAAATAATCCACCAACAATAAATGATTTGGATCCTTTCCAATCATTGATGATATAAAAATGCAATTAGCTTTTTGTCCCTCAATCACTTAAATAATTTTAGAATTAAAATAGATAAGCATAATATTAGGAAAATAATTTAGAACAATTTCCCTGTAGAATAAATACTCAAAACTAATTAAAACTGAAAGGTACATTGATCAACTCATCTGAAGGCTGAGTATTAAGATATCAAGGCTGGATATTAAGAGCTGTAAATAACACAATAGATGTGTTACCTTCAATACTGAACAGTCCCCTAACCAGCAGAATGTGGAAAGCTTGTCTCAGCACATCCTCCCAGTCAACATAGTTAATTAAAGCTAGATTTATAAATGAACTCACATTTTGTAAAGCAGGATTTCATAGTGGATTTCTCTACTGAGACACTCAGCCTCTTAAAAACTTCCACACTGAAGCAACACATACAGAACTGGTCCTATGCTACAACCCTCAAAGTAGCACCCATCACTATTACAATATTAAATTACTTCTTTCATGGGACAAAAAACAAAAGACAAAACAAAAATCACATCCAAAATAACTATCTAGTCTCTGCAATACATTAGCACTATAACTTCCATATTCTTTGATAAATGGATCCTTCCAAATCTCCAAAGGTAAATGATGGCAATTCCCCATAGACTTTGCTGAATTGTACATTTACTTAGTAGAGTTAGTGGTACATCCTCTGGTACCTTACTCTGCTTCCATTGGGTAGGCTTGCTCCTATTATGACACTTATTCCCTCTTATACAGAACAACCTCTTTGGTCATAGCCTTGTGGTATGAAACATGGGTGCAGTTATTGAGCAAGTACTGCCTTCTGTCACATCCAATGTGTGTTTCATCTTCTCCTTGCTCTAATCCTTGGTGGGTGGGGAGGGGCGGGAGGGGCATGTCTTTGGCACCTCTGCTTTAGTACTTTGCCTGTTTTCTTTTGGCTGCTTTAATCCATCATCCCACACACCTTTGCACCTCTGGTTTTAGCAGCATATTGCTGGGTTATAGAGAGCTCTAGCTAGTTATCGAGAGTTCTCGTTAGTTATAGAGAGTTCCATTGTGCCTAGTCCCAAGTACTTGCACAGGGCTTCTCTTCATCCCATGGATAGACACATTGCAAAAGGCTAGGATGCTCAGATAAGGGTCTAATGGTGAGAACTGAGCCTTCTTCAACAGTCCCTCCCAGCACTCCACTTTTCCATTCCTCTGTGGATGATATCCAGTGATTTAAATGAGAAGTCATAGAGCTGTGAACTGGGACTCAAAATCAGGGGCCAACACATTGAGGATGCCATATCTGGCAAACAGCCCTTTATACAGGTGAGTGACCATCATTAAGTGCACTAATCTCCCAAAAAAAATCAAAAATAATCAACTACATTTTCCCATCCAAGTGAAACAGGTCAGACACAACTTGGAAAAGGAAGCATTTCCTTTGAATTGTTCCTTTCCAGAGGTCTGCACATCTCAAAGATATTTTTGGAAGGAACATGATTCCCAATTTCCTTGTTCTCTCCGGCTGATAGATATTGTCTCTCACTCTGAAGACAACTATTCACTCCCAGATGTGGAATGAAGGCATTTGATTACATTGTACTGTATTAGATCACCCTGAGTGCCTAGTTCACCTCTCATGCAAAAGGCTGATCAGAGAATAAATTCAACCTCACACTATTTCTCTTTTCATCCTGCTGAAATCACACATTTCAGCTGCTGCATTATCTCATCATGCTTGGCTTAACTCCTACATCAATGTCAAGAGATTGGAGTAAGTTTTCCTATGTTGATGGTCTCAACAAATGTATCCACTGCATCTCCTTTACTTCCTTAACAATTTGGCTTAAGGCCATCTTTAGCAACAAAGTGACCCATCAAAGAGACTTACTTCATTTTAAATTTCAATTTGTGGCCATTCACATTCAGTTACTTCCCCCTACACCTGTTCATCAGGGCTCCCAGCTTTTAGTTGTGGAGGAGCAGAAACAGTGAAAGCAGCAAAGAGTTTCATGCTAGAGTCTTGATCTTACTGATACCTTCAAGTCAAGCACTTTCACTTAAATTCTTTGGTGCTGTGATGATTCCAGGTGGCATTCCTCTGTTATCTACCAATTTGCTGAGTTAAAAGCCAGGTCTCCTCTTCAAACTCCATATGCTGGAACCCATTCTTTGCATAGAGCATGATTTACTCTGCTCATATATTGCAAAATACACACCTTACATCTCAGAGGGTGGCTTCTCTTCACAGCTCCATACAAGTCCCTTGAGTCTGGAAAAATTCTTAGCTTGCCACTTGATTTCACAACACTTACCCAGCTGGATATAGAGAGTGCAGCATACTTAATGGGCTATTAATCCCTGCCTTTTCATTAGATCCAAGTAAACCACGAGAGCCACTGGAACACATCTACATAGGTGTACTATCATCAGTTTCTTCTCATCGAGGACTAAATGGTATTCACCTTCTAGTTTCCCTGTGCTGTGAAAAAATCTTCACAGTCATCTGAGAGTTGAGCACCTGAAATGATTGTTTATACTGAAATAATCTTAGTTGTTGTTGTTATGGTGCATCTTTCATTTCCCATCTGTATAGTGTACTGCTTCCAAGTATAAACGTGACATCTGCCTGGTCACTATGTTGAAACCCACATCACGGCTTTCTTAACTCATTGGATTCAGCACACTCTAAGAGCATTTCCCAGCCAGTGTGTATATGGTCTACATGACTTGTTGGTTTTGACTTCACTGCCAAGATGAATTGTTTGCTTCAGAGGGATATTACGCATTGCTTGAGTCAAGCTGGAGTGACACTGGTTATCCTTGCATCAATATCTTGGCATGGATAAATCTAGTGAATATTCATTTCACAGAATTTACATTATTTGGTAAGAGGTAGATTGTGTTCAAGTGGCACTGAATCTGAACCCGTCCTTGTCCTGCATGGCTCATCTAGTCCATTCAATGTTTGCTGAAAATTATTTTTCAAATCCATATTGTGCATTTCCCCACACATGGTTATTTCTTTTTCAGTCAGTCAAGTTACTTTCCATAATTCTTGCAACCCCTAAGCAGCTCTGACAGTACTTTCCACATTCTGCTTTTTGTCTTGTACTTCAACTCCTGTACTTCCTGCAGTTGACCAACCTGTGGACAGTTCTGCGCTTTCCATGATTTTTTTTGTGTACTTTTCTAGAGTTAAGGCTGCCTCATGTGGTAGCTGCCCCACTGGTGAATGAAATAGCCATGTAGTAGCTGATTGCCCCCCTCCCCACCGCTCCCCCCAGTCAGTGAAATAGCTATTAACTGCTCACAATGTTTACTCTTTAAGGAAGAGTCAAAGGATTCTTCCTGCCATTGGGTGCTTGTAAAGAACTGGTAACAGTCAACAGGTTCATTTCTAAACAGGTTGTAATGTGCTTGGAAAACATCTAAATACATTTTCCAGAGTCTCATTTGACAGCTTGATACGATCGTTCAATTATCTCCTCTGGTAAATACTGGAGGTACAGAAACATCTTTGCTTTCATCTGATCTGGCTTATCTGCTGTAGCCAGCTCAAGATGGAATGTAAACTCTTCCCTCTTTCATCTCCATTCTTTAAACAGGTTACATGTCTGGAAATTCAGCATCTTTTAGTTGTTCCACAGTGTACCATTTTAATCAAGTTACACAGCTCATTGCATCTTGACGCACATCAATGTCTTAACTCAACTGTAAGTGACCACAGTGGGTGTTCAGTATTCTGATTCAGGCACAAGGTCCACATGTTATTGTTTCATTAACCAAAACTTCTGATATGATTATTCTGGCATTCACTCTATGGTATTGGAGGGAAGTCAGTAACTGAAACAAAGGTAGTCTATGAACAAATGAAATTATATTTTGCAAACCAACATTTCTCATAGTAACTTTCTCTAGAGATACCTTCACTATGGCAATGCACAGGGAACAATTCTTGGTGTAACATCTGTAAGATACCTTGGTATCACTATCTTTGGAATTTGCTCTGGATTCAGTATTGCAGATTGTAATGCTTAAATAATATTCAATAATTTGGAGGATTACCCAAGGCAGAAACTTCAGAAGTTCTACCTGTAAGTAATTTTGAGGTAATTAAATAAATTGAAAGGAGATTACGGTAATTTAAATTGCACATAATATTCTAGAAATTGATACTGTATGCAAAGAATTCAGAAAGATCATTGTGGCAAATTGGTTTGCTGATCTTATGGGAATGCACCACCAGACTGCAGAGGAAATCAAGCCCCATGGGCAGCATAGCACAGAGGGAATATACATTGGGCTGAGTTAAAAGCTGATGAGCAGCTTTAGCTGATCCCAGGAAATAAGAGCAATCAGGCATTCAGATTTAGAATGGAGTAGGGAGAACAGTGCTGTATCATCTTGTTCCACATTAAAAGGAAAGCAAAAAATTGAAGATTACACTTGAGTTGGCAAGTTCCAGAAGTCCTTTCAAGTCAAAATAACAGACCTTGACAAAAATGCCTTCTCAACAATGTGGTGTCTTTATTGATCTTTATGTTGTCAGATGGGTAGGGCTTGAACTGTTTAAGTTGTCACTAAAGATCAATTTTTTTTGAGAAATCGTGGTGGCAATACATTAATTTTTTTTAAAAACACAAATTTTACTTAAAAAATGCTCTTCTGTATTGATTA
>JARFYF010000074.1:27001985-27014437 GCA_030265395.1 Rhina ancylostomus | reverse complement strand
TTAGTTGCTGTTCAGCAGTAGCACCATAGAGGTCAGTCCTCTTCAGTTCTAATTTCCTTAAAACATGCTTAAAAGAAAAATATTCTTTGCTGACATCCAAACTGATGGATTTGTAACAGAAGATTCTGGATTGCTAATGAGAGGTTCCACTTCCAAGTCTTTTTGTGTAGGCGTTCTGTACTATAGTTAAAAAAATTTTCATATCCACTATCAAGGCTTATGAATGAACCTCAATCCCTTGGATGTTGTATCTGCTCCAATTTGCTCTTCCTAGAGATCTGCTTCTTAATTACACTTGTGGCTTACATTTTATTTATTTTTAGCCTTGCACAGCCAAGAGATCCAACACGTGTTTTCTATGTGGAATTTAATGCACTTGTGATTATTGCAGTACAGCCAGTATAACTTGTGTACTTGTGCTTATCACAATAGAGATTATTATTTATTCTTGTAATATTAAAGCTATTTTCTTTAAAAAGTATATTTTCTTTGAACAATTTACATGGACAATCTATTTTAAACTTATTATTGCTTATATGCTTCTTAAATATTCACGATATTGCTCAGTTGATGAGATGCTGCATCTCCATTTTGTGGACTTGGATGTAGTTATTCCTCACTGCCATGAGTTGTTGCATTGTGTTGGTGATCTGGTGGCTGTTACTTCTGTTTAGGAATTGCACTCAGTATCACTGATGTTGCTGCTGATGTTGCCATTGTTGCAGATGCAATCTGTTTTATTAGTTTTGTTGTGGGCCAGGAATGGATTCTACTCCATCTGACCTTAGCCTTGATAATGTACAATCCATGAGTATCAGCATTGTCTACATTTATTTATGTTCTAGGTTTTCATAACTGCTTCCTGTACATGCACTATGTTTCCTCTTATTGGAAGTATGTAGTGATTTAACATGGTTGTGGTGGTGGTGTACATTAGTTAGTCAATGCTTCCATTTCTTGGTCCTGTGGGTGATATGTTTATTTTGGCAAAGTTGTCTCCTTTCTGTCATCCAGCTGGTGATTTCATGGCAATACTAAGAAGTGTAGCTTGAACTGACACCAATGCACTGTTTGGGTTTATTTTGTCCTTCTGCATTTGATAAAGGTTCTGTTGATTGGTCATGTCTATCAATGAAACTGTTCTCTCAGATGATGTGGGAGTAAGATCACCTGGTAAATCCATATTCTTTGGCCTTGTAACACTGAAGTTTCTCAGGAATCCTATGTTCCAAACAGAATTTGAACTGCTGTGATAATTGTAACTCTCAAGTCTCTTATTTCTCTCGCAAATAGGAACTTGGAGTAGTAGTATACAATATTGAGACACCTCCCAAAACACCTCCCATGGTTTACCGTGGTCTAGCTGTTCTTTCAGTGTAATCATGTCCCCTTTCTGCAGGCACAGTAGTGTAGCAGTTAGCGCAACACTATTACAGCACCAGCAGGCCGAGTTCAATTCTGGCCACTGTCTGTAAGGAGTTTGTATGTTCTCACCGTGTCTGCGTGGGTTTCCTCTGGGTATTCCAGTTTCCTCCCACATTCCAAAAGGCGTGTGTGTTAGGAAGTCGTGAACATGCTATGTTGGTGCCACAAGCATGGCGACACTTGTGGGCTGCCCCCAGAACACTGTATGCAAAAGATGCATTTCACTGTGTGTTTTGATGTATATGTGACTAATGAAGATATGTTATCTATCTTACTTCTGTACTTATGAGATACATTCTCCTGGGCAGTTCCTCTGGATTGAAAATAATTTGTTTCCACTCTGTTTTGTAGTGGGACAGAGGGACCTGATGGGATGCATGCTGGGTAATTTTTGAGGTAGCTTGGTCCTGCTGTTGATGCAAGGCACCTCGGTGATTCTGATGCATGGCTCAAGTTTCTTAATAGCATTCCAAATGCTCCTGCCGCACTTTGACTGATCATGCGCTAGAGATTCCCACAAGTCAGTGGGGATGTTGCAATTTTTCAAGGAAACTTGGAACCTGTCTTTTACCTTTTCCTCTGTCTGCTTCGTCATCTCCTGCCATAACAGAACTTGGAATAGAGTGTCTATTGAGGAAGTCTGGTGTTGGAGGTGCAAACAACATCACTTGCCAGATGGAGCTCACTGAGTGTACATTGAGCCTCAGTGCTTGGAATTTTGGTCTGGGACAGGACACTGGCATTGATTTACTTATTTTTCCAGTGGATTTGGAATATTTCACAGAAATAGCACTGCTGGACACTTTCCATTACTTTGAGGTACCTGCTGTAGGTAGTCCAGGTTTGAGAAGCATATAGGAGAAGAGGGATCACTGCTGCCTGGTAAACCATGAGTAGTCTGACGTCAAATGTTCAGTCACTATTTCCCACATTTGAACAAAAGCTGTGCTGTTTATTGAAGGCCATTGTGAATTTCATCATTGATGTCTGCTTTTCCTGAGAAATAACTCCAGTGAAAGGGGAAGTGATCCATGAACATTTATTGTTAGAAGGCAATGTTCTACAGCAGGGGCAGATTGGTGAAGGTCCTGTCATAAATCTTAAACAAGTACATTGGAGAAAGGAAACAATTCTGCCAAGTACAGCCAGATATTCTCACATGCATTTAGTGACTGCAACCAAAAGCCAACTTCTCCTCTACTGCAGCTCATTTTTCTAAGCAAAGCTTCTGCATTCTTGTACAATTTTATGGACTGACATAAATCTGAGACATTTTCAGTATTCTGGAAAAAACAGGATCTTAAGATCATTATGAAAATTGAATTGTGAAGTGTTCTTTATTCAGGAAGAGTAATCCTCATTTTAAAAAATTCTGTTTAATTTGTGTGAATTATTTCAGATTGTGGATGAGAAGTAGAAACAATATAACTATTGAAAATAATAATGCTCTTCGGTAGCAGTGAAGAGCAGTATGCCATATACTTGGACCTTGTGAGTGATTGTAGTTGTGGCAACAGCTCAATTTATGCTGGACCACATATATTCAGGTGCAATATTCAGGTATGATAGTTGATTCACCACCAGTAATAATAAGTTAATAAATCCAGCATGATATTAGAATTATTTAGTCAACAAAAAAAAGTGGTCTTTGTAAGCAAGTCTGGCTCAGATGCAAGAAAATAGTGATAAAAGCAAATATATGTTTTCATTATCTTTAATTGTACACATCAATTAAGCACTTTATAAAACCAACAACTTTATTTTGGGAGGGTGAGAACAAATTATGTATACCATAGAACTAAGAAAGACCTGGTGTATAATTGCACATAAAATTGACAAGATTTCTAAAGTTCAATATGAGACAAGGGATATTGTCTCAAGTAATTGATTTGAAGTATGTTACTTGGTTTAAAGCAGCACAAACCTAAAAACTAAATGATGAATGGGGACAAACGTGTTTTCTGAAAAAAAAGCATAGCAAAAATCAAAATTGCTGAATGCTACAATTTGAGGACCATGCAGATGGAATTATGTCTTTTTAATTTTATTTGCAAGTATGATTAATCATAACATTTTTTTTAGAATATAATTTCCCAGCATCTTTACTAATATTTATGTAATGTTCCCATCAATAATATTTATTAAGTGCCATGTGAATCTTACATTGCCCAATAATTGCTGGCTATACCTGAAGAATTCTGTATTATTATAGAGAAATATTTTTTTTCCTTCTCCTATTTAGAAGGACTTTACCAAAAACAATGACAATCTTATATTACATAGAATCCCACAGAAATTAAGCTGCTAACAGGAGGAGGTGGCTGCAAGAACAATTCCAACCTCAGTTATGGCAGGGCCAACATATGAGTGCTTAAGACAAGGCTGAAGCATTCACAGTCATACGTAGCTTGAAGTGATGGATAGATGATCCATTTTGGCTTTATCCTTAGAGCCACATAGGCCCTCACAATAGTCAGTCTTCAGTCAAATTGATTAACTCCGTGTGATTTCTTGAAATGACTGAAGGCACTGGATGCAGCAAAGATAACATCCCAGCTGGAGGACTGAAGCAACCTGATGGCCTCAACATCGATTTCTCTAACTTCCGGTAACACTACCCCTTCTTTTTCTTCCCCCTGACTCCTTTATTTTCCCTTATTCCTATGGATCCCTTCCCCAGCCTTGATGACCTGCCCATCTCCTCTCCTCCGCTCCCCTATCCTTTATCCCATGGTCCACTGCTCTCTCCTACTGGATTCCCTCTTCTTCAGCCCTTTGCCTCTTCTATCTATCACCTCTCAGCTTATTACATCTTCTCCCCCTCTCCCACCCACCTACTTCCCCCTTTCACCTGGTCTCACCTATCCCTGGAACTCACCTATCCCCTGCCAGCGTGTTCCTCCTCCTCCCACCTTCTTATTCTAGCTTCTGTCTTTCTTTTGAGTCCTGATGAAGGGTATAGGCCTGAATCATTGACTGTTTATTTCCCTCCATGGATGCTGCCTGACCTGCTGAATTCCTCCAGCACTTTTTGCTCCAGATTCCAGCATCTGCAAAATGTTTGTGTTCTCCAGAACAGCTGCTTCTCTTGCCAAGCTCTTCCAGTGGAGTTGCAACGAACATCTTCTCAACAATGTGGAAGATTTCCCAGGTATGTTGTGTTCAGGAAGAGCAGGACTAAATCTATTCAAGCTGATAACTACCTAATTGGTATATTCTCATTCAGCAGCAAAGTGATAGACGGTGACACTGACAGTGCTATTAAGCAGCACTTACTCAGCAATAACCTGCTCAACAATACCCATTTTGAGTTTTGAGAGAATCACATGGCTCCAGAGCTCTTTATTGACCTGGTCCAAACTTGAGAGAAGATAAAAGTGTATGCCTTTAACATCATGGTAGCATTTGACCATGTGTCCTTCAGTACCTGGTAAAACTAAACATTGTGAGTTTGAAGGAGAAAATATTCCATGGTTAGAGTTGTATTACACACATAGTTGGTTTTGGTTGTTGGATGTCAATTTTCACAGCCCCAGTACATCACTGCAGAAGTTCCTTGGTCTGCATTCTAGGTGCAACCATCTTCAGCTGCTTCATCAATAATATTTCACTTGTAGTGGCCCATACTCATGGGTTTTGAACCGCCATCGGCGGCCGCGGACGGACGCACAAGAGCACGGGTATTTTTGTGTGCGCGCGCCTTTTGTTTCACTCAGTAAAGTGTGCTTCGATTCAGCCTCCACGTCTCTAAGTTTTCCTTTCAAAAACGCGCCAAGTTCAGCTACATTTGGTGACCCCAAAACTTCAGACGGCATCTGGGACCCGAGACATGAGTACCAGTGACTCACACAATGCAGTCTCACTCAAGCTCCCGGCTTTCTAGGCCGTTTAGCCCCATGTGTGGTTCGAGCAGGCTGAGGCCCAGTTCAGCATCAGAGAGATTACAGCCAACGCCACGTGGTACTACTGCGTGATCAGTGCACTCGACCCGGACACGGCAGGCTGGATCATTGATTTCCTGCACTGACCACCAGCAGAGGACAGGTACGCTAAAATTAAGGCATTCCTGATCTGTACCTTTGGGCTTTCCAGCCAAGAACAGGCCACGCGGCTCCTGCACATGGACGGCCTGGGTGACCGCAAGCCATCCAAGTTGATGATTGACATGCTGGCACTCATGGATGGCCATAAGTTGTGCTTTTTGTTCAAGCAGTTGTTCCTCGAGCAACTGCTGGAGGACCTTTGCCCCCTCCTTGCGGGTGAGGATTTCGGCGACCCCAGCAGACTCGCAGCTTGAGCGGACATCTTGTGGCAGTGGGGAGCGGCTTCCATCTGCCTAACTATGATCATGCAGCCCAAGGCCAAAACCCCACAACCGAAGCCACCGTGACCCACAGGGGACAAGGAGGAAGGCTCGGACCGATGGTGATTTTACCATCAGAGATGAGGGTCAAATGCATGCCGCTGCCGTCCGCCATGTCCTTACCAGGGAAACGCGACCATCTTTTCAAAAATCAATCTGGTCCGGGGGTACCATCAGATCCCTGTACACCCCAATGATGTGCCCAAGATGGCCCTCATCACCCCCTTCGGGTTGTTCGAATTCCTCAGGATGCCTTTCAGTCTCAAGAATACCACCCAGAATTTCCAGAGATTTATGGATTCAGTGGGCTGAGGCCTGGATTTTGCCTTTATATACCTGGCCGACATCCTGGTGGCTAGCCGGTCACGCCAAGAGCACATGGCACATCTGCACCAACTCTGTCAATGCCTGAGTGACCATAGATTGGCAATCAACCCGGCGAAGTGCCAGTTTGGGCTGCAGGAGATCGACTTCTTGGGCCACAGAGTAAACCAGCACGGCGCCGTCCCGCTACCGGACAAGGTCCAGGCTATCCGCCAATTCCCTAAACCCAGCACGGTCAAGGGCCTAAAAGAGTTTGTGGGGATGGTGAATTTCTACCATCAGTTCGTGCCAGCGGCGACGCGCATAGTGAGGCCCCTGTTCGGTTTGATGGCCGGGAAGGCCAAAGAGGTGGCATGGGACGCGGAGTCCATGGAGGCTTTCGAGTGGACCAAAGAGGCTTTGACGAAGGCGACCCTCCTGGTACACCCCAGAGTCGACGTGCCCATAGTGCTCATAGTCGACGCCTCTGACACGGTGGTCGGCAGTGTCCTGGAGCAGCTTGTCGAGGGCCAGTGGCGACCGCTCGCCTTTTTCAGCTGACACCTGTAACCACCAGAGGTTAAGTACAGCGCTTTCGACAGGGAGTTGCTAGCGCTCTACTTGGCAATCTGGCATTTCTGGTACTTACTCGAGGGAAGCGACTTCATCGTATATACAGATCACAAGCCCCTCACCTTCGCTTTTGCGAAATCATCGGACCCATGGTCAGCCCGGCAACAAAGGCACCTCTCTTTCATCTCAGAATTCACCACAGATGTCTGACACATCACAGGAAAGAACAACGTGGTCGCCAACATGATGTCCCGCCCCCACATCCATTCAGTGGCCACTGCGCCCCCGGGCATCGCGTACACGGCACTGGCACAGGCGCAACAGGCGGATGCCGAGATCCCGGCCTACTGCACTGCCATTTCGGGGCTCCGGTTGGAGGACGTCCCCATCAGCCCAAAGGCAGTCCGCCTCCTGTGCGACACTTCTACCAGCAGACCTCGGCCTGTGGTACCAGCAGTGTGGAGACGACAGGTGTTCGACATGCTACAAGGCCTGGCTCACCCATCCATTCAGGCATCCATCAAACTGGTAGCAGACAAATTCATCTGGCACGGCTTGCGGAAGCGGGTCAGGCACTGGGCCAGGACCTGCATACACTGCCAAACCTCCAAGGTCCAGCGGCACGTGAAGGACCCCCTCCAGCAGTTCCAGCTCACGCTCGGGAGGTTCCGGCACATCCACGTGGACATCGTCGGCCCCCTGCCGGTCTCCTGGGGCGCCAGGTATATCTTCACCATGGTAGACAGGTTCACCAGGAGGCCGAAGGCCATGCCATTGGCAGACACGCCCACCGAGTCCTGTGCCAGGATGCTCATCACGAATTGGATCGCCAGGTTTGGGCTCCTGACCGACATCACCTCTGACAGAGGGGCACAGTTTACGTTGGGTTTGTGGTCGGCGCTGGCGCAACTTTTGGGCACCCGGTTACACCACACCACCGCATACCACCCCCAGTCCAACGGCTTGGTCGAGTGGTTCCACAGGCACCTCAAATCAGCACTGGTGGCATGCCTTAGGGGACCCAACTGGATGGATGAGCTCCCCTGGGTCTTACTGGGCATCTGCACGGCCCCCAAGGAAGACCTGGGCACCTCGGAGGAGGAGTTGGTCTACGGCATTCCCCTGACGGTCCTGGGTGAGTTCATTCCAGAGACCCAAGACCCTGCCTGGACGCCAGCAGAGGTGTTGAAGAGGCTGCGGAACAAGGTAGGGGCCCTGGCACCAGTCCACACCTCCAGACATGGCGCAACACCATCCTTCATCCCCAAGGACCTCCAGGACTGTGAGTACATGTTCATTCGCAGGGGCGTGCACAAGGCACCTCTGCAGAGGCCATATGAGGGACCCTTCGGGGTGCTCCGGCACAACGGCTCCATGTGTGTCATGGAGGTGGGTGGCCGTGAGGAAACTTTCACGGTGGACCCTCCTCAAACCGGCACATGTGGACATCGAGCAGCCGGTGCAGGCACCCGCACCCCGCCGGCAGGGCAGGCCACCCAAGAAGGACGCACAGACTGGGGGCTCCCATGCCCCCAATGAATTCTTCTGGGGGGGGGGGCGGGGGAGTGGTGTAGAGACCCGTATTCATGTGTGTCAAACTGCCATCGACGGCTGCCGTGGGAAGCATGGGGGCGCGACGTGATCGGCCCGCAGGGCAGGCCTTCCAGCAGGGACCTGACGTCACGTCCGCCGAAAGGGCCCTTGGGTATTTTAGAGCATGCGCGCCTTTTGAGTAGTTCAGTAAAGTGTGCTTCGATCCAGCCTCCACGTCTCCAAGTTTTCCTTTTGGAAATGCACTGCGCACAGCTACAATTGAATGAATTTACATCCTTACAGCATGATCTTTGCCTGCTGAGTACACATATTGGATATTAGGTCAGCTGCATAGGACTCTTGTGTTCATTCGTTACACTACTGCATCTGCAAAGCTGATTTGCAGATGCACTGGTTCAGTCTCACAAGATTTAAATTTTATAAAATACGACCTTAGAAAACAAAATCCAAATTTGAATTTTCATAAGTATTTCAGAAATTGATGGTTTATTAAAAGAAAATGACAAAATGTTACTGTAAAAACAATATGGGTTCTTTCTATTTGAAAGCACTCTAAGAATTAAAGATCTCATCAACTAAATGAGAATAGACTTAAGGTAACATAAAGTGATTTAATGAAAAAGCCAGAGAACTTGCCACATATTCTTGTGAACATTCTATTGGTAGAATGTGACAATGACCCACGTTTATGAGAGTTGCAGACACACAAAATGGAGCTGATCAGTAATTGCAGACTGAAGAGCTCTGACAATAAACATGTCCATGGTCTGCTTGTTCAGCTTATATTTTACATCTGAACAATCAGTACAGTTGGTTTGACAAATCACATTCATGTCAATTTTGTTTTTCACACCCTATGTGAATTCACACATCACTATCTTTTCCCCTGAATAATGGTCAGATTAATGTACCATAGTCATACAGTTATAAACTAATGTTGACATTGTTGTGTTTGCATTTAAGTATAAATCTAGAATATCCTTGGCATTTGCAGGAGTAGGCCAAGGAAAAATATCCAAGAAGTGACATCCAGACACAGATGATTTGACAAAGCACATTTTTATCTCGTGTATAGCCAGTTTTTACAGTATCATTTAATCTTTTTTCCTTTATGCGGGTGTCTAGTGTCCTACATATGTAATGTGGAAAAACATCAGAAAAAACTGAAAAGAAAATCCCAGATTTCCTGAACCACACTGTGAGTTTGTTTTATATTGAAACTGGAGTTCATAGTGCACAAAGATATGACACTAGACCACCCAATTTGTAGTTCATAATATTGCCACAGGTCTGAATTTCAAAGATTCAAAAATTGGTATATATGTGGCACACAGCTAAGGAGAAGAACCACTAAACAATCAATCAGAATAAAATTCCCCAATCTAGATCCTCAGTTGTTATGAAAGTTCAATTGTTAAGGCAGGATTGATGGGGTGATGCAGAGATGATATTTCTCCAGGTTGGGATGTTTAGAATCAAAGGTCACAGTCTTAAAATAAGAAATTAGCCATTTAGGACTGAGATAAGAAGACATTTCTTCTGCCAAGTGGCAGCAAACTTTTGGGATACTCTGCCCAAGAGACTGGAGATTCAGTTATATGCATCTTTGAGACAGAGGTCAGAAACTCTTTTGGATATTAAGCGAACAAGTGAAAAAGAGGTTAATTCAGGAAAATGGCATTAAGATGAAAGATCAGCCATGATATTATAGTGTGGTGAAGCAGCAATGAGGGGCTGAGTGGCCTACTCCTGCTTCTATTCCTTATGTTCTTATGATCTTAAATTGACCCAAGCTGATCCTAATTTACTTTGGTCATATAATGAAAACAAAAAATGCCAGAAACACTGGAAAGGTCAGGCTGTATTGATAGAGAAAGATTTAGTTAATTTCAACACTGAAGTACATTCATCAGAAATACTGGAAGTGTACACTTCAGAGAAACATGGATTAGCTGCAGAAAAATGTAGCACTATACTCTTTAGTTGTAATGAGGTAGTGACAGAAGTTTATAAAATGATGCAGGGAACACATCATGTCCCTGCCAATCGTTTATTTCAATTGGATAGATCAAGGTGGACTGATCCAGAGTATAAATCAGGAAGTCCTTTTCCCACAACAGAATGGCACCACACAAAGTGACCATAATTCACCAGCATTTCTTTCTGGTTGGGCGAAAGATTTTCTTTTACATAAAAGGCTGTATCTAATTCAGTAAAAATAATCTGCTGGACAAAACTGAATTGCTAGATTGGTTAGAGAAAAATTGCCCAGATTTAGTTCCATAAATGGCCCTGGGATTTTATTGTTTTCACATAGCCTATATGGTTCAAGATGGGGTAATGAATAAGTTAATAAGGGCAGATCTTCCATCTAAAATCCAGCAGATCCAATTGATTAACTGAGCAGCCTTTTCATTGAAATGAACAGGAAGTGATGGCTGCTGGAAGTGGACCTCTTTATTTGTGTATGCATATGTATGCTTTAAAGTGTTTTAATATTTTTAAAGATTTTAATACTTTTTCCTTTCTTAGTATTATTAAATTTACTGTTCCTGGGGTTGGAGCCTCTTATCAAAGCCATTCTGAGGGCACAGCTAGCTACTAATACTGTAATTGGTCCTACAGCCCACTGTGTATCACTAATCAGAAGGGAGTTGGTCTCCTAGACAAAGACTGTGCCTGGGACTGTGCTTGGAGCGGAGATCATGGCACAAAGGCAGGCAACTGGCAAACTTGGGCCACTGGTCAGTCAGTGGAAGATCCAATCCAAGGTTTCAGCTGTCTGTCATTCCTCAAATGTTTGTATGTTATCGCTTGACTGAAGTAAAAATGCACCAAATCAAAGCACACTTTCATTAAACAGTAAAATATAAATCCAATTTTTAATAATAAAACATAGCACTGCTGCAGGTGAATTTAAGTTTTTCTTTACTAAATAAAGTCAACACATATCAGATTGTAGGGGTTTTTTTGCACCATTTGCTTTGATGAAAGTCTCTTTTTGGATTGCAATTTGTCACTTGCTACCATGAGAAATTCAAAATTGTTCAGGCATTTCAGGCCTGAAACTGGAGGCACAACAGGTAAAGTGACTGCCCGATTCAGTCTAACTAACTTTTGAAGCAAATTACTAAGACATAATGAAAAATGCAGAAAATAATACCATGTACCCATGTGAAAATTTTGGCATCATAAGGTGGCAAAAGCAGACAATTTCCAATTGGGCCTGTATTTCAGTGAAACTGTGCAGTTTTATAGTTTTGATTCACCCTGACACACAACTCATCCCCAGGGTCAGTTCCTGCCATTCCACTGCATGGCACTACCTTGACATGTGTGGGAGAAGATATCAATGAGGTTGTTATGAATTGTATTATGGCTGAAATATTTAGTTATTTTAACATATAGCCTAGTAAAGTTAACAAGAAATAACAGTGTGAATTCCATGCCAATCAGCATACAAGACATACAGAGGCATGAATTAATTTACATTGTCAATTACGACAACTAAGTGCTTTCAGAACAAGATTTTACATTGGAAACAGAACCGATTTAATTCTAAACTTTAATTATTTTCAACAGTTCTTTAATAAGTTATCATTACATTCTTAATTAATTTTGGCAATAGATATCCAGGTCTTTTTCATTTTGATACTTAATTTGAATGTTTGTAGTAATTTTCTTGTAAGAATGAATGAAAGTATATTAAATACAAAATATCTCAGTGTGATAAAGCCAAAAATGATCATTTTGTTAACAATATTAGCAACTATACACCAAATACCAAACAAGTACACTGATATCCGTAAACAACAATATGCATCAATATCGATATAAATCCTTTAAACCCAATTTATTTGATATTAATGCATAATTTTAATTGTATGTATAATTCAATTAAATTTTTAAAATATATAAATTGATGTATTGTAGAGTTGACAGAAATAATCTAATCATTGCATACTTTTTAGTGATGTTGTGAATTTCTATTCTGAAAGCCAAGTTTTTCTCTTAAAGCCAAATTTTGCACTGCTACATAGACTCAATTCTTAGTTTGTCAGCTGATCTCGGATAGGACATAACGTTGCCCTGTGACAATTAGGCTCTGTGCCTTTGACCAGGTAGAAGGGTTAGAAGCCAAGGTTCCTGTATCTTTTTTCTATCTGGAAACCTGCATGAGAAAAATGCTATGCATGGTCATTGTATATAGATACAACTTACACAGTTGTGGTGT
>JARFYF010000074.1:26982189-26998731 GCA_030265395.1 Rhina ancylostomus | reverse complement strand
CAGCCATTAAAATGTGCAGAAATCCCTCAATACACTTTTAAAACCCAGACTATTATGTGTTAATTTCTCCAGAGGTAGAATGAACCAATAATCTCCTGACTCAGAGGTAACAGGGCTACCTCAAAGCCATGCTTTATATTTAAAGCCTATCATTTAAAAGTAGCCAATCTGTATTAAGACATGGAATATAATTACAAGGCATTATGCTTCCATAATGGCTGACTGAATTTTACGCCATTAGCCGAGCAAAACTTTGATATATGCGCACTTTTATTTCAGCAATGCATAATTATCTAGCAATATGCTATGTATTAGGTTTTTTTGCAATAACCTCTACTTTGAAGTAACAGTAATAATTGCAATGAAGACAGGACATTTTGTTTCACTTTGGTACAAAATTACAAGCATAGCCATACTACAATAACTGTATGTGGCTTTGGACTTTTTATTGCACCTTTGTACTAAAAAGTGACAGGAGTATAATAACAGGCCTACCACAATTATAAATTATTTATGGGCCATAATAGAGTCTTCAATACTTCAAGAAGGAGATACTTGCTCTTTTTTATATATTATTTTAAATGAGTTTTCTTTATAGAAATTCACTCCCTATGTTTGAATTCTTTTCCTGAATTCCCAGATGTCATAAGAGATTTTATGAATTCTACTGCATTTCCATTTCTCTAACAATAATGCAGCCACACTTGAAATATATTTCAATTGCTCTGTTCATAACTCTCTAGCAGTTAATTCAAATTGAATAATGGTGCTAGTTTGAAAAATTACCATTCTGTTCCATCAATCTATTTGAGGACTCACGTACTAGGAAACAGTCTTGAGGAACATTTTGGAGGTTCCAAGTCACACAATTCAGATGGAGACAATGATTGGCAGAAGGAATCTATTGCTTGTCTGCGTATAAGGAATTTTAATGACAATATAGAGACAAATGTTGCATATTTTATAGATTCTAATAGCTGATAAAATCTTTAAGGTCTTTCATTTACAAGCAAAATCCTATAACCTCACAAACTATTATTACTAAAAAACAGTTTTATATAATGAGCCCTCTGAACAAATTCATATTATAAATTCATATTGTGACAGTAAAGGCATATTATCATCAAATGAAACAATTGCAATTGAATCCAATGACGCAAGACATATTTCCCTAGAAATTTAGTTTTACCTACTTTGAGTGTGCTGAAAACGTCATTGTGTTTATCACTGGTCCCCAGTCAGACCTCCTTCAAATACCTCAAAAATTTGTTACATTATGAAGTGCTGAACTCAGGACCTGTCCAGGCACTGGCAAGGCCACAATCAATCCAGTGCATCTGCCAACACTTTTTGATGCAGCAATCACAGAAGTCTTTCAGCCCACACAACCCATGGCAGCCAGAAAGTAAGAAAGCAGATTTGTGGCTGCCACTCAAATGAGAGCGGGCAAGAGGGAGAGTGCTCCATGATTTACACAAAAGGACCTAGAAATCCTTGCTCATGAAATTAATGAGGGTGGTCTCATGTGTCAGAGAAAGAGGCCACCGTCTATGAGCCATGTGCAGTTCTACAAGAGCAAAGGAATGCTACACATCAGCAGATGGCTCTCCTACATGTAGCAGAGAGATGCCATGCTTGAACAGATTGCTCTCCTTCTACAGAGACGAGAAATGGCACATGGGAATTTGACTCTTTTCTGCAGAAACAGCAGCATCTCCCAAATTCTTCCCTCCCCAACTACTCAACTCACACTCCATTTCACTGTGAGCAGAGTCCTACTCAGTTTACAGAGAACTGGCTCTGAGGAGTAATGTGAAAACAGTGCAGACTAGACAGCCAAAATTCAGAATCTATCAGCTGGCTAAGCTGTAGTTTGGAGATTCAAACAATAGCTTGATTGTTGCATATTGCCTACCCAGTCCCTTCAGCCTTATCCTGGGGTGCAGGGTCAGGATATTGATGTCCCCCCATTGCAAGGACACCAAGTCATCTGCTACCATGGCCCTTCAGCGAGCATACACACATGACAAATACTCCCAGAATTCTCCTTTAATTTCCCCGGGTAACAATGTGAAACTGCCCCCCTCTATAGCATGAACTTGTCACAGGTAAAAGGAAAAGAAATAGCCTTCCAGCAACCAGACAAGGAATACTGCAAATGTAGTACTAGGATCTTGAACACACCCACAAGATTAACAAATATGAGAAGTGTTAGGGCTGAGACATCACAGGATTTTCAATTAACATACTCTTTGGTCTTCAGCACATCAACAATTTTCATAAGCATTCCCATTTAGAGCAAAGAACATCTTTCATTCCACAGGGGTCACGTTGGTGTGGCAGCTGCTGGCATTGCTGCATACCTTGATGTGCCTCACTTGGAAATGTTGCTAATATCAATGTACTTGAGCAAAGCCTCTGTTGCTACTGGACAATAAGCAATAGACAATTGTCATGTTTTCCCCTTAAACATTGTTACCTCATTGTAACAGAGAATATGACTGATAAATAACATGACTGATGTCATGGCTACGTTGTTGTTCTGGTATTGAATGTATATCACCTCCAATGCAAAGCCCATTACTCTCTGATGGTTCATATCCCTTGCTTGTTCTGCTCTTACATCCACTTACCCTGGGCCTCCCAGAAACATGGCATTCACCACAATGAAATTGATAAGATGCATGTTGAAGGGCTGGAAATCTTTCCTGTTGATGAGAAAGGTCCAGATTATTAATGGTAGTCCTTATGGGCATGAGTGTAATCAATGGCTGCCTGTGGTTGTGAAAAGCTAGAAATGCTAGTAAATCTCAGTGTCCAAAATGCCATCTTTTGGTTACTATTCCTTTGAGGAAGTAGCACCATGTTCATATCAAGTAGATACTTTGCACAATGTTTTCCAACAATGGTTTGCAAAGAGATGTATATTTATTTCTCATTTCAATAATGAGTAAAGAAATTATCATTACTCTTGATACCAATTTTTGGCTTTTGAAAATTTAGCTCTGTTTAAATAAAATAATTTTAGTTGGTGACTCTTCTGCTTGCAAAACATTTATTTTCATAAAATGACTGCATTACTCCCTGTTCTTGACTTCATCCATTGGCTTCTTATGAGTGTCAGTCTGAGTACAATTGTAGCTCTCCCACCTTTAAATGAGAAAGTCATAGGTTCAAGGGTTGTCCAGAGATTTAAGTGTGCAGCATTTTTGAACATTTCAATGCAAAACTGAGTGTTTGCTGCATTGTGGTGTGACATTAAGCAGACAGCTTATTAGCCCTTTTGCACAGTTGCATTAGATTATAGCTCAGTTCAAAGGAATGCCATTGTTCTAATGTCTAGGCCAATATTTATCTCAAAATATCTTCAAACTTCACAGTGTGTCATTGGCTGCCAGGTGAAAGCAGCCATGTAAATCTTTCTTTCTGTTGTACTCCTTCTTCCTTTGTCAACATCAGAGCCCTGAAGATTGGTTTCATCAACTGTTACACTTCATTGCTTTTGTGATTTCAGATACAGGATTGCTGATCTAATCCAAGCCATTATCAGGTAAAGGTCTATCATACTTGACGACTTCTCTATGTAAATGAATATTTACCATCTAATTTAAGGACAATTTTCTCATTTGTACATTCATATGAGTTCCAATTTATAAGGCAATTATAATTCATACTCATAGAATTTCATATTCTTATATCAATCTGCAACTAGATCATGAACTTCTGAAATTATTATGTCTTTTTCTGTGCTATCCCAGTTTACATAGTGCTCATTAAATCAAGAATATTGAAATATTAAAAGTGTAGACAAAACTAAATATTGCTACAGCACAAGAGCACAAGGGCAAGCAATTACTCCAGCGGTCATGCAATTTCTTTAAAAAATTCCACTTGTCTCAGCTTACACATTTTATGGCAGTGAACAAATCTTCCCCTTTTAACACAAGAGAAACCGCATAGGCAGTCATCAGGCTTCAGTTCCTTACAATAAAGAATGCTTTTCTGATTATCAGATTACTGAATTGTGTGGCTTGAGCAAGAAGACACAATGTCCATGTTGTCAAGATTTTATCTCTGGGAAATTGAGGTTGTAAACCACACAAAAACTCAAGGACAATCCAATACTATTTCCAAAGCTTGCACTGATATTTTTGCAGATCAGAATATCTATCATAATGCAACTTCTTGCATATTTTTAAAATAAATTAATTTATCCAAAGTTACCAACACACTGGTATCTACTTCCAAATTGCTTGCATTGCATTTATTAAATTATTAACAGCTGATTCATTACAAAATAAGCACAATTTACACCTTTAAACTGAGTAAGCTATATGGAAATTACTTATGGAAATTACTATTGACTAGACAGATTGGAGAAGGCAGGAACACTATGCCTGCCAGGGGGAACTTGAGCAATGTCCTGCTCAATCTCAAATAACTTCTCAAATAACTTGATCTTTAATACAGTACTTCTAGATCCATTTCCCCCTCTCACTGCACATTTGCCTGTGACCCCTCTTTGCCATTCCTTCTAAACAATGGGACATCATTCCTGTGCTTTTGCATTGCGGAACTAATCACAAGGATGATAATGAATTCTCTTGTCCAACGTTCATCCCTGACTTGCTTTAGATTCCATGAGCCAAGTAATTAGCTCTGATTAGGATTACATTTAATTTTGCAAAACTGTATATGGCTCAAAGTAATTAATACAAAGGTGAACATTACATCAATCTGAGTCCAATGTTTTATAAGAGAATTTTTTTTCAATGTTTCCAGCAGTACATTTAAATTTCTTGGAATCTAGTTTGTGCTCAAGTAACTATTTGAGGTGACTCATTGTTAACATAGTAATGGCTGGGGATTTAAACAAGACTTTACACAACCGTCTCAACCATAACTTGCTGTTGTCCCAAGGAAGATCTCCTTGGGGGTGGGGGGGGGGGGTGCGTGGTAGTGCCTACATGAACTGAACAATGTGGTTGCAGTTGCTTTTAGAATCAGAATCCATATTCGGAGAACAAATAAGAAAATAAGTTCAGTCATGTAGAAGGTTCAAGATTTGATTTCCAAAACTTGAACAAGATTTCTCAAACATGGAGCTAAAAACTAGAAACCCTCTCTTTCACTGTGGGTTTCTTCATTGTGCTCTCTATTGACGTACTGCAAGTTCTGACCACTGCTGGCAGCTAGCACAGTAAGTGTAATCTCCGAAGCCAGCTCTTAAAGAGACATACCACAATGCAAGCAACAGACTGCCAGCTGCAGAGCAGTTTGCCTCCAACTGAATGGATGCAGTAAGAATGCAGGATGGAAGAGGTGGTGGTTGGAGAGTTCTCTTGGAGGTCTGAAAGTCCTGGTCAGGTTGCCAGAGAACAGTGTCCAAAAATTGCATGGTTTCTGTGCAAGGGGGCATCAGAGACCCTTGGGGCCTACATCAGAGCACCCCAGGCAGGAGTTTGCAAGGGAGGTTTCTGCAAGAACAAGAGTGCAGTCTGTGAATGCTTTCACTTTGGATAAATCTGAAGGCAAGTTCCCTGTGTCTCCTCTTCCTGCTCCTGTGGACTGAAGGAAAAGTACACGAGGTCTTCCCCATGAAATTTGAGTGACCTTTCCAGTGCAGCAGTGATCAGCAAACTGTGAGATATAGCAGAGATCTGCAGCAACCACCAGTAAACCAAGAATCTGAGAGCAATCATGACCTTAACCTTTATGGGCAAGAAAACTAGACACACATGTGAGGTTATATTTGTGGTCACGGGGGTTCAAAATGAGGATAAAGATTTTGGCTCTGAAGCACAGCTTCAAGTGAAAACGTATTAGTAAAATGTTTGTTCTAGGAATGAATAAGGACTGTTGCCCTGACTTGTTGAGCAATTTGATACACATTTCTGGGTTGCTCTTATTTATCATACTTGTTAGGATGGAAGTTTCGTCTGCAGACAAATTTTATATTGTCTGAAATTTTATGTTAATTTCATGGGGGTGGGGTTTCAAGTGTGTAGTAAGTTTGAAGAAATTTCTAGTTTATGATTTCACATTTATATCCCTGCAAATCAAATATCTTAATAACATTGCAGATACTTTGCATCTGCAATACTAAACAACATATCCTTCCAGACACTTTGAATAATGCCAAAGATACAATGCTAATAATTTGATCCTCCCATAGGCTTCAGTGAATGAGTCAAAGAAGGCTAAGAGTTCAGCTTGTAAACACGCACAAATGCAAGTATTATCTGTATCCTGCAGTTCAACTGTTGTGGTGGGATTGACCTTGGTTCTGGTGTGTATTTGCTATAGATTGAATAGTTTTCTATTAATTCTGAAGATTAGCTCTGCTCCCATGGGAAGTTTGTTCGATGTAAGGTGTAACATTTCAAAGAGAAGGATTGAAAAAATTGTCAGGGTAATGATGCAGCCTTGTTTGAAGCTGGTTTTCCTGAGATTGCCTCTTTGTCAAAGACCATTTGGCTTGGATCATGGCTTTCATGCTATCATGAGGAAAATGTCAGATAGAGATGAATTTCTATGGGCCCTGAATATGAGGAGAGTGCTTTACACTCCTCCTGGGTGATAGAGTGAAAGGCTTCAGTGAAGTTGAAACAAAAGTTATGTATAGTACTTGGTATAGAAACCAACCACACTACATCAGGATCATGTATACTGTAGTTCTAGATAGCTGGAAATCACACTGCAATTTGAGGAGCAGCACTTCAGCTACAGGTGGTTGAGGAGGACCCTGGCTTTGACTTCCATTGTGGCAGGCAGCAGGGAGACCTGTCAGTCAGATTGATCTCCTTTCTTGAAAATGGTCATAATTATAGCACTTCTGAGGTCTAAAGCTATGACCTCCTTTTCACACATGTGAACAAGGAGATTGTGAATTCATCGCTGACTCATTCACCAAAGCATACAAAAGGCTGAACCATACTCCCAATAGCTAAAAGACAAAGTTCCTCTACCAAACTGCCCCTGTTTTGCCATATTGCTCTCTGATATTGAAGGTCGAGGGTGAGACCTTGGAAACGTGGATCACTTCCCACAGTGCAGCCAAGGTAGACATTGATGATGAAATTCACTACTGCCTTGAAGGTAGCAACACAACCTTTGATTGATTGAAAGAAAAGGATGTTTGACAATCAAGACCTCAAACCTGGCATAAAACCCATGGATTATCAGGCAGCAATGATTGCTGTTCTTTTATATATTTCTGAGATTTGGGCTGCCTATCACAGGCAAGGCAATGGAAAAGTACTATCAACGATGCATCCATAAGATCCTCCGAATCCACTGCAGAGACAAGTGAACCAGCATTTGCACCCTCCATTAGGCCAATATTCCAGCACTGAAGCCTCAGTCAGCCAAACTGGATAGCCCAAATCATTTACATGACTGAGACTGACACTAGAGTTCCTAAAGAGATACTCTATTCTGAACTCAGTCATGGGAAGATGTTACCCTATCGATAGAGGAAAGGATACACTCAAAATCTCCTTGAAAAAACTGCAGTATTCCCACTGACTCTTGGGAACCTCTGGGCCATGACCGCTTAAAGTGGAAAAGCAGCATTCAGGATGGTATTAAGAGCTTGGAGTCCAGGCATAAGGAGCATACAGAAGCCCTGTGTAAATGGCCAAAGGAGTGAACTCCCTCACAAACTACCCACCTGCCCACCCTTAAAGCCACTTCCTACCCCCAGGTAGGAGTTCCCGCATTGGCTTCATCAGAATCCACAGAAGTGTGGCTGAAGCAAGTCATCCTTAATCCTGAGGGAATGCCTGAAAAGAGTAATGTAATAATCTAATAAAGATGCAGTACTCTCAACTTGTCATGCAGCTCACCTGTCTAAGAAATGTAAGCAGGTGTAGGCCATTCAGCTTCTGCTCTGCCATTCAGTGATTATCACTGATCTTTTCACTTTCCTGCAGTAACCTTGATTCCTTTAATATCTAAAAATCATAGTGATTTTATGGGTAACTCTCGCTTACTGACAAATTCATACAGTAATTTCACACAATTAGAAAGCAAAGCCTGCAGATGATGGAAATCTGAAATAAATCTGTCCACCGATCGAAGAGATCCAAGGCCAAAGCACTTTCATGATTATCAGCGTATCCTGCATGACAACATTTATTATCCAGGAGGCCATCTTACCTGATTTTTAAAAAGCATCAGTGGGAATGCTGCGCTTTTTCAAGGAGATTTTAACAGCTTTGCTGCAAAGTGCATTACATTGCAAAGCAGAAAGGATTTCTCATTCCAGGAGCTGAAAAGGTTGAAAAGAATGTCGAGGGAAATGCTCTCCAGCCACAGCAGGGAAAGGGAGGAGGTAGAACAAGAGATCCATCAGCATGTAGCCAGAGAAGGTACCACAGAGCTTATTAGTCACTGTTCTCAATCAAATGTACAGAAGAAAAACTATGCCTCACATCTGGAGCAAAAATAGAAAGCTGGAAGAACTTAGCAGGTTAAGCAGCATCTGCGGAGGATAAAGGTGTAAGTTGGCGTTTTGGGTCTAGAAATTGCACCAGGACTGAGAGGAAGCAGGAAAGATAGTCAGTATAAAGCAGTACATAGGGGGTTGGGATAGAGGCTGATAGGTGATAGATGGAGGGGATGATGGGCAGATGGAACCAAGTAGGAGAGAAGAGGGTGGGAGGGATAAACAAAGGGAGAAGAAAACTAGGTGAATAGGTGTGTGAGAGGAGAGCACCAGGGAAAATTCAGTTTTCATACCTCTGGGTTGTAAATTACCCGGATGGTATTTTTGTTCCAGATCTGCAGTCTTTTTTGTCTTCATGTCTCACAGCTGGTCACCCAACCACCTCATTCAGAACTGCATTCCCTCTACCTTGCCTCAGTAATATGTAATTCAATTATCACATTTCATCTACTGAGTCTGCTAGTTTTAGATATTTCAGAAAAAATGAATATGTGGTCCAAGAATTTTTACCCTTCAATACAAGTTATAGCAATGACCCTGAATTTACTGTCTCACACAGCACTGCTTATACACAAGAGGATTTCTAGCCCAAATTTCTGATAGGATGCAGTTGTAAGGGAAATAGGAATGGAAACTGTGGAGGAACTGGGCATGATCTTTAAACCCTCATTAGATAAGTACAACAACCCCAGTGGACAAAAACCAATATAACTAAAAATCAGTGACAAATTATCTTTCTCTTAGGATAATAAAGGAAAGTTCACAAGGGATTGTTAAAGGTGCTTAAGCGACTTGACTAAGTTTTTTGTTGAGACAAAAATCTGCTGTCATGCAGATGAACGATCAAAAACGACTTCAAAACTGTAGTTCCAAGCAAACTCATCTCAAAACTCCAAGACCTGGACTCAACATCTCCTTTTGCAACTGGATCCTTGATTCCCTGACCAACAGACTGCAATCAGTAAGGATAGGCAGCAACACCTCCGCCACGATTATTCTCAGCACTGATGCCCCACAAGGCTGCATCCTCAACCTCCTACTCTACTCCCTATACACCCATGACTTCATGGGCAGATTCTGCTCTAACTTCATCTACAAGTTTTCAGATGTCATCACTGTAGTGGGCTGAATCTCAAATAATGATGAGTCGGAGTACAGGAAGGAGATAGAGAGCCAAATGACACGGTGTCATGACAACAACCTTTCTTTCAATGTCAGCAGAACAAAAGAACTGGTCATTGACTTCAGGAAGGGGGGGCGGTGCACATGCCCCTGTCTACATCAATAGTTCTGAGGTCAAGAGGGTTGAGAGATTCAAGTTCCTAGAAGTGAACATCACCAATAGCCTGTCCTGGTCCAACCAAGTAGATGCCATGGCCAAGAACATTCACTAGTACCTCTACTTCCTCTGGAGGCTAAAGAAATTTGGCATGTCCCCTTTTACCCTCACCAAATTTTATCAATGCATCATAGAATGCATCCTATCTGGATGCACCATGGCTTGGTATGGCAACTGCTCTTTCTGTGACCACAAGAAACTGTCAAAAGTTGTGGATGCAGGTCAGCACATCAAGGAAACCAGCCTCCCCTCCATGTGCTCTGTCTATACTTCTCACTGCCTTGGTAACGCAGCCAGCATACAGTTCCCTAGTATGATAAAATGAGCTCTTTTCATAACAATAAACCCATTGATCAATAAACCAATTTACCAATTTGATAAAGGACTACATGATAGGCTTAATTGCAAAGCTGAAGCTCATGGAATAAAAAGGGCCATGATTAAGAAATAAAGTCTGGAACAGGAAACAGACTGAGAAATCCTATTGCCAAGAATTATGTTTATGTACTTCATACAATAGTATATCTTTGAAAAACATATTTGGAAAAAGAAACTGGAGCACACACTTTGCAAAGTCCATGATTTTCCTTGTGGCTGTCTCCATCCATCTTACTTGGCAACATTCAGACACATGCAATGGTGCTCAAAACATGTTGATGAACATGACCACATGTGTGGTCTGTGAATAACACTAGCCATCTACCTGAGACATGCTATTGGAGCATGTGTTGCCTACCTGAGTGAAAATTAATTGATTACTTTTTGGTTCTTGCCCCTGGAATTTATCACTGGGAACCCCCTTCAGCTGTTAAGTTAAATATTTACTCCTTGTTGCAGTTCTCCCTCATAACCCCCCAACCCCACCCAAATTATAAACCCTCCTATCTCAAGCCCTGCAATTTGCACACCACATCATCCTAGCTGACCACCATACAGATGCCTGGGCCTCATGCCCCGCAGAATTTTGTTGAGATGTGTCCTCAAAAGAAACAATGTTGGTCTATCCACTTAACACACCTTTCCAGGTTCCAGAGAACTTCTAGGCCAGAACGTGAGGGTGAATGGTTGTTTCTCAAACTGGAGAAAGATAAGCTGCGGTATTCATGGGGTGGGGGGGACAGAACAGGGAGCACTGCTTCTCCTGATGTACATTAATGAATTAGACTTGGTTGTATGGAGCACCATTACAAAATGTGGCTGGAAATATTCTAGTTAGATTGATTGCATAGTGCTAGATTTAAAAGGGACATGAAGAGGTCGGTAGAAGGAGTGGATACAGGCACATGAAATTTAACATTGAGAAGTGAAATATTTTGGAAGAATGAACAAGCAGAAGCAAAACAGTAACTTCAACAAAAAAGCTGGAGGAACTCAATGGGTCAGGCAGCACCTGTGGAGGGAAATGGACAGTCAACGTTTTGGTTCAAGGCCTTCATTTGGACCTACCTCCACAGATACTGCCTGACTCGCTATGTCGCTCCAGCCTCTTGTTTGTTGCTCCAGATTTCAGCAGCTGCAGTCTCCTGTGATTCCAAAGGCAATGTAGTACATAGGATCCAATTCTAAAGAAACAAAGAGGACTGGCAGTATATGTGCATTGATTTCTGGAGGTTGCAAGGCAGGTCAAGAACAGATGTTGTTTTTTAAAAAGAGGCATGGAGTAGAAAGTTATATCGATATCTTTAAAAGGCTGTTTAGTCACAACAGCTGAACTGCAGTAAATTTTGGCAGTGCACTTTAGGAAGGGTGTGAAAGCCTAAGATAGGGTGTAGTGAAGATTGTGGAACCAGTGAGCATGATTCCAATTGTGGCTTTTAAAAGGCTCCTTCCGTGGATACAGGAAAATGTCAAGGAATGAGACTAACCAGATCATTCTTACAAAAGGCATGCATGAGCTAGATGGACCAAGTGGCTATGAAATCCTGTGGTAATAACTCTATCATGATATGATCCAATGGCTCCCACTTAGTTTGCTGAAGTCACAGTCAACATTGAAAGACCCCATGGAAATTCCAACAATACTAGCTTAAGTAGACATTTACCAAGTGATGAGTTTTTCAAGGTTAAATGGCCTCCTTCATTTTTATTGTGATTTTCCTGTCAAGTGGGTCAACAATGTCCATGGAGACAATTGAAATGACTTATACTGAGAAAGATTCTGTCGTTCATTGGTAAATCCTGCTTAGCTTCCAGTTTTACTTCCAAGATTAACCAGTTGTTTGACACAGCTTAATTTATATACTAAGATAATATTTGATTCTGAAAGGTCAATGTTCCTGGCATCTCAATCATCAAATGTTCCTTGTGGATGAAGAACTCTAGGCAAGCATAATATCTGACCTAAGTCCATATGTTCCATGTATTTCAATGTCTTTTTTATCAAAGATAGTTATTTAAACATTAATCTAAGCATGGTACAATCTGCAAAATCTTTTAATTGAATTAATTGTGAAATATAGCATTTACAAATGAATTACAAATAGCAATGCTGAAAAGGATTACCCAGAGTAAAAATAATTTTTTGGCATCAGAAATTCATACTGAAATGCTAATGTTTGTTAGTTTTAGGAAGACATCTTCACAATCAGTATTAACTGGACTTGTAAATGTATCAATAGCAAAATACCTGCCAGGTTCAATATTTTTGAGTGCCTTGATAATATGGTTGAATGCACAGCGAAGTATTAAAAAGCTTGTCACTCTTATTTTCTCAGCAAGACTGTTTAAGCCAGAAAATGTACTGTGAAAAATGGAAATCTGAAACAAGACAGTGGAAACTGCTGGACTCAGTAGCTTAGGCAGTAACTGTGAAAAAGCAGGTCAGTCAAGATTTCTGTCCATAAAACACCAGGAGCTATTGCATATGAATAGCATTTAAAAGGAAAAGGAGGAAAAAAGACAAGATTAACATATAGAAAAAGAATTTAAATTATTTGGAAGTAGTTGGGCATAGAAGTTAAATAGGTGTGATATTAGCAGGGGACAAAAGGAATTGTAATGAGAGGAATCAAGGACACAAGGACATAAGAGGCACAGAGGGTGAATGAATAGCATTAGCAGGTGACAATGTTCAGAATGCAGTTTGGAATTGTGAAGATTATTGAATATTTTTTGAGGTGAATGAGAAATTACAGAATATCCAGACTCCCTATTTAGGTAACCTTCCGGCCAGACATGTCTGAAACACCACTCTTTTCACAGATCACTGATTTCCAGTGTTTGAAAAGCAAAAAAAATCATAGAAGAAAAAAATCTGACATGAAAATAGAGAATGCTGGAAATACTCCGCAGATCAGGCAGCTTCAATGGAGAGAAAATCAGATTTAACTTTTCTTTTGGTAGGTCATCTACCTGATACTTTAATTCTGTTTCTTCCTTCATAGATGCTTCCTGACCCACTGAGTATTGACAGCACTCTCTGTTGTCCTGGATTTCCCACTCCATTCTTCTGAGAGCGAACCCCCTGGCATTATGTACTCTCTTGTCTTGTGAAGAGAGTGAGAGCAACTGGTGAAAACATAAACGGAGATGTGTACAGCTTCGACATACAGAGCAAATGCTGAGAGACAGAGGAGAAGCAACAGGTGGCGAAATAAAATTAAAGGTGCTCCATGAAGTGAGGAAGGAGACCTGGGAGGAGCTGCTGGCTCCAGAATATGAGGCATTTTACTGTGATGTGAGGAGAGTAGAAGAGAGAAGAGGAACGTCTGACTGCATTTCAAATTCAGAAGGGATGTTATGTGGGCCTTTAGTGGTTGCACATTGAACAGCATACTCAAAGGGAAGGAAATGTTTAAAGTAGGGAAGGAGTAGTGGAATGATGACAAGTGGTTTTGCGAGCCGAGGTGTTGCACTCACTCTTGTCAGTAAATCTCTTTATATACTATTAAGTTCATGTTAAAAAGTTGGTTTCTGACACTCACTTTCTCTAGTACCTCTGCCCAGGCCTTCTCCACAATGGAAAATAGTGATTCCTTCATTTCCCTCACTTCTTCCTCCACCAGCAACTATCTAAAAATGTTTGAATGGCCTTTATCCCAATAATCCTTCTTGCCTTGTTCTAACACTTAAATCAAGCAGCAGGAAATGCAGTCTAACTTTAAGATTTCCCAATTTAATTCCCACTTTAAATAGTTCTCAGGCAGCCAGCCTGAAATTATGCTGAGAAAATGGGCAGGCTGCCTGTTTCCTGAAACACTCGTGTGGGCAGCCTGTCAATCATATTAAAATGAAGCCCTGGCATTTGCTGCAGTTGGAATCTAAACACTTCACAGCAAGTCATATCACACATTCAGCCCGAGGCAAGCACCACCACAGATCCATGTATTTCAATGCATTTAGCATGAAAGGTTTTGATAGAATAAACAAGGATAAACTATTTCCAATGGCAGAAAGCTTGACAGATTTAAAGTAAGTAGCAAAGAAACAGAGGTGGCATAAAAGAAAAAAAATATGCAGTAGGTTCGTATGATCTGTAACACACAGCCTTAATAGGTGGTGGAAACATTCAATAATATTTAAGACCGAATTGAAGAAATACTTGTTGATAAAATTGCAGAGATTTTAGGGAAGTGGGACGAACAAAAATCCCAGAAGACACAGACCTCCTTCTGTGCTGTTTCATTGTCTGAACATCTTACATAACCTACAAATGCACAATCTCGGCAGGAAGACTTCCCTGTTAGGAGCATGTATTCAGAAAACATCGACAAGCATTCCTCCCCCTCCATCCCTCATTCCCCCAACACCTTTCCAGCCCTCATCATCTAATAATTTCATGGACAGAAATCAGAGATCGTGCCTGGAATTTTTAAATGTCTGCAATCAGCAGGCATAGCCCTACCACGAACAGATACTGCGTATACTCTAAAAAAGGCAGGACCAAGGTTCAGAAGGCATATTGGAAAGTTTAACAAAGTTGAATATTGATTGCTTAAATAACCTTAAATTAAATTGATCAAGGGAATCCTAAATTTTTCAAACCCCATCCTTGAGGTTATTCCTTCAGCATCAGCAATTAATTCTTTTTTATTTAAAACTGTGTTGAACTTTATTTCCTGCAACATCGTGTTAGAATATTATGCCATTGAGCTATTTCATGGTCTGTTCATATAATTGCCCTTAACAGGAAATTCAAACGGTGAAACAAATCTTTGTGCAAAACAATGCAACAAGGAAAGGGTAGAAATAAAGACTTAGTTCTAATGGAATCTAAATGGCTAAATCATTTTCCCTGTCTTCACACATATTAAAATGTTATCAGCTGGGGATTGTGATATTTGTATATTGGTGCGAGCCATTGTATGCAATTGTAACCTTGGTGTTGGTCAGGTTAATATTAACTTAAGAAATTGTGTCACATGCTTAACTTAGTTATTGAATGTTCAGGGCTTCATTTCAGTTTGGTGAGTTGACTACCGCAATAAAGACATGTTCCTTTTATGCTGCATGTCCAAATGTGGTTTTATTATATACTACAGATTATTACAAAAGAACCCAAAACACTATAGGGGTGAGTAATTTTGAAACTCATCATGCACTTTATGTCAGATACTTTTATTGAAACTGTCCATGAACATGAAGATATTGCAAATCTGTGTCATGAATTGATTAATAGCTTATAACCTATGAACAATAACCTATCATAAAAAGCAATGCTGTCTATGTACCACAATGGCAAATCCAAAATATCATCCACCAGATTAGATATATAGTGAAGGATTTCTTTCTCTTCAACATACTACTATAACTCTTAATCAGGTGCATTGATAGAATGCCATAGATACTTCTCCTGTCTTAATCATCATCAGTGCCTACTTGACTCAATTGATTGAGTCTCAGATAACAATAGATTCAAGCAGGACTCTATATGATTTGGATGGAATGCTGAATTTTTGGAGGTACTTCCGAATGGAAGTACTTCCAAGTGGAAGTACCTCCAAAAAGTTGACTACCACAATAAAGGCATGTTCCTTTTATGCTGCATGTCCAAATCTGGTTTTATTATATCCTACAGTATGTTCCAACAAGAAACCAAAGCTGAAGCCCAGGCACTGTTGAAAGATGAAAATTGTGCATATCTCTCTCAATGTGCTAATATACAAGTTCCCAGAAATATCTCTGAACTTTCTGTTACAACCAAGCCCAAAATGAATAGTTTATTAAAATGATGTCTTCTGGTTTGTTTTAGAAAAAATGAAATTCAATTGTTAGCTCATGTGATTTTGCATTATAAGATCACACAACAATCAAGCAATATTAACCTGATTAAACTGGTTAAATACAGCTTAGCAAGTAATGAAGACAACAATTTACAATAAGGCTAATAGCCACATCAGATGTGAACTGCATTTGTAATGTTAGCAGAGTTTTCTAGAAAACCAGTGGCAAGTTAATGGCACACTCAACATAATTACCACGTAAAAAAGCCAGTAATATGTGTAAGGAAGAGATATGGTTGCAACATTTCAAAATTAAATTATGCAATTTTGTTGTTCCTAGAATGCCAGCATTTAGTCCACCTTCATAATTTCTTTTGAGAAGGTGGTGCTAGTGTGGTCCTTTTCTAAAGATACTTCAAAAATACTTATGGGTGTGGAGTCTGAGATCTCAGCTCAGCAACAATGTAGGAATGACAAAATGTTCCCATATCAGAATCTTGTGTCACTTGGAGGAGAAGCTATGAGTGGTACTGTCTGCATGCACCTACTGCCCTTGTCTTTCTTTGTGGTTTGAAGGTGTGAATAAGAAGTCT
>JARFYF010000074.1:26941430-26951496 GCA_030265395.1 Rhina ancylostomus | reverse complement strand
TGTGTGAAGGTCCAGAGGAACAGAATTCATCTCCTTCTTGACAAGGGCATGTGGATCCTTGAAGACTGGACTTTCCATTGGTACAGGATGCATTTAGCTGCATGGGCTTCACACTGAGGGTGTCACATTTAAATTTTGGTATGGTCTGCAATTGCAAAGATGTCACTCTGTGAAGCTGCAGTTCATAAGCAACCACACCTTGGAGTTATGATGGCCACCTGGGTAGCAGTCAAAACACTTATTTTGTGAGGGCCTGCTGCCTTCCATCTTCAAGCCATTGTGCTACAGGTAATCACTTGGAACCAATGAAAATCCCTGCATCAAGAGGCATGCTGATATTTGCAACATCAATAGAGCATTGGCATTTTACTCCCCAATTAACAGAGTCTCAAAAGCTTTAATAAAGTTGAGAGGGTCCATATGCAATGACTCCCGCAAAACATAAAGCACTTGTTTGTGGATTCCTGCACTATTATAATGAAGCCCAATGTAAGCTTGAAGAACAGCCCATACAGCCTCTGCACTCAATACTGAATTCTTCAGCTTCAGGTAAATTTTCCTTCTCTGTTTATACTAAAACTGGCCAACTATACTGTATTATATTATATACTTGCATTATATTGGCTAGGTTTGCTCTCCCGGCTATCACAAACTGACCTGCTAGGCCAGTCCTACAGCTCTGCGTTTTGTAGATTTTACATTCCTTTCTTTGTGTTCACTCTCTCTCACTGCCCTTATTTCATAGCTTTTACTTTCTTTTCTCTGTTTTTTCTCCCTCTGACTGTTCCAATTTGCCTATCATCAAGATTACTTCATCAATATCTTATTCCCCATGGCAACCCTAGACTTATCTGATCATCCCCACTAACTACACCCCACCCCCGCCTCCAGCAATTTAAACTTACTTTTCTTTTTTTCCCCAGTTCTGACAAAGGATCTTTGATTTGAAATATTAACTGTGTTCTCTTTTCACAGAGGCTGTCTGTCCTGCTAAATGTTTCCAGCAAATTTCTGTTTTTATGACAAAGACACCATTTGTTATGATGAACCCCTGCTCCAAACATTTTGTCATGGGGACTCCTTTGGAGCTAGCCATCCTGACTCTTTCTTTGCTGATCACACCTTGCCAGCATCCATTCCCACCCACCATGGTGTTGTAGGAGGACTGGTTCATCAGTCTTTGAGATGCAAACCAGGGTTCTTTCAAGATCAGAGTAGAGTTCATCTGTTGCCTCATCTGAAGCTTTCAGCATTGGAGCGTATACACTGATGACCACAGTGTGTTGGTTCCCTGTTAGACCTGACTGCCGGATTAACTGATGAGATGCCTTCATGACTGCTCTTTTGGTGCTGACCATCACTGTCTATCCATATGGGAGTTCTTAGTTCTCTGTCAGGTGTTGGTTGTTGTATTATGAGAATTAAGAGATGCATGTTCACAACATTTGCTGCTTGTAACCAAAACCAATTGTGCAATGGGGAGGAATTGGAATGAACACCAATCTCAACAATCCAACAGTTCCAACAACACTCAAGAAAATTTACACCCTCCGGTGCAAAACAATTTGCTTCCTAGCACTCCATCCACCACCTTAAACATACATTCCCTCCACAACTGGAGCACAGTAGCTGCAGAGGGTACTATCTACAAAATACACTGAAGTTATTCACCTCGGCTATCCTACGGTATCTCCCAATCCCACAGTTTCTACCATCAGGTCAGGGACAGCAGATTCATGGAAACAACACCACCTGCAGGTTATCCTCCAAGTTACATATTATCCTAACTTTGTCACCGAGTCTAATTCCTGGAGCCCTCCGTCCAACAACGTGGTGCACCTTTATCAGAAAGGTTGCATCAGTTCAAAAAGACAACTCACCAGTACCTTCTCAAGGATAATTAACCATGGGCAATAAATGCTGGTCTAGGCTGTGATACATATATCCCAAAAAGTGAATAAGTAAAACAAAATAGTACAAGTGAAGATTTTAAGATGTATTACTCGTCTAAAGTCATTGAATTTTCTCCTGAATTTCATTCAAGTTCTTTGGCTTCAATTATTGTTTCCTTCCACTACTGAGTTAGCATTTGCCTGGAGACATTCTTGCTCCCATTGGAGGTGGAATAACTCTTTCCTCTTGGTCTTACAAGATGTCCTGTGGCTGTATCTCAAAATCTGCCCAGGCTCACCCATGGTTTCCAGCACACTGAGAGAAGCTAACAGCATCAAATCCAAATGAAAAGCATTTCCCTTGTCACAGATGTACGCTGAGAATAATCAGCATTGATTAACTTAAACTGGTGTTGTCCACTCTATAAATTGGGTCCATCATGATGTGCTACAAAAGTTGATATTGGCATGTTGTTGAAATGAACAAACTTTCAGATACTTTTTAACTCTCCCACAGAATATGGGCACAATTGGCAAGGGCTGCATTTAATGTCCATCCCTATTTGTCCTTGGGAAGGTAGTGTTGAGCTCCCCTTTTGATCATAAGAGCTTTGTGGTAAAGTACTCTTGCTGTACAATGAGGATTTGGATGAGAAGACCAAATGTAATATACACAGGTTGGCTACTGATAGCTGACTGGGTTGTAATGAGGAATTAGAAAAATTGAAATTAAAAGTTCTTAAAAGATACTTATTAGTGACCATGAACCTCTAAAATATTAATTAAGGCCCACAATGTGACATAGTATGTAGAACCTCACCATGATTTCTAATACACAGTTTTGTGAGGAGGGATAACTTCTGACTTGGTGGACTTGAAATCAGCTCAAGATAACAAGAAAACGCAAATACACTGTTATTTGACTTGAAATTCCTTCTCTTTTTATGATTTTGGGTGAACTGAAATCTAGAAGAAACTCTAGGTCAGAATTTCTGAGTCACTGATCCAAAGATTTGAGTCCAAGTCCCACCATAGTCATTGAGAAACTTAAATTCAATAATTAATTAAATCTGAAATTGGGGAGCTATAAGCTGCTTTTATTAATGGTAACTATGAAACCATTATCTTTCAAGACTTATATGTCCCACCAGTGTAGTTGACCCCTAATTGCCTCCTCAGTTAATGGGTAATATTGGATGGACAGTAAGTGCTGTCACTGCCAATGATTTCCACATCCCTTGGATGAATAAATGAAAATAACAAAAGTACTCTTGGGTTCTTCTCGAATCTTATAAATGTTCTAAACCACTGTAATTCTCCTGTCATTTTCAATCTTTACTTGGAATTTCATGGCACGAGGTTTCACTTTATTTTTACACATAAAATGCATGTTTAAAGATTTTTTTAATGTTCAGCATTTAAAATGTGGGAAAGTATGTGAAATGAGACACAGTTTTAGGAATTCACCATGTGTTGGTGAGGAAGAATTTGCAGTCAACTGACTGGAATTGATATATCTGCATCTTGTGGCTCATTGGGTTGGTTTTTATTCTCATTCCTGCTTCCTGAAAGGCAAGATGTGTGTAGCAAAAGCTTACCTTAGGCTTTGCCATCTGTCAAAACTGTCATGATTTTGAAACCATCTGAAATTTTTGGTATTTCAGAAGCATTTAAAAACCATTAAAAATAATCAAACAATTTTTAAATGTTAATTATTAAATATTTAAATAAATCCTTAAAACTTAAATGGATTTTAAATAATTAAAAACTTCAAAGCAGACATAATTAATTAGCATTGTAAAATAACCTTTCTCACTGTTGTTCATCTTAATTTAGACCTAGCGTCGGGTCAATGCGCAGACTCTCCAATGTATATGGAACTTCAGCAGATTCATCTGTCCCATTGAACTTTATGTAAGGTCTAACATCAGAAGCACAGCCTGGAAACTTCTGGCAAAGCCTGGACAGTAGGTTCAGGACATCTACATTCACACAGGAATCCTGCACTTGCTGTTTGGAGACAAGGAAGGTATTTAGATATAACCAAGCCGGTCAATCTGCAAGACCATTCTCAAAAACATCTGGGGAAGACCCAAAATTGTTCCCAGTCTGTGACAATGCCACACTCGAGGAATTATACCTTTCACCCAATATCACAGGTTGCTCCATAATAACCTCTGGAACATCCTGTCCCACTGGCAGGACAGGGTCATCAGAACTCATGGCATAGTGAAGGGAGTGGCCCTAGGAATGCTCACCTTTGATTGCTGTCCCCAGTATAGGACATAGAACAGTGCCACACAGAACAGGCCCTTCGGCCCACAGTGTTGTGCCGACATAGCTATTCCCTCCTACCTACAGGATGCCCATATCCCTCTATTTTCCCCTCATTCATGTGCCTTTCAGAATGATGGATGTTAAATAAATCCCAGCCTATGGTGCCTTCATGTAACTGTTTGAAACAGCTGAATTTCAGGACATTTCAAAATGTGCAAATTGTTTATGAATGGCTTGTAAATATTTGTCTTTGAACTTATCAACACTTTCATTCATCTTTTTATGGAATGTTGTATACTAATTGATCAGAAGAGCAGAATGCTGAAAATCAATTATAATTGTTTAATTTAATCAGTTTGAGTGCAATTAGTGCATTGCACTTACTTGAGTAATATGAGATAAATGACTGCAATTGCATGCTCCATTGTGCCAAAAAAAAAGAGGATCTCTGACCTGGCACAAAACTCCTGGTATACCAAGCACAAGCGAACCCAGCCCTCCAATATGTTTCTAAGACCTGTGCTACCAAGAGCAACTATCTCAAGGCACTAGAAAAATACCACCAACACTGACTGCAAAATTCAGCAGAAGGATAAGTGAAAATTCCCCAGGATTGAAGCCCCAGTTACACTGAGTCGGCTGGTGACATTGTTTGCATGCCCAACACCAGGCCCCCAAAACAGACACAACATTCCAAGCTCTATCAAGTGAAGAGAGTACCAGAGAGGCAGATTCAAGGATATGGTCAAAGCCTCCAACCTCACTCACAACTGGGAATCTCTGGCCCATCGCTGCTCAGTGAAAAAGGGGTATGCAGAAACTTAGGTCCATGCATCAGGAGCACACAGAAGCCCTGCACAGGTGCCAAAAGAAGCAGACCATCTGTTTGTCATATCAGCCACCCATTACTCCATCTTTGGAAGAGGTTATGGTTCTCATTTTGGCCTCATCATGCATCTTGGAACCCACAAAATCGCTGTGGTAGCAAGTTATCCTCAAATCCAACACAATGACTAAGAAGAAGCAACAATTTTCCAAGAGCATTTTTTCATTGATACATCATGTTATTGGCTTCTTTATTTCTGGTATGGGACTTATGACACAGATCCAGTCCAAAACTGCTCTTGGTAGACCAGACTGTTCTGGGAGTAACAAACAATCTACTGGTGGAACTCAACAGGTTGAGCAGCACCTGTGAAGGGAAAGGAATCATCGACACTTCTCTGCATCAGGACTGTCCAACAACTGGGGCTCCCACAACATTGTTGTCAAGTTGTGCTTCCTAGGCACCAAAGGCAGTATCGCATGGAGAATGAAAACATCCAGTGCATTCCTGATCTAGAAATCACATCAGGGGCACAAGGACAACTCACGCCAGCAAGTGCCCAGTCAAACTTCCAAAGTGACACAAAACAACCTGAAATAGCTGTGACCAAAAAAATACAATTTGAAAAAAATTACACATTGAATTTCTACACAATACTGTGATACATATAAAAAAACCTTTTAGTGTAGAGGCTTCTCTAAATATTGTAATAGAAGATAGCATAAAATAACTGCATAATCTAATGTGCATAGTAGTCTATGTTTTCATTTATTTTATTCAACATAACACAGTGTTTCTAATGCAAAGGTAATTCAGATTGATATTAAATAACTAAGCTTCTCAACAGCAGTATATGGTATACCAAAAAGGTTTTATTAACATTGTTTAGAATTGTGCATTGTAAATGATATTAGTCTTTGAGGAGAGTTTGATGCTGTCTATTATCATAACGATCAGTAACAATTTCAGGAATATCAACTATACAATAAGAAATCTTGTTCTCTATTAGAATAAACTCATTTCATCAATCATGTATGGAATGTGTCCATTACTGGCCAAGGCTAGCATTTACTGTTTATCCCTAATTGTCCTTGAGATGTTGGTGATTAGCTGTCATTTTAAATTACTGCAGTCCACATGGTGAAGGTATATCCACTATAATATTAGATCGGAAATTCCAGGATATTGACCAAATAAAGATGAAGGAGCAGCAATATAATTAATATGTAAGACTGTGTGCAGATTGGAAGCAAATCTGTAGATAATGCTGTTACAATATCCCTCCTGCACATATCCTTACACATGGTAGAGGTTTGGGTTTGGGATGTTCTGCATCTTGGTGGAGATGGTCAATGCCTAGTACTTGCATTTCAGAAATTTCCTTGCCACATTAAACCCAAGTCAGAATGTTTTGCCATCCTACTGCACATGGGGCATGATCTGCTTCAACATTCGAGGAGCAAGCACTAAGCATGGCTTTGTGAGGGCAGGTCATGCCTCACAAGCCTAACTGAGTTTTCCAAAGAGGTGACGAAACAAATTGCCAAACGTAGAGTGGTGGATGTTGTGTAAAAGGTGTTTGACATGGTTCGCCATGGTAGGCTCATCCAGAAAGTGATGAGATCCATGGAGACTTGGCTGCATAGATTTGGAACTGGCTTGCCCAAGATGCAGAAGGTGGTAGTAGATGGAGCGTATTCTGCCTGGAGGATGATAACTAGTGGTGTTCCGCAGGGATCTGTTCTGGGACCCCTGCTCTTTGTGATTTTTATAAATGACTTGGATGAGGAAGTGGATGGATGGGTTGGTAAGTTTGCAGATGACTCAAAGGTTGGAGGTTTTGTAGATAGTGTAGATCGTTGTCGTAGGTTACAATGGGACATAGACAGGATGCAGAGTTGGGCAGAGAAGTGGCTGATGGAGTTCAATCCAGACACATGTGAAATGCTACATTTTGGAAGGTTAGACTTGAAGGTGGAGCACAAAGTTAATGGCAGGATTCTTAGCAGTGTGGAGGAACAGAGGGATCTTGAAGTCCAAGTCCATAAATCCTTCAAAGTTGCCGCACAAGTTGATAGGGTGGTTAAGAAGGCATATGGTGTGTTGGACTTCATTAGTCGGGGGACTGAGTTCAAGAGCCATGAAGTAGTGTTGCAGCTCTATAAAGCTCTGATTAGACCACACATGGAGTATCGTGTTCAGTTCTGGTCACCTTATCATAGGAAGGACGTGGAAGCTTTAGAGAGGGTGCAGAGGAGATTTACCAGGATGCTGTCTAGAGTAGAGAACATGTCTTATGAGGAAAGGTTAAGCAAGCTAGGGCTTTTCTCTTTGGAGCATGCAAGATGAGACGTGACTTGATAGAGGTATATAAGATTATGAGGGGCATAGATAGCGTGGACAGCCAGCACCATTTCCCCAGGGCGGCAATGGCCAATGCCAGTTTACGGTCAGAGGAGGAAAGTTTAAGGGAGATGTCAGAGGTAGGTTTTATGCACAGAGAATGGTGGGTGCCTGAAACACACTGCCTGGGGTGGTGGTAGAGCCTGATACAATAGGGACGTTTAAAACACTCTTCATAGGCACATGGATGTAAAAGAAAATGGGGGGGTTATGGGCTGTGTAGGAAAGAAGGGTTAGATTGATCATGGAGTAGGTTTATATAGGTTGGCACAACATCATGGGCCAAAGGGTCTGTACTGTGCTATACTGTTCAATGTTCTATCATCAATGTATTTCCTCTTTTTGATAAAGCATCTGAAGTTGGTTAGATCGAGGATATTGCCCTGGGGAAAACCAACAGCCCTGTTGTGAAGCTGACATGACAAACATGCTACAACTAGATTCTTTTGTGCCAGCACATTGGACAGTTGTACTGATCCCTAACAATTCAACTTTTACAGAGCTACTTGACCAATATTTGGGATGCTTTGAGGACAAGGACAGTTGCTTTCACCTCATTGGTGATATTCAGCTCTTTTGTCCATATTTGCAGAAATACTGCATGGAGCTTGATAATCCCAGTAGATTCCCAGGTGAGTATTGTTTGGCAGGTTATTGATGCTAAAGCACCACTTAATGTCAGTGTCCATGATCCCTTCCATCACTTTGCTGATGAAGTGGTTACAGGCCAGATTGGATTTGTTTTGCTTGTTATCCTAATTTCAAATAAGAAAAAAATGAATTCATACCTAAAAAGTAATTGAATGATCTGGACCATTGATACAGATTCATGAAGGAATAATCATATATGACGAGTTTCATAAATTAACACAGCAAGAATGAGGCTGTTAAGTCTATCTTACTCATGCCAGTTGCTAGGTAAAGCTATCAAATTAACTCATCTTTCCTCTTAACTCTATAGTTTCTTTCCTTTCAGTATTTATCTAATTTTCTTTGGGTTCTGTTATTAACTCTGCATTCAGCACCCTTAAAACTATTATAATTCAGATCACAAAATTCACTGTGTAAATTATGTCCTTCTGTTGCCCCTAGATTTTCTGCCAATCACCTTAAATATGTCCATTAAATTACATCTGTCTGCCTGCCTCCTTCACTAGAGTTTTGATACTCTCTGGAACATTGTTACAGGTCCCCCCATTGTTTATTCTATTTCCAAATTTTGTAACATCTACATATTTTGAAGGTTTATATTTACCCAAGTCCAGGTTATTAAAATACATATCAAAGAGAGTAAAGTCCTAATTATGACCCCTGGCAACAAATGATTATAATCAATAAATGTTTCTCAAATGGCCAGCAGATCTTTGGGGGACCATAGTAACTTAGTGTTGGGGTCTTTATTGGTCACCATTTATAGAGAAATGAATAGATGCAGCTGAGAAATTGAAGAATAGATTGGCATACATGAGAACCATCAAAGATGCTGGAACGCTGGAATTTGAGTGTATTTTACACATAATTAAGTGGCATGGATGGGAATCAGTAAAGCATTTGAGTAATAGGATGGACAGAATAATATATGCAATTTATAAGTGATGCTTGGGATGGATGGATATATGATTGAAGCGTTAGTGTCTTTGCAGAGCTTCACATACAACTGTATGCTGGGGTGGTAAGTCATGAGATGTGGTAATTAGACACAGGATCAGAGAATGGGGGTGTGTTCCTTGGTCAGTGACTGGAAAACTTGAAGCAACTGTTAGAACTATGAGATGGATGTGACCCTCAAGGAACATAATTACAGCTGGATCTACTTACAAAAATATCAGCACTACAGGCTCCTTGGCAGAGGACTAGGTAACCTTGGTCCCCTTAAAATTCCATTTGTTATTGAGATAAATTTGAGGGGAAATGTTACTCTGTCAAATATAGAGCCTGCAAGTCTTCTTGTGCTGCTGCTTGCATAAGCAAATATAAAAGCTAGAACAAGCAAAAGAACATCCTTTATTGAAAGCAGTAATTCAACTGACAGCATTGTGTAGTACAACTATGGCCCTGAATCATACCATATCTGGATCAGTTATTAGAGATACCCTACACATACATATAGGACAACAAGCTTTCTACTTGTTTGAGGAAGACCTGCTGCTGTGCTGGTTTATGAATATGCCAAGGTCTTCTGGTACACAACAAAGATCTTTCATAAAGACAGAATGGAGGTTGAACTGGTTTCATCATGTACATACCTCAACTGCAAAATCTGAGCAGAAGCTGGATGCTCTAATAAGTGAGGTGTCTCTTTACTCCTCCATGCTTCCTCATCATCTCCAAGACAGCAGCCAGGACATTTGATATACCCACCATTCATTTGATTGGCTTTGTTGCTACAAGGCTCAATAAAACCTCACACCCTTTAAGAGAGAGCAGTACAGTTGATTGGTACCCACCACTGGAACCCAACGACTGTACCCCCTCCCCACCAGCATCTTGCAGCTGCACTATATAGCACAGCAACTACTCACCTACATTCCTTCAATTGTAACTTCTAGCTGTTGGTCACTGCCACCAAGAAAGACAAAAGCTACAAGTTTTCAGAATATTGTCACTCTCCAGACACCCTTCAAGTCACATAACATACTATCCTTGTCATGGTTCTGAGTTCTGGCCC
>JARFYF010000074.1:26820317-26830668 GCA_030265395.1 Rhina ancylostomus | reverse complement strand
ATTATCATAAGTAGTTATTAATAAAGTAGTTTTTAACACTTATACATGTCTCGGTGTGTTTCTGTTGTTGCTGGTTCATAACACTATCCATACATCTCTCTCTCTCTCTCTCTCTCTCTCTCTCTCTCTCAGTCTCTCACTCTCTGTCTATGTCTGTATTTGTCTACCTATGTCTGCACTTTCCTTTTTGTTCTCAGTCTCCCCTTGTTTAATTCTATTCATGACCTTGATTTTACTTAGTGATCTTTTGTACAGCAATTTTCTAAGAGATGATGCTTTTCCTACAAAATTCCCTCGGTAATTGACAATAGATCGAATGCCTATATGCATTCTTCTAGCACAATGCTTATGCCATGGAAATGCCAGTCTTAATTTGTTACTATCAACAATACCAACAATTACTCAATGACTCCAAATACTAATTTATCCTCATTAAATTTTAGGTTAACGCTTTTTTAATTTCATATACATTCTGAACTCTGCACTGATGTGCACACATATACAAGATGAATGAATTTGCAATATATTTCCAAAGCTGAAGTAATGCCAGAGGGATCCTCTTATCTTGTCTCCTGTAGGGAATGTAATATGCATAACTTGGAACTAATTCAGTTTAGTTTCATTTTCAGAGGTCTGGGATGCTTCTGATATTGATAAAATATTTTGGACTGTGTCACAACTTCTTCTTGAGTTGCTCTCATGCCAACCAATTTCTTTATTTACTGTTCACTTCATCATTAATTACTGGTAAGTAAGTCTACTCCAAAAAGGTCCATTTAGAAATTACATTTTTCTTCCTGAATGGATAATTTGCTTATTCTGATGCTCTGATGTTCAGTTGGCAAGGAAAACTATTCTTTATATAGATAGATTCTTGTATTCTTCTATAAAAATTCTTTACTTGAAGTTCCCCTTTTTGCTTGAATGAGTTTATCACAAGACATAAAATTGACTGGATACCTTTAGGCACCACTACAAATAACCACTTGTACTTCCTGTTCTTATATGTGACATAACAACAGACATCCCTTCATGACATGTCTCCTGCAGAGTATCACATCACCTTTACTTTAATTCTTGTAATGTAAATTTATTCTGTTATCTCCTGTACTCTCATTTTGAACATGACACTTATAGATCAAGCTTCTCAAACACACACATTCTCTTCTAACAACTATACCAAGCTGCTCATACACTGGCCACACAGTTTGCAAATAGATGTGTATGTGAAGGACTGAGTAATCTTCGACTAACAATTACAATACTTAATACTTACATAATGCTCTCCTGTCAGTCTGGAAGACAATAACATTAACCATGCATACTAAAAAAAACTAAATATGTAGAAGCAAAGATACCAATGAACATTAGATAAGATATCTTTATTAGTCACATGTACATTGAAACACACAGTGAAATGCATCTTTTGCGTAGAGTGTTCTGGGGCAGCTTGCAAGTGTCGCCACACTTCCAGCGCCAACATAGCTTGCCCACAACTTCCCAACCTGTACATCTTTGGAACGTAGAAAGAAACTGGAGCACCCAGAGGAAAACCATGCAGGCACAGGGAGAACGTACAAACTTCTTACAGACAGCAACTGGAATTGAACCCAGGTAACTGGTGCTGTAATAGCATTGCGCTAACCGCTACATTACAGTGCCTACCGTGCATGACACTAGGAGAGTTTTTTATTGTCAGAGGTGCAGTTTCTCAATTGTGACATTAAATTCCTCTCTAAAGTGAGTGTAAAAGATTCCAAAGAACAATAAGCAAATTTTCCTCTGTATTAAGGTTAACATTTATTCCTCATTTAACATCACAAAAAAAGATTATTTGGTTATTATCATGTGCTGTTGTAGGACCTTGCTATGTACAAATTGGCTGCTATATTTTGCATATGCAGTGACAATACCTCAGAAGCACCTCATTGGCTACAAAATGCATTGGGCACCTTAAGGATTCCATATAAATGCAAGTCTAATACTGAGCAAAAGTCTACAGGGAGCTAATTCACTCAGCTGAAGCACTTAACTCTTTCTGAATAAAAATAAACAGTGCAGCAGATGTCTTGCTAGTTTTTCATGTCCAAGTACTTGACAAGAACCTTTTCCTGTAATATCATCAATACCTTTCAGCAGAACATGACTTAAGGCAAGTTATTGTGGATCTTGGAGTAGAACATGGCCTGAATTCTGAGACATAGAATAAAATTGCATTAATTCTTGAAAAGTAAGTTTTCCAGCATGGTTCCACAAACCACCACTAGATGCTTTTGATGGAGAACCAAATGCTTTGCCAGCTATCAAAGTTGTCAGAATTTTAAAAATGCTTCTCATCATTTATGACCATCAAAAATGAAGAAAATAATAAAAAATACACATTGTTCAACATATTTCAAGAAATTAATAACTAAAAACATCAACCAGAAATAATCTAAAAAGAATTTCAGTAAAACAACTGAAATGCTGAATATTTCTTAAATGGTGAAAGATTGGGAAATATTGTTTGAAGGAACATGGGTGTCCTTGTCCATGCAATTGTAGGCTCACGTGAAATACAGAGCATTTGTAAAGGCCAATGGTATGTTGACCATTATGACAAAAAAATTGGAGTACATGAGTAAGGGTGCCTTACTACAATCATATAGGGCCTTGGTGAGGCCTAGAGCACTGGTCTCCCTACCTAAAGAAGATATAATTACCATAGAGGAGGTGCAGCAAAGATTCACCAGTTTCCTAGGAGGCTGATCTGCCATTTGAGGGGATGTTGAGTCTGCGATATCTGAGGTTTAGAAGAATGAGAGGTGACATCATTCAGGCATATAAAATACTTAACGAGCTTGACAGGACAGATATGATGAGAATGTTTCTCTGGGCTAGGAAGTCCAGAACTAGGTATCACAGTCTCAAGATAAAGGACTATTTAGGACTGAAATGAAGAGAGATTTCTTCACTCAAAGGATGGTGAATTTTTGGAATTCCCTACACTGCTGGGCTGTAGAGTCTCAGCCACTGACAGTGGTAGGGATTATTCTGGAGATGAAGTTATGGATAGCAGATATTAATTAAAATGAGGACACAAGGGACTGCAGAACCTGACTTAAGGAAATAAAACCCTGTTCACAATTTAACTTCAACTGATGCTTTAAAGCTATTGAAACCAATCATTGGGTGTGGGACAACACATAAAATGCTGGAGGAACTCAGCAGGTCAGGCAGCATCTGTGGAGGGAAATGGATAGTTGACATTTCCAGTCGAGACCCTTATTCAGGACTGATGAAGGGTCCTGATGAAGGGTCTTGACCCAAAACATCAACTGTCCATTTCCTTCCATAGTTGCTGCCTGACCTGCTGAGCTCCTCCTACATTTTGTGTGTCACTCCAGATTTCCAGAATCTGCAATCTTTTTTTGTGTGTCCATTGGGTGTGGGACATTCTGATTACGTATCATTGAAACAATGCCAAAGAACAAACAGATGAATGTTCATGTTAATTAGTGGTCATTGAAAACTTTGGGATGAGATCAGGGTAGATGGTATGTGTCCATCTCTTGTATTAACTCATTGTTAAAGGCATATCCCTGCCAGTTAATGCACAGTTCAGGACAGGTCTGTTTTGTCACTTAATATTGTGGCTAATTGTATATTCATGAAGCCATCCTTCAACACTAACAAAAGTGGTATATTTTGGGTGTCTGGACTTTGTGCTTAGAAGCACTTGGACCAGCTACTAATACTTGAGGAGTTCTGCTAGTTGGGATGTACTCCCATTTTAAAAAGGTAGTTCTGCAAAGTTACCCAACTATATTCAAAATGTGAAAGTTAAGTAGGAGGTGATAGCCATTGAAACTGGAATTAATCATTTATTTTTGTTTGTGTTTAAAAAGTATAAAACATTGCATAAGGAGAGGTTTTAAGATTCTCTCCAGAAGATCTGCTGTGTGGATAAAAGTCTTTTATATCTCCCAGTTACAGCTTCCATGTGGCTCAGTCTAGTCAGTCAGAACATCCACACCAACTATCAAACACACTTTTACAGCATTACCACTTTATTCTTCCCATTTCCACCCCCCCCCCCAATTCTACCACTCACCAACACATTGGGGGCAATGGGCAATTTAGCATAGCAAATTAACCTACCAATGCATGTCATTGGGATGTAGGAGGAAACCAGAGCACCTGGAGGAAACCCATGCAAGTACATCTGTGCAACCTCTGCACAGATAGCACTGGAAGTCAGGATGGCTAACACTGCAAGACAACGGCTCTGGAGGCTGTACCAAGGTGTAGTGAAGATTGTGCTGCCTGAGGTTGTAGTGAAGATTTGTGTGCCAGAACCATCTGTACCTCTTCCCAAGCCATTCCAGTACAGTTACAACACTAATATCTACATGACAGTATAGGAAATTGCCCAAGGATGACCTGTTCACAAAAAGCATGACATTTCCAATCCAGCTAATTAACCGTGCAATCAGTTTGCTCTCAATCATTAGCAAAGCATTGAATGTTGGCAGCACTACGGTAGCATAGCAGTTAGCTTAATGCTATCACAGCACAAGCAACCTGGGTTTAATTCCAATCACTGTCTGTAAGAAGTTTGTACGTTCTCCCCGTGTCTGCGTTTCCTCCCATGTTTCAAAGATGTACAGGTTTGGAAGTTGTGGGCATGCTATATTGGCACCAGAAGTGTGGCGACACTTACAGGCTGTCCCCAGAACATTCTATGCAAAAGATGAGTTTCACTGTATGTTTCGATGTACATGTGACTAATAAAGAAATCTTATCTTAATATCAGGTAACATTTCCTCACCAATATACTCTACAGGAAGGCGGATCACCACTAACTTCTTAAGGGGAATTGGGGACGGACAATTAATTCTGGCTTTGCTACCAAGGCAGATCCTGAACATTTTTGTTAAAAAGCTGAAGAACAATATTATAATAAAGCATTGCAAAAGAATCAACACCAATAATTTGACAAAACAACTGATAAACCAATAACCATTTCCCTGTGCTTTAAAAGACTTGAAATTTTTTTGCTATCTATATATAGGATGCCATTTTTATTTAAATGATAATGACTGAAACTGTGGTAAACTAAATATTGAAAATGTTTCATAAAATAATGGCAAGTTATGGCAGGATCAGTTTCATGCAGGAGGAGTGGGTAGCTGCAGTAGACTCACCACATTGACTATTATTTACAGATACTTTGTGAGCTACACAATGAACCCTTTACTTAGACTTTTAATAACTGCTATTATAATGCTCAGCCTTCAAATATTGCAGTTAAGAACACTGGGCTCGAATTGGCCATCAGTGGTAAGCCACCTACACTCCTTACAGAACTCCAGAGGGGTTTGAACTTAACGTGTGTCTCCTCCAATAGGAATCTGTAGCAAGGGCTTTCTGTGAGATGATGAGATTACTGTAACCTACATAAATATCTATTTAGTTTATTATTTAATGTTTGTTAATACTTTACAATTGTTTTTTACATTTTTCAACTGCTTCCAAATATCTCTGATCATCAGAGACATTTGCAAACAGGGAAAGGACCTTTGGACAGCATAGATTGTCAGGCCAGCAGGGCAGTCTGTGGTCAGGGCTTGCTTTCCACCACCTCCAGTCACAGAAGGTCCACCAGAGAGAGGCCAGCAGTACATGAGAAACCGTGTTCTGTTACTTGTACACTACATTCTCAACTAATGCTATTTAGCCTTATCTAACATAATTACTACAAAATATAGGTACATGAGACTGAGGTATCATAGCTATTACAGAAACATGGTTGAAGGATGGCCAGGACTGGCAACTCATTGTTACGGGGTACAGATGCTATAGGTGTGATAGAGGTGTGAATAGTTGCTTTTTTGATTAGGGCAGTACTTAGAGAGGATGTTCCTGGGGAATCAACTATGAAGGCTATATGGGTGGAACTCAGAAATAAGGAGATGGTGACACCTTTGATGGGATTGTAGCATAGGCCCCCCAGTAGTCAGCAAGAATTAGAGGAGCAAATATGTATGGAGATTACAGATAGCTCTAAGAGTAATAGGGTAAGTGATTTTAACTTCCCTAATATCGACTGAGACTGTCATAATCCTAAGGATGAAATTTATTAAGTGTGTCCAGGAAAGTTTTCTCAAGCAATATGTAACTGGCATTATTGGAAAGGGGCCAACACTGGACTTCCTATTGAGAAACGAGGGAGGTGAGTGACTAAATCGTCAGTGGGGGAGCACTTTGGGAGCAGTGACCCTAATTCTATTAGTTTTAAATTTTTTATGGAAAAACATAGGACAGATCCACAAGTTAAAGTCCTACATTGAGGCAAGACTAATTTGGATAACATTAGACAAGAACTTCCAAAGTTTGATTGGGAGATGCTGTTATCAAGTAAAGTGATGTCTGGCAAGTAGGAGGCTTTTCAAAGTGAGATGGGGAGAGTTCAGGGACAACATGTTTCTGTTAGAGTGAAGGGCTAGGTTGGCAGGATTAGGGAACCCTGGTTGATGAGGGATATTGAGGCTCTGCTCAGGGAAAAGAAGGAGGCATATGTGAGGTATAGGCACTGGGATTAAGCAAATCCCTTGAGGAGTACAAAGGATGTCAGAGAATACTTAAGACAGAAATCAGAGGGGCAAAAAGAAGACATGAGCTAGCTTTGGCAGATAAGGTAAAGGGGAATCCCAAGAGATTCTATAAGTATATCAAGAGCAACAGGGAACTGGGGAAAAAATAGGCCCCCTTAATATGGTCATTTATATGTGGATCCACAGAGATGGACAAGGTCTTAAGTGAATATTTCTCATCTGTATTTACTGTGGAGAAGGTCATGGAAGCTAGGAATTCAGGAAGGAGAATAATGATGTCTTGAAATAAATCCACATTACAAAAGAGGAGATCATGGCGGTCTTAAAGTGCATAAAGGTGGATAAATCCCCAGGGCGTGACTAAGCGTATCCTAGGAGATTGTGGGAAGATGGGGAAAAAATTGCTGGTACCCTGGCAGAGATATTTGTATCACCGTAGGCCACAGTCGAGGTACCGGAAGACTGGAGGGTGGCGAAATTTGTACCTTTATTTAAGAAGAGATCCAAGGACAAGCTGATGAGCCTGACATCAGTGGTGGGAAAGTTACTGGGGGGATTCTGAGTGATAGGATTTACCTTTACTTGGAAGTCCAAGGACTGATTAGGGATAGTCAGCACAGCTTTGTGCTTGGGAAATTGTGTCAGGAATTTGAGTTTTTTGAAGTGGTGACTAAGAGGATTGACGAGGGCAGGGTGGTTGATGTAGTCTACATGGACTTTAGCAAGGCTTTTGACTAGGTCCCACATGATAGGCTGGTCCAGAAGGTTAAATCACAGGGGATCTGAAGTGAATTAGCCAATTAGAAACAAAATTGGCTTGGTGATAGGAGTCAGAGGGTGGTAGTGGTGGGTCCATTCTGAGATTGGAGGCCAGTCATCAGTCAGAGGGTGGTAGTGGTGGGTCAATTCTGAGATTGGAGGCCAGTCATCAGTCATGCACCACAGGGATCGGTGCTGTGTCCATTGTTTTTCATCATCTGTGTTAATGATTTGGATGAGAACATAGTTGGCATGGTGAGTAAGTTTGCAGATGACACCAAAATTGGTGGGTTAGTGGACAGAGAAGAAGGTTATCTAAGATTACAATGGGATCTAGATTAACTAGGAAAGTGGGCCAAGGAATGGCAGATGGAATGTAACTTGGTCAGGTTTAATCCGAGCAAGTGTGAGGTGTTACACTTTGGGAGGTCTACTGTAGGGGGAAATTATATAGTTAATGACAGAACCCTTAACAGCATTGATGTACAGAAAGATCTTGGGGTCCAAGTCCATAACTCACCAAAAGTGGCCATGCAAGTAGATAAGGCATGCTTGCCTTCATTGTTTGGGGCATTGACTATCAAGAGTCAGGAAGTCATTTTGCAGTAAATATAACTTTGGTTAGGCCGCATTTGGAGTATTGTGTGCAATTGTGGTTGCCCCATCACAGGAAGGATGTGGAGGCTTTGGAAATGGTGTGGAACTGGATAACCAGGATACTGCCTGGATTGGAGGGTATGAGCTATAAGGAGAGGTTGGACAAACTTGGGTTGTTTTCTCTGGAGCATCAAAGGGTGAGTGGAGACCTGATGGGAGTTTATATGGTTATAAGAGGCATAGATCAGGTAGGGGACACGTATTTAAAGTGAGAGGGGGAAGTTTAAAGGAGATGTGCGGGTCAAGTTTTTTTACACAGAGAGTGGTAGGTACCTGGAATGGGCTGCCAGGGGTGGTGGTGGAAGCAGATATGATAATGGTGTTTAAAAGGCTGTTAGATAGACACATGAATATGCAGAGAATGGAGGGGTGTGGATCATGTATAGGCAGAGGAGAATTAGTTTAATTTGCATCATGATCAGCACAGACATTGTGGGCCAAAGGGCCTGTTCCTGAGCTGTACTGTTCTAGTTCTATGTTCTAAGTGCAAAGTGTGGCATTTTGATAAATTAAACCACGGCAGGATTTACACAATAAATGGCAGGACACTGGAGAATGTTGTAGGACAGAGGGACCTAGGAGTACAAGTACATAATTCCCTGAAAATGGTGACACAGATAGACAGGGTGTGAAGAAGGAGTTTGGCATTCTTGCCTTCATGGGTGAAGGCATTGAATACAAGGGTTGTGATGTTACAACTGTACAAGACATTGATGAGACCATACTTGGAGTATCATGTGCAGTTCTAGGAAGGATATCATCAAACTGGAAAGGGTGCAGAAAAGATTCACAAGGACGTCACCAGGACTGGAGGACTTGAGTTATAAGGAGAGACTGGATAGGCTGTTTTTTATCCCCCTGGGGCTTGGAAGGGTGAGGGGTGACCTTAAAGGTATATAAAATCATGAGGTGCATAGTTAAGGTGAATGATCACAGTCTTTATTCCAGAGTTAGGGGAGTCTAAAATTAGACAGCATAGATTTCAGGTGAGAGGGAAAAGATTTAAAGGGGCATGAAAGGCAGCTTTATCACACAGAGTGGTGGGTATGTGGAATGAGTTGCCAGAGGAAGTGGTAGAGGTTCAAAAGACATTTGGACATGTAGATAGATAGAAAAAGTTTAGAGAGGTATGGGCCAAACACAGACAAATTGGACTAGCTCAGGTAGGCTAGATGGACAAGTTGGGCCAAAGAACCTGTTTCCATGCTGTATGACTCTATGACTCCATATTGCGTTCTCTTAAAATTTCAGTCCATAGATCATTTTCATTCTGATGTGGCCAAAAGTCATAATTATGTTCAAAATCTTTGTGAGGCCAGTGTGATATTTCCTTGAGTTTATCCACAATGGCCATTAATTCAACAGCTTTTTTCCCCTCATATCTCCACAGATAATATTTCCACCCTTGGAGACAACATAATAGGAGTCAATATCTTGGAGTGTCAGCTAACCAGAAGCAAGCTGAAGAATGTGATCATACCTAAAATCAAGAGCAAAATACTTACACATGCAGGGAAGTGGCCTTGAACTATGCAATTGCACAGCAAGTGCCCATCTATCATGTGGAAAGATTTTAAACATGACTAACAGGTTAGGGCACACTTAGCTGAAATGCACATGTCCTGTCCATCAACTCTTCCAGTACAATTCCAGAGCATCATCTTGTTAGACTTATGGAACTGTGCATTGTTTTTCCACAAAGACTTCACTGCGTTTTAAATGCTTTAGTATCACAAAAGTTTACCTCATTGTCTCTCTGTATCCAAAGTGCAATACATTTTATAAATTTTCATAAAACTGACCTCAGCAAATGATACTCCAGCTGATGTACCATTCCATGTAGAGTGATATAACCACTGAGGAAGTCATCATCACCACAGGACTATGGAGAGTTAATTCTGCTTGACTGTTATGAGGAATTATTAAAAGTGTACAAGTTATCGATATATTAGGTTTGAATCTTCAAAGAATTAATTTGACATTTAATGTACCCAAAGTGAAATGAAGAAGCAATGGGAGTGTTGGGGGTGAAGGGAAGAAGAAGGAGGAGGAGGTGTACAGTGACAAATGTTTTAAATCCTTCAATGCATGTGCAAAAAAGTTAGTGGAACGAGCTAATATTGCTTTCTAAGTTCTGCTTGCATAACCACAGCCAATGCTGATAGATGGTCTCCATTAATGTATAATTGTACAATATCATCTATGTGCATGTAAGTTGTAAGTAACTGAACTTGGTGTAATTATATAAAAATACAGGATACCAAAATCAAATAGCTAGAAAAATTTTATATTTATAAATGTTAATCGTGGATTTACATAATAAACTTTATCTTTAGGAA
>JARFYF010000074.1:26755477-26774049 GCA_030265395.1 Rhina ancylostomus | reverse complement strand
TTGTACGTTCTCCCGTGTCCGCGTGGGTTTCCTCCGGTTTCCTTCCACATTCCAAAGACATACAGGTAGGTTAACTTGGGGGTTTAAAATGGGCGGCGTGGACTCGTTGGGCCGGAAGGGCCTGTTACCATGCTGTAAATAAAATTTAAAATTAATCTTGGAGCTGGCAGAAATTGCAAATCTATTGAATGTAGAAGCCAGTGGAATGGAAAATGAGGAACAGTGCAGACTTTGTCATGGGTATGCTTGGGAAGGGGGGGGGGGGGGAAAGAAAGCAGAGCTGCAGGGAATAGTTGACACACAGTTAAGAGCTCTGTGCACTATGGTAGAAAGAAGCCACACTTCAGGAAGACATTTCAGAAGACCTGTGGGGCAAATATCAGAACAAATAAGGCAGGAGGAGGAATTGGAAGAATTGTGTCCTTACAGAAGGCAGAGTGAGGGGAAATATAGTTAAAATAGATTGAGAGGCTGTAGCTTATAATGGATAGTTTGTGGCTCATCTATCTCCCAACATGGAGACAGATTTGAAAGGCAAGAGTCAGATATAAAGAATGTGAAGGGTGCTTAATTAAAAGTATATGAGATCTTGAGAAGATTTTTTCCCTTTTGACAGAATCTAGAACTGGGGTTACTATTTAAAAAGGGTTGCTAGTATTAGCCAGAAATGAGATGCCAGTGTTTTCTTCCAAAGGGTGATGAAAGCAGTCTTTAAATCTTAGTAGGACAGATGGATTCTTTATAAGTGAGTGAAAGGCTATCAGAAGTTGGTGGAAATAATCTTTGTGAATGGCATAGTAAGCTCAAGACGCTGAGCAGCTTATTCCTGCTTTTAATTTGTTTGGGTGTTTGCAAACAAATAAACATGAACAGTATTATGAAGTTTATTGCAAGTGTAACAATGATAAGACTGTATTTTATTGATACCAAGTGCAATATGATGCAAGCACAACTCCCTAATCAAAAGGCATATTTGAATTGTTTTTCTTACATGGTGCCGATGCCAGCTAATGTGCATATTTACTGTTTCATTCTATGAATACTAAAATGTTTAAGTGGCCATATGCTATATAATGGTAATATAATGCAAACATTCAAATCTGCTCCATAAATCTTTTTGCTTTCCTGTTTTTTCCTCATGCCAATTGAGGCTTCCTCAAAGTTTAGTCTTTTCTCTATTGGTCAATATCCTTTTATTCCTGACTAAAGATTAAGTTATTCAACTTTAGTGTAGTGTTCAAATTTCAAAATAACCCATGTTTCACAGAATAAAACACCATTAACAGGCAAATGCATTGTCTTTATTAAAAGAATTCTGACAGTACACAGAAATTTCTATACTATGTGGACTCAAATCTTCCCACTGTATGTAAAATAAAGCCTAATAACAGATTTGCATATTTAAAAATGCAAATGTTTATGAGCACCAAAGCAATTTGTACTGCCAGAAAACTGAAATCAAAGGTGAAAAGTCTGAAGAATACCAGAAGGCAATGGCCAAATTGTAATTAGGATATGGTCAATCTCACTTATCAACCTTTCTTTGAACAAGTTCCAACTTTAAACTAAGGTTTGTAGGGGCTGGGGGAAATGGTGCTGAAGAGCAGAAGGTGCTAATTGGCCACTTTTTCCAATGTTTCTTTTTTCTTTAAACAAAGGCCAACTTTACCAGAGTAGAATACAGTGCATCTCACCCAGTTTATCATTCACCACTTTTACATTAGCACTGTTATGACCTATTCAGTATTTGCTTCATAAGTATGGATCTCCGAGAAATAGAGAACATTAAGATGCTGAAACAATTCCTGTGTTTTAAAGTTACTTGCTAACTCCTTATTGAAACTAAATTTTATCCATGAGTTTGTTGTTTAAAAACACAATTTGGACACATACATTTAATTCATTAACTCATTAAGTCAGATTTACCAATTGATACTATCAAGAAGTTTCACTGCCAATAATGGTGATATTTCAAGCATATTAAGCACAATTACAACAACATTAATCATAAAAAAACTAAGAGAGCAACATGTGGCTTTATAAAGACCCAGCACCTGAAGGAAACACTTAATGCTGAGTTCCTGCCTGCAGCATTCATCTACTGTGGGAAATATTACTTGTGATGGGAATGCTCAGACCCTCAAACTATCATCAGCAAGGTCAAGGGAAGCAGACACAGAAAAAATACCATCGATCCTTTACTATTTAAATCCTGGCACTCGCTACCCAATAGTGCGGTGGGAGTTCCTTTACATGAAGGACAGCAGCAGTTCAAGACAACAGCTCACCTTCAAGGACAACTAGGGATGGGCAATAAATGCTGGCCTTGCCAATGACACCCAGATCCGCCCCCCCACCAAAAAAATAAATACAGTTACATTACCTGTAATATGAAGATATTCTTTTTTTGTTTGCGCTGCTCTTTAACGAAATGTCAAGGTGATGAGCAGATGAAGTATAGCTTCAGATGAAATTAACAGAAGCATGCCTGATAACAATCCACTTTTCTAACCTACAATTTGTGTAAATAACTTGATATCAGATAGGCATTGCTGAGAGATAAATTCTAGCTTATTTGATACATAAATTCCAAACCAGGCTGCTGCTCATTTGACTTAAGCTATAAAGAAGAATTTGACAAAGTGAATTTTAATGCTCTTTCACATCTATCAATCATCAGGAATAGATGGGCAAGAATGAATTAAAATATGCAAGGTTTTAATATGCATGAAAATGTGACTGTTGTCTCATCTCCACAGCAACAGAAACACTTGCACTTATGGACAGTCCTGCTGCAATGGCTACACACTGCACTATAAACTGTATCCTTAGATTCACCAGTACTCTCCCTAGTTTTAAAGGATCAGTAATGCCTACAATAGTCCAAAGACTATCTGCATTAACTATGTATAAGCTCACTACAATGCCTGTTGGACCAAAGTTCTACATACTATGATACAACTCCAAGCTCATGAATATACAATACAAAATTTAAGACTCGTCCCAACATTGGATGTAATATACACCTATGAGATGACAAATGGAAATGCTTTTCTACAGGCAGCTTAATGTTTCAAAAACAATGCTCAGAATAGGCTTGAATTTTCTGAGAAAATGACCACATTCATTTTGGCAAATGTAAGAAAGTGTTCCACATGGAGAAATTTCTCAGCTGAGCAGAATCTTAATTGATAGTTAATTTCCCTAGAATAGTAATAACATGATCATTTTCTTTAAAAAAAAGAAATCCATTTTCATAAGATGCTAACATAATTGAAAAAACATCTTGTTAGCATCATGCTACAACTTAAGATTAGTCTTACTGCCCATAATTAACCAGCTAAAATGTATATACAGCTCATTCAATACAGTTGGACTTCACAGCAAAGCAGTATGTTGAAGCATTCAGATTTGAAGTATCAAAGGTTCTAATAACATCCATCAGTATTTTTAACATTAACAGCTGCATTAAGCAGATGGCAAAAAAACTATAAATACCACTTGATGTATTAGTATGGCAAAGCAATTGACGATTGGTCGTAAAATCTTAAAGATTGCCATTTGAATTTTTCTTATTGTTCTTCCAGTATATCTTTCACAGTGTCCAGTTTAAATAAAATTTTCCTCCCTCTGGTATTTTCCACAACCCTGTTGATCATAATTCACTGTTAAGATACAGAGGAGATTGGATTATGAGGAGAGCCCATCTGAGTAAGAACTTTGTCCAGCCACTGAAGTGGACCATGAAGATGAATCTCTATCCAACATGGTGTGCTGGTTACATCCTGGCGGTGGTATTCTGCACCCCAGCCCTGTAGAAATGAGGAATACCAAAAAGATTACTAGACTGAAAAGGAGATATTGGGCTCAGAGGGCAAATGAGTTATGAACACAAAATCCTGTGAACTTTTTGAACATTTCAAACCACCTTCATCAATTCAAGCCAATAGGGAAAATGAATTGATAATTTACTTCCAAATGATTTCAAGAGCATACTGTACATTGCTATAAGCCACAAATAGGATCCCTGCACCTTTAGTGGTAAATTATATTGTCAAGAGGAGAAAGATCTGGAGAATGGAGTTTCATCTACATACACGTCATTATACTATACTCCAAGATCAATTGCAGAGTACCGCAAAAAAAAACATGGGGCTGTGATTCTTTCTATTAAGCTTATAAAGTCCTGCAAGTCAAATGCTCTGGCACATGAGATGTAAAAGATCCAACGTTAAATGAAGTGGGCAGTTTCAACAGTTTTTTGGAAGGAAAATATAACCATAATTTGGGATAAAATTAGTGGGGTCAAGGTGATGACAAGATGGTTAATTTGATCCTACCCCAACTGAGTGAGTAAAAAGTCATCCAGTACACTTGCAAAAACACAATGCCTCAGAGTAACTTGGATTTAGGTTCCCACAGAACAGCTTCCAGAAATCAGCCAGAAAAAGCAAAAGGGAGTTCTTAGGGTGAGAAAATTCAAGGGATGGTTATGATGGGATGCCTCAATGGTACAGTGGCACGAGTAGAGCTGCTGCCCCACAGCTCTGGTGACCCAGTTCAATCCTGACCTCCAGCATTGAGTGGACTTTGCACATTCTCACAGAGACCACACTGGTTTCTACTGGGTGCTCCAATTTCCTGTCACACCCAAAGACCTTTTGCTTTTTTATGCAACTATAAATGATTCAGATTAGGAGCAACTGTAATGACTATTGCTTGTCAAAGGCTTCCAGTCCATTAAAAAAAAAACGGGTTTAAGATGCACCAATCTTTTTGCAAAAAGTGCCAAGCATCCAAAGGTAAAGCCATCTAATCCTACCATTCAGCAAACAACTCATGGCTAATAATTCCATGTCCCTCCCATAAAATTGGCAAGAATTTAAATCACACTCTGCCCAAACTTATTCAAACTTTTCTCCTTACTAAGCTATTCCAAAGTTCTTGTCATATCTTTTTTCTCCAAGTCCCACACTAACATTCAATGGATCTGTTGTGAAAAGAAGAAAATAGTAAGTGCATAGTTTTCTTTCCCAGTGCTGCACAAGAGTAAAGGTAACTTCCTAGTGTCCAAGTAGACTGACTTGGAGTGGTTTATGGGAAACTAGCTCATTAAGGCTTTCAGGGAGTTGTTCTTTAAAACGAGGAGAAACCTAGAGGAACAGAAGTAGCAGGCTATATTTGACCAGGTGATGATACACTACACAAGACCAGAGAAAATGTGGGGAGACATTTTCAACAAATTGTTGTTTTGGTGAGCAACTTGATATCAAACGATTTGTGCATAATTAGAGAAACTTTGAGCTCCTTTGCAGACAGAGGTAATATCAGCCTTAAATTTTACCTTTTGGCAAAATGCTCAGTGTCCATTACATTACATTGCGAACAGTTTTACTAAAATAATTTTTGTAGCAGTTAATTTAAGAATCAAAAGCTTTAATTACATCTTTGTTTTTTCCTCACCTTAACAAAACTCATGCGAATGGTACACATCTTGGTCAGTTCATAAACTGCTTCAAAGCCATGATTTACAGATTGAGCTAAGAGTTGAGCAAACTCTTGGTTGTTGAATATCTTTAGGCTGCAACCACTTGGTATCTTACAAACAGTGGTAGGATGAAAGCCATGGTGATAGTTGCAATTTCTACTCTGTACAAAAATGCTGCTGTCACTGAGACATTCAGCATAGACTTCACCCCCCACGTAGTATAAGTGGACACCTATAAAACAAAAACAGTATTATGACATTTAGAATTACATTATCAGTTACTGCACATAAATTAGACAGCATTCACCCTTCCATGAGCAAGAGAAACAGCGGCAAAAGTACAAAGGAAAATTGGGTTGGAGGGGATGGAGGGCAAAAAGAAAAAAGGCAAAGAGGCAAAAGAGAATATTCCTCAAGGAGTAGGTTGATCATAAGTAGCAGAGATTCTTTTCTGACAGTCATACTTTTCAATGCAATTCAATAGACTGCCGATCAATGATATTACAGTGAAAAAGACTAAACAATGCAATCTGATGCACAAGGGCAAGTATCATCCTAAACTTCTGAAGCAAAAAAATGCCACTTTGCTAAAGCATCTAAATTGTTCTGCAATACAAATCTGAAGAAAACAATTTGTTTTTCAATATGTCACTTACAATTTTCATGGTGGAATTGCCATGTAAGGAAACACAAGACTATTTTAAACTCTATTTTTGTTCATGAGCTACTTAGTCTTAAAAATAATTATAATTTTTTGCAAGAAATATTACAAGTTTATAACAGATGACTTATGGAAATGATCACCAAATAGTACTTTTAAGCTCTCAGCCATGAACTAGTTCCATCCAATGACCACACAATTTGATCTTGTACTGTCTGACATTTCTGGTTAGCAAGTTTGAAAATTAAGCATACCTTTACCAATGTGCCGCCTGGTGTTCTCAATGGTGGAGTTGCGGTTTACATTGGAAAGAAGACCAAGACAGAAACGGTTTTTGTTGTTGGATGGATCAGTAAATCCATCCACTAAAACACTGGTAGAGGAGGCATGGAAGGCCTCTCCAACTCGATTATTCAGCTCATAGTAAACAATGGAACACCAGTGCTTTGGCTCTTCATAAGCAACAGGCTGAACATCTGAAATAAATCACGTAGCAGCAGATAAAAATGAAGATACATTTTGCATCACACGAAAAGAACATTTGTTGTTCTCACTACCCCATTTGTCTTACTAATAAAAACTTATTGCCCTTGCAGGTTCCTGAATTCTGATAGTCTTTCTAATGAAGATACTCCCAGTGCTGTCCTGTAGGGAGCTCCAGGATTTAGACAAAGTAGGATTAATGGAATGGCCATGTCCAAGTCAGGATGAAGTGCAACTTGGAGGAGAATCTGCAAGTGATGGTGCTTCCATACAAATGCTACCCCATTTACTACTTGCAGAGGTCACAAGTTTTAGAGGTGCTGTGAGAGTAGGGTGGACAAGTAACGGCAAAGCATTTTACAGATGGTACTTATTGCAGCCACTGTACACCTGTACTTGAGGGACTAAACATTTAAGGTGGTGAATGAGCTGCTTTGTTCTGGATGTCAATCCTCTTGAATGCATTTCAGCTGTATTTACCCATGTAAATGCAAAATATTCCACCACACTATATTATGCCTTACAGAAGGCAGAAAGGCCTAGGGAGTTATGAGGTAAGCCACACTGCAGGATATCCAGCTTGTGACCTGCTCTTGTAGCCAAGGTATTTACATGGCTGCTCCAGTCAAGTTTCTGGTTAATAGTCCCACACTGCAGCTTCATATTGTAGTGTTGCCATTTATTTTTGAAATTTCAATAGTTTATGAAAACCAATTCAAAAATCAATCTGTACTGTCAAATTTAAGTCACCATGCAGACTAATTACAGAAAATGCAAAGACTATTTTCACACCAAATAATGATCAAATTGTATAGAAGACGTAGCTTAAAAATTAGTTTTATAGTTTACTGAAGTTTAGCTTGTAAAGATGAAATAATTTGAAACTTGCACCACATAAAATGAGTCAATGAAAGTACTTTTGAAGCAAAGTTACTCCTCTAAATATCCCAAGTATAATAACTATATTCACACTAAACCAGTGGTAGAAGTGCTTTACACTTAAGGAGAAAACATTCTAATATACTGAATGATAGAATAATTCCCTTTGGAATAATTTTATATTATATCTACAGGTTCTATTTAACAACAAGAATTGTATTTTGACATTTAAAAACATCCACAATAGAATCAAATGTTAAAAGACAGAGAGATCATCAGGCCTATCAGATCTGCACCAGCTTTACACAAGCAATCACTAGTTCCATGTCTCTTCCAAGGGTCCTGCCAACTTTATCCTTTCACATTCTTTGAACACCATAATTAAATCTGCCTCAACCCCACTGATGGTGCATTACAGACCTTAACTACCTGTTGTATGACATTTATGGGTTTTTTTTGCCAATCACTTCCATTCTACACTCAGATTCTTAATCCACCAATAGAAACAGTTCCAATCTATTGCCTCAATCTTTCATGATTTTAAACACCTATGCTCCAAGGAGAACCCCATCCTCTTCAGTTCATGTACACACACTCAAAGTTCCAGATCCCTGGAATCATTCTAGTAAATCTTTTCTGTGCCCACAGGCCTTCAATATCTTTCCAAAAAATGTCCCTGGATTAAACACAGTACTCAAGCTGCGGCCGACTAACTCTATTTACAAACCCCAGGACCCATGTGCGTATTTTTTTAAAAAGCAATATGCTTTCTCAGTCTGCTCTACTTTTTTCCAATAACTTATGCACATATATTCCCAGATCTGACTATTCCTGTACTCCTTTTGGAATTGTACACTTTTGATCCTTTCAAGTCTATTATTGTCTTTGTGGTAGTTCACTACACATTTTCCAAGTCAAAGATGCTCATGTGAACTTCTTTTTCCTCTCCTGCACAGCTATATCATCTAGTCTATTGGTTTTGGCTCTGGATACACTCGCCAGGAGAACCCTATCTTCCATGAGTCTTCATAAGAGTGAGATAACCTGGGGGACAATATATACCTTGTTTTACATCTGTCTGTCTAGGTATCACCCAGTTCCCCTCCTACTTGTGTGCTGTAGGATGACTAGCTCCAAAAACATGCCTCAGAGGAAGAGTAGTGGCACCAACTGTACCTCAAGTGCAAACTCAGGTTGAGTGCTGCACCCACTGCCAACAATTCACCACCTGTGATGACAAGCAGGTGAAGTGCTCTGGAGTTATGTTACACAGGTTATTGACTCTACTGGGCCAAGGTGCCCAGTCATTTATGTCTTACCAAAATACACGGAGCCCCTCCCACCTCCACATCCTTTAAGCACAACTGCTAATAAATAAAATTGAATGAATCATTAGCAATGTTAACATTCAGCTCCAATTTACTTTCTGCAAATATACCTGTCAAGCACAGACACAACATTGATACAATTCTTAAGGTCTGAATATTTGTGGTGAGCTTATTTTATACATTGTACAACATAAACCCATTAAAAATCTGCACTTTCAATTTAACTTTGAACACAAGTAGACCAATAGTATTAATACAAGCTTTTTGATTTGGGACCTTACCTCTGGTGGAAATAATAGGGAGATTGGGAATGCTAGAGGTCATCATGACATTCCCTGTATCCATAGGTTGCGTACTATCTTGATTTATCTGCTCTTCTGGTGGCATGTAAGCAGGCGGAGGGGTGTCAGCTGTGTAAAGGAGAACATTTAAGACTTCAGATCATACCAGAGTTCTAAATGAGCTTTAAAACCACTCTGTGCAACCAGTGACTAATCAAATCAACTTGCACATGAATTCTTTCTTGTGAACATCCATCACTCTCCAGCATCATTGATGGAAAAAAATAATCCCCTAAAAGAAAATTTCAGGATATTTGTCTGAATTCTTGTGTCCAAGGACACAGAAGATTCACTTGTGAATTGTAACAAAAATTACCACTAATCAAAATTGAAGACAAAGAATGCAGGAGATAGGTTTGAGACCTGGTAAAGACCGAAAAGAGGAGAAAAGTCATAATTAGATTCTGGAAAATACAACTGGAGGATTTAATCTTGCAAATTTTTGGACTGCTATTATTTAGTATTACCTTTCTCCTTGTGGATATTGAACTAGAATCACTTGTAATGTGGGAAATAATCTATTGTAAACTTACAAGACCAGTAGCTTTGACAGATCCTGAAGAATTCCAAAAATAATTCTGACTCCACAATGCATCCAACTTTTGAAGTGTTATACATTATAATAAAGCAATCAAATCATTGATTTCAATTTCAGGATAAACATCATTGCCATTTAAAGATGCAAGACAGAAACTAGGTGAAATTGTCATAGAATGCTGATGAACCTCCAAAACAGCCTCAAAGTTGCATACTTTTTATGCTGTGGCACAAAATAATATTTTCAGTTTAAAAATAAAGTCTCTTCTATTGGTTTAATGCTTTAAATCTTGGTATGAAAACCCACCACCAAAAGCAACCAGGAAATAAAAAGGCAGATAAAAGTTTTTTTTAAACATATGAGTTGCAGAAACAAACACTAAATTTATAAAATGTGACAAAATTGAATTTGAAAGTCTGACTAGATTAAATATTGGGAAAAATAAGAGTGCAGAGCTTAATTCTTTTAAATGAAGTCAATACTTTTTCCACAAACATTCAAATTTCAAAGGCTGCAGGAATTGGCAGCAACACGCATCACACCTTAGACATAGTTTCAATTTATAAACATTTTGTTTAAAACAGCATTGCTAACATGGAAAATCTCAATCAATTTAGAATAAAACAAACTTTTTAATAAAAGTTTCAAGCTATTTTTAAATCCTATGATGCCTGGAAAAAACTGAATTGCAAGACTTTCCTCAAAATAGTTTCAAATTTCAAAAGCATTTGAAATTCAACAGTTAATTCTAAGCAGTTCTATCTAATAAAAAGCTTATATTGTATGATACAAAGTTAATACTTGATTGTGCATACATTCAAAGATAAAAATATTTTGATACAAACTATTCACCGAGAGGATCTGCAACACTCTCCTTTTGTACTGCCATCACATCTCCCATTTTATACATAAATGCAATGCAAAGTTTAAAGAGGAACTGCTATTAAGAAATAATTAGTTTATAATATTTTCTTAAAAAGATATCAAATCTCATTACCTGGCAGTTGGAAAGGACTGCTTGGTCCAGAACTGGCAGGAGAACTGGGATAGGTGCTGCTGGCTGGTGATGGAGGGTATGGGCTATTTGGCGAAATTGGAAATGGATTACTATTTGGCTGTTGGAAGGAATCCGGAAACGTGGCATTGTGCGGCATATGGGGCTCATTATGACTCAAGTTACGAAACTGGACGAGGAGGCTGTGTTGTGGGTTAAACTCACTGTGCCTTGGAACCAAAACTGGAGGCAGAACTAGAATTTAAACAAAAGGAGGTAAAATTGTTAAGTATTGACCGCAGCAACAGCTTTGCTTCATTCTAGAAACATGACCATTACTGATCAGACTTAAAATTTAATTTTTTTTAAAATGCAAAATACTTAAAAGGTATTTATTCTTATGTAAATTCTTTGGTTATATTAATGATAAATTAGTGACCACGCCAATCAAATAATGCTAAGACCTTGGACAATTCTATTTAAACTATAATTGTAGTTCCATTATACACTTCAGTACAAACATTAACTCATTTGTTTTGCTTGCTCCTCCATTTCCTCTTTTCTGTGACTTCCCAAGACCTCCAACCTAACCTTGTGTATGTTACAGAATCCTGACTGTATATTTACTTACAATTATGCAAGTCACTCAGAAAAGGCCAAGACTTCAAATAAAGCACAAGTATTAAAACGTCCCTCCAGTATTACAAAGCAAAAAAAAACTGGTCACTACAAATGCAAAAATATGTTTGAACTAGAATATGGTTAAGACTGGCAGAGAGAAAGCATGTAGACTGCATTTACAATATGTTGTACTATTATGCTCTTCATCAGTGCAATTTAAAAGTTATTCAAATCAGTATCCTTTAAGTATACCAGCTACATTGTGATTTCATTGTATAGAAGTACCTCTTTCCTTCCTTCAAACAACATGCAGTAGTATTTAGACAGTACATTTTATTTCCTTTCAAAAGTTATCAATTAACAGAACATCAATTTTAACCAAGTCCTTGCAAGAACTGAAATGACAATGAGAAACTGCCCTAGATTTGCTGAGTGAACACAAAGGATAGCTTTAAAAGCCTTTGTTCAAATGCTACAACAGTTTGTTTTACATCAGCATAAAATTTCATGTGACTATGTACATTTGAACAATCTTTGAACAGTTAGTTGACCTTGCAGAACAAGCAATATCTAATTTACAGTAAAAATGTTTGTCAATGATAATTTATCTCCAATAAATAAGGGAAATACACAATATACTAAATGTAGAGGATTTTTAACAACAGTCCCCATGAATTACACTGTTGACCTGCTATGCCACTCTCGACACAACCATTAAAAAAATTGTTGCTGCTCTTTAACTTGTGTCAGTGTTTCTGTTTAGTCATCCTTTCAATACTACTCAACATTGTTAAACAGTACACTTCCTTCATACAGGGGCGGAGGGTAAATTTCAATGTTAAAAATGAAACAATTTCACTTTCTCAACTGCTCAATTTCATAAATTTGGGCCCATTAAAGATACTTCAAAATTGCAGTTCAAAGCTCAGTTACTGAAGATATCACAATGTCAAGATAAATACTAGAAATCCTGATCTAGAACAGACCCAGGACTAAAAGACCGAAACATGGCAGATTTTGCAACAATACAGGGATTAGCTGCTGACCGAGTAGTCCATCCAGATGTGACAGCTGCAGTAATGTTTCTATACTCAAGGAAGAAATTAAAATATTTGGCCAATAGTGAACTAGACAAACCATTTTTTAAAAAGGTACTTTACTGGATCTTTTGGCAAGGAGAAAATGGGTTGAGATTTTACCTGTTTCAATTACCTGCTGCAATTAGTAACCAGAACAAAATGTGGTTTGATTCAAAGGCAAATCATTTGGATATGTTTGATGTACCATTACAACATAGCAGGTCTTTCAGCCCATCAAGTCTATTCTATTCCCCTACTAAAATTCTCCCCATTACCTTTTTCCCCCCATGTGTAATTTTCTGCCATTCAATAAGATCATGGCTAATATTTTACCTCTGCACCGTTTTCCCACACTATTGCTACGTCCCATGATCCCTCAGCAACTAAGCTTTTATAACCCTCTTGCGCAGAGGATTTCAAAGATTCACTATGCATTGAGTGAAGAGATTTCTTGTCTCAGTCCTGAAAAGCCACCCATTTACTCAAACTCTTTTGCAGTTCCACACACTTCAGCCAAGGGAAATACCACAATGCATTTACCTTGACAAGTCCTTTAAGAATAGCGTTCAAAATGGTACTGCCTTTCATTCTTCTAAACCAGTCTGCTTAAATCTCTCTTCACAGAACAATTCCCTGCCCTTGAAGTTGAATGCTCAATTCATAAACTTATTCCAATAAATTTGGTTGGCATAGTGGCGCAGCAAGTAGAGCTGCTGCATCTTAGCTCCACCTCCAGAGAAGTACTGGATGCCTTAGTGGGCTTTGCAGAATCTATCTACGATTCTCAGGGGCAGATGAAATCTATCCCAGAATGCTAGGGAAGTGCTTTTCATGAAGGGTACCAGGGAAGAGCCTGGTAATTACAGATTTGTGAGCCTAACATTAATAGTAGAGATATTATTGGAAAGGACTGAGGAACAGGATTAATAATCACTTGAAAAGGCAGACACTAATCAGAGACAGCCAGCATGGCTTTGACAAGGGCAGATGCTGTCCGACCAATCTGATTAAATTTTTTGAAGAGATGACCAAGTGTATTGATGAAGGCAGGGTAGTAGGTGTGGTTTGCATGGATTTCAGTTAGGTCTTCGACAAAGTCCTGTAGGGGAAACTGGTCCAAAAGGTTCAAGCCCAAGGGATCAAGGGCAAGTTGACAAATTGCATCCAAAATTCACTTGGTAATAAAAAAAAGTGATAGAAGAGGGCTGTTTTTGTGACTGGATGCCTGTGAATAGCAATGCTCCACAAGGATTGGTGTTAAGATCCTGACTCTTTGTAATACAAGTGAATAATGTGGATGCAGGAAACATGATCAGTAAGTTTAAAGATGACATGAACATTGGTGGAGCTGTTGTACTGTGGCAGGTAGTCTTAGGCTACAGGGTGACATCGATGCGTTGGCAAAATGGGCTGAGAAATGTTTCGGCTGGATTCTGAATTAGAGGTGTTCAGTCATAATCCTGCAGATGACAGTTTAATATCCTGATAAATGTGAGGCAATATATTTTGGGAGTATCAATGAAGCTTGGATATACACCATGAATGGTAGAGTCAAAGGGAATATTGAGGAAAACGAAGAGACCATGCTGTACAAATGCAAAGATCCTTGAAGGTGGCGGTGTAGGTAGATAATGTGGTTAAGGTGGCATATGGGATAGTGGCCTTCTTTAGTCAGGGCACTGAATACAAGAGCAGGGAGGTTATGGTCCAACTTTATTAAACATTGGTCAGGCCTCACCTGGAGCAGTGCATACAGTTCTGGTGGCCACACTATAGAAAAGATGTGATAGCATTGGAGAGGTGCAGGTGTGTTTCAGTTACAAGGAGAGACTGAAGTGGCTGGATCTCTTTTCTCTGGAGCAAAGGAGGTTAGAGGGAACACATTTGAACTATATAAAAATTATGAGGGGTATAGATAAGGTAGACTGCAAGAAACTTTTACTAGGGGATGTAGAATCAGGGTAAGAAGTTTAGAAATTTAGAGGGGATCTGAAGGGGAGCTTTCTCACCCAGAGAGTAGCTAGTACCTGGAATACATTGCCCGAAAGAGTGGCGGCGGCAGTGTTGCTGACACCAATTAAGAAATGTCTGGACAAGCACTTGAATTGCTTAAGCTTAGAAGAAGGGATGAATACAGATGGGAACCACTGGTCAGCATGGATGTGATGGGCTGAATGGCCAGTTTCTTGGAATTTGACCAAGGTTCAATCCTGACCCATCTCCAACCACCAACACCGCCCCCCCAACCCCAATGCTGTTGTACAGTCTGCACATTCTGTGGAATTGCATGGGTTTCCGCCCACATCCCAAAAACATGCAGTGCAGACTGATAAATTAATTAGCCCCCAGTGTATGAATGGTGGAATTGGGGAGGGGGGGTTGCGGGTGTAGGGGCACAAATATAGAGAATAAAATGTGTCATGGTAAAATTGTTGTTTTTAGAAAGGGTGCTTGATGGTCAGCATGGACTACTGAAGGACCTACTTCCATGCAGTATTTCTCCCACTCTAATTATAATGACGGAAAAAGTGCATTTTTTATTAAAAATGCAGCACGATTAACATGTCCTTCCATTTTCCTTACTTAAAAGCATTTTTAAAAAATCTATCCTCCAGGTTATGGTTTCATTCCACTGCAAATTAACAGAGCAATTTAACACCATTTTGCTTCAAGCCTACAATAGCACAATTACAAAATTAAATACACATGATTGGTCATGCCTCTGAGTACATACCTGGACTTTCCACTCGCTTATAATGATAAGGATTGATGCAGACCTCCTTTTGTTTTGATCCAAATGGAAATTCACATATATCTAATGGCTTCAACTCATGGTGACTTTGAAGATCTGGCCAGCGCCATACACGGCAATAAATAACATGCGGTAAGCCTTTCCTGTGTGATACCTGAAGGCGCCCATCTAAAGATCGTGGGATGGTGACACATTTGCTGGGCTGACCAGGACTGCTTAATGCCTTTTCCAAATCTTCCATAGCTCCCTTTTTCTTCTTCAATTTTTTTACTAGAGCATCAACTGCTTTCTCTGCCCACTTCTCTTCTTCATCCCCTTGCTTCCAGCCCAAAAGACGTTTTACAGCTGGGCTGGTAAATGAGAATAGGCTTGCCATCGTCATTGTGAAAAGATTAAATGGTATCAAATAACAGAAGAATTGTTTCCAGGGCAAGGTCAGCAGCTGTGAGCAGTAATAAACAAACTAAAAATGGCCACCACTTTAGCAGAGGAAATCTCAACCTATACAAAAGTGAAGGGGCAAGTATTCCTTCTTCAGCCACGACAGTTGCCTTTTTACAATTTTACAAAATTGAAATCTTGATGTGCAAATCTTGGCTTCCTCCTTCCTCAGAGGACAGCACCTAGGGAGGGTGAAGAAAAAAGAAAAATCTGTAAGGATCTTTGGGGAAAAAAAATATTCCATTTTAGGAATTAAGGAACACTTTTAGCCACCATATGTAACCAAATACTGCAAAATTCTGGGAAACTGGTAAATGCAGTCTCAAACTAAGAGGATGGCCATTCAAGACTAAGATGACAGAAAAAAACTTGGTGAAACAGAAGGCAAACATGCCAGTAAAGCAATTCTACCCCCTACTTATAAACAAGAGCAAAGATGTCCTGGTGAGACTGTTTCTGGAATATTCTCCACAGGTCTGATCTCCCTATATAAGGAAAGAAATACTGTGATAGAGAGCATGCACAAACAGATTCCTTGCATTGTGTTGGGGGGGCCAGGGGAAAGGGCAATTAAACAGGCTGGTCCTATTTTTTCTAGGATTTAGAGAAATGAGATGTACTTTCATTGCAACGTACAAAATTCTTACAGGGCTTGAGTGTAAATCTAAGGATGATCTGTCTGGAACTAGGACTCCACAATCTCAAATTAAGGGGTTAGTCATTCAGGATAAAGATGAGAGAAAAAAATTCTTAATCCAGAGGCAATGAATCTTTGGAATTCACTACCCAAATTGTGCAGGCTCAGTCACCAAAAATATTTCATATCAAAAACAACAGATTTTAGATAGCAAGGAAATCAATGGATAGTTGGTTAACTGGAGATACAGGAGACTGTAGATGCTAGAATCTGGAGCAACAAATAAGATGCTGGAGGAACTCAGCAGGTCAGGCAGCATCTGAGGAAGGAAATAGATGGTCATCATTTCACGTCAAGACCCTACACCTGGATTGAATATGTGGTTAGTGCAGGAATGTGGCACTGATGGACAAGGTCAACTATAATCTTACTGAATGGTGGAGCAAGCATGAGGGCCGAAAGGCCTACTCCTACTTCTGCTTTTCTGAAGTAACATAAGAGATGGCCATGTGGAAACCAACCCATTTTGTAGCGTCATGTTTGAAATGCAGACTGGCTTTTAAATCTGGGATTCTGCCCAAATTTAAACTGCAAGAACGCATTACTCTCTCTTTTTAATCTCTTACAATGAACATTCATAAAATAATCCAACACTCAAAGAACAGTTAAACTTTCTCTAATGCAGATTTCCTGAAGGATATTCAAAATCCATTTTTGAGTGTAAAAACCAGCAGAGAGAAAAAAAAAATCAAGAACTAGGCAAGGGACATCAACAAAAAAAGTATTCAGACCATCACTAGGACTTAAAACAAAGGCCTTAAGTTTTATTGGTCTACAATTCAAGTGTCTGAAAGTCTTTGGTGATTCTATTGTGCTTGCTCTTACAGTGCTACAGGACTATGGTTACCAAAATTCATTTCTAGTTTATGCTGTAAATGTGCATTTGTGGCCTTTATCCGAGTAATTTACAATAAAAAACTTCATCCTAGTTTTTCTCCTGACAGAATTTTGAAATTCCACTGCCTCATAATTCCATGATGTTCACAAAAAAAGAAAATTGTTTAGAAATAGGTATGTGACTGTCACTCATTTATCACAATCATTCTTTCAGCACAACATTCACATTTACGTTGAAGTACAATTAAACACACTAATAGCAACTGAATGCTGTGAAATGAATCTTAAAGTGACCTGTTCAAGTTGATAAGAAAGTTCTGAAATTAGACAAACCCAATTTGTTATTCACTGCTTGTTAATAGGATCCAAAATACAAGTTAAGAAACTTTAGTGGATTCTGAACAGATTCTCAAGAAACAATACACCCACACAACACTATTTTAAGGTTAAAGGAGACTATGGTGATAAAACAGAAGCAATGTGCAGATCTGATTCAGATTCCCTTATGATTGACTGTGTTAGTAAGTATGAACAATTAAAACTGGCAGAAGGTACATATGAAACTTGGCAAGAGGATGTCTAGTATAAAGATGTTTCCTTTGTTGTTACAGGGCTGACAGGCATTGTTTCGGTTCTGAAAATGAGTCATGAATTTACATCCTTATTTTTTCCCCAGAACAAGAGAACAACTTTAAAAGCATGTGAAAATGTTCCCAAACCAGCTGTGCAACTTGATCAAGTACAAGCTTACTGTTTATTTTCAGATTTCACACTGTCTTATAAACGCAGTTCTCAATATTAACAAAGATATGAAGTATTTAACAGTACATAGCTAACCTTTGAAGTTGGACCATGCCAGAATTCAGTAGAACAGATGATTTGCCTGAAGTTTGCTTGTTGAACAACCCTTTCACATCGCTAGGATGTTTCAAAGTGGCTGCAAAAGACTTGGTTTGATTTGTGGTCATTGCTATTTACATTACACATAGCAAAGTTCAATAAATGAAAATTTTATGTTAAGAATCATGAGGATCCTAATTCAAAGCCAGTATTAGAAAGTTATTCATAGAGCTAAAAATACAATCAAGAATAGTCCTCAAAAAGGTCACACTTGACAACTGTCACATTTTCAAAAGAATTTAAGACATAGAATAACCACAGAACAGCAAGTTTACTCAGGCTGACAAAAAAAGGGAACTGATGATGCATCAAAAGGGTAGAACATCCTAAACCTGTCAGAGTCCCAACATATTGCCAGTACCCTCACCTTCCTGCATTTATTTTCCAGACTCACAAGGCCCAACATTGATCAGTGCTACACACCCCACCAACCCCACCCAACAAGCAATCCAGAAGGTGGAGCTTGCTCTGACCAGTGATGTGCTGTTGCTGTCATATCCTAAAGCTGCAACACCAGAACATCCTGACAACTT